>SADC01001285.1:0-600000 GCA_004194705.1 Ditylenchus dipsaci | reverse complement strand
CGGGCTCTCAATTTGCAAAAATTTGCTCTGAAATTTGCTCTGAATCTGACTCCGAGCTCTTCATTTGAGCAAATCTACTCCGGATTCGGCTCCGAGATCTTCATTTGAAAAATTTTGCTCGGGCTCTCGCTCCGGGCTCTCGACTTTTAAAAATTTTCTCCGGCTCTTGCTCCGGTCTCTTAAGTTTCAAAAATTTGCTCCGGCTCTTGCTCCGGCTCTTGCTCCGGCTCTTGCTCCTGCTCGGAGCTAGAGCGGAGCAAGAGCCCGAGCCAGAGCCGGAGATATATACATGACTGCTTATAAGTATCTTCACAAATATACAATAAACCTACAAAATTTCGTAGGTTTTTTTTGTAAAAAATCAGGCCGCCATTTGGGTTGATTAATCAGAGAAAGGTTGATTTTAGACATTAGGAATTCTTAAAAATCTGATTTTTAGTCCCAAATCTGATTTTTTAAAAGATTTGTTTGATTTTTAAAAATTTGAGTTTGAAGCCTGTAAAAAAGCCAAAAACGATTGTGTATAAATCTAAATTTTGTAGGGGTTGCGAACCATGCTTAAATGCGAGCCAGGCTCTAAACATTCACACTGGAGCTGGGCAACCATCAAATTACGCAACTAACACAGCCACCACTGCTGCTGCTGGCCCTGGAACAATTGGTAAGTAAAGACTCAATTTTTGGCAAAACATCAAAAACTTATTTTTATAGGGATGGAGCGTCGACAAAACCGAGGGTCCTGTTCAGCAAATGGCTTTAGTTCAGGTTACAGTTCGAGTGACTTGCCTTCTATGTTTGCTGCAGAGCCAACTATACTGCCTTCCCTCCAACTCTCAACCAAAATTCAGCTGAAATATTTAACCTGGTAAACATTAGTTACCTTAAAGGGGCATACCAGCGCCTTACAGTGCAAATTAAGGCGGGGACCAGCAATTATTTAAATATTATCCTGTTTTCACTCATCTCGTGTGATATCTGACATTGAGGACCTTATACTACCTTTTAAAGTTAGGCAGAAAACTTTTATCGGATCAATTAGAACGCTTATAAAAATATTTCAAGGTAGAAAAGCACTGCTTGTCCCCGTCTTTTTTTCACTGTAACGGACTGGTATGCCCCTTTAAAGGACCATACTTGTTGATGCAAATGAGAATTTGACAAATTCAAATGCGTGCGGACACTTCTCTTTCGTCTCTCCATGTACTTTTTGGAGTCACTCGAAACAACTCCAAAGAGTACAGGGAGAGACAAAAGAGAAGTGTCCCGCGCGCATTTGAATTTGCCACATTCTCATTTGCATCAACAAGTATGGTATTTTAAAATAAAAGTTACGGTATTTTTTTTTGGGTCTACCGTATTTCCTATGATTATCTGGCCACCAAACCACCAACCCTTTTGGATTTCCACCCAAAAATATCGAGATCGACCTCAAATTTTACCGATTTTCGAAGATCAAAAATATAAGCCTGCCGGCTAATTAAAGAAAATGTGGTATAAACAGTCAACACTCGGTTCGAAAAATTTGTCTTGGTCATAATTTTTTGTCATTTACAATTTTCAAGCATGTGTGTATCGAATTTACTGCTATGAGCGCATCTCTGACCCTTATGCCTTCAGATAAAAATTCTGAATCACTTTTTGGTATTTCCTGTCTTACTTTCGCTCTGACCTCAGGTGTCTTCTCCTTTGTTTGCATTTTGAGACTTAGGTTAAACCTCTGCACAATGAAACACTTTTTTGAGTGTTAGGCTTAGGCGCGTTGTAAGCCACCGCAAGTTAGGATGGAGTTATACATGTTTTTCTTACTTTTTTTGCAGTTTAGACAAACATTTGAGTCTGTCCTAATTTATTCTGGTCTACTCTGCGCATAAGGACAAACCTCAAAAATGGAGTAGTAAGTTTGATACAGACATAATTGGAAATTGCTAAAACAACGTTTTTCGAACCAACCGCTTAATGCGTGTAGATCCTGTCCTTTTTTTTTTATCAGTTTCAGCATTTGTTTAGGCCCGCTTAAACCTCGACGGATCTGTTCCACTGAACCATAGAGCTATCCCTGCCACCAATTCATTCAATTCCTTGGAAGCATCTTCTTCCATGAATGATGCTTTCTCGCAAACCAAAATTTGGAACGCTGTAAGCTTTAGTAATCTGGGTTCCTTATTTTGAAATGAAAAATAATTGTATTGCAGGCTTTTGCCGGACAAATGAATGTGGAGGGGACTATGCCAAAGCCCAAGATTTATGATACACGCTTTGGAGAATTTAGCACTAGCAGCGACACAGCCTTTAACCGAGTGCCCGCCAATCCACGAACTTCTCAATGCAACACACCTGCTTTTGAAAATGTCTCAATAAGCGGGTTTGGTGACAGAATAGTGGCGCCTCCCACAATAAATGGTTCTACCATTGAAATGTCGCTTCACACCATGTTCGGCTCTAGTGGATTGGAAAGCTTGAACACGCCACAAGGGTTAACTCTTGGACTGGAAGATGAAATCGCTATTGCTGACACAAACAGTAAGTTTTTTGTTTGTTTTTTCAACCTTTTCGAGCTTTTCAGGGATGTATTAGTCTAAAGAACCCGTTAAGATATTTTTCGGAAAAATTGACTTGGTCGTTGCTGTTATTATTTGTTGCTTAAAGGGGCATGCCCACGCTAATAAGAGGTTGTGCCGGGAATTCAATTTTTTCCTAATCATTGAACCTACGTACAGACTTTTCAACATGGTTTCTAACAAAACAAGACCTATAATTTAATTTTAGGTATACAGCCGAGTCCCGCTAACCCGGCACCCCAAAAAGTTCGTTCCCGCTTGGGTCCGACACTTTTTTTAACCCAATTTTCGAAGTATTTTTTCAATTGTGTTTTTACAGTCTGATAGCAAATATCGTGAGGATTCCGATTTTGCCGATCGTTTTTGAAAAACCTAATATTTTTTGCTCTAAAAGACCAAAACCCCGCTAACCCGGCACCCTTTTTAAAAATATGGTGCCGGGTTAGCGGGTTTTGGTCTTTTAGAGCAAAAAATATTAGTTTTTCAAAACGATCGGCAAAATCGGAATCCTCACGATATTTGCTATCAGACTGTAAAAACACAATTGAAAAAATACTTCGAAAATTGGGTTAAAAAAAGTGTCGGACCCAAGGCGGGAACGAACTTTTTGGGGTGCCGGGTTAGTGGGACTCGACTGTAGTTGTGTTAGAACCCAAGTTGAAAAATCCGTATACAAGTTCGATGATTAGGGAAAATTTTTGAACCACCTCTTATTGGCGTGGGCTCTACCCTTTAAAGGGACATGCCAGTAAATAAAAGCGGAGACTAGAAAATTGAGTAATCCATGTTTTAACATTAAAATATCTTTCTGGGGGTGCTTATCAGTGTTTTAAAAAATTAGAATGAGAATGTCAGCATGAGAATCTAGTCAAATTTTGACACCATATTTTCTCTAACAAGCGCCCTACCCAAAAGTCGGAAAATGTACCCAGTACCCTTCATTCGGGTACTCGAATTTACTTAGATTTTTCGATGTTACACGAATTCACAAAGAAAAGTTCTTAATCTCACACATGCGAATATACTGAATTTGACGGCTTAGTTTCGAAAATCTAAGAAAAAGTTGTGAAATCGACAAAAAGAAGTTCGGGTACATTTCCGACTTTTGGGGAGGGCGTTTATTAGAAAAAATACGGTATTCTCATTCTGGCATTCTCATTATCATTTTTGAAAACACTGGTGCTAATGTTATCAGAAAATTAAAACCTTTTTGAAAAATCATTCTTATTACTTTTAATCACATTTAAAAAATGAATTGAAGTCGCCTTTCCGAAAAAATTTACAGCGATAGAAAGATTCAGTATAAAAAATCGGACTAGAATACACAGGTCTCACAATGGCCATTTTCGTTAATAGACGGAACTTATTTACTTTCAGGGGGGGGAGCGTGGTCACCGATTTTTTCAACTTTTTCAAAGAAATTTTTTTAGACTTTTTAATTGTAAAATTTTCTAATTAGCAAAGTTTTTAATAAAAATGTATTCTATAAACTCATTATATCTTAAAATAAGTTTTTTTCAGTAAACTCTTTTTGAAAAATAAAGGATATCGTAAAAAGTCTAAAAAATTCGGTGGCCACCCAGCCCCCCCCCTCCCCCAAGTAAATAAGTTCCAAACATGGGTTATAGATCATCGCTGTGTGATTGTTAATGCTAACGGAAAGTTCCTGAGGCAATTGGGCAGCTCTGGAACTGAAGAGGGCTGTCTATATTTTCCACGCAAGGTTAGACATTAGATCCTGCCTCGAATATATAGCAGTTGGATTGTAGGTTGTGTCTCTTGTCCGAGCTCGTGAGTGTCGGTATGTTGTGCTGGATAGAGGACCAACTCAACTCTTTAACCGTCTGCAATTATTCAGGTCAGACTCGGTGATAAAAAAAATCTAATAAAATACACTAAAAATGTTTTAGCAACAATGGCGATTTCATTTGTCGACTAGGTAAAACAAAAATTCTGACAATGGAGAAATTCCGCGGGAAGAGATTCAGTGTGATATTAATTTTGACTCCCTTGCTAGGAAAAAACCAAATTCTGACACCGGATTCGTGTTCAGCATGGTCAATTGCTGGCACTTGGGCACTTCGAGGGGCCCCTTTTTTGTTAACTGTGAACAGTTATGAAAAGTCAAATTTTGGTACGAACTTTTTGTGAGAATTTTGTAAGGTAAACGTTATAAAACAACTCTCTTATCGTTTTTAGCGTATAAAATTACTTAGGAGACTTAAAAACACTATTCACAGTAAATAATATGATAACAAGGGTACCCCAAGTGCCTAATTGCATAAATACCAAACAGCCCTTTAAACCCGAATACAACCCAAAATACTGAATTTTTTCAAATCTTGTTGTAAAAAGATTTGAAAATTAAAGATGGTTAATCTGCAATCGACCATGCTGAACACGATTGCGGTATCAGAATTCGATTTTTGAGACGTCAATAATTGAAAATTCCGCGGAATTTTCTCCCACGGAAATATCGCCATGCCAATATTCTTGCGCAATAATAATCGTTGTTTAGTCACAACTCCTTATCACGTTGAACAAATAAGCGTAATGGCGGTCAACAAAAGTTGTGACCAACTTATTGTGATCGGTAAATATCAATTTCAATTTCATAAGAGTTGGAATTTTTACGATTGTTATTGTTGTCCATTTAGATAATAAGTACAATGTAATCGCTTTTTCCGTAGAAACTATTCCACAAATTCAAGCCATTCATGCATTTAACATCACTGGGTTGGTTGACAGTAATGGTACATAATGATCGAAGTTTTTTTTAAGATTTGTTCATGAAGCTTCCGACATAGCTGTTTACAAGGACTCTTACTACATCACCGACTATAAAACTCATTCAATAGTTGTTTACTCGCTATATGGTTAGTTAAGCTTCGTGCACAATGAGTTCATCTCTTTTCACACCTCTCACTTAAAAATAGCCATAAGCTAAGGAGTGGGTCCACAAAATGGTTATTGATGAAATAAGTATTGTTAAAAAAAAAAGCGAGCGGATCCGCCCACTGGAGCCGCTCATGGATTTGGACTACGAGTGTATGGCTCCAGAGCACGGACAGTTTCAATGCAGGGCTTGGAGCTTAAAACTTTAAAATAAAGAAACTTTTTGTAAAATAAAGGTCATTTGTTCAAAAATTGTCATTTTCCCCGTGCTTCTTGATTTTGAGCACCAAAAATAAATATATTGACGTGAAATCTTGAAAATTCTAAAAAATTTGGGTCTCAAATAAAGGACGAATCTTTATATAAAGAACGTTTCGAAGCCTTGGTCCAATGTCCTCCACATTTATAATACAATATCTATTATACTCATAACAAATTTTTAGGCCTTTCTCCTAGCTACAAAATGATTCCATACAAAAATTCTCGCTACTAGGTATTACCCCCAAAACAACTCCTTGGAAACAACCACCTCCCCTCCAATAATTTTTAGGCTTAGGAATTAGGCTTAGGCTTGAGTTTCGGGCCTTAGGCATTAGGCTGAGGGACAACCCGTACTAAATTCAGCATTTTAAAAAAAAAGTATAGTTTTAGGAGTACCTGAAAAATTTTTGGGGCGGGGGTATTAACGAGTAGCGTACAAAAATTTTTAAATTTTGGAAAAAAACTCAAGTTAAAAGGTGTAAAAAAAGAATTATTGTAACTTATTATAGCTATCAAAATCACGCAACTTATCATTATTTAGGAACTTTTGTGCGCAAATTCGGCAACAACTTTTTGACTCCATATCCTATCGGAATTGATATCTCGTATGTCATACATTCTTAAACTAACGATACTTTTATTCTGTTTCTCAGAAAATCTGGCGATATCTTGGTGGGCGATTCTCATGGTATGTAATATACATGTGAGAAGTCTCCAATATGCTTTTGTAACTCAAATTTAGGCAATCACTTCCATATTGTGGTGTTCAATGCTCAAGGAGTGCCTCAGCAAGACTACAAATGTCTAGCCACCAAGGTTGAAATTCAAAATTTTTCTTTTTCAAAGTGAATTAACCCATAGTTTTAAGGTTTCTCGATGCACTGGACTTAAAATTTCAGCAGAAGGATTGGTGATTACAATGTCTCGTCAGAACAGCTCAGTGCTAGTGTTTAACACACTCTACATGCCTTCTGCCTAGTGCAAACACTGATTGAATACAACCTACTTTACTTACTAATAGTTTTAATGTTTAGTTTTCCTTTTTTAATTTTACTCTAATCCTTTGACGAAATACGGGCAAAATTTTTGCTTTTTAAATTTTGATGTTTTTAAAGATTTTTTATATATTTTTCCAATCAATATCTGGCAAGACTTTTTTGTATTCAAATTTTTATTCAAAAAATAAGGAGAAACCTAGAATACAAAGCAAAACCAAATATAATTGAAGTTCTCTAAAAATATATATTTTCTGCTGACAAGGAACCTCGCGAACTGTAAGCCTTTAGTATTTTTGTTTGCTGGTGACATTTATCTATTTTTTTGCTGAGCTGAACATGCCATCTCTGGATGTAACCACAAAAATTTAATTTTTTGTTTTCTTGGTCTTCCAAACTGACTCTTTGACTATTTTGAATTGAACTAAAATCAGCTTGGGATCAATGCCTCCACAAAATAAAATTTTTGTGGTAAACCCAGAGTTGTTCGTATTCAACATACCAAAAAAGACAGAAAAATGTTAAAAGCAAAAGAAAGTTATTGATTTACAGTTTGCAAAGGTCTACTGTGCGCTGTACCAACCAAAACTGTAATAAATTTAAGTTTTTTGCAGAAAACATTAAAAATATTTAGATTTTGCTAAATTTACGTACAAAAAAGTTTTTCAAGATGTTCAGAGCCAATTCTTTTTTTTATATTCTAACTCAAATTTTTCCCTCAGTAAATGTGGCAGTCTGATTGTATTATTTCTAAGATCTAGATTCTGAGGTACATTTTCAATTTTTTGCCGGAAATAAGCCTTAATTCACTTGCGGTGTAGTGCTCACATCAACTTTTATTGTAGGTTTTATAATTGCTTTGTTTGACTTCGTAATTCATAGTCTTGTCCTGAATTTGTTCTACTGCAGGTACCTCTTTTTTCCTTCTCTTAAAATTATTTTGAATTTTGTTTTATTTTGTTTTGTTTTAAAATTTCTCCTAATGTAATATTGTTTGATATTTTTACCGAAAGCTAAATCCCTTGTATAGTCTAGTTTCTATGTGGCAGCTTTGCTTGAAATTGAACCATGATTTAATAGAATTTTCACGAGCATAATCAAATACTCATTTTGATTAGCCTAATTTATAGCTTTTGATAAGAAACTTTTTTTTTGGATTTGAGTCTGTATTGTTGTGTTTTTGGCTGCGTCAGCCAAAATTTTTATTAGACAAATTACTATTTGTCGAGTATCGAGGGTATTAAATATAATTTAAATTAACTCGCTTGCTAGTGGGTAATAAGAAATTCCCCCATTTTGAGATAGCCATAACTTTTTACTTTGGTCGTTTTTCAAAATTCTGTTTTTATAGATCGATTTTTCTCGCCAAGTGGTGTATACTGTCAAAAACACTATGTTTGCTTAATCCCCTCTGTGGTTTCGTTCCTGGCCTGTTGGAGGCCCTTGAATGGCCGAATTTTTCTGAAAACTCAGTTCGACTCAGTTTGACCTAACAATTTTTCTGTGTATAATGTGAGAAACACGATTTTAGTTTGGTCCCCCTGTGGTTTCGGTCCTGGTCTACGGATGGCCTCTGGATGGGTAAGGCCTCAACCACAGGGGGTAACAAGTGAAAATCGTGTTTTTGTCATTATATACTGAAAAAGTTGTTATATTAAACTGAATCGAACTTCGTTCACAGAAATTCGAATAAAAAAAGTTACCACCCTGTAGTTTCATGTTCATTTTCAGCATTTTGCCATCCAAAAAATATTTTGTTAGAAAGTTGTTCTCTTACGCTTATTCAAGCTTTTTTCCTTATCATTTGCCTTCTTTCAATATTTTATTTTTTTCCAATCACAAGCCAAACAGCGATAGATCTCATTTTTTTCATCGAAGTCAAGCATAATTGGCTAAGGTTATTTGTGTTCTAAGCCAACTAAAACATCTATATATAGTTGGCAGACCAGGAGTTTTGAGAAATTTAATGGCAAAATGCGTTGCCTTTTTTCAGTGACTTTCCCACCCCCTGAACAATATTCAACCTAGAATATCGGTACGGGTTTGTGTTGTGTAACTGAGGCATACACAAGTGAGTATAAACGCACATACACTTGAATTATGTCGCATCTTTTTACATTGATCCTAGCTTTATCTCTCTTGTATTTTGATGTATTTTTATTGCAATTTTTATTTCGCAATTTTATTTTCTCCGACAAATTTGTTGTTCTCTTTTTGTGTATGCTCACACTTTTTGCTAGGATTTGAAAAGTTGTAAGAAATGCAATACAGTCGAGTGTCGATATAAGAGCACCCTAAAATTGGACCATTATTTTTAATCCTAATTTTTGACGCTTTTTGCCAAGTATAATCGGCTAGTATAGTCGGGAAAATTGCAAGGACTTCGAATTTTACTCATCGTTCGGTGAAAATTAAGATTTTCGCCATCAAGACCTGCTGGTCTCGACCATTACAAGAGCTTCTCTTACATTGAGACATGCGGGCATTGGTGATAAAAATATTAATTTTTTTCCAAAATCAACCGGTAAAATCGAAATCCTTGCGATTTTTCCATTCAGACGGACAAATTAAGTTAAAAAACATTTCGAAAGTAAAGGTAACCAAAAGGGTTATGTCCATGTAGAGTTCGAATTTGAGGGAGTGCTTATATCGAGAATCCACTGTATCGTGAAATTGGATTTATTTGGATTCTTATTCATAGGCCGTAGTATGAGATTAATATCCTGTTTTTTACTTCTTTATTCGGTTCATATTTTCACTCTTTTTAAAGAAGACTGTTATATTATCGTTTGTTGTTGTGAGTTATTTAAGTTGGAAAGTTCCTTTAAAATTTAAAAACATTTCGCTAGTCCTTAGCTGTTTTTTGTCTTATCTTACGTCAAAGTTTACTTCTTGGCTGCCATAAGTCTTGTTTATTTGTGTGTAATCCCCCATTTACATTTTTCTTCACTTTTTAAAAAGTATATTTAGGTAGTTTGTAAATTTTTCCTGGCTATTTGGAAAATTGGTCAAGTATTGAAGCAGAAAAACGCACACATTTTACATTAATAATGATCCCAGGCTTGTTTTTAATAACAACTATTATTTGCTCTGTGATTTTGCGATTTCTTTAATTTTTTGCTTTTAATAGTTAGGGCTAACCATCATTTTTATTTTTGTGAAAGCCTGATTTGTACATGATATTATTAGTTTATTGTGGTATTTTAATAAAAGAAAGTTGGGACAGATTTTTTTCTGAGCAATGAAATAGTCAATCAAAAGGAGATAAATATATTACATGAATCCGAGCAAAACTCTTGCACGGCTTTTCATAATGGTAATTAGGTAAATCTTAGAAGCTGTTCAAAAATGCTAAAAACTAACCGACGGATTATTAATCGATACAGCAATACGCCTATCAATCTTAGATGTCACAGAAATACAAGGCACAACACGAAATAGCTTTATTAAATACATACACAGACCATTATACAATCACGTTTACAATCACAACCCTTCAACCAGGATTATAACATAAAATGAGTTCTTCGGAAACGATACTTAATTCAGTCAAATTCGATTTTCTTTTTGTTGCCATATACAAATTTAGAGATGAATATCAGCATTTTTGATATTTTTTGAAAAAAAGTAGTATATTCGTTTAAAACAGTCAGCTAGAAATTTGTTTAGTGGGTCAAAAATGCGCTTTAACACGGGAAAGGCTGTACGTCCTGACGGTGTGTACTTGTGCAAAATTTTACGCTGATCATGGTAAAGGTGATCATGTTAACCATAATCACCATGATCACTACAATCACTATAATTAATATAACTTAATAAACAGGGGGACCAAGGCATATTTCGCAAAAAAAACAACAGGGGGGACCAAGGCAAATTTTGCAACCGCTTCTGCACTAGGACCATTTATGACAATCGAATAAAAGAATTTCGGCTTAGAGAAACCATTGCGTTTTTTTTCAAAAACGTTGTTCATACAAAAATATGCACGAAAAAGTGTGCAAACCCAATTTTTCAGTCAATAGCTGATACTATTCGACATAAAATAAAAAATTGCACCAGATACTGCTTTAAAGTAATCGAAAATCCGGCTTTTTAATGTTAAGCAAACGTTCAAATGTATATTCCAAAAGGCATCTCGACCTGAAACTTTGGTTTCGCTACATAAACCTGAACTTCTGACACCGGATTCGTGTTCAGCATACTTGAGAAACTGCAATCTGGTTCTCACACTCACTGTCAAATTTAAAATTCCGTTCGAGACAAAATTTATTTAAATTCAAATTTTTTCAAATTTTAAATAATTTTTGTCTTGAGCCGATTTTTGTGATTGTGATAATCAAAGAACAGCTTCTAAAAGGGGCATGATCGTTCCCGATGGGGAGAAAAGGCGCGAACCAGCAGTTCTTTTCTTTTTCGATAAATTTTTACATTCGTTCTCGTCTAGATTTTTAAGTATTCTGTCTAGTTTTAAAAGCAGTATAAGGTCATCTATATCAGATTTGACGCAGAACGAGTGAAAAATGGGACGAAAAAGTTCGTTACCCGGCTGGGTCCGACACTTTTCAGACCTATCTTTGAATTTTTTGTCAATTCTGTTTTCACAGTCTGATCGCAAGTATCGCAAGCATGCCGATTTTGACGATCGTTTTTCAAAATACAAAAACTCCCTATAATACCGAAATCCTACGCCTCGATATTACTCATTTGTTCTCTGGTCAAACTTTCGCTAGCCACATTGGTTTAATGAGGTGATTTTGGTATGTTAAAATTTCTATCTGGTTCGCCATGATATTCTGACTCTAGAAAGTCACTAAACGCTTTAACAAATAAATAAAATTGGTGGAGGCTCCGGCCATATAAAATAAGTACGCATCATTTTGGCTGGTTTCCTTTAATTGTGGTGGTCATTTGCTCAAAATCGCAACACTGAGGCAATTGCTGACAGCAAAGCAGTGCTGGAAATGATAATAATCGATTGCCCGATGATTATTGGTCCTTAAAGTCAGTAAACTTACTAAAAAAGTAAACTAAAAAACCCCCGGAGGGACTTGATCTTTCGACAATAAGCGATGCGTATATAAAGTTCACGCCACCTTCTTTAACACAAAGCACTTCCTCTGGTTCAAAATCATGTGGCGAATCTGGTTTGACCTAAAAATTTAAACTCGAAACCTGAGCTAGGCACCCCTTGGGCAAATGGATATCCACTTGGGTGGCCTGAAATAGTTTCTAGAAATAATTGAACAAATTATGCTATAATACTTAGATTAAATTGCATAGAAACACGGTTTCATAAGGCCAAAGTATCGATTTCACCAACTTCGATTTCTCATGTGCGTACCGGTGGGTAGATGGATATCAATGTAGAATGGATATCCACGCATGCCAGGAGGGTCATTAAGTATGCCTGTATGGTAGATAGGTACCGCACACCATTTTCACCACATAAAATAACTAGAAAAACTACCGTATTTTCTCTATTAATGCACCCGGGTTCATTATTTTTCAACCCTTCAAGTTGAAATTGTAAATCAAAAATGGCCCTAACTCTGAAATCCTAGTCAAAAAATCGAGGGGGGGGGGGGGTTCATTATTAGAGGGGTTCATTAATAGAGAAAATACGGTAAGCTATATTGTTCAAAACAATATTGATAACATTTGGACCTGTTTCGGTTCAGGGGGGGGGGTTGCGCCCATTTTCCCCAGTTAATTTTTTTAGGTTGATCATGATAATCATGGTGATTTCCGTAGTCTATATGAATAAGTGTTAAGGACATATACATGAGTAAGTATAGAGCCAAAAATAGGCATATAACAGGGTTTTTCGAGAAATAGTGTTCAAGCACAGAAGGTTTTGAAAACAGAATTTTCCCAAACTCATTTTTCCAAAGAACTATGAAATTTCCAAACTCATATTGCCAAAAACAGAAAATTTCCAAAAAAAACTCGCGAAAAGAGAAGTTGCCGAAACCGGCAAATGCCGAAAACCGACATTTCGAAACTCGCGCTTTTCCAAACTAGCTATGCCGAAAACCAATACAGTCAATATAACTAGGGTTGTCGAATCAAACGTTCGATTTCAAACGGCGTGCGGTCAATTGGTCCACGGTCAATTGGTCCACAAAATTATTTTCAAATTAATCTTTTTTGGCTTGTAAAGAACTTCTGTTATTTCAAAAGTTTTTCGATAATTCAGCCTTAACCCTACTGGTTAATCCACGCACCAACCAAACCAAGTGGTCATCCTTTGTTGTTAAATTATTTTTTATGTTTTTCGGGTTCTAATACCTGTTTTTTACACTAACTCGAGCATTCTAAAGAGGGTTTGATAATAGTAAAATTCCATTTTGTGGGTAATTTTATAGTTTTGTTAAAATTGCTGGAATGACCCTGAAAGCTGAACTGGTGTTAAGCTAGTAGTACGGCACTAGTACCAAGGCATTGACCAGGTACCAGTATTCAGGAGTAGAAGTGCCTAGGTAGTGGTGCTTGGGTGGTGGTTGTTTCGAGGTGGTACCCAGGTTGTTTATTAGACCATCTTTCATTGGTAGCTCGATCTTCTGGATATTCCAAGTACCAACAAAAACCGAGTGGTTGGTCAATTTTTTATGTTTTTAGGTTCCAAAAACTGTTTTCTGCATTAATTCGAGTATTCTAAGATGTTTTGACAGTAGTGAATTCACGTTATACAAGATTTACAAAAACTGTAAAAATAGGCGTTAAGCAAATTTATCGACACCGAATTCATCGATGCCGAAATCATCCACAAAATTTTTTCCTGGCACAAAATATTTTTAAACATTTTTCTGTGCAACGCTGGATCTGTGTCCATGTACCAACAAAATTAAAAAATTTGATCCAGGTGGACGACCACTTGGATCAAAAAAAATTTTACGTTTCTGGGGTCCAAACGTGTTTTCTGGACTAACTTAGGCATGCTGAAGATGGTTTGATAGTGGTAAAATGCCGTTTTCTCGAGCATTTTTATAGTTTTGGTAAAATCGAGTTTTGGTAAAGTCAATTTTATCCAATTACTCGAAAAATACAATGAAAAACCTTATCTTTCTATTATCAAGCCATCTTCAGCGTGTCCGAATCAGTCCAGAAAACAAGTTTTGGAACCCCAAAAAGTAAAAAAAAATTGATCCAAGTGGACGACCACTTAGTTTTGTTGTGCCCAGGTAGTCGTACCCAGGTTGGCGAACTCAGGTAGTGTACTGGTACCCGGGTAGTTATATTGTCGACTGTAAAGAACTTTCAAAATTTACAATGTTTTTTATGATCCAACCTCAGTTTTCATGGATAATCTATGCACCGACTAAACGAAGTGGTCGTCCACTTGGATCGATTTTTTTCACGTTTTATGTTGCAAAATTGTTTTTTCTGGACTAATACGGGCAAGCTGAAAAGGGTTTGATAATAGTGAAATATGGGTTTCTTGGATGTTTTTTGAGTATTGGAAATAATTGATTTTACCAAAACTCTATTTCACCAAAACTCAAAAAATACTCGAGAAAATGGCATTTTACGGTAACACTATAGAATGCCCCCCCAGCTAGCGAAAAATTACTTTTCCTGAAGGGGAAAGGACCCGTCTCATTTTGATTCTCGTGCTCTGAATAGGCACGGAAACACTTTGGTTTGCGAAAAATCGAAAAAAAAAATTTTCGATTTGCTTTGGTCCCCCAAAATAAAAAATTTAAGAAAATTCAAAAAAATATTTTTTTTGAATTCCCGCCAAAACATTTTTTAAGGATTTAGGGCTGTATTGGGAGGGAAGGGAATAAAAGGGGCCACCTTCATGGCAAAATTATAAAAAAGTGAATTCTGGACTACTTCGGATGTCCTGCCATGTTTTTCAACTGGGCCGTGGCAAAAAGAGACTCTATATACATTTTATGGTCAAGAGTACTTCTCGGAATCATGTCTAAGGTAAGTGAGTGAGCGCATCTCTAACTCTCAAGCCCCCTGCGCCCCCGAAGGGGAAGCAGGGGGCCTGGGGCCTGGAGTTGAGATGCGCACACCCACATACCTTAGACACAAATCACTCGAAAGTGACTCTGGATGCATAAAAAAGCATGCATACCAGAGTTTATTTATGCGGTAGGCCCCAGTATTCAAAACTATGTTCAACATCTTCTTGTTAATGGGCTCTGTGTGATTAGGGGCCCTCTTTTGTCCCTTCCCCTCCCAATACAGCCCTAATTCCCTTTAAAAATGTTTTGGCGGGAATTAAAAAAATATTTTTTTTAATTTTCTTAAATTTTTTACCTTGGGGAACCAAGGCAAATCGAAAAATTTTTTTTCGATTTTTCGGAAACCAAAGTGTTTCCGTGCCTATTCAGAGCACGAGAATCAAAATGGGACGGGTCCTTTCCCTTCAGGAAAAGTAAATTTTCGCTAGCTGGGGGGGGGTCATTCTATAGTATAGCCCATTTTACCACTATCAAACCATCTTCAGCGTGTCCGAATCAGTCCAGGAAACGGGTTTTGGAACATGAAAAACGTGAAAAAAATTTTGCTCCAGGTGGACGACCACTTGGTTTGGTTGGTGCGTGGATTAACCAGTAGGGTTAAGGCTGAATTATCGAAAAACTGTTAAAATAACAGAAGTTCTTCACAAGACAAAAAGATTAATTTGAAAATAATTTTGTGGACCAATTGACCGTGAACCAATTGACCTAGAGCCATTTCAAACATTGTTTGAAATGTTCGAGATTTTTTCGAACGTTCGACTTCGAACCAAACGTTCTTCGAAAATTTCAAACTCGAACTTCGAATCGAACAGAACGTTCGAAAATTTCAAACTTCGAACGTTCGTCGAATCGAACTTTCGAACGTTTGACGACCCTAAATATAAGCCAAAGTAATTGGCATTCATATTGCATTTCAGAAAAAAGCGGGAAAATATTTTTAGAAATATGATTTCACATGTGAATTCAAATTACTCCAGGATCGAGGACTCAGATTTTGGCCTGGGTTTTCCAAGAAGTTATATTGTTTGATAAAAAAAAAGTCATATTTGCAGAAAATCTGATAAAATGCTGCAGCAGTCGATGGAAAGCATGCTAATTGGACTAGATGCTCAGAAGAAGTTGGTACTCATGCTTTTGCTGTATGAATAAAATGCAGATTGTTATAGAAAGTTAGAGGCTCTGCTGTCTAACTTCAAGAAAACAAATCAAGGAAACTCTTGCGTACTCTCTGGAAGGCGTGGATCAGGGAAAACGACTCTTTTAAACAATCTGCTAGAGCTATATTTTCCGCAGGCCAAAAAATCTGGCGAATTGGTGGTGCTTGATGGTGATGAACATACTACTGCTAAAACTCTCACAGATTATGGCTTGCTTAATTCGCTTTCCGAGGACAAAATTTTGGTAAAGTTCTGTTTCGTTTGCTATACTTGCTTAATTTCACAAAAAATCCTTTAGGCATCTCAAAGGAGAATATTTGTTATTGACCATTTCGAGGCGTTTTCCACCAAGCAATATCAGTGCTTTCTTTACAGTATCCTCAATGGAAGTCAGGTTAGTTTTTTTAGTTTTTATGGAAGAGGATGTGCATTCTGGTCTAGTCACACAAAATTTTAGATGAATCCATGGCTTGTTTTGCTAGTTGGGACGACGGAGGTATGTTTTTGTTACAGTGACCATCAGTGGCGTACGCAGAAATTTCTGACAGAGGGGGCGCCAGGCCATTTTACCTGCACCCTTTTTCAAAATTTTCGCGGCTATTTTACCTACACCGTTTTGGAAAAAATCTGACGGGCGGTTGGGGCACGTGCCCCCCCCCCTCCCCCGCTCCCTCTCTGGGTACGCCCCGGGTGACCATAATTCAATGATACACTCGTGAGCCATATTTAGGACAGTGTTAATCTTCTGGAAAAGCGAATCAAGTCGAGGCTTTCAAAAATCAGGATTAATTTCAACGTTCGAGCAGATCCGGAACAAATCCACAGCTGCTTTTTCTATCTTCTACAGCTTTTTGCAGACAAAAATCGAATCAGAGTATGTTTCTCGTTTCTAACCGATGCTTTATGAGTATAATTTTAAGCAAGTCCGAGAAGACTACCCTGGGTTGAAGCCTACTCTCGAAAAATTTGCCAGTCACCATTCATCGTTTTCGCTAGTCAAAAAGCTGGCCATCGTTTTCTCTACAATGCTTCAGATGGAATTCTCAGAGCATCTAAGTCCATTACAGCTTCTTCAGTTTTCCATAGAAACTTGCTGGCCTACGAATGAGATGTTGTCCATTTTGGAGGGTATGCCATTTGTCGTTTTTTTGTGAAACAGCTCTGACTTTTTAGGTGTTCCACTCAGGCAGTTGTGTTTGTTACGTTGTCTGTCTCTTGTTCAAAAGAAAATGCGGAAAATGGAGTGTTCTTGCAGAGATGTTGTCAATGGCATGATTTTCCATTTTCAGTCTCAGACTTTCTTATCATATAGTTCTTCAGAATTCAGTAAGTTCGTCAACCAGTTTGATACTAGCATGTGCGTAACGTCTTCGGTTTTGTACAAGGTTATAATATTCTTAACAGCTTTTGTTGGGACTGTAACGGTCTATTAAGGACATGGATGAGCTCGTTTCACTGTCAGCGATCAAATTAAAAAGTGGGACAGATATTGGACAGCTTGAATTTCGGTATGTATAAAGTTTTCTATATTATTATTGACTTTTTGCCTAGCTTGAATAATATCTTTTAATTTAGGAGAATTTTTCTAAATATTGAAGATGAGACAATTATGGCGTGTTTCAAGAACCGGAGTCTACCTCAGAAAATTCAACACTGGCTTGAATCTTAGACTAAGTTGTTGCCTTTTTCGATTGTGTCCTTATTTTAGTGCGGATAAAGTAATAAACAATACTGTTTTCATCAACTCCAGCAAGCCAAGAGGCAACCAGGCTGATTTATTCAATCTGAAATTTATTAGTTATTAGTCTTTCGGGTCAAGAGAAATCGTTATTTCCTTCATATCCAACATCTCCTTGATTTTCTCTTCTTTCGCAAAACTCCGAATAATTCTTCTTAGTGCAAGGTGTTGTAAATTAATTATGATCACGAATTATGATCCTCTGCTTATTTTATACTACTGAGAAGATGCAAACGAAATTATTGTTCTGTATGGTCTATTTTCTTTTCTCGTTTACAGGTGTGATTTGCATAATTTTCGTAAATTATATTGTTTTTTGCATTTTAGATGCACAAATATCTGCCATGTTTGGAAATGCGGTTCAAGCTAAGAATTGCGGTTAATTTTATCAGAACCAATTTATCACTAATTAGGTCTATCACAGTCCAGTCTATAAATATGAGCCCTTCGTGTGAATTAGTTTTTCGGTTCTAAATGTGAATATGAATGCTAGGCTCATAATAAAATATTGCTTCACCGTTACCATCTTAGAATTTTTTGAGTTTAATTAAAATCGACCAGGTGGATCTCGAAGACGTTATGTAAAGACTTGTTTTAAATTTTCAATCATCAAATCGATTTCTAAATGTGTTTTAAACACTTACATATGATTTACAGAAAATTGGAGTGAATGGGGTCCATGTATTTGGTAATAAAACTAGAACATTTTTTTAACTTCATGTTTTTCTCTCAGGCTCAAGGGACATAATCCAAGATGGAGTCGGAATTATTTTGAGCAGCTTCTACCCGGAAGGTTTTTTTTCCCTGAACTAATCAAGATGGACCAACAAATTATTTTTTATAGAACTGGGTGTAGACAACATGTGTTCTTCAAGTTGCTTCAAGATCGTTGGGGAGAGGTTTTTCACTTTGTATTTCGCATTTTCAGTAAGAGAAATTTAAGGCTTTCTCCAACTTTTACTCTTACTTGCGCGAGGTTACCTTGAGTGAAGAGCAATGTGGACAATGCAGTTACCAACAAAGTTGTGGAAGGCATTGCACCAGAAAAGCTGTGCAAGATTTTCAGTAAACACTATCTCAGTTTTTCATTGATTTAAATTCACTCAAATGCTATTTAAGAAGTGGTCCAAACAACGTAAACCCACTTTTTGTTGCTGAGCGGCTCTGCGCAGGTAAATTTCTGGATCAAAATATTTTTAAAACTTAATTCCACATTACAGGAGTTGATCAAAGTTCTTCATGTGTTTCTAAAAAAATCAATCCTTCATGTAAACTTTGGCCAAATCCTTCGGTTGCCCTGCCTAACGTGACAGAGTCTATGCTCCAGATAGTCAATGGGTTTGAGTATCTTTCTTGCATTCCACAACAGAGCAGGTTTGATCGTAATTTGAATGACTAGAAATCTCTATGATGCATGGCCGCATGCATTGGATGCATGCTAGTTATTTTGACAGGCGCGACCATTTTATATGAAAAATTCGGGTCGCTGATCTTGAATCTGGCGTCAAAAAACAAAAATAATTTCAAGATTTGGTCAAATAAACCAAAATAACTTTATTGCCTCCAAGCGGGATTGAACCTGCACAACCTTTTCGGCCAACAAACACTAACGCTTATCTACAGCGCCATGCATCTGAGAAATATCTGGTCACCTGAGTTTTGCTTAACATTCCCATCTATTCAGTGAGAATGGTGAAGAATATTGCCGTTGCTGCTGCCACCCCTTCGTGCCAAATCCACAAACCTATTTGTGCGAACTAAAGCCTAACTTTGGTTTCTAAATGCTATTCTAATACTGATAATTTTTTGTCAATAAAAATAAGGTCATCTTTTTGTGAAATCTAAATAAAAACGTTGTTGATAATTTACATTTTGGGTGAGGAAGATAACAATCTCTCAACACTTTAACTCATCCTACAGCAAGATTTTGATGCAATGTATTTGTTGTCGTTAACTGGTTCATTTCCTGCTACTGTAAAAGCTGCCCCCAATAAGATGAATTCAATAAAGACCAACCCAGCTTTATTCCCCCATAATAGGCTGTTTAATGGTCACACACACCCACAAAGTGGCAACGACTCATAGCTGCAGGAAATTGGGAAATTTGGGGCCAGCCTAAAGCAACAACAAAGGGTGGGAGGAGGATGAGTAACACATACATGGATAGGGGCTGGACCGGAGGCGGTGCAACAAGGCACCCGCCCTTGTTTTAAACTGGAAGACGGGAAAGAGGAAAATAAGCATTTTAGTAGTTTTTCTTTTGTTGTTCTTGCTGCCTTTGCAGCCTTTTGCTCACTCATAACAACTTAGGTCTACAGATTTTGTCTTATAAGATTTTGTCTTATTGATCAGTATTAGCTACAGTTGCTGATTTAACAAGAATGCCTGAAAACGGTACTACTCAAAACGGCCACAAAGAAAACGGTGGCTGTCCCACTCCTCCTCCTGCAGCAAAGAATGCCACTACCAATGGCTCATCTGTCACTGCTTCACCAGTTAGTTTATCATTTTCATAGGGCTAGGAAGCTTTTCCGGTAGGAATAAGAGATTTTATAATTTGCTAGAAAGGGGTAAGAAACTCTGGTTTGCATACCCTTTGCATCCGGATTCACTGTCGAGTGACTCCGGATGCATTTTTTAAAGTAAGTAAATGTGCGCATCTCAACTTCAACCTCATAAAAGAGACGTAGGGGATTCAGAGATAGAAATGCGCACACCCGCTTTCTTTATAGATGAATCCGATCGATACTCTTGATAATTTATGTGCTCAGAAAGTCTTTTTGCCGAGTTCAAGCGAGTAAATAAAGAAATAATAAAAAAACATACGGTATCCATCTATCCTCCAGTATCTTTTACGTTGGTCCCCAAGGTAAGAAAGTCAATTTTAGTCTTATTTTTTTTCTAAAATTGTCGGCTGCGCCCTAGAAACATGTTAGCGCGTGTTTTCAAGAGGGCTCGGTATGAGGGAGTTCAGCCATTTTCTCTGATAGAGCATCTCTCGAAAAGAGACTATTATTCACAAGATGTTCAATTGATTTATTTCCTCTTTGCATAAGTCAAATAGACAGTAAAGTATCTGAAAAATCAGTGTTAGAGGAAGTACTGTATTATTTTTAAAGGGCCAGGCTTGTGCGTTTCACAAATGCGGGACCAGAATTTTTTTCGAATTGCTCCTTTTTCACTCATTTTGCGTCAAATCTAATATTGATGACCTCATACTACTTTTAAAAACTAGGCAAAAAAACTTAGAAATCTAGATGAGAATGAGTGTAAAAATTTCACGAGAAAGAAAATAAACTGCTGGTCCCCGCTTTTTCTCTATGTCGCGCACGGACATGCCCCTTTAGGAATGGTAATGACGTTACCGTAACACGAATAAGAAATTTAATTTTTCGTTAAACAGTTTTCTTTTCCCTATAATTCAATGCAAAGGTCGTATAAGGTTAGATTCCATCACATTTCCCTCAAATCAAGCGTAAACCCAAGTTGTGTTCTTCTTTTAAATTGAGAGCCAAACACCCGACGGAAACAATATAGCAAATTGGTGTCTGGCAGGTGGGTAAACAAACAAAGAGTCCAGCAGATTTCACTGCTAACAACAACCAAACAACTTTTTTCTAGTTGCCCAAATTGGATGGGCTTTTCAAGCATCGATTTTCCAACTTTTTTTATCCACTCTTTTGAGTCTGGCAATGCTAGTCGCTGAAAACATTCCAATTGCTAAAAGGCTTTCAAAAGCCAGTTTCTGAGAGTTGTTGCCAGCAGCACCAGCATGGCGGCAAATTTGATTAGTCGGATTTCCGAGACAATCCTCTGTTTAGCTCCAATAAGGTGGGTTAATGGCTATATTCTTTGTTCTTTCACATATTTTGCGGATAATGTATGAGGGAAATCGATGAAGAGGGGAACATGGACTAGTGGAGAAGATATTCTCTGGAGAATAGCTCCTCAACAATGGCAATACTACCAAATTAGGGCTGGTTCTGGGGTAATTTGGAGGACAGGCTAAGCTTCTCTCTGCAATATGTTCACCCTTTTACGGGGAGGCAGAGCAAATTGAATTTAACTAAGGTTGTTCCTGGGACTGAAGCAGTGGATAATAGTGCCATTCGAACACACTTAGTTATTGGAAAAAAAAAAACAAAAAAAAACAGAGTAGTAATGTAATGCAATTTTCAGCGACGATGTGGTCCAAAACTCAACACTCAAGGTAAATATATTAGATGGTTTTAATTTTTTCGCTTCTATTGTATTATCTGACAAGGAGGAAAGATCTTAATTTCTAAAGTATCGGTCCATTTAAGGACCCAAAAGTATTTTTGCCCCAATTCTCACTGTAACCACATGATAAAAAATTTTTGAATTGCTTTCAAAAAAGTGCATATAAAAATTGCCGTATGTTCTCTTATAATTTCTTTAATCAAAAGGGACAAAATTTTATTGGTACTTCCATTTCACTAAACATTTCATTTATTATTTTCCCCATATTTTTGTACTTTTTCAAAAAGTCGACTTAAAAAGTTTGGTAATATGCATATATACTGCAAAACTTTCCTTTTTTGTCAAACTTTCCAAATTTGCGCTTTCTTGTTATTTGAGCATAAAAAACTCTGTAAATAGCTTGACCAACAATTGGCTTTAGATCGGCTATTCGGGCCTGTGACACCAGCCCATAAAAAAGAGAAAGTGAGTGACACCTTCAAGTCGAGTATTTTCGACAACACACCTCCTAAATCTCCAGCCAAAACTCCAAAGAAAACTGTCCCTGTGCTGCGTAAGTCTTCAGAAATTTATTATATAAAAACATGGATTTGTTGCAGAGAGGAACCCGATTACCGGCGAACAAAAGATCCCTGAAAAAATTTCAATGTGATGGTCAAATAATTAATAATATTGAAACTTTTATAAGATTGCTATGCTTATTTGCTTTTATTGCTTTGTGCAACAATTCATAAAAATTTATTGATTTGAGTTTTCGCAATCGAAATTAAATGTTGTATTTGCCAATATTCTGTGCAACGATATTTGTTATTTGGTAAGCTAGATTGAAGTTGACTTTGGAAGGCTTAGAAGAAAATAGCAAGAATTATTTTCGGAGAGTCTTTTGTTCGACTTCGTGTTGTAGCACAGTCGGCGGCGATAAGTCACGCGTTGCACCATTTATACAGCTAAAATCAAGCATTTTAAAATGAACCACGTTGGAACTGAAGTAGCTATAAGCTAGGCAATGTCTTCTTGGACTGTGGGCAATTGTAAAATACTAAATCAGTCTGTTTCGGCTGTACAAAGAAGTTTCATAATAATTTACAAGGAAAAAGCTTGAGATTTTACGAAACCTTACTAAACACTGTTCGCCATAAACAGCTCCAAGTTGCTTTATTGGGAGCAAGAAGCAAAACACAGACTTGACACACAGTGGACTTTTTA
The DNA here is from genome assembly GCA_004194705.1 of Ditylenchus dipsaci. Taxonomy (NCBI): domain Eukaryota; kingdom Metazoa; phylum Nematoda; class Chromadorea; order Rhabditida; family Anguinidae; genus Ditylenchus; species Ditylenchus dipsaci. The sequence goes on along the minus strand of SADC01001285.1, from coordinate 576,993 downwards.
TATATCGGCTGTGACACAGCAGGATAATAGAAATAGCGTGAGAATCACGCAGCATACGTCTATCCTACAACAGCAATTACAGCAGGAATGAATATTTGAATTTGAATTTTTTTGGTCTCACGCATTAAAGTGGTCCCCGCCTTTTGGAAATTCAAATTTCACCGTGTCGGGCACGGGCATGCCCCTTTAAAGGGGAGGAATGTTTCATTTCCGGAAAGGTATCGAAGGGAAAGTTGAAAATTTGAAATAACAATTGAAAATAGTTGTTGATTTTTGTGTTTGCCCGTTCCTTTCATTCACCAAGTTTTATTCTATAAGCTTTTTATGATGTAATGCTGCATGAGTAGACAAAAACCTATATACGTTTGGTCACAATAGATGTAGAAAGTGGAATTTTGAAGTATTTGAAGTCCGTAACTCAGCTAGTTTTCGACATTTTACTTCCTACCTCCATTGTGACCAAGCCTATATAATTTTCTTGTCTACTCATGCCCAATGAGTACAGCATTACCTTATGAAAAACTTACAGCATAATATTTAGTGAATGAAGGGAAACACCAACCCGAAAATCGACAATTATTTTCGATTATTATTTCAATATTTCAACTTTCCGTTCGAAAACTTTCCGGACATGAAACAGTCCCCTTTAAACTCACGCGATACTGATAAAAATCAAAGAAATTATTTTTAAGAAAATCTTCCAAGTAATATGAAAAAGGAAATAGCTGAATTGCTTTAACACACCAAAATACTACAGCTGGTCCTCATTTTTCCAACTATTTCTTTTGGTCGCAAATTTTTTAATTTGAGGTTTTTGCCGACATTTCCTTTTCATTCAATAGAGAACAGACGGAGAACTTATTGGTCACTTATTAATTTTTTGTCCAAAATTAAATTTTGGTGAACATTTAAACTTTTGCTTTATTTTTTAAGAAACCTCGGACTTTGACCAGTTTATCGTCATTTATCAGGATCTAGCAAGATTTCGAAGAAATCCCGTGGCAGATGGTTCACCGTCATTTGCCTCTTACGAATTCCATCTCCGTCGCTGCATTGAGGAAGTGGAAAGAAAGCACGTATATGAGAACTTGGATCATTTGGAAGTTACACTTTTTAGGGAATTTTCCTTGAGAAATTGTTTTTTTTTGTTAAATTTTTGTCGTAATTTTTAATTAAATGTTATAATGCAAGTTTGGTACTAAACGAATTTTTCGCCTTTAAAATCTAAAAACTCGCAAAATCTCGGCTCAAAACAGCAAATTAAACGATTTCGGGCCCTATCCAACAAAGGGGGGGGGGGTTTGCCTTGGTCCCCCATGTTGATTTTTTTTGTAATTTTCAGGCTAAGGCTTAGGCAAGGGTAAGTCAGCTTATGTTAAGACACACTCAAAAATATCTTAGACTCATGCTTGAATCAGTCCTAACATACGCTAGCCTACCCTCACCCAAGCCCAACCCTAATAATTAGAAAAAAGAACAGGGGGGGCCAAGGCAAACATATCTTGTAATTTTTTGGCTTAGGCAAGGGTAGCCTGCATATGCTTGGTCGAACTCAAACATATCTTAGGTTCATTTTAGAGTTTGTCCTTACATACGCAGGTCTACCCTTGCTCAAGCCTTAGCCTGAAAAATACAAAAAAACAATAGGGGACCGAGGCAAACCCCCCCCTTTGCTGATTTGGGTTGACCAAACTTGCGGACAATATTTTGCGGATGCGTGTTTCCGGACGTGATTTTTGCGGACGGAGCTTTGCGGACGAGGTTTTGCGACTCAACTTTTGCGGATCGAATCTTGCGATGCAAGAGTTGCGGACGAACATTTGCGGACGAGGTTCGCGGACGAAATATATAACTAGATTTCTTTCATTCTGCAAGATTTCCTAGACCTCAATCGCAGTCACTCAGTCACAGTCACATTGCGTCCGAAAATTTTCGTTCGCAAGTACTGATCCGCAAATTTGGTCCGCAAAATCTCGTCCGCAAATCTCCTTCCGCAAATGTTTCGTCCGCAAAATTTGGTCCGCAAGCGTTGCTTCCGCAAAATGTTGTCCGCAAGTCTGGCCAACCAGTTGATCTTGGCCAAAATAAATAGTTTTAAAAATTTGGACCACGCTGTATTTTCCGCACGGAATTTGGATTTTAAACAAATTACCATTTTTCCCCATCAAATCAATTATTTACCTCACTAAATTACTTCTTTCTCCATTCAAATTTGACGTTTTGTGCCCGGTCAACAAGGAAATTTAAGAATCAACACAGAAATAATTTATTCAAAATTAAAACGACAAAAGAAATGTTCAAAAAACATTGGTTAACCAGCTTTTCAATAATTAGACATGTTGAATTCAAATGGAGAAAAAGCGGTAGCTTCACTAGTAGACGTGCTCTCTGTAGCAGTGATTGCTGAGATGCTCCCCACGTTAGACACCATCTCCACTATTTCTTCATCTTTGCCCTCCAGTGTGTCTTGCAACATCACAACTGCAAACCAATTTTTACCAATTGCAATTAAAAGTTGAGAAGTCAACTTACTTCCGCCACTCGACAGATTCTTAAGAGGGCGATATCGCGAACCTTCTGGCATTGCGATAGTCTTTAGCTGTAAAGGCACAACACGTGCAGGGTTTTTGAGGTTGTGATAGCTCGGCTCAACTTCTTTCACTCTGAAAAATTAAGACTTAAAGTAAATATTCGAAGGATTTACTATTTTCGCAGTTACTGTGTGTATTTTACAAAATTTTAGAGAATTGAATTTTTCTTGATTTGCCGTAGTTAGAATTGTCGAATCAGCCGGCTAAATAGACAGCCCTATCCGAACATAAATGGTATGCTGAAATACCGTGCGCCTAAGGCTCGATGATGTTACAAAAAGTGAAAAAATTCTATCAAAAGCAGCACAAATAAGAAAATTTATACAAAGCACAAATAAAATATAAAATTTATACAAAAGTTATAAAACGCACCTAGCTAACACGGGAAACGCACGACCGCACCGTGGCCTATCAAAGAACGCTATATGGTAAAAGAAAGCCCTGACCGAGCTTAACACCCAGCTGCAAGCGGTATTTCCCACCGAGCAGTTTAGGCAGAGATATTCCATTTTGAAGGTTGCAAAAATTAGCATCAAAAAGTTTCTAAAATTGTGACGCAGCATGCATATGGTTGTGTGGTGCAGTGGTATAGTATTCAGCTGTCTTGTTTGCAGAGGATCGATCCCACCCGAAAAAAGCATTTTTCTTTTTTTTCTGGATTTCAAAATTTCTGTTTAAAAAATAATTATCACAACCATTCTGTTTTTATTCAGCTTTTTTTAGAATCAACAGAAAATCAATGCAGTGATTTTGACAAGTTTCAGATGTGTATTTTTAAAGCATTTACATTTCTTTCAGGACCGCTTTTCAATGTTGGACCACTTTTGAAATTCAGATGGTTGTGATAATTAACAAAAATTTTGAAATCCAAAAAAGGAAAAGAAATGTTTTGTTCGGGTGGGATCGAGCCTGTGACATGAAAAGACAGCTGAATACGGGCAAAGCTTTTCCGTGCTGCAAAAGACTTTTCTGCTGAAAAAAGACTTTTCTTGTTGAAAAAAGACTTTTTGTATCAATTTCTTTTTTCTGTACCAAACCTAATTTTTACTTTCGGAGCAAAAAAAAAAGTTTTTTTGCGGCAGACTAAATTTGCAGCAAAAAAAGCCTTTTGGAACAAAAAAAGTCTTTTTGCAGAACGGAAAAGCTTCGCCCACTGAATAGTATACCACTGCACCACGCAAACACGCATGCTGCGTCATAATTTTAAATAAGTTCTTGATGCTAATTTTGCAACTTTAAAAATGGAATACCTCCGACTACACTGCTCGGTGGGGAATGCCGCTTGCAGCTGGGTATTAAGCTTGGTCAGGGCTATCTTTTACCATATAACGTTCTTTGATAGTTACGGTTTGGTAGTGCCTTTCACGTAAGCTATAATATACACACTCCACTGAAACTATAGTATACACACCCCAGAAATTTGCCTTGGTCCCCTAATTAATTAAAAAATGTTATTTTTGATGTTTTCTTGAGTTTTTAAAACTAAAAATTTTTGTAATAAAATTTTCTGGGGGCCAAGGCAAATTTCTGAGTCGTGTATACTGTAGTTCAGTGGGGTGTGTATACTATATTTGAGCCAACCCACCTATATTCTTTACGTCTTTAGAAATTTTGAGATTTCACGTCAAACACTTTATGATTGGCGTTCAAACTTTACAAACACTTGGTGAAATAGCAATTTTAAAACTCGAAACCGGAATTCGGAAATCGTGAGAAAAGAAGCTGAAAATCGGAATTCCGTCCCACCACTGGCCCAAACACATGTTTTTGTACAATCGGGGTAGCGTAGTGTTAACTAGAGACCACATTTTGGACGTCAAATCCTAAACTGATCTGTTAGTCCACAACAAAAAAAGTCTAAGGGACAAGTCCAGCCTGTGAAAAAGCAATTTTCTGTAGACATTGTGCTAACTTACTTCTCTTCTAATTTTTCCTTCTTGTCTAAGGTGTCTTTCTTTTCTTGTACATCTTCATCCACATCCATCTTCTCGTCAACTAAATTTGGTTCCTAAGTTTAAGTTTGGGTGTGCTCTTTGCTTACCGTCCTGCGCTCCACTTGCTTGTCCTTCCTTCTTCTTTTTATTCGAAATTTTCTTGTTTGTGATTGAAAGAACAACAGTCTCGATCTTCTCGTGCTCCTCTTTCTTCTTCTCTTCAAGTGGTGGTGGATAGGCGAAGAGAGAGGGTTTAGCATTGCACCGGAATTCCATGCGAGGCATCTGCAGTCAAAACATCTAACGAATTTCAAAAATTTATAGAAACATTTCTACCTGCAAATCTTTGTTTAGCCCGATCAAGCATGTAGGGTGAAAAGCCAGCGAGATGAAGTGGGTCATAGAGTGCCAATACCAATACTGTAAGAAAACCAGCATGCCCAACACAGCTGGCATATCGGACTGGCCATTACGTTGTAGAGACAGGGTCACATTACGACCACCTGCATCTAAAATTCCTTGGGCGATAATCGCTCCAAACTGAAAGAGAAGTAACATTAGGAAAGAAACAACAAAAAGAAAAAAAATAAAAAACCTTGGTGATAGAATCTTCACCCTTCTCGGTTATCATCTTCATCAAAGTCTCACGGAAGTCACCAACTTTAGCGCAGGTGGGAATGTTTGCTGGATGAGCACAAAGGAAAGGGCAAGCAAAGCTCCTTGGCGGACAAAGTTTTCTTTGGCTGACAACAAAGGTTCAGCAACGCAATGGCTTCCTATAACAGAGCCAAACTTAAAAAGATGAAAATCAGATGACAGTGCCGAAAAATCAGAATAATTTCATTCTTCACTTACATTATTACTTTAATTGTATTGAAGCCGGATAATTAGAAGTAACACGGCATATCAAATTTTTCGTAAAATTTTTTAATTCTAAATACCGTTTTTCTATTAAAGCCCCATGGGAGATATTTTTTAACCCTTGAAAATTTCAGAAATTGTCAATCAAAAATAGCTGTAACTCTGAAATTCTGGTCAGAAATGGAGGAATGGGGATTATTAGAGAGTGAGGAATTATTAGAGAAAATACGGTACTCGTCCTACTTTTTCTTTGAGTCTCAGCAATTAAAGAAACATGCCGTTGGGCGAATCAAATTGAGCATTTGTTTTTTTCGTTTTTTTATTATAATTTTGCTTTTATCTACTTTTTTTAATTATTAGTATTATAAGAGAAATATATATATCAATGTTGTTCTTGGTTTGTATTTTTAGAAAATGCTCGGCCCTGTCGCTCAATGGAGGGGGCGGTGGTTTCGCCTTGGTCCCCCCTGTTGTTGTTTTTTTGGGAGTTTTTAAAGTTGAGGCTCAGGCAAAAGTAGGCCAGCGTATGTTAGGACGAACTTAAATGCCATTGCCGTCTCCGACAACGGATGTCCCCCGCCAATTCAAATTTTTTTCTGAATCATTGAAATTCTGTTCGAACTTTTCAACTTGGTTTCTAACAAAACTATACCTAAAATTAAATTCTAGGCCTAGTTTTGTTAGAAACCAAGTTGAAAAATCAGTACAGAAGTTGAATGATTAAGCACGAGAATTTGAATTGCGGGGGACAGTTCGAAACAGGTGGCAATGGCCTTTAAACGTGAGTCTAAATAAGTTTGAGTTCGTCCTAAACATACGCTGGCAACCTTGCCTTAGCCTAATGTCTAAAAACAAAACAACAGGGGGACCAGGCGATAGAGCCAACTGCCTAATGAAGAAAAAGTGCGACTGTAATGCAATGTCAAAATTCTTAATTTCATTCGCATATTTTATATAATGATTTTTATTTGAACTTTTTTGTTTTTATTTTTATTTTTACAGTAATTTTAGCCCTGGAATCAGGTTTTGTAATGAGCTATCAAACTCTGATGAATCATTTCCAAAGTTCGAAAACCAGTAAGTTCGAAATAATATATAATTCTTTTACTTTATTTGAAGTAAAAATATAGCAATTTCAATTTTTCGCCACCTTATTAAAAAGTTTACTTTGTATCCAGTTCCTGCACATGCGATTCCAACAGCAATAGCAGCACCGTCTGAAAAAAATATATTCAGCTATAAATACATTTTAGTGTCTAAAGTAATTAAGCTACATCTAACATGACCGTTGAAATGCTCAATCAACATACTGCCGTAGCTCAGACATTGCTCAGGATCACTAAATATTGTTCATGTTTAGAAACCGTTTGGAACTTCGGATAAGACTGAAAAGGCTAACTTGCTCAACACAAATCCGATAGAAATAGCAGCGAAACGTTTAATATCTTGATTAGGATCTAATGCAATCTTGGCCAGCAAGCGGTTAACCACTTCTGGGTTTCCGCTTCCAGCGTATGCCATTGCTAACATCCAGACTCCTAAATATGAATTACATCATGGTTTGTAATTGAAAACTATGTAGTAAGGTCTCGATATAACGTAACTGCTTAAGTTTGTCCTTTTTTAAGTCTTTCGCCAGTTGTCTCGGTCAGATAGTTCGAAACTATGCAAGGACTGCGGTTATGCCGGTTTGAAAATTTTCGAATTTCGAGCGGACATTTCTAATTTCGAGCGCTCGAAAAATTCCATTTACAGTTTCAAGTCAATTATTACTTGTAGCACATCAAATATAACTGGCGACGATTTTAAAGATGAGAAGAAACGAACGTTTTAAAAAATTTGAAAGGCGATTGTATTGAGACTTTAGTGTTGCGACTCGATACTACAGTATACCTGCTTGACGCATTACAACATTAGACTTGGAATCCAAAAGCTCTTGATCCATGGCTCAGCCTTGTCTCTTTTCCATAAGCAAGCATCTGAAAAGATATATTTAGTGAAAAAACCGTGGAAAGCGCTGATGCATCCAATTTTTTTAAATTTCAGAATTTTCAAATTTAAAAGGCTTCAAAAAAATGAATGAATTGTTTGCCCTGAGATTAGATACAGGGTCGTAAAGAGGAGAGGATTATTAAGGGTGGGTGGTTATTAGAGATTTTTAAGATAATCAAGAAATGTTGGTTTTAATTTTCAAATACCACTTAAAAATAAAAACTTACTGCAATACCAGTTCTGAGACCGCGTTGAATTTTGTCATGAGTACTGTCTTGCATAAACTATAACCACTAATATCTTTAAAAACAAATAACTTTACCCAGCGAAAAAACAATTTACCCGCTTCATCTCATTATAAACAGTTTCGTTCAATGAGGCGCCATGATAGGCCAATCGCTGTGCAGAAGATCACCTGCCACTGCTTCATCCAAATACAAGGTATCGCGCACTGAAACAAATGCATGCATAAAATTATTTATGTAATTGCAGCTTGGTGATCACCCTTATTAGACTTCATTGTCATGTGTGCCACAAGCAGCAAGCCCAATACTGAATTTTAGTTAATTAATGTGTGAATCTACACATTTTTTATTTATTAAATACCCTAAAGATGCTCCGTGACGATAGCCTGAAGTAAAAGATTTTATAATTGCTAGTTTATCATGATTATTTTTGCCTAAATGGTTTGTAGGTGATTTTTAAAAACTGATTTTATTAAAATTTGATAAAACTATATTACCACTGTAGAGCTAGTTCCCACTGCTCCATCAAGAAGTTAATGACGTCGCTGTTGCCAGCATGGTTTCCATGGATTAGACCTGTAAAATGATGCTAGAATTAAATTTTTTGTTCAAATCCCAACCATATGCATAGAGGCCCCTCCCTCTTTAAAACGGAAGCATCCTGCTCTCCCTCTTTTGGCAAATATGGCTCAAGCACTTTTTGGGCATTTTGCTCATTGCCCTTAAAATGGTACATATATCAAAATAACATTTCCTAAAAATATATCAAACAACCTTATGAATCAGGCCCAATGAAGCAACCGCGTTAAACTTGTTCCAGTTAGTAGCATTGCTGATCCAAGGCAAGTTGTCTCTGAAAAGCTGTTTTTTATCATCAAAAAATTTAAATAAAGAAATATGGCCAACCTCAGAAAAACGTCAGAGGTGGTTCCCATGTGCCTGAAAAAAATTCGTCGAAAACCAGAATTTTGGACTAATTAAACTGACATGAGTCCATTAGCAATTAGAGTTGCGTTGTGAGTGCAAGCAGTTCGGATGGAGTCTTTTATTTTGCCAATAATAGGTATGTCAGTGTGGTCGCTCTTGACCAAGAACTAAAAAGCAGACTATAAGCCCAGCAAGATAATTTAAACTCTAATCAAAAACTGGTGAAAGTGGCGAGTAGACTCATTACCATTTAGAATCGACTGAATTTTTTCCACAGATTCCTGAGTTAGAGAGGATGAATATAAGAATTTACTAAAAGTAAAATATTAGCGCAACCTTTTTGGTTGCACCAGCCAAGTCAACATTCAGAAGAGAATTGACAACTTTGCCAATAAACTGCTGGGTGGCACAATCGTGCAAATGGAAAGCAAGCTGGTAGGCAAGTGCCTCCTAAATGAAAATTATGATTAAACTAATAAACAGTTTATTAATCGCTATTCGAACCTCTCTTGAGCAAGTTGCAAGAGTATGGGCAGTTTCACTAGGTCTCTCTAACTTCACCAGAGACTTAAAATTTAATTATGAAAAAAAGTAACACGAAAATTGTTAGTAATTCACCTGCAGTATAGTCACATGGTCGGACTCATCGAGCTTTCCCAACAGGTTACTACTGCTGAAAATAAGAAAATAAATTACCGTAATCTCTCTGATAGAGCACCATCCCCTCGGTTTTTAAAATGATGTTTGCGGCATTGTGTTTTAGACCTTATTTTTAAAGACTATTCTCAGGCATTTATAGCCAGAGAGATAAGCTTCAAAATGGGTGGTAACTTGAGAGCAGTTTTCAAAAAATGGGTCAAAGACACAATGCCGCAAGATAATTTTAAATGGAGGGGGTTGAGAGAATACGGTATACAAAGAAAACTGTGTTCAAATTTACCATCAAGAACAGCATCGTGAAATTCGGAGGTTAGTTGCAGATCCGAAAGGCGAGAAACAGTGCAGTCAGAAGCTTGGCCTTATCATTGCCTGCATAGTTGACTTCCATGGCTTTTTTGATCACATCCAATCTAATATACGTCAAAAATAGCATTCAACATCTCTACAAAAATAAAACCTAGAAGTGTCCAGTGCCAAACCAATGACCAGAGCAAAATCTCTAGTTTGTAAACTGCGCTCAAAAACTCGATCAATCAAACAATCCAACTCAGAACTAGTAGGCATGTTTTGATTTCTCGCAGACTTATAGCTGTCAATCGCCTGCTCGATCATTTTTGTTGACGTACTGAAATTGGTAAATAAACTCTCTTTAGTACTGAGCAGCCAATGAAGTTAAGCTTACAAATTCGTCTTGAGCACCAATGCTGGGAATGGTCTGGGTTGATTGAATGGGATCAAAAGAGTCTAATGAAAAGGCATCTCCAGCTTGAAGAGCATGTTCCATGGCCTCTTCGTAGTTCTTCAAGCAATACTCAATCTTAGAGGCCAGAAGCCATGCAGACTTTTTAGCAGGAAAATCTACTGAGTTGGCTAGAGACTTGATGTCATCAAGAGCATCAGCAACCTTAATTAAATGTTGGTGGTCTTTAATCAACAGGTATTCCTATGTTTGCTGAAACAAACCTGAAACCAGGTAGGCGTGAGCACCTCCCAGTTGTTGAAGGCGTCAATAATCATTGCTAAATTAGACGATAATAATACCGTAGTCCTTCCAATTGCCGCCCCGGGGCGGCAATTAGAAGCTTGCAATTTCCCAAACTTCAAGTGTTTCAAAACTCGTGTTTTAATTTACTGTTTGAGCTGTGTAAAAAGTGCCTGTTAGATTTTTGAAACCCTCGCAGGCACTTTTTAGACAGCTCGAACAGTAAATGAAAACAGAATTTTCAGACCACTAGAAGTTAGGGGGCGGCCATTAGAGGGGCGGCAATTAGAGGAAATACGGTATATGAAGTCAAATGTTGGGGATTTCTTAGCACTGAAAACAAACCATGCTCTTCTGCCTTATTGTCCTTGTTTGACAGGGCGAGTGTAAACGGAGTGGCATCTATATTGAGTTAGATAAAATACCTTATTTAACGAATAAAAGTTAATTACAGACCGAGCATCCCAGTCGGACTCTTTTTCCATTGACTTAACAAATACAGCGTCATTTTGAATAGGATTTCTGAAAATTAAAACTTTATGGGGTATTTCAGAATTTCGGAAAATAATCGCTTTTAAACTACAAATTCCGCTCGATACAAAAACATTCAAACGTGGCTATGTAAAGGATAATATTTAAAATTGGCCGTAAAATACTGAAAAATGGCCGTAAAATATTTAATTTTGGCCGTAAACTCGAGCTGGCCGTAAAATACTGAATTTTGGCCGTAAACTTTTGAATTTTGGCCGTAAACTTTCGAAATTTGGCCGTAAACTATTAAATTTCGGGCATAAACTCGAATTTGGACATAAAATAGCGCATTTCTGTCATACATTGTTAGATTTTGGCCATAAACTATTAGATTTTAGCCATAAACTCAGGCTGGTTCTAGCACAATTGATCTACATGTCAATTGGCTCGAAATTTTTTATCTGTCCTAATGCTGAACAAACTCCATTATTCAACCCAAAATCGTGTGCTGAGCACGGTGTGTTGGGGCCAAAATGCTGTTTTGACTATCTAGAATCTCAATTTGCAATTAGTACCTGGGTAGGCACCCATTCCGAGGTGGTTGACACCAAATTTGATGGTATTTTCTGAATGAGGCCCTAAACTACTAAATTTTCGCCATAAATTCAACCTGTCTATATATAGACTATCCATTCATAGACTCCATTATTCCACCGTATAAACAACAGTTACACAAATGACCGCTTATACATATACCTACATTTTACTTATGTGTCCAATGTTTTAATCCAAACATTCTGTTCCTCCTAAATCACATCTCGATCTTCATCTCTTATCGCACCTATTAACATTCACACCTTATAATCGGCTACATTCACTTCTTTTCGAACAACGACAACAACAAGTAAACATTGTTTAACAACAGGCAGAGAATTAAACAGTCATCGTTGTAATGGTCTTTTACTTTTTTTCCTAACACGGAGCACTTGAACTATGCTCCCACATCCAAATTGAGCTACAGGGTGTGTTAAAATTACTTTAACATTCAAGAAAAAAATCGGGCAGCATAAAACTCTAGCGGCCCGTTTCCGAATTGTGGGCGGCAAACTTTAGAAACGTCCACAAAAGCCATTATGAGACGGGGACAGCAATCTTTATTCACTACTAAACACATCGCTCAAATGCAGGCGAAAATGACAACAGAAAAAGATAACTATAATTGATTCTTGTTAACGCCAGTTACCTTGAATTGACGAACCACATTGCTGACCGCTTGACTTGCCACTCCAAATAGCTGCCGATTCGCACGAACCCAGGACCTCGATGACGAATAAGTACGAAACCGGCGCGTAGCTCCCCTTTATTGTCTGCAGTAATATCTGCAAATTAATGAAATTAATTTGATGAACCGACCTCGAGCGTGCACGCAAAATATCATACAAAAGGAAGATCAAAGAGACAACACAACAGACACTATGAGTTTCAATGGGCAAAATTCATGGCCATATTTGAGTTTATGGCCAAAATCCAACAATGTATGACAGAAATACGCTATTTTATGGCCAAATTCAATAGTTTACGGCCAAATTTCAAAAGTTTACGGCCAAAATTCAAAAGTTTACGGCCAAAATTCAAAAGTTTACGGCCAAAATTCATTATTTTACGGCCAGCTCGAGTTTACGGCCATAATTAAATATTTACGGCCATTTTTCACAATTTTACGGCCAAAATTAAATACCACCCCTATGTAAATTTATAGGACTCTTTCAAATGTTTTTTGTCTCGAGCAGAATTTTAAATTTGAAAGCAGTTATTTCTAGAGATGGGAAAACAATATATTGGTATTGGGATATTGGGGTATTGGGTCAAATAAAGGCGTTAATATTGGTATTGGGATATTGGTTGGTGACTTTCGAAAATATTGGTATTGGTATTGGGTTCGACAAAGATATTGGTGCTAAATAATGAAATTTTTTTAATGGAAATTTCAAATTTTCGCTCATATTTTCTCAATTGTTTGGCCTAATGGATGACATTAAACAAATTTTATTTATTATTATTTCATTGATTCAGTTAAATTGTCTTTTTTCAAAAAAAAACTTGAAGGGGGTGTGTACTTTAGGTTCGGAATATTTAAAAGTTATCTCGAGCGGAAAAACAAAATGCGAACAAATTTGTTTTTCCTCTTAACACCATCTTTATCAGCAAATATCAACAGTCTCACAATTTTCTGGATCACTACATCAATTATTTTAAAAATTGGCAAGGCAAATAAAACAACTGCCGCATAGCTTCAGAGGAAACTCATTTTTTTAATTTCGGAACTTCTTACAACCAAAATAGAGTTTTCTTTTCCACAATTGTGCAACACCATAACAAGATTTATTTCAAATGATTTCTCCCACATTCGACAGCTGGTGCAATGACATTAATTTTTCGTCCAAAATCCGATCCCCCAATGTTAATTAGTCCGAAATTCAGATCGTCCGAAATTTAATTCGTAAAAACTTGAGTTTAAAAATTGCTCGATTATTCGATTTCCGAGCACATTTCAACTAATAACCTAATAAAAACCGAAATAAATCAATTTTCGTTTTTTTAGGCCAAAAATTCAGTTCCAGCATGTTACTAAATCGAGATAAGACTGAATTAGGGACTTTTTTCAATATTTTGGTGAAAAAATAGACTTTTGAAAAAATATTGGTATTGGGCAATATATTGGGGTCCACATCTTTGAAATACAGTCTACTCTCGTTTATCCGACACCCCCTCAAGTTCGTTCCAGCCTAGGGTCCGACACTTTTTTAGCTTTATTTTTGAAGTCTCTTGCCAATGTGATTCGCCAGTCTAGTCCGAAATATCGCAAGGATTCTGATTTTACCGATCGTTTTCCAAAATCTTTTCATCTTGCCGTAAAGACCCGCGGCTCTCGGTTATCCGACACACCTTTTTAAAAATCAGGTGTCGGATAATCGAGAGGCGCGGGTCTTTACGGCAAGATGAAAAGATTTTGGAAAAACGATCGGCAAAATCAGAATCCTTGCGATATTCGGACTAGACTGGCGAATCATATTTGGCAAAAGACTTCAAAAATAAAGCTAAAAAAGTGTCGGACCCTAGGCTGGAACGAACTTGAGGGGGTGTCGGATAAACGAGAGTAGACTGTATTGGTATTGGGTCTAGAGAGGGCCAAAAAATATTGGTATTGGTATTGGGCAAACGCAAATGCCCATCTCTAGTTATTTCTCTGTCAAAGGAGTTTCACATGCAAATCAACCGTGCTGAGCACGAAACCGGTGTCTCAATAAAAAGTTTGCTTAGTGCAAAAAAAAATTCTCAATTGTTTTTTTAAATAAACGACCACTTAGTTTCGTGGTGCATGGATTATCGAGTGTAACTGAGGTGGGATTACAGAAAAATTAAAATTATAAGAGTTGCTCGTAAAATGAAAAATATTAATTTAGAAAAAATTGCGCGGAATTCACCGCTCCCTGCATGATACTACACTAACACTACATGAGCACCATTGCCTAGTTACCTCCACCTGAATAGGTGCATCTACCCCTACTTGAGTGCCATTAGGGTACCACTACCTAAAATATGCAACCTGAGCATCACTAAATGGGTACCACTACCTAAGGACCTCCACCTATGTACCACTACCTGGCTAGCACCACCTAGACATTATCTACAACGGTACATTACTGTCGGTACAATACTGTTAAAATTGAGATTTGGTAAGATTATGATGGCGAAATATATGTGGGGAGATATATACCATAACCGTTGGACTCATGCCAGTCGGCTCATGACAGTTGGGAATCATGCCAGTTAGGAGTTTACCCGCTGATCTACTTTTCGCCTAGGCCGAAAAACAACAAGCAGATGAGCTGGGATATGTAATTTGGGACTTATGCGAGTCAGCTTTGCTAGTTTACACCTTTGCATTCTAGTTTTTTACTAAAAATATTCGAAATAACCGTAAATTCGTAAATACAATACTTTCATCTGCAATTTGCAGTGATGACTTTTTGTTGGCCGTATTTTTGAAAGAGTCGGTTTCATTCATTTTGTCATCAAAAATTGTTAAAATTATCATTCAAATTGCCCCTTGACGCGCTTTATTTTTCAAGCATTCGGTGAAAATTCAAATCTCATTTTCAACATCTTATGACGATAAAAGTAGATTTAGAATGGTTGCTCGCTGCGAATACGACAATGAGACAATCGAAAGGAAACGACAAAGGACAAGAAAGTAGTTTTTTTATATGGCTAATGAGAAAATAAGGTCGTATCATATTTTACTTTCAGATTTTCATTCCATTCCATACTGGATGTGCCATCGGGTGTGCCCCTGGTTGATATATTCGCGATCGAAATTTCCGACAAGAAACAAATAGCCAAGTTGCTTTTGTTACTGCCTGTGTTTCCAAGAAAACTGCATCACTTGAAGAGAATAAGCGGAAATACAATCCTCATCTGCGAAGAAATCAATGAAATCGGGGAAGAAAAGATAAGCGAAATAAAAAATTTACCACGAAAGAACTCACAGTGCTAAAAGTGCCTGCCACCAAACCCAAAACTCGGGCACAATATGATGAAGCGAAGATGTTTTGGCCAACAGCTTTCCATGAAGACAAGGGTATTTCTGTCCTTTTAGACTTTGAATATTCGATACTTGATTTACTATTTTTCAATTTAGTGCTTGAGAAGAAGCTGAACGGCTGCCTCCTGGATGCAGAACAGTGCCGTTTATATACTGACTTATTTTTTCGAGTGGAGCAATGTTCTGGTAGGTGTTTGCTTTACAAGTATCTTTTCTCACTCTATTTCGCTTACCAGGCGCATTGATATATGATCCAGTGGCAAATTGCGTTGTGATCGAAGAAACGCCTGGTGACAGGACGAGGCCGCTGCATCACCCTGTGATGCGTCTAGTTAAAGCTCTGGCCGATAAACAAAGTAATGACTCACACTCTAGCGATCAATATCTTGCGACAGGTTTTTTCTGCATCTTTTACTTTTACATTTCTACTCTCTTTTCAGGTTATGATGCCTTCTTAGCTTGTGAACCTTGTACGATGTGTGCAATGGCATTAGTAAGTATTTGGAGTTTGTTTTATCGAATCATAAAAATATTGTTTCTAGGTCCACTGCCGTGTGAAGAGGGTATTCTTTGGTAAATTAAATCAGAAACTTGGTGCGCTCTTCTCGAGATGGAAACTGCAAGAATCGAAGTACATTAATCACCATTATCAAGTTATTAGATTAATTGAAATAGAATAGGCGTACTGTTCGAATGTTGTTATGTTGATTGTTGAAAACTGTCTTTGTTTGTACAAATAAATCTGTTTTTATGATTTTCCTCAGTGTTACTGCAATTAACGTGGTTGCCTAATGTTTTTCGAGCTTTTTGCGGTTTAAATAATTCAAAATTTGTTCAGGTAGCACAAGTCAAAATAGATCGACTGTCTTCCTTTCGCCCTAATCCATCATTTCGCGTAAGGAGCTTTTCTAGAGACAAGCTGCGAAATTTGCAGTCACACAGTCACACAAGTGCCCAAATCTTTGATGTCGCGAATGCTGTGGAATCACAGCTTTCTCGCTTCTCTAACTGTTTGATTGGGATTGCGATAAATAAGTCGAGCCTTTATGTGTCTGTAGTGATAGGGTGTGTTAACTCAGCCTTTTCATTCGAGTCCATATTAATTTTTCAAACTTAAGAATTTCGCAATCAGGGAATGCCTTTTTGTCTTTGAGCTCATCTTTTAATGACACCCCGGAAACTGGAGATGACACATTTAATATGTGCAAAAGATTCAAAGTTGCTTGTGTAATTTCGGAGCAAATTGTGCCAGGCGAAAATTCACATACCTTCAAATGTTCGGAGAAAATTAACTTGTTTGTGACTGTGTTCAATAAATTACCTATTCGCCTCTTCTCAGAAAATAGTGAGTTGGTGGATCACCGAATTCTTTATGCTGTGAGATTTACGTAGCAAAATTATTTTTGGTCGAGAGTATTAGTTATTTAGATTCAAACTTCCGGTTCCACAGGCCAGCCGAAAATTGTACATGTTCCAAGCTCCGGTATTTTTTAAATAGTTTTCCTCTGATTAAAATTCCCATTTTGTACATTTTAAGCAATCATGCCTAATATTGTGGACTTCGCGTATTTTTGAGCACATTATTTTGAGATAAGTATCATTTATTTTCAATTAAGTGACCGGTTTGAGCTTGCATCCACTGACACAGTTCTCTTCTCAACACAATTAGTGTTTGATCCGTCAATAGTGGAAATGTTTTTGGCTATGTATTTGGGTTGTGAGCTACTGATTCCAATGCCATCTTCTGATGAACCGCAAAGTGTTCTCATAGAACAGATCGTCACACACTTTGATATTAGTTTTGTGCAGGTATCTTCAAACATTTTAGCTTTTATTTGCCGTATTCAGTGTTTTTGTATCATTTTCTAGCTCACTCCTGCACACTTACAACGATTCTCAAAAAGTACCCTGCAAAATTTATTTGGATCAAGGTCGCGAGTAAAATGTCTTCTCGTTGGTGGAGATAATTTTCCCACTAACCTAATCAATTTATATCGACATCAGAGCCACTCAATCCGTATTTTCAATGTTTATGGTGTGACAGAGGTGACACTTTTTCATTTGATTAAAAATATCTATAATAAATTTAGGTGTCTTGCTGGGCATCTTGTCATGAGCTAAAGTAGTTCTTTTTTCTGTTTTTCTTTATGTTATCCTGCAATGCGATTTTTATTTTCAGAGATTTTCCATGCCCTGAAGCGATGCCGATTGGTGAGCCTTTGACAGGCACTCGATTAGAAGTGACGGATAGTGGATTAGTCGCAATTCACGGTAAATACGTTTCATAGATATTATGCGATATAAACTTTTCTTATTTTTTCACCTCCACGTAACTGAATTTTTTCAGGACGCAGATGCTCAGTAGAATTTATCATGGCGTCCACTGATTGTACCATTACAGAAGATATATCCTCTGTTGTTATTGACAAATTAGGCAAAAAGCAGCTTTATGTTAAGGGAAGGGTGTGCTAAATTTTTTCATAACCTATTACCAAATGCAAAAACATTATCTAGAACAAACCCAACAGTATATTGCCTTCATATGAAATTGAAAATTTGATCTCTGCTCAATATCCACAAGTCATGTATGTAGCATACAGTTTTCTAGATTTTAAAGATGGGTTTACAATTTTCCAGATTTGCAAAGTTGGTCTACCAGAATATCTGCAGCTTTTTATTCCTTAACTCTTCGGACCCTAACTTTTGTGTTGACAATAGCAAACTTATGAAAAACATCCCAAAACATTTAAGGCCCACACGTAATTTTTTATGCACTACTTGAATCGTCCACTTGCCAAAATAAATTTCAGGTGTATTTTGGAATGAAAATCTTGATTCTTTCATTACTGTAAATGGTAAAAACTCAGTAAATTATATGGTGTCACGTTGCGACCAATTTTTAGGAAAAATTGACGAGAAGAAATTGATTGCTCATGCCAGGGAACATTTGAGTGGTCAATGCTCAGTTAATGTTGCAAATTTTCTTCAGAAATCCTACCATATAGAACTTAATGAAGACAACTTGAATTTTTCTCTCAGAAATTTTGGACTTGGGTCATTGGAGTTCGCCGAACTGGCCTTTTTAATGGAAGGAAATTGTTACAAAGATATTAAAATGAGCAGTACAGAGCTATTGCAACTATTGATGGATGAGAAGACTATATTGAAAGATTTAGTGGATATGCTAGAAAATACTTTGATTTGTGAGAATAAATTAGAGGTTTCATCCAGCACTCCAAGTGGCAGCGTGTTCACAATTCCTATCGACATTGTTACTTCTGATGTTTCCGACATACAGTTGGTGTGGTCTTCTAATTTAGGTAACTTAAATCCATGTTTGTTGGTTATCAATGAAACTTTTTTATTTTTTTTCGCAGGAAAATGTATTGATGGATCCCCAGTAATTGACTCAGGGTTACTAAGTCTAGTGCCAAGCGAGTAAATTAATCTATTTTAATCTCTTTAGACAAGTTTATGCCAACTCTCACGCTGGAATTTTCCGGTGTTTTGATTATGCCTCAGGCGAAATTCTGCTTGATTATGAAGCTCAATCATGCGCATTGGAGGCCACCTGCGGGATCAGTCCCGATTTTGTTGCATTAGGTGACTTTTTTCTATTTTTTTATTATCAAATATGTGTCTGTTATAGGAGGATTAAATGGCGATTTGCTTGTTTTCGAGCGAAAAACTCGCTTACTACGCGAAGTCTTAAAAACAGCTGGTAAAATATGATTCGTTAACTGTTAGTAACGAATTTTCTGCAGGTGAGATCCGCATGACTCCTGTTTTTGAATCAGACGGCACTCTATTTTGTGGCTCCTACGATGGCTATCTCTATGTCAGAAATTTTGGAAATGGTACAAACAATCGCTTCGACATTTCAGCCACTCAAAATCGGGGCGCTATGCGCTCCTCTCCATTAGTCACCACAAATACTGTTGTTATAGCTACCTTAGGAGGCCATATTGTAGCCATAGAAAAGGTGGAAATAAAAAAGTAGACACATTAATTTATTTTGTTATTTCAGACCTTAGGCGAAACATTTTGGTGCAATAAAGTAGATGGACCTGTATTTGCCAATGTTGTCCAAATTTCTGGTACTGATTTGTGTTGTGTGGTAACAGTTCAGGGACATATCAATATGTTTTGCTTGAAGGATGGAAAAAAGGTTAACATTTCTAATACAATGAACTTGTTCAAATCGTGTTTTCGGAGTTGTGTTTTTGACCCAGTTTTTAAAGTCTTCTTTTAGACAAGTTACCAGCCAATTTTTAGCTCGTGAGATAAGTTAAAAATTAAGGAGTAACTTGCCTATCCGCAATTTTCAAGAAGTGGGTAAAAAATGCAAAAATCACTATTTTTAATTGGGAGGAGTGGAGGCGCTTCCTATTGACCCTGTCCATAGTCAAGTTCAACATTTAGGGTCAACATCTTCTTAATTTAAAAAATGTCCATAATTTTCTTAATATTTTTTTATTTTGATATTTATAACTCTAGGACAACTTTTCGAGCTTTACACTAAAAAATATAGGCAGCTTTTTTGAGTGATTTTTAAAAAATTTGACGTATGAAAATCGGTGAGTAGAAAATATTGAGGGGTCAACAAAGCGTTCAACATTTGCCTAAAAAATTTTAGATACAAGATTCCGATCTTTTCGAAATTTAAATTTTTTTTACGTGCTTGGGGTGATAAACGAGAGTAGCCCCGAAATAACCTCATATTCGTGTTTCTCGTCCCCGATTTCATGAGAAAGCCGGCTCTTTTTTAGTTTCTTAAAAATTTTTCGAACCACAGGGGGGTATCATGGTTTTTTAGTCAAAATTTGAAATATTTAAACTGGCGCGTTTTGAATTTCAAAGGGATTAAGGGCTTATAGGGAGAGGAAGGGAATAAAGGGGGCCACATTTATGGCAGAACGTTAAAAAGATAATTCTTTGTATTCTTCCACTGTCTTACCATGTTTTTCATCTTGGGCCGTGGCAAATATAGACTCTATATGCATTTTATTATCAAGAGTACTTCTCGGAATCATGTCTAAGGTAAGTGAGTGCGCGCATCTCTAACCAACCAAGCTAACCAACCAAGTCCTTCGGGGGCTTGGAGTTGAGATGCGCACACCTACATACCTTAGACACAAATCACTCGAAAGCGACTCTGGATGCATGAAAAACATGCATACCAGAGTTTATTTATGCGGTAGGCCCTAGTATTCAAAACTATGTTCAACATCTTCTTGTAGTGGGCCCTGAGTCATTAGTGGCCCCTTTTATTCTCTTCCCTCCCTATACAGCCCTTAATCCCTTTAAATTCAAAAGGCGCCAATTTAAATTTTTCAAATTTTGACTAAAAAATGATACCCCCCTGTGGTTCGAAATTTTTTTCTCTCAGAAGCAAAAAACGCGCGGCTTTCTCATGAAATCGGGTCGAGAAATACGAATATGAGGTTATCTCCTCCACCTGATCACTCCCCGGGGGGGGGGGGTGTGGATTCTGAACTCAAGCCCTTTTCTGTTAAAGCCATCTTGTAGAGCTCAAAAAGTTGACGGGGGTCCAAAATATCAGATTTGGCATTTTTTCCTCAAAAAATAGATATTTTAGGACTTTAAAGAATGTTGACTGGGTTGGCGGGTACCCGAACCGAGGAACCGGAACCGAATTTTCGAGTACCCGAACCGAAGCGATACCCGAAACTTGAAATTTTCGGGTACCCGAACCGATAGCCGTAACCCGAAAAACCGGGTTTCGGTTCCAATTACCCAAAACGGGTACCCGAACCGACAACCCTATTGTTGACCCCTAGGGGTCAGCATGACCATGGACACAGCCATTAGAATGAACACAGTAAATTGAATTTTATTATGAGTTATTGAACTGTAGTATTTTTACTTTGTTAGCAATCCGAACTTCAACTGGCAGCAACTGTCTTTGACGCTCCTGTGCCATTCCAGCAATCTCACTTATTAATCTCTGGTGGGAATGGTCTCATATTCCTCCTAGAATACACTTCACATCTAGTCCTACTTAAAAGTTTTCAATTGGCAGAAGCTAGAATTGTGCGCAGTCCGATTGTTTTAGGGGAATTTGTATTTGTGATAACAGTACAAGGTTTATTTTAAAAGGATTTTCAAACTTAACGTTTGTTTTTAGGTGTTCTCTACAAAATTATAGCTTCAAACATGCTTAAAAGCTGTTCTAATTTGTCTTGCACGTCAATTGTCGATATTAAAGAAGAAACATTTGGATCTCCAGTTATTTTGCAAAAATCAGAGAAACAGTTTCATATAATTATTGGTTCCAGACGGGATTTGTTGCGTTGTTTTTTTGTTGATCTTAAGTGATTATTAATAAAAAAAAGAATAATTATTTCAGCAAAGCAAACACTCTAGGGCGTAATACTCTAGGGTATCTAACTCATTTACACGGGCCGTTTTAGTGCCGCAAATCGATCTTCTAGAAAAAACAAATCTGGCACATAAAAGATAAGACAGAGAGGCATTGGTGTATTTAGTAAAGGTTAATCATTTTTTTTGTAGCAAAAATACTTTTTTGGGGCAAATTTTTATTTTGCCTGATTTTATTAATTTTTTTGTCTTTTTACAAAAGTGATAACATTATCATTTAGCCCTACTCTTCTAGTTTCTAATGAGTTATCGTTTATTGAAATGTCTTTGCAAAATTTGGTAAAAAATTAAAAGTATTAAGCAAATAAAAAAATAATTTGCTTCATACTTTTAATTTTTTGTACCAAACTTTGCAGAGACGTATCAATAAACAATACCTCATTGGAAACTAGAGAAGTAGGGCTACATGATGGTGATATCACTTTTGTAAAAAAACAAAAAGTTTTAATAAAATCAGGCGAAATGAAAATTCGCCACAAAAAAGTAAATTAGCCATAAAAAAAAGTATTTTTGCTACAAAAAAATGATTATCCTTTAGTAAATTTTGTAAATACAGGTATTAAAAAAATCTATTTTGAAGTGTTTGATAATGAAAAAATCTAATTTAGACAGGGTTGCTTTACTGCAGTGTTTTCAAAAATTACACTTTCACACTTGGGTCACACTAACTTTATTTACCCTTTTCTCATATATTTTCTTTTCGTATTTCGTATATTTTTTTACTGCTTTGTAGCTGAGATGTTTCTCTATCGATTCACTGGTCGAATATCTCGGCGAGATTCAAATGCGACAATTCCACACCGAAATAACACTTTGTCACCAAAAGTGGGATTTTAAAGTCACACTCGGCGTGTTTTGTCAAAAATTAATTTTAACTGGGCTGTTTGACCACTGAATCGATAGAAAAATATCTCAACTACAAAATGTACAAAGATATCCAAAATACGAAAACAAAATTTATGAGAAAAGGGTAAGTGAAGTTAGTGTGACCCAAAGTGTGAGGTGGGATTTTTGAAAATACTGCTTTACTGTCCGAACTGCGGACAGTAAAGGATTGGAATGTTTTGCAGACAGTTTTTGGAAAACTTTCTAGTCAAAAGACTGAAATTACATAGTACTTGTTCGGAAAACTTTGGAAACCTTTCGTAAAGTTTTCCAAAAATGTTAACCATGCAGAAATCATTGGGCCTTGGGCAGGGTAGATCAGCTTATGTTGAGACAGGCTCAAACGTGTGCCCGAATTTCGAAAAGTTTTCCGCTTTCTTTGCATCATACAAAAGTTGCTAAACGCCTACGCGCTAAGCATATTACCTACTACCATTTTCACCGAATTTCGTTGCCTTAACACTAAACCATCACTTAGACTGCTATCAGGCTTGCAACCTTTTTATAAGCATTTTTCATACATAAACTCTCTTCTCAATTCTCAAACATACAAACCTAAATGATACGACCCTGCATCATATGAAATCTCGAGCTTATTGCGCAAGCCCTCAATAGATCACCATGTTTGTATGCTGAGGTGGTCACTTACTTAGCCTAGCAGGATGAGTTTGTCACGACGACCTATTGTGAGTGGGGCTGCGTGGGGGCTATTGTCCAGCTCCTCACGTTTCTCCTCCTCTTCCTCCTCTATTTACTTGCTGTTCCTCCTCCTCACCCATTTGAAAGGGGAAGAAGAAAAGGTGGAGGACCATTGGTCACTCAGCTTATCGCTTGAAAAGTGCAATTTGTCTTGCATAAATCATCATTGAATCACTATTAGCTTGTCTTCCTTCCCTCAAAGTAATGAATAATGCCCAGAACGTGTTGCTCTTGAAACAGTATAATGAGTGTCTAGGACTAGCGGATAAACCTGCTGTTTGGCTGAACAGGAGGAGAATGAAGAGGAAGAAGAAAACATGGTTCAAGACCTTAGTAGCAAACCTGCAAGGTAGGAACTTTTGAACGGAAAAACTTTATTTGCCAAATTTCTTATATGAAATTTATTGTTGGACTTTTTTTTGAACTATTTTCTAACATTTGAACAAATCAAATACCGTATGATCTCTAGTAATAATCCAATAAAAATCTAAAAAGAGGAATCAGCGGTAGTTAAACGGAATACCGCTCTTTTAGAGGAACTAAATTAAGGAGGCATGAGCGCGCGTTTGAAATTGGTGCCCGGGGATTCAAAAAAAATTGATAATAATTGAACTTATGTACGGATTTTCAACTTCGTTTCTTAAAAAATTAATACCTAGAATTTACTTTATGTATAGTTTTGTTAGAAACCCAATCAAAAAATTCATACATAAATTAAATGGTTAGGAATTTTTTTTCGAATTCCGGGCACCAGTTTCGGGCAACAGTCATGCCACCTTAAAGGCATGGTTACCTGTTACAAATTTTGTCGCCGCCCATTCAAAACAAAATTCCGAATCATTGAACTTCTGTACGGAATTTTTAACTTGGTTTCTAACAAAACAAGGCCTAGAATTTTATTTTAGGTATAGTTTTATTGGAAACCAAGCTAAAAAAATCTGTACAGAAGTTCAATGATTCGGAAATTTTTGAATTGGCGGGGACAGATTTCTAACAGGTGACCATGCCCCTTTAAAGAGAACTTATTGAAAAAATAAAAGAATATTAAAAAAGGACTTATATCGATGCAAACAGTTAAATAGAAAAAATAGATAGATAAATAGATTAAAAAAAAAGTTACAATAGCTGCTCCTTGCATTTTCTGAAATCTCACAAATGCTATGGATTTCACTTTTATTATTTTGGTTAAAAAGTTAATAAATAAAATTGTTCTTGAAATTTTCCAATTTTTAGCGGTTGAAAAAATAGCTAGCCTTTATCGATAGAGGTTATATAAATTATACGACCCCTTTCGATATCACTAACTTAGTTTTGCAAGCCAGAACAAGCCAGTAAAAAAATTTACAAGCAAAGGGAAGACCTTTCCTAAATAAGTCTTTCAACTTATGACATTTTGTCATTTTTCATACTGCTGCAGATCAAAGTACATGTTATAAAAAGAGACGTCCGTGCTGCTAACCGATACATTAAATTTTTTAAATCTTATAAATGGTTGAAAAACTAAACAAAAATTATAAATTTTAAAATATCTTGAAAAATCAAATTTTTGCAGTAAACTCGGTGATTCCAACAACAACAAGCACTGCCGAAGCACACCTGACTTTTTTCTAAATTCCACTTTAAAACCCCAAGAAACAGGTGATCCACCCATAGAAAGCTCGCTCTCCAACTGCCCGAATACTCAGCACTCCATTTTCGCCCCATCCCCAGAAACCCGGTGAATGATCAACAGCAGCACCCCGGACTACTCACTTTTCTGGATGAGGCCAGACGGCTCTCCATATTTCCACTCCATCCAGCCGTCTGGGCCGGAAGACATGGTGACCAGCAGCACCCCCAAGAGTGTGCCATGCAATACGGAGCTAATGGAGGGCTGGTTGGAGGCCAGTAGACAAACACTAGCTGCTGCTCTACAGCAAGTATCCAACCCACCACTTCTTGCCAGCTGCCCTTTCCCTATGAATTTGGAGCACAGGAGAACTTCGGCACCAGCATGTTTGTGGCCAGGCAACAGTCTTTCTGGGCTGCCTCCTTTTCCAGCTTTTCATCCATTAACAAATGTTCAGGTGGGTGTTGTAAAGCTGCTGCTTTCCGATTTTGAGGTCTATGGTTTCTGGTCATCAGTAGCCGACAATGCTACTGACTTAATTTTTAAAATAAGAGTGTCGATTTATCGACGCCTGCAAATCTTTATATCAAAATCAAATCATTTTGGAAAAACGACCGACAAAGTTAGGAGGTAACGTATAACCTTTAAAGGGGCATGATCGTGCCCGATGGGGGAAAAGGCGCGAACCAGCAGTTCTTTTCTTTCTCGATAAATTTTTACATTCGTTCTCGTCTAGATTTTTTAAGTTTTCTGTCTAGTTTTAAAAGCAGTATAAGGTCATCTATATCAGATTTGACGCAGAACGAGTGAAAAATGGGACGATTCGAAAAAATTCGAAAAAAACTGCTGGTTCGCGCCTTAACGCACGGGCATGCCCCTTTAAAAGATAACCTTCTAGTAAAAGAACAACCAACTTCAACTTTGAGTATCTATATCTCTGGTTTTGCCCTTTTTTCTTCAACTTTCTTATAAAAATATTGAGAAAGTGAAAGAGAAAAGGGCAAAGCCGATATTTGCTGCGAAATTAAGACTTTTTGTTGCAAAACTCATATATTTTCTAAAAAAGCCGGGAAATTTCATTTTTTTTTATTTTTTAAAGGCAAATTTGAAAAGCCGGTAAAATAAATGAAAAAAGCCGGGAGATTTTCAGACATTATCTGGGACATTTCGATTCTTAAAAACATTAAAGATTATAAAAAAATTCGACGATACTGTCAAAAAGTCGACCCTCGATTTAACGGCCCCCCTAGGGAGCGGGTCCGGGGTGCCGTTAAATCGAGGGTGCCGTTAAATCTAGGGTTGACTGTATACACCCCGCCTTCAAAAAAGCTGCTGTAATATACCCCCCCCCCCCCCAATAATTTTTCAGGTACCCCAAAAACCATACTTTTTTTTGACAAAGTGGTGAAACTATTACGTGTTGTCCCTGAGTCTAATGCCTAAGGCCAAAGCCTAAGCCTAATTCCTAAGCCTAAAAATTATTGGGGGTGAGGTATATTACAGGAGGATTTTTTTAGTGGGCGGTATATTACAGTAGCGCCAAAAATTTAAAAACATAACCTTTAAACTAGAAAACCTTATTTTTAAGATTTATAAGAAAGTTTATAACGAGACTGTGTGCTCGCATAGCGGAATCGGTAGCGCTATAGTGCAAAGAGATTGTCTACCCTGAGGGCTAGGTGAGATTTGTCAAAAACGAAATTTGTCAAAACGAAATTTGTCAAAAACGAAACTTGTCAAGACAAAATTTCCTCGCTTGCAAAGTGTTTTACTGCGTTTTTTTTACTGGATATACATATGACAAAGTATTCAAATAGTAAAAGCAAAAAAAGAATACTGAAACACTTTGCAAACGAGAAAATTTGTCTTGACAAGTTTCGTTTTTGACAAATTTCGTTTTGACAAATTTCGTTTTTGACAAATCTCACCTAGCCCCCTGAGCACTCGGGTTCGAGTCCCGCCGTGAGCATTTATTCTTTTTGCCTTATGGTCACTTTTTCACCCTGCTGGCTTATTCGATATTGCTTTATCTCTTTTATTGTGTCTCAGAACAAAAAAAAATTTCGAGCTGTTTTTTTTCATTGTCTGCCGATTTTGAATTTCGCTTAAAAATCTCAAACTGACACTAATAAGCACCCTTCGAAGGTCAATTGAAAAATAAGAGCGCCGGATCGGCAATTAGACAAATTATTTTTTATAAATTTTTAAAAAATATATTTAGCCACTTCCTACCCATTCCAATGTCGACCTAGCAGCAGTACCACCACCTTCTTTCCCATTTGGAAAAGCCGTGCCACTAAACTTAATGCTTTTCCACAAACTCCTTGCCAGACCACCACCCATATCTAACTTTATGAATTGTCCAACCCAAACAGTCAACCCTGCTACAAGGACAGAAAGTGCACATTTGCACGCCAATTCATTGAGCAATGCCGCCAAAAGCCCGTCCACTTCCTCGAGCCCTGACTCAGGACTAGGAACTGAGGCAGAGCACCATCAAATTTATTCAACACAGTCTTCCAACAACACGTTACCTCAACTACCTAACTGGAATGGCAAAAGTGGTGAGATTTTGCTGTTGAAATACCATTAAGGTTTAATTTTCAGTATAATTTGATGTTTTCGGGCCCAAATTTTGAATGGTGATTTTCAGACTCCTACCAAAAGATCGGATTTGTATGTTTTTGGTCAAATCCTATGTATTATTTATGCTTAAAATCAAAAAGTACCTGACAAATTCCGATCTTGATTTCGAAAATAACCGGGTACTAAAGTCGAACCTCGATAAACGGGCATCCCCAAAAGTTCGTTCCCCCGCTGGGTCGGACACTTTTTTTAGATCGATTTGCAAAGCTTTTTTACAATCTTGTTTTGCCAGTCCGGTCCCACATATCGCAAGGATTCCGATTTTACCGACCGTTTTTCAGAATCCAAAAACTTTTTTCTTTAAAAAAGCAAAACCTCGATAAACGAACACTATTTCAGAAAGGATCAAATTGAATTTCCTCACCAAAAGTGTGAAATTCCCCACCGAATTAATTAAATTCCCCACCAAATTCAAATTCGTTCTAAAAATAGTGAATTTCCCCACAAAAATTGTGAAATTCCCCACCAAATTTTTTAAAAAATTATTCATGCTTTTTCTGTCCAAGACCAACCAAATTTTGAATAATTTTGCAAGAATTCAAATTTTTTAGCCTGAAAATGAATTGGATTGCTTAGAATCCCACCCCGGAATGGCCAGAATCCCTTGAAAGTTGGTTTTTCGGGGGGTTTACTAAAGGCGCGTGAACTTTTTTAATCGCTCAGAACTCCACTCTGAACCACTCAAAATCATCCTAAACCTGGAATTCTGAGCGATTAAGCCCATCTGACTGGAATTCTGATTAGCCCAGTAGATTTTTCAAACATGTGATGAAAACATGAAACCGAAATTCCGACGGCATAATTATTAGAACTGCCTTCCATGAACGGAAAAAGAGACAATGCTCGACTTTTCATACACGATAAATAGCACAGACAATTAAATAAAAAATTTGGTGGGAATTTCACAATTTTGGTGTGGAAATTCACTATTTTAGAACGAATTTGAATTTGGTGGTAAATTTAATTAATTTGGTGGGGAATTCGACACTTTTGGTGGGGAAATTCACATACAGCCTTTCAGAAATAGGGTATCCGTTTATCGAGGTTTTGCTTTTTAGAAAAAAAAGTTTTTGGATTTTGAAAAACGATCAGAATCAGAACCCTTGCGATTAAAATCAGAACCCTTGCGATATTAGCGACCGGCCTGTCAAAACAGAATTGACAAAAACATTCAAAAAGAAGTCTAAAAAAGTGAATGGTTTCACTTTTTCGCTTCTAGTTTCCATAAATGCTCAATATTGTAAAGATTTTTTCCAACTTTACAGGGCAGATTCAGGGCTACATTTTGGTATATGACTCGTAGCTGAGAATACAAATTTCTCACATTTCAATACAAAAGAAGTTTTGTGTAACTTATTGCCTTATAATTTCACATAAAGTCTGCGCTTTCGTTTGACCTGTGCTCATAATTTTGTAGGAAAAGTTAAAAATCTAATATTTATGACCTAAGTTTTCGATTCTACGTGGGATGGGCTAGTAGTTGAAAATTGAAAATCGAACGTTTCGGAAGGTGGCGTTGAACTCGCTGGATTTCATGGGAAATAACCTTTTTCCAGTGTTGGCACAACAAAACCCTTCTCTTTAGCTACTGCACCAGGAAGTTTTGGCCAAAGAACCTACTGCTTATTTCGAAAGGCGTGAGACAAATGAAAAAATGCTGAAGTAACAATTAATTGAAATCGATTATTTGCATGAATACAAAAAAGGTTTTTTTCTAAGTTACGGATATGGTAAAAAAAAGGAATCTCTAGCCGGTTGCCAAACGTAGGACTCTCTATTTTGTTCCTTTTTTTCAGCTCTCGGTTTTAACTATGCATCTGAAGCCCAATTTTGCACTAATTTTGTATCGAAGACGTTTACGTAGACTTTTTTAGAATTCTACTTAAAAACAGAGCTTTTAATTTTTACAATAATTTTAAAATTGACCGGAAATTAAAACATGTGGAATAAATTCTCGTATTTTTTGGTATCAAATATTATTCAGGCTGACCCTCAGCCCAATATCAACATTTCTTTGCTTAATTTTATAAAATTGCTTGCAAATTTTTGGTTTTTCTTCAAAAGACTATTAAAATCTACAAAGAAGCTTGTAGCGGTTTTCCTGTTAGTTTTTTAAAAGGACTAGGAAGTTAGAAAGGGAAGACGGATATGCATAAGCTTGACTTCTGTGTGCAAATGTGTGTTTGCAAGGCAAAACCAATAAAAGATGATAATAATAACAATGTGTTCTGTCTCTCCCCCACCTTCCCACATTTTTGACCATGGAGGAAGAGGCACACATCCGCTTGCTTTCCCCTTAACTGTGCTAGCAATAATATATACGTATACACAGGTATTGCACCAATGCATATATCATAAGCAATATCCGTTTAAACTGGTTTCACCTTTCTTCCTTGATATTCCTGTCTGCTTTTTTGTCCTTTTCTCTTTCTGCATTTATTCACTTTCAGTGTAAAAAACAGACATTTGTATGGTCACTGAAAGAAACATAATTCAACAAGTGAAATTTATAACGACTGCCGAATTTGTCTGACTGCATTATGGCACAAATCGAGAGTTGCAACCTAGGAATGACAAATCGTCCAAAATAGTACGATTTCAGGACGTTCGTTTAAAAAAATAATAACTTTTTGGCCTTGTCTTTTTGACCTAATTTTGAAGACTGCTCCCCGTTAAGTTACTAATCCTTTTGTAGCTACTGGCTACAAAATTAGTGATAATATTCCTGAGAGCATTCCTTCCAAAAGTGGCTTAAAAACAAATGCCAAGAACACGATTTTGAATAATGGGATTCTATTAAAAAGAAGATGACAGGGATTGGAATATTGCACACTCTGATATCTCCAGGGAAACACACTTATTTAAAACTACAATGACGTTCCTATCGTTGAAATTTCAGTGAAAATTTCAAAAAAAAACGGAAGACCAATTTACAAAAAAAGGGAAAATTTCGCACGCTTGAATTTGTTCTTCAATCCATTCAAAAAGTGTTTCTTTTCATGACGAAGCTTTTTAAAAGAGGAAAATACTTTTTTTGGTCACAGATTTCATCTTTTCTGTAACAGATTTGATTCTCGACACGAAATCCACAATTTTTAAATTTTTTTGTGTGAAATTCAGGGATGGGCAAAGACCAGATGGCTCAGGGGCCCACTCCGGAATGGCCAAAAGGCCAAAATAATTGGTTTTCTGGGGGTTTGAGCGGATCAGATTTTGGGTCCGATGGGCTTAATCGCCCACAACTCCACCCTGAACCACCATAAACCTGGAGTTCTGAGCGATTAAGCCGATCGGACCCGAAATCTGATCCGCTCAATCGGTTTTTCTCAAAAAGTTTACTCCCCTTTAGTAAACCCCTAAAAATCCAATTATGTTGGCCTTTTGGCCATTCCGGAGTGGGTCCTGAGCCATCTGGTCTTTGCCCACCCTGAATTTCACACGAAAAAAATTGGATTTCGTGTCGAGAATCAAATCTGTGACAGAAAAGAGGAAATCTGTGACAGAAAAAGTGAATCTGTGACAAAAAAAAGTTTTGCCCTTTAAAGGACAAAACGACCGTTAAAGGACCGTTTTAAGGTTTCTGCACAAACTCATATAAATTTGAGTCTTCCACAAAAAATGGAACTGGCATGTGTTTTTTTTCTCTTTTCAATATTTTATTTTCTTTTTTCTCCATTCCAGAAATCCACAAAAATAGTACAAAAAAGAAAAAAAGACAGTAAGTTAGCAATATTCAACCAGCGAGCTGTTTGCCCACACAATTGAACTCAGTCACACACACACAATCACCTCTGTTTGTTCTAATTTTGAATCTGTAGTGGACACTACACAAGTGCGCTTTCCCCTCTTCTTTTTACTTCCTTCCCGCAATACTGCTAAGGGGGCTGAATCGTGACTGACCCAAAATTTTTGTTTAGCTATCGGATTGTGAATATACCTTTGAAAGCACGTCCCCTGGTTGCATAATCCAAGGGGTGGGTAAACCACTCTTTACGTGCTTCACTTGAGTTGATCATTCTCAACGAACACAGGGAGAAGGGGGATTTCTCGTTGTTGCACGAATTCCTTCCTCTTCCATTGTTCAACTATTTGCTAACTGTTACCTGCCCGTTAGTGTTGTTTTGTTTGTTTTTCTAACCTACTTAAACACACAAATATTGCGCAAATAAAGTTGACCAAAAAAGCATGTAAAATGATGCAGGAATATAAATAAAATTAAAAAAAAACAATCTAATACCATGAAAAATTGCCATAAATACACTGAAATTAGGCAAATAACCTGCCATTTCGAAATCGGCCATATGGCCACCCGACACTAAAATACACGGACTCAATTTTGGGTCCGATCCCCATTCGAAAATCCACATTTTCGCTATTGATAGCCGTGAATCACAATAAAACGACACCAAATTTCGATAAATGATTGTTGCTATATTTTTAAAAAACCGAGGGTATTACTGGCAGAGCTCTGCTGATTTGTAAAAGGTGGCGCTAGAAATTCCCAACACTTTAAACACTTGTAACTTTTTGAAAATTTTATTTATTGAAATAATCTTAGAATAAGAATTAAAACACCTTTTTCCCCCTGTGATTTGTGCCAGCAGTATCTGAACATTAGGTAGGCAAGGATATAGAGTGAAACCTGGATATAAGAGCACTTCCGATATAAAAGCACCTTGGTCCAGCCCGAGGGGTGCTTTTATATCCAGGTTCGACTGTATACCAATCGCAAACGCCGGGTATTCTAAGACTATTTTAAAAACAGAATTTCTAAATCGCACAAGAACCAAAAGTTAAGAGCGTTTGCAGTACAGTCAACCCCCGCTATAGTGACGCCTCGCTATAGTAACAACCTCGCTAAAGTGACACTTTGGTGTCGGCTAGTTTGGTTTTGGCTAAAAGAAAATGACTGGAGTGGCACCCTCGCTATAGTGACACCTTGCTATAGTGACACCCTAAGGCGGGTCCTGACTGTACTGGTAATTTCTCTTCTACCTTGCATAAACGATCCGATTATTTGACTGTACTGACCAAAAGGAATTAACAAAAGACTTTGAAAATTGGGAGAAAAGTGTCGAAGGTTATGGTTATATAGAAACTCGACCGTAACTCGTCTATTTGTTCAACTGTTTTTAAGATTCAGCCAAAAAGGCGGTGATTTTGAAAAGAAGCTCAATATTCATGGCATGTTATTCCATTCTCTATTTAAGAGGTGAAAATTTAGATCCAGCAGCACCTGCCAACCCTGTTGTAGCGCTGACAAACCCTAGTTTGATCAATCCTGGCTCTCTGCTGCTTCTCTTCTTTACCCGGATTGGGCTTCATTATCATCTTTAGCTGCAGCCACAGTCACTCTTTCTCATACATCTACCACCCTGAATGCAAGTGGAAGAGCTTCAGAATGTCCTTCCAGAAAGCCAATTGGAACGAATAATTTTGGGAACGGGTCACAGGAAAGCCACAGGAATGAAGGTTCATCATCATCATTGTCCAATAATCGGCACCATCCATACCTGATGCACAAACATTTGTTGCACAACTATGGAATGGCTCCAGGAGTGGTAGGCTCAGGTAGACGCTTCAGGTAGGTCAAATAAATAACAAATATTGACTGAACACTGTATGAATTTAGTGAACCAGCTGCTCTTCACCACCCGCTTATGGGCCATCCTCTTCCATCCAAAACAGCAGTGTATATGGCATAAGAAGGAGGAGTAGAGATGGTAAAAGTGTGAAAATATGTAACATCAAAAATGTATTTTTGCAGGACAAATCACCTATTTATGGGAATTTCTGCTCCACATCTTGCAAGACAAAGAGTATTGCCCGAAGTATATCAAATGGCTGGATCAAAATAAAGGCATTTTCAAGCTGGTACCTATTTTTAAGAGCAGACATTTTTATGTACCAAAAACACTTGAATGTTCAGGTTGATTCAAAAGCTGTGAGTCGTCTGTGGGGAATGCACAAGAATAAGCCAGGCAGGTAGAAGCTTGCAAAATTCCTTTAAAAATTTTACTTTCAGGAATGAACTATGAAACAATGGGCCGTGCTTTGAGGTATTACTACCAAAGAGGAATTTTACAAAAGGTTGAAGGCCAAAGACTTGTCTACCAATTTATGGATGTGCCTAGGGAAGGCTTTGAAGAAGACATCTTCCATAACGAATATACCGATCCATCTCTACTGTCCCTATCCGATACTTCCTGCTCATCTGCAGACCATTCTGGACAATCGTCTCTGGAGGAGGCGTTTTCCTTCTATTCTCCTACATCTAGCCCATTCAGCAATGTACCCTCAGTGCATGCACTTACTAAGCATGCAGGGATATGCAAAGAAAAGACCACCACTTAAAGTGTACCACATCTAATGTCTTATATTTTATAGTAACGGTGAACTGGTTTCGTAAACATTTATTTAAGTACATTAAATGTAACAACGTGGACATGAATGAACAGCAAACTAAGCACGCTACTTATTTCCTTTAACACCACAGACATCATTTTTCTTCCGCATGTACATGATCTTCTAAAAATGTGACTTTTGAATAGGTCGCAGAAAGACTCAAATAAATATTTCACCTGCAGGAGTCCTTGAGCGCAATTCATAAGCAGTTGACAATCGATTTTACGGGCGTTTCGATATTCTTGTCTAAATGAAAAGAGCCCAATCGTGTAGACTGCTATACTTTAGGGTGAAAATACCTGATGATTGCAATAGCGATGGGGAAATTTTTCTTCTGCGCCAGACTTAGCGCAATGTACCTGAAAATAAACTCGTAAAAAAAGATATGATATGATTAAAACTAACATGTTACAACGCGATATTAGCACCGGATCCCCTAAAAAGCGGAAAAATCCCTGAGAACTATTGAAAAAAATTACCTAACAACTGTGCAATACGTCTTTGCTTCAACGAAACTTCGAGTGCGCGATTTACCTATATAATAATAAATCAGACGTGCTTAATTACAAATGGCGATTCTTCCTAAAAACCTACAAATTCATCGATAAAGTCACCCATGGCCGAAAGAGCTCCTTAAATTTATCGGGTTTATTACATAACTTAATGCTTCCATAATCATAGGCTAACCTCCAAGAGTAGAAAGATTCCACATCATTTTCTATGAGTTATAAAATCATTCGAGAAAGGTTAGTTGTAAAAAACCTCAAGGTGCAAGCTTTGCTTTAGCGCGTTTGAGACTAACTCATTCCTAAGAGAATAACATCGGACATTTGCTACGCAGGGATGGCAAAAAAACTTACCACATCTTGTCAATATAATACTCATCTCGCCGAGGTCTGACTTTCACAAACAAGATTATTCCCTGATAATAACATTATGTAAACGTTCCTATTAGTCAAGATTTATTAAATTACATTATTTTCTTTGATTCTTAGTTGCTGATGAACAAATTTCACGAATTTCCTTCTCACGGACCATTCAACCTGATGTAATATAGCACAAAAAGACGCGCCTTTGAGAGTCGCAAAGCAATGGCATGTTGAAGATGACGGCTTGAGATCTAGATCCACCTTGATCAAAAACTTTGTGGTCACAGTCATAATCTAGAGAAGTTTGTATTTTCTTTTTAAACAAGTCTAGACACAGATTCTTGATAGAAATGCGGATAAGCAATAAATGGGCCATGTCTCCTAACTCACGAATGGAAGACATCAATCATTACACAATCATTTATTTATGACACAACAATCATTTATTGGACAAACATAACAAATATAACAGACAACTAGACTATTTTCTTAACAGTTTGAATTTCTTAAGTATGAAATGCAGGTATGGAGGAATTTCTGCTTTGACCTAAAATTAAAATATTTTAGACTCATCCATACTGAATAAAAAACTTACCACCGAAAATTTGCCCCCTCTCGACTCCGGAACATGAATTTCGGCTACAAATAAATTTACTTGCATCATATTCGCTCGTAATCGGTATTCGGCAAAATAAAAATTACCCACCCAAATGCATGCATAACGGGAGGTGTCGTGCTTCTTGATTCTTTATGTTTAGGAGGTTGTTTGCTGGTCCAGAAAGCCGAATCTGATCAATTGAAAACTTACTCGATCCATGTGGTTTCTTCACATACTTCTGATCCCCAATTATTGGACAATTGATACCATAATACAGATGACTTCTAGCTAGATGAGGAATTCCTTAAAAGAATTGGATGTAACCCACAACCATCCACATAAAAAGACGAACCTCTCTTTATAAATGCGTCCACCAAAGAAACGCTTGCCTGCCGATTCTCGTTGACCACTTGAACATCGGTATCCATCTTGTAGACTGTAGCTTTTTTATCAGCTTCCCCACTCAACGGCGACAACTTCATATCTCTATCCTTGACAACCTGCAATCAGTTTTTACAAATATTCTGGCGTGAAACGTAAAACCAACCTTTATGAGGGGAATACTTATGCGCGTCCTTTGTTCAGCTGGAATTCCTTTGAGTATGCAACGAAAACGCAGCAGCGCATGATCTTCATCAATCAACTGCTTTAACTTGTTTTGCTTCTCGGAATTCCTGATAACAACTCATGTCTTTTTTAGGTTTGTAATTTAAAAAAGCACCACTTACTTGGCAAACAAAACGACGCCACTGATAGCTTTGTCCAAGGATGTGACCAAATGTAGGCGCTCAACTTTTGGACACACACTTTTCCGAAGTTTTTGTAAAATCCTATCCAATTGAGCTTGGTCATTCGTTGAACTGCTATAGGCCATCTAAACGCTAGAGGATAAGCAGACTTGTTAAAGGGAGTGGGCAACTTATTCTACTGAAATTTATTTGATGCACGGCACAGTGGACAAGTGTTAGTGGTTGTTAGCACAAAACGGTTCGCAAGTAAGACCTCGCTTGGTGGCACTTAAGTTATTTTGGCTTGTTTGACCAGTTCTTGAAAGTAAATTGACTTTTTTTACTCTAGATTGTAACCAGCGACCCAAAGCATCATTAGAAGCTGGTCAAACAAGCCGAGTAAAAAACTACAGTGCACCTAAGCGGGTTCGAACCTGCGCACCATTTGGGCCAACAACTACTATGCTTATCCACTCTACCATGCACCAGATTAATTTCTAGTCACGAGTCGCCCGCGCCCTTTAAGTCATTAAAACACGCGAAAAAGTATGATTTCGAGGTTTCCTTTTCTAACTTTTCCAAAACGCAAAACCTGAGGGGGCTTGTTGAATGCTATTACATCATCTGAATAATTCACCTGTCATTAACTAGAATAGAAAGACCAAAAATAACCTGTTTCATATATGACCCGTTTTGACATCATGTTTACTAACTCATCGACAGAATATTTCCACACAGGCTAAAGTTGATCCATCAAATCGAAATTTAAGTCTTAACCAACAAATAAACTACCTCGATTAGTTGACGAATATCATTGATCCCATTCAATTTGTTCTCATCTATTTCAGCTTCCATAACTTCCAAGGTTTCTGGATTTTCATCAAGCTCCAACACATTCCTGGAATCCAGACTTTAGCAAGAAGATGAAAAAATTTCATCAAAACTGACCCGGGTTTGAAGTACTGCTCCGAAAAGACATCATCCTGCTCCCTGCTTGACAGCTTCTTCTCATCCATTGTTTTATCTGATCCTTCTTCGTCATCGAGATCAAGACCGGGAAGAAGGCAGAATCGAAAAAATTCTCTGAAGATTGCTTGGACTTATTCTTCTTGGACACCCGTTTTCCATCCACTCTTGTTGGCAGAAGATGCTCAGGAATTTGACCCGCATTTGAAATACCAAAGAAATCTTCTTCTTCTCTGCTCATTATATATGCTTGTTGAAATCTAAAAGTCTTAAATCTTTACTACATAGCAGAAAAAAAAGAATAAATAAGGGATAAAAAAAACTTGTACATCGATTACAACTGCTTCGACCTTTTGTAAAAATTTTTCTGTTGAATACGATCACTCAAAGAAAAAAAGTGAGAAGTTAGAATTTGGTTGTCGCCTAGGCAGTTGCCAATATTTATCCCCACAGCCAATCTTGGGTCGATGTCGCCTTCTTATGTGTACTTTGTTCAGAATTTCTAATATTTACACTTTTAAAGTCAATCAGTGAAGCTAGAAAGCTCTTTAGGAATCTGAGATAAGACCAAATTGAATTGCATCCTCCCCAAATTACTAAAATTCCGCACCCAATTTATTTTTCCAGCATTTTTTCGAATCTCAGATAAAAAAATGAATGAAACACCTAATTTTTAAAAGCTAGCGCTTAATTCTCTTTGAAAACGAGAACCAGAAACCAAAAATCGGGTGAACCTCTGATTTGAAGTACAGGGTGATACAACGGCTTTAGATAAATTCATTCTCGGTAAATTCATCCTCGGTTAATTGACCCTCTGGTAAATTCATCCTCTAATTTTGTCTTGATATAAATAGTTTTCATTATCATACTTCTTGAATTTTTTTTCGGGAGCAGGACTCTGATCATCTGTGTCTTGTGCTTAGGCACAGAGTAGGCCAGCGTACGTTAGAACGAACTCAAACATGTGTTCTCCACATGTCCCTCCAAATTTTTAAGGTTACAGGTTCCAACCCTGGCGGTAACAGACATTATTTTTCTTGATCAACATTCATAAAATAGCTTTTATAAGACCGGTAAGCCTCAAGGTGGGTAGGAGAGCCATCTGCTACCTTTCCCAAATGGATATCCACATCAAAACCGCAAATTTTGGATTTGGCTAAAAGTAACTGAAAATCATTGTAACATAATCAGAATCATTTCCTGAACACGTTACGGTATACACGTAGTGCTCAGGTTGTTATACCTAGGCATCGTACCTAGCACCGGCAAATTTATCAAGATTATGAAAGAAACATATAGTGCACACCTAGCCATTGAGGGCTACGAAAGTTACAAAATTTCAAAAATATCATCTATGGAGCATGCCAAAACATCGCCCACAAATCGCCCATCGCCCCCGCGTTTCAAAAAGTTAAGGACCAGCGAAAATTTTTGAGTCGTGCCATTTTTCACTCGTTTTGCATCAAATTTGATATTGATGACCCTATACTACTTTTAAAAACTAGGCAGAAAACTCAAAATAATTTAGATGATGTAAAACTAAATCGAGAAAGAAAAAAACTGCTGGTGCCCTGCCTTTTTCCGTGTCGTGCGTGGGCAGGCCTCTTTAAATCGAATTTTCCGTTTTCGATTTATTTTAACATGTGTAAAATTACGAATCGAAGAGCTCCCAGGTAGCTTAAATACTGTCATCGATTTTCCTGGGGAAATCGATGGGCTAAAGAGCTAACCACGCAATTTTTTTTTAAATGTGACTGTTTTTTGTGTCACCTGTAATTGCAAAAATACGAAATAAATAAGATTAATTTAGCCTTTATCCGGTATTTTACAGTTTTGTTCTATTCAAAAACTCTTTCAAACATTTTCATCTTACTTTGCCACAAAATTTGGCGTTCACATAATTGGAGAATACACCAGCAGGAACTAAACATTTATTAAGGACCATGGTTATTGCACTCAGTGGCATGTGCAAAATTTGAATTGGCGGGGACACTTCTCTTTCGTCTCTCACTGTACTCTTTTGAGTCGTTTGAAATGACTCAAAAGAGTAGAGTGCGAGACGAAAGAGAAGTGTCCCCCGCCAATTCAAATTTTGCACATGCCACTGCGCGCAATAACCATGGTCCTTTAAAGGGCCTGACCCTTCCTACTCGGTGGTTCCCCGCCAATTCAAAAATTTCCCTTGATCATTGGACTTCTGCACGGATTTTTCCGCCACGTTTCTAACAGAACTATGCCTGAAATCAAATTTTAGGCTTAGTTTTGTTAGAAACCTAGCGGAAAAATCCGTACAGAAGTCCAATGATCAAGGGAAAATTTTTGAATTGGCGGGGACCACCGAGTAGGAAGAGGTCAGGCCCTTTAAGTAGACTTTGATGTCATGAAAATTCATTCAAAAAAATGACAGCATGTACAGTACAGGAATACAGTGATAATGAATACTGTATTCTCTCTTGGAGTTGGACCCAACGCGAAGTTTAGCTTAAAGATTTTACATCCAAACTTTTCGGGTAACTAAATAATTGAAAAACTGGCTCCGAAATGGCTCCGGGAACCCAAATTTTCCGCTCCGGATCTGGCTCCCGGCTCTGTTGGTGCAAATTTTCCGCTCCGGGTCTGGCTCCGGCTCAGAGCCGGAGCGGAGCCAGAGCGGAGCGGATTGCCAGCACTGCTCCCCACATATCTACCCAGCTAGTCCATTTTCAATGATGTCCATTTATACTATGCTTATCCATTTTTAGTTAGGATCTACTTTGCATGGTCTAAATCCATCTTTAGTAAATACAGTAGGCTAAAGTAATAAATATTAAATACGTATATATAAATCTACCGAATACCTGAAAAGGAATGTCATCTTCAGGTGGGTGTGGGTACTTGTTAGGGAAGGTCCCATGTAATTTTCCTACGAATGCTAAGGCTTACTGGTCCTTAAAAAACTATTCAAGCATGAAAAGTTGGGCTCTATATGTGTTCGTGGAACTCCCAAAAAATTTTGCCTTGGTCCCCCCTGTTGTTTTTTTTTCGTAATTTTTTGAAATTTGTGCCTTGGTCCCCCCTGTTGATTTGTTTTGATATTTTTTTTCAAAAGTCTTAAAAAGTAAAATTGTAAACTGTAAAATTTAGGTTACCAATCTGAATATGTATTTTTCGCCGAATGAAAGGTTCCTCTATGACGAGAACAGCGATGTGCAAGCCTTAAGTATGTGAGCCCTTGTCCATTTACTACGGTGGACAGAAAGGTGAACTTCCATTGAATTAAGGGTCGGCCGAAGGCCGGCCAGGTAAAAACCCTTTAAGGAATTTTTCTCTTTAATGATTTTTTTACCTGGCCGGCCTTCGGCCGACCCCTAATTCAATGGAAGTTCACCTTTCTGTCCACCGTAGTAAATGGACAAGGGCTCACATACTTTAAAAAAAGGTTTTTGGCTGTTTGATACTTTTTAAGACTTTTGAAAAAAAATATCAAAACAAATCAACAGGGGGACCAAGGCACAAATTTCAAAAAATTACGAAAAAAAAACAACAGGGGGACCAAGGCAAAATTTTTTTGGGAGTTCCACGAACACATATAGAGCCAAAAGTTGAGTTTTGAGCATTTTGAATTTTTGACCATTTGACTGTTATGCCATGTTTTTCAACTGGGCCGTGCAAAAAGAGACTCTTTATGTATTTTTGATCAAGAGTCTTTCTCGGAATCATGTCCAAGGTCTAACCTACTAAGCCCCCTGCGCCCCCTTCGGCACAGGGATCTTGGGTTCAGATGCGCACACCCACATACCTTAGACGCGAATCACTCGAAAGTGACTCTGGATGCATAAAAAAATGTATTCTTACCATAGTTTCTTTATGCGGTAGGCCCCAGTCTTCAAAACTATGTTCAACATCTTTTTTTACACTGACTTGGGCTCCTTTTCGGTCTCTTCCCACCCCAAAACAGCCCTAAATCTCTTTCGAAATGGCCGAAAAGTGTACTTCTAGGTGGCCTCAAAACTCAATTTTTTATAAACTAGAACTTGAAAATAATACCTTTTTTGAACTCCTGAGATGATTTTAGGGTCGATATAGGGTGTTTGGAAACACTTTTAGAAAAGTTGATTTGGGAAGCGAGTGTAATTTAGTAGCGCCAAAATATTTTTTGTAACGAGTTGATATAGCCCAGTAACGAATTGGTATGGCTCTGTAACGAGTTGGTACTGTGTAACGAATTGGTATTGTAACGAGTTGGAGTAATGAGTCAGTCTTTGTAATGAGTTGGTAATTTACCATTTCAATGATTGAAATACCGAGATTTTGACACTTTTTAAAAAATTCTTAACTATTTAGGCTCCTCTCACACTCCTGCGGTAAAAGAGTCGCGGGACAAACTTTTAAACATTTCCAGACCAATTGCTTTAATTTTAACCTGCAGATATTTTATGCTTGAAATTACCGCAATAATCTAGCGAACATTTCGAAAATAAGAAATTTTAAAGTTCATAATTTTTTTGATTAAGAATAAGAGTGTTCCTATGGTCGAGTCATGGGAAACACCGTCCCGCGACTTGCTTTTGCTTATTTCTAAAAAATTCTGAAAGAAATTTTGAAAAAAAATCTGAAAAATTCTTTACCGAAATGTTTGCTGAAATCTGAGAATAAAATATCTGGAAGTTAAAGTCAAAACAGGTGGTCTATGAATGTTTGAAAGTTAATTGCGCGACTAGTGTACCGCATGAGTGTGAAGGCAACCTTAAAGGGCATCTCCTTAGCCGATGGGATGTCAATCTAGACATTCCTGGTCTGTATTATCATTAAATTTAAAAGTACTAAAGGCTGAAACTGAAATGCACTATCAAAGTCTGAAGTGAGAAAATTTCACATTACGGTTTTAATTTAGACTTTTATTGTCCTTTTCTTAAGCTACGTTCATATACTGTGACTCCGCCTCCGACTCCGACTACCTATGTAAACACGAAAGTCGGAGGCAGAGGCGCAGGTGTTCACATATTGTGACTCCGCCTCCGACTGCGCCTCCGACTACTACTTCGCCTCCGACTACCTATGTGAACACTCGTGTTCACATACTGCAACTCCGCCTCCGACTCCACCTCCGACTCCACCTCTGACTCCGCCTCCGACTACCTATCTGAACACTCGTGTTCAAATACCCTCCTCCGACTGCGCCTCCGCCTCCACCTCCGACTCTTCTTGCGTGTTCACATACAGTAGTCGGAGTCGGAGGCGCGCCTCCGACTACTCGATTTTTGCGTATCAAACATGTTTGATTTTTTGTGTACTAAAAAAGTTTTTTCGCATAGTTTGATATTCCCAAGGCTTAATTAGAGTGATAAACCCAATTTTTTGAGCTAAGCAGAGTTTTTTTGCGAGTTTTACGAGTAAACACAGCCATTTTCAAAATGAGTGCCACTTTTACATCAAACTATTCCAAACGTTCCAAATTACGATAAATCATTCGAAACCACCTTAAACCATTTCAAAATACCCTTAAAATCGCAAATAGTCTTGAATCACTCAAAACTACCCTGTACCACCCTAATATTTTCTAAACCCACCGAGACACTGGTTTAAGCTGTTCAGCTTAACTTGAGGTATTTTTGAGGCGTTCAGGCCAGTTTGCCGCAGTTTCGGATGTGTGGTTAATGGTGTGGGAGAGGGCGGTTGTTCAGTGTTAGGTTTGGGGTGGAGTGAGGTGTTAAAGCAAAAAAAAAGAACTTTAATCAGATCAACAATTACTCAACTTTTCAGAAAAATGACGAGTAACTCGTGATCCAGAATTTTATTGAGTTGTCGCATAAGTTCCATCGGTTTTTTAAAAAGGTGTACAGTCGACTTTTTCTATAACGACTCTCTTTAAAACGACTCTCTCTCTCTCTCTCTCTCTCTCTCTCTCTCTGTAACGACCAGTAAAAAACTATTTGGTCACGAATGACATCGTTTACGTCAAATCGACTCTCTTTATAACGTCCTCTTTCCATAACGACTCAGTGCGGACGGTCCATTGAGAGTCGACTGTATGAATGTAAAACAATGAGTGAAACAATTCAATCAATAATGTATTCTCCTTCACTGGAGGACTTATTGAGCCATTCTTCCAACTCTTGGCAATTTTCGAACGGAATGGAAGAATGGCTCAATGAGTTTTTTACCTTCAAAGATGCGTCAAACGCGGAGCTTTCAAACTTCCAGAAAGGTAGAAAGAAGTCATGAACAGTGAAGGAGAATAAATTATTGATTGAATTGTTTCATTTTTTTTTGAAAATTGTTGTGAAAAAGAAAGTGTGATGTATCATTCGAAAGAGGAGAAACAGAGCAATCAAACGGCATATAAAATTTTTTATATTCATTTAAAATAAAAATTTATTAATAAAAATTTAGAAAAAAATTATAAAAATTTATTTATTTAAAATATAAAAAAATTGGAAGTCAAGAAAAGTTGAAAAATTAAAAAATTTGGTGATCACATACTGTGACTCCGACTCCCGACTCTGACTGTGACTCCATTGTGAACACAGGACCGAAAACGGAGTCGGAGTCGCAGTGTGTTCACAATGGCATCGGAGTCGCAGTCGCAGTATATGAACACAGGACCGAAAACGGAGTCGGAGTCGCAGAATGTTCACAATGGCATCGGAGTCGGAGTCACAGTATGTGAACAGTTGC
Source organism: Ditylenchus dipsaci (assembly GCA_004194705.1). Classification (NCBI taxonomy): domain Eukaryota; kingdom Metazoa; phylum Nematoda; class Chromadorea; order Rhabditida; family Anguinidae; genus Ditylenchus; species Ditylenchus dipsaci. The sequence continues at coordinate 533,260 of SADC01001285.1, read as the reverse complement.
ACGAAATCGTAGTCGGAGGCAGAGGTGTTCACATACTCACGAGTAGTCAGAGGCGGAGTCGCAGTATGTGAACGTAGCTTTATTTTTTGCACAAGCTTGTAGTCCTGAATCTCAGCTTTCTAACGGGCTATCAAACTCTAATAAGTCATTTATAAATTGTGAGAAATATTCAGTTTAAAACAAAAAATTACAGCTAATTTCTTCAAAACCCCTTATGCTTTGCTCACAGTGGTTGGTCGAGGTCGATATGAATGTGAGCACGGTCTATGACGAGCTCCATGTTGCTCACACTCCATAGTCGAGGTCGTGGTTGAGGTCAATATCACATCGACCACGGTCGATATTCAATTTCTTCGAATCAACTCTTTGTCGTGTGGAAAATCTTCCACATAATACAAAATCACGGGAAATTAAAAAATTTATCGTTCGATTACCCAAAATTTGCTATTTTTCCAATTTTTTGTCCTGATGACCTCGACCGTGACATCGACCGCGACCTCGACCACGACCTTGACCTCGACTAAAAACTGTGAGCAAGGGGTTAATGTTCTATTCTTTTCAAACTGAATATTTTTCACATTTCAGAAATGACTTATTAGAGTTTGATAGCCCGTTATAAAGCTGAGATTCAGGATGACTATATTGATATAAATGTCCCAAATCATTAATGAATTTTAAAAAGGTAAAAAATTATGAGAGAATAATGAAAAAACATAAAAATAGCAAAAAAATAAAGGCTGTACCTGAAAACACCCGTCAAAAACATTAAATCTCCGCCAAATTTTTGAAACTTCTCGTTCTAGGTGTATACTTTCCATATTTTTTATTTTTTTGCATTAGCATGTAGCCCTGAATCTCTTGTTTTGTGATAAGCCATCAACTAGGTCGATACAATTTTGAAAAGTGGGAGAAGAATTCATTTAAAAAAAAGATGTAGTTTTGAAAAACTCAATTTTTCTCAAGTTTTTCGAAATTGTATCAAGCTAGTAAATAACTTATCAGAAACTAGAGATTCAGGGCTACATGCTAATGCAAAAAAATAAAAAATATGAAAAGTATACACCTAGAACGAGAAGTTTTAAAAATTTGACGGGAGATTTAATGATTTTGACGGGAGATTTAATGTTTTGACGGGTGTTTTCGATTTGAGCCAAAAATAAAATGACCAATTTGCCACGCTTAAGGTCATGGTCTCTTTATATCGGCGATGGGCATGCGCCTTTAATGTTTTTACCTACCGTTCGTGCATGATACCTAAGCAAGTTACCACTCGAAATGTAGCAGACTGTCTCAGCTACCTGTTGAGTGGAGTATTATAATAAATACGGTGACAGATTGGGAAAACATCGAATACATAAAAAGTTATGGCCATTTTTCGTACTTTCGTGCCAAGACAAAAAAATTGAAAACTTAAAATTTTCAGAAGGCTCCAGCAAAACTTTTTTTTGAAAATTTTCGAAACCAAAAACACCATCGTGTTCAGCGTGAAATTCTGAGTCAGGAGCCTTCGATATTACGCGTGACAGGCAGAGTGTTTAGGGAGGAGGCTGTTTGCTGATGTCAAAACAAAACTATTTACTAAGAACCTCGGAAACAGAATGCTAGCTTTTTCACTTTTTTCCCACAATTATTCAGTTGCTACTGTTTTTTAGTTTCCAGTTGCTTATGTAGCTTCGGACATCATATAGTTGATGTTTAGGGCTACCATATGAGCTATTGACTGAGTAAATAATGCTTGGGCGGATTATTTATTTTTTATCCAAACTTTTTAAACAACATCTACTTTATCAATACCTCATCTCGTAGCCCTGAATCTCAGCTACAAGATGGCAGCAACAGAATAATTTTTGAAAATTTAGAAAAAAATTTATGTATATTTCCGAGTTGCCACTTTGGAAACAGCCACCTCACCGTAAATGCGGCTGTAGAAAATTAGCGAAGACTGAACCTTCAAAGTTGTGGTGGCTATATTGACCATTCGGCATAAAAGGGTTACACAGATATAATACACAAGTCTATCAGAAATTTATAAAGTAGCAAATACGAAACTTTCCTTAACAATTTATTTTTTCGTAAATCATCGCTCAGCGTTATTTAGGCCACGGCGTGTCAAACACGTCAAAAGACCAAATCGAGATCTTCGTATAGAGACAAATTCGTTTTAAAAAACATTTTGAATTCAATTTTTTCGCTTTTTTAGCATTTTGTTTTTGGTTATAACTTTGCTTAGCTAAGCTGTGTTCGATTTTTTTTGATACCACAGGGAAGCTCTAAGTTTGCTCTTTCGATTTGAAAAAAAATCAAGCTCTGTTATAAATGTGAAAAAGTTAAAAAAATTAAAAGTTCGAATTTATCGGTTTGGCAGAGTCAAGTTGCTAACTTAAAAAAGTTTTCTCTATATAGTATTTGGGTCGGGTGGGTGGTTGGCCACTAATCAAATCCTTATGCGCTTGAAAAAATCTTAGACTTTTTCTTAACATATTTCTTCGAAATCCACAAATTCTTGGATCAAATAGCAGCAGGAAGATGGTAGTTAACAACCAGCCGAAAACTTATCTGTCAAAGGTCAAACTGTGAAATCACTATTGAAATCTGGATTAATAGTGCTGGCCATATTCTATTTACTATTTTAAATACTGGTGATGTCTGTGTAAATGAATGTATAAGTGTATTACATGTTTTTTTCCTAAGAAAGTCCAAGCAATAGCTTCTGCGTCTATGCGAGTGGGGGCCCGAAGGTTCTGAGTAGCCCCGAAATTGGTTAAAATTGTGTCTAAAATGGATAAAGAACACTTTTGAGAGGACGTCGTGCCTATGACCGCCTATAACTTATAGCCATGATTTTTTCTGTTTTTCGTCGCAAAAAAAGAAGCAGAAAACAGAAAAACATAAGTGAAGAAAAACACAGAAAAACAGAACCCGGTCCCACCCCTGGTGCAGACCATATCTCCTAAAAAGAGGATAAATTCCTAGCCAAGAATTTTTAATCTAAAAATTTTGATTTAATTCAAGTTTATATTTTGCTATTATACTGCCTTTGTCAGTTCAGTAGGCTATGGTGCCCCGGATACTCAAATTTGGAAATTTTGTAAGAATTCATGAACATACCCTTTTTAAATAAACTAGTGTTTATAGGACATATTCGTCACTCTAGAGTCCACTCTTTAGTCGCAATACACTATTTTATGAATCACCAGCTAAATTTTGATACTTATCTATCCTTAAAACCCGATTGTCAAAGGCCATATACAATGTCAACACAATAGAGTAGTATTCTATCCATTTATTTCCTTTTTTTTGTAGTCCAACGTTCCACTCTTTTTCAAGGTTCCTCTTGTCTATTCCTTCCTTTTACTATTATTGTTGGAGTATTCTGTATTTTTTATTCTGCCCCACGAATAAAGACTTTGAGAGCGAGGGCGAGGAAAGACCAGGAGTAACTCCTCATATTCGGCTGTTCTATCCCGTCTCTTCACAATTTTCCGGATATTACCCCTTATCCATCTCCTCCTCCCCAATAACCACACAAGAAAAGAAATAAAACCACAAAAACAAGAAGGGAACACTTGTTAACCACTCTTTTGATGGTGGGTATACGATTCCGTGAAACTGAGCACATTTTGGTTTGGCTGTTGCGCAAACTCTGCCTCAGTAATTGGCGAAACGAAAAGAAAGGGAGTGAGCCGGGGAAAATATGAGAGTACAAAACCACCCCTGCTGCCTAATCAATCAAACACATGCACTCAGAGAGTGTGGGGCGAATTTATGCAATTGATCGGCTCCTCTAGGACTGTTCTGCTGTGTTTATTTTACCGCAGTTTTTTTTCAATTTCTCTGCTACACATTGATTCTTTTTCTGGCGTGTTATGTTAATTTTAAAAGCTATAATGGATAAAAATTGGCTTAAAGCCAAAATCTATGCTGAAAATAAGTGAATACACTTGGATATTGATATAACAGGAGGAGGTGCCCTCAATTTAAATTAGGCCGCTCTTGATCTTTTTTGTCAAACACTATTCATCAGTCTGGTCCAAAAAATCGCAACAGTAATTCGATTTCAAAGGTGTTTCTGATAAAGTTACAAGTTTTACAAGTAAAATCTAGGACTCTCTGTATAGAACCATCGATTTCTTAGAAGTTGAGCTTTTTTGCCAGAAACTTATTGGCCGAAACTGGCTTTCTTATAAAATTATTGCGTTTTGGGCCTGACCAAAGATGCGATTTTAAAAATTTAGAAAAAAGTACATTTTCCTGCAAAAATATTTTCGGTTGTTTTGGAGTAAAAAGAATCATTTTTCTACTGCTCATGGATACTTTGCCGCAAAATTTTTTTTGACGTAAAATCAAAAAAGTATATGGTATATAGTATATGGTCTTAAAGGAGCATACCAGCGCGTCATACCGCAAATTAGAGTAGGGACCAGCAAGTTTTCAAAAATCGTCTTTGTTTTCACTCGTCCCAGGTCAAGTCTGATATTTATGACCTTATCCTACTTTTAAAAAGTAGGCATAAAACTTTCATCGGATCAGATAGAAAGCTTGTAGAAGACAGTCATGAGAAAAATAAATTGCTGGTCCCGCCTTAATTGCAGTGTAACGTAAATTTCAGTTCGTATCCACTACGTGTCAGAATGACTAAAATGGCCAAATCGTGTCAGGACCACAAATTCATTTATTTGAACCGATTTTTCTATTTTTGCCATCATGTTTTTGCCTTTAACTAGGAGTCTTAACACACTTTTTATGATTTTTTCAATTTTTCGGTTGTTATTTTTCACTTAGACCATTTTTCTGTGGGCTTTACAATTAGTTGATTTTCTAGGCAAATCTTGTGCTCATTTTGCTGTTTAAGTGTGGTCAACTCTTCTTTGAGAGTAGGTGCCTTTCGGGCGAGTTTGTGAGTTATCTTTAGCCTCTCCAAAATTTGAATTTTTGCCTTTGGGGACCAAGGTAAACCACCTGGGAAGGGTAACTGGTAACACTATAGAATCCCCCCCCCCCCCCAGCTAGCGAAAAATTTACTTTTCCTGAAGGGGAAAGGACCCGTCCCATTTTGATTCTCGTGCTCTGAATAGGCACGGAAACACTTTGGTTTCCGAAAAATCGAAAAAAAATTTTCGATTTGCCTTGGTCCCCCAAGGTGAAAAATTTAAGAAAATTCAAAAAAAAATTTTTTTTGAATTCCCGCCAAAACATTTTTAAAGGGAATTAGGGCTGTATTGGGAGGGAAGGGAATAAAAGGGCCACTTTCATGTCAAAATTATAAAAAAGTGAATTCTGGAATATTTCGGATGTCCTGCCATGTTTTTCAACTTGGGCCGTGGCAAAAATAGACTCTATATGCATTTTATGGTCAAGAGTACTTCTCGGAATCATGTCTAAGGTAAGTGAGTGCGCGCATCTCTAACTCTCAAGCCCCCTGCGCCCCCTTCGGGGGCGCAGGGGGCTTGGGGGCTTGGAGTTGAGATGCGCACACCCACATACCTTAGACACAAATCACTCGAAAGTGACTCCGGATGCATGAAAAGCATGCATACCAGAGTTTATTTATGCGGTAGGCCCCAGTATTCAAAACTATGTTCAACATCTTCTTGTTAATGGGCTCTGTGTGATTAGTGGCCCTCTTTTGTCCCTTCCCCTCCAATACAGCCCTAATTCCCTTTAAAAATGTTTTGGCGGGAATTCAAAAAAAAATTTTTTTTTGAATTTTCTCAAATTTTTCACCTTGGGGGACCAAGGCAAATCGAAAAATTTTTTTTTTCGATTTTTCAGAAACCAAGTGTTTCCGTGCTTATTCAGAGCACGAGAATCAAAATGGGACGGGTCCTTTCCCTTCAGGAAAAGTAAATTTTTCGCTAGCTGGGGGGGGGGGATTCTATAGTATAGCCGGGTAACTAGAGACCAGAGTTGGCCCGGAATTCCGGTTCCGGTTTATCGGAATTCCGGCCCTTTTTCGAATTCCGCTCCCGGTTCCGGTCGCAAAAAATATGTAATTCCGGTTGCGGTTTTCACGAAACTAAAATTCCGGTTCCGGTCCAAATATAAATTCCTAGCCTAACTCGACTAGAGACCCTGAAAGATGGAATTTGAACAAATTCTTTTAACTGGGGCTTACTGCATAAAGAAACTCTGGTATGCATGCTTTTTTCATGCATCCAGAGTCACTTTCGAGTGATTCGCCGTTTATCCCTGGACCAGATTGACTGATCCGGTCGGCAAAATACGCCAAAGTAAGTATGAACCAGTGTTCTCAATACTCAGAGACAGAATGAAAATTCAAAAATTCGGACAGTCAGAAAGCGCGGGAAATTATTCTGACTGTCATAAAGGCAAATCGATCAGATCACACTGTTTTTTCCCTGTCTGGATCTCATTTTTGAGAGTCAGAAAGAGTCTAACAGTCAGAATAATTTCCCGCGCTTTCTGACTGTCAAGATTTTTGAATTTTCATTCTGACTTTCATTCTGCCTCTGACTATTGAGAACACTGGTGTGAACATAACTGCCTGTGACACCATCAAAAAAATAAGTGATCTGAAAAATTTAGCTTTGTATATGCTAATCTCATTGTGTCCTTTCATGCCTAAAATGTCTCTGCGTAATATCCATAATTAAAGACCTGTTACAAAAATGTCTTTTATGTCAGCCATTTTGCCTTTGAAAGCTAATTATAGAAGGTATCTTTTGTAAAAAAGTGAGTCAGTTATGGTGAACGTCCAGTGCACTGATATTTTAGGCATATAGGAGACGCAGTGGGATTATAGCAGGGTTTCGATCTCAAAATTTGGAAAATAATTACTTTTGCTTAAGCGACTTTTGAACCTTGGCCCTCCCTGTTGACTGACTGGGGGAGGGTTGCAATCGAGTGGGTGTGCGGGCTACAATTCACCTATAACGCTAATTTTTCTGCCTTATCGTTTCCTTCTCAAATTGTTTTGAATTTCAATTTTTAAAAATTCTTGCTTAATCAATTGCACATTATTCTTAAGTAAGATACAGTGGGTTATTCTCTATACGCCTTGAATTCAAATCGCCGTCCACCCTTTTTATTCCCACCAAAAATGGTTGTCCATTTGTGACCTTCAAGTCAGCCCAATTGGTGTTCATCTTTAACTAGAACATAACTGCCTGCATCTTTACCTCCCCACCCTCATTCGCAGGTAGGGCTGAGAAAGAGGAGGCAAAAGAGACGCACGCATACAAAAAATGTGATCAATATATTTTTGTTGAGACCATCTACCCAATCTGCTTCTCCTACCCAAGACTAGCTGATTTTTTCTGTGTTTGTGTGTCTTTTTTGAGCAAGACCTGCTTTCCGTGTATTCTTTGTCTTGTTTGTCAACTTTTAATTGATAATATCCCCTCCTCCTACCACTTCCTTTGCTATTTAGTGCTGATGCCGGTTTATTGTGTGACGAGTTCTGTGCTTCTGTTATCTTTGGGAGGAGTGGCTGTTAATTCTTCTTTTAATTACTACTCATTGCCTCATTTTTATTGGCGGCTATGATATTGTTGATCTGAATGATGAGTCTCATAAAAATGAGATATAAACACACACACCGAATATGGAAGACTCCTTTGAGTGCCAGCGACTAATCCCTTACAAAACAAAAACTTTATAAAAAGAAGTGAGGGCAACAGATATGAAGTGAATGTGCCAACTATTGACTCAAATGCGTGTCGTTACAGTCCGCTCTTCTTATAAATCAATATTTTTTTGGGTAGAAATACGATTTATTTTTCTTGGTTTAGGCAACAAGACAAAAATTAGAAGGGGTTTAGATAATGTACGCTAGTCTAATCTGCGCAAAAGCCAAATATCTCAGATGTACTTTTTATGTTTTTTTGCTTCAAAAAGGCAATAAGCACTGGTTAAAATGAAATTTTAGCTTTAAAAACAGTCAATGTGTACTTTTTTTTAAATGTATTTTTTCTCGAAATTTTATTTTAAGTACAAGCCAAATAACAACAGCGAGGACCAAGCTTAAAAATCGGACTCATCGATCAACAGAGCCAAGTGGTCTTCTTATTTAAATGCTTGAATATTTCATGGCAAAATGGCAAATTTTTTCTTGGATCTTTCGAAAAATTAAATTTTAAATTCTTCAGATTTTCTTTAAATTTTCAAATGATTTCAAAATCACGGTAAAAGTTACAAAATCTCGGCGTGAATAATTCTTGCAATGCTGTGCAACAGTCAACTGTATACAGTCAACTATACTATGTTCATAACTATACCATGTTCATTAAAACAAATTAACCAATTTTATTTTGTAAGAATTTGTTTAAAAGAATTGAAAATGTAGAAAAAGAAATGTAGTTTTGTTATGACATGTGTTTGTTTCTGTCTTTATGAGATTATTTTTTTTATCAAAAAAATATTTTGGTATATTCACTTTCTTTGCCCATAAAAATATATAGTCTTCTATTGCCTCTAAAAAATTGTCTTTCAATAAGAAATAGAAGGAGGTGCTGTCGCTTGCCTCGCTATTCTCTAACTCTAAACCCTTTATCGCCTTTTTACAACCACCCACATTCGCCCACAGCAAACTAATTTAGGAGAGGAGTATGAGGGGTGTTATTGCTGTTGAATTTTTGAGCAATGAGCCATTTTTTGGACAGTTCATGATGGTTTTTCTGAAATTTTTTGTACTTTTGTAAAATAGTACCGATTTTGCCGAAAAGTTCTTAAAGTAAAATTTCCTCGGCACTCCGAATCGCAAACCAGATTTTATAGCTTTATAGCTTATAGCCATGTCTCAGCGAAAAAATTAAAAAAGACACTCTTTTGTGATTCGGATTCTTCACAAATTTCGCATACCCAAATGTCTCACAATAATTTTTTTAGGCCAAAATAGTTTTTTTGTATACAGTAAACTCTCGGTTTTACGCCACCCTCTAAATTTCGTTACCGCCTAAAGTCCGACACTTCTTTTAGACCAATTTTTAAAGTCTATTGCCGAAACTGATTCGTCAAACAAATCTAAAGTATCGTAAGGTTCACGATTTTACATCTAATTTTTGCATATGACGCCGTTTTTCAATCGAGAAAAAATTGAGAGTCACAGATCTCACAGATCTTAATGAAGTTCTTGCTGTCGTCTTAGGTTTGATCACTGGATGGAGTCGCGGCGCTACTAGAATATACCCACGCAATAATTTAGGCTTTGGCTTAGGCTCGTAGGCTTAGTTTTAGGCTCAGGGCCTGGTAATTACTGACATGGGCTTTTATACAACTTTTTTTTCAGTAATGGTGGTTTTAGGTACCCTCCAAAAATTATTGGGGAAAATATATTCCAGTAGTTTTGTCGCCCGAAAAAAAATAGGTGAAACCAATGAGGGTTGAACCTGTAAATCAACGATCACCGCTTATTTTTGACACTAACTTATTATTTAGTGCCTAAATGGTATGTGTTTATTTACCACTCCAATCCTTGATTTTTGTCCCATAGTGCGCGCACTTGTTTTTGCCCTTGTGTTTACACATTTCTGCCCCCCTCCATCTTGTTGTTATTATTTATCATCATTACTTTTAGTACAACAAAAAACTGTTGAGTGGAGAACTATGGCACTAAGCAGTCTTTATTGTGTGATCCTGTTTGTTTGCAAGATTAGCCCACAAAATGCGATTTGCCACAGCTTTATGCTGCTGTTGCACGCTTTGATGCTGCTCTAAAGCCTTTAATTCTTTCAAGTATATTGTTTTGTTTGTTTGTAGATTTGTTGCCAATTTTTTTTATTGCATTTGAGTTAATTGTTTGTTTATTGATTTGTATGATACCTCAAAAATCTCATTTTGGAGGAAAATTTAAAAAAAAGTTTGATTGACATCCGTCTGCTACGCTGTTTAGAGATATCAAACAAAATCCGAAAAATAATAATCTTTTTATTCCATAAACTAATACTTTATTATTTTTTAACTTCTTTTTGCTGTCATAAATCATTTTTGTCACTGAAACTTTATTTTTTCCGACTTTAGAGTTTTAGTGCGAAACAAGTTTTTAAGACAAAAAAGTTGTTGGCAATGTCAGGGAACTCAATTTCGGAGGAATTTACCACACAAATGCGTTGAAAATTTTAAAATAAATTTCGATTTTATAAAGCGAAATTACAAGTAAAATTGTTTATTGGACATGATTACCATCTGTCTTTGTTTAAAGATGCACTAAAGATGCAAAAAATTTTTGAGGTTTTACATCAAACTATTTATTTTTTGCTCACTGGATAAAATATCACTTTTCAAGAAAAATGTCCACATTGTTCTTTAACCGGTCATGTATATTATTTTAAAACTTTGAGATGCGATCCCTGCTGTAGGGTGAAAACGTCAATTACATTTTTTAGACAAGGCTTTTATTTTTTGTCGTTGTTTTAGTCAATTTGCTTAAGTCTATGATTAGTTTCAAACTCTAAATAAATTATTACTGGCACTAAATTTTATTTTGACGTCTTTCTTAAGATTTTATTTGAACTATTCAAATTCTTTTACTAACATGTAGCCCTGGATTTTGGCTTTTTCACAAGTTATCGAACTTTGCTGAATGATTTTGGAAATGTAGAGGCTTTGGGGTTTGAATGAAGTAACTTTTATGTAACTGTAATTGTTGCGAGCCCCTAAATTTCCCCCCTTTTAAATTCATTCAGCAAAGTTTGATGACTTATAAGAAGGCCGAGACCCAGGGCTACATGCTAGTGAAAAAAATTAAAAAAAAATCTTGAGAAAACGTCGAAATAAAATTTACTGCTAGAAATCATTTATTTGGACGCGGGAACTACCGTATTCTCTCTAATAGAACCACATGTGGTTCTATTTTTCAACCACCCTTGGGGGTGTGGTTCTATTAGAGAGTGTGGTTCTAATAGAGAGTGTGGTTCTATTTTACAACCCTCTGAAGATATTCAAGCATTGCAGCATATGCGCATAAATTCTTTATTTACAACAAAACTTGGACCTGCTCTGGTTTAAGGGAACGCCCATTTTTACTGTATTTTTTATTTAAAGGGGAACCGGAACCGGCCTAACTTTCTTCAAGCAGTGGATGGCATCGTCCTCACATTTACCGGTGACATTGGGAACTCCGCACGATTTGAATGACTCAATGATGAGCTCCTTCGAGAGATTCTCCCAGGCTCCGACAATCCATTGGAAGTAGATGACCATTTGACGACCGCTTGAGAGTGTTAAGGGGTGTGGTCCTATTAGAGAGTGTGGTTCTATTAGAGAGAATACGGCAATTATAGTATAATTTAATGATATAAAAAAGAACATAATTTTTTACATCTGACTAGCAACTTTTCATTTTACGTCAAACTATCATTGAATTTTTTGAAAAGTAAAAAGAAAAAAGTAACCTCCAAATATTATAGGGTATAGGGTGTTATATGACACTATCTTCCAAAGTTCTCTAACATTTTATTTTCAGTGTGCTTTGATGACCATGTTTTTGTTTTATAACCAATCCCAAGACATAGAAAAGTGGTGATCATTCCCATCAAACTTTGCTGTCAAACTATTTTTAGGCAGTATGAGAAACCAAAAGTTGTGTTTCAAATTAATTAAAATTACCTAAAGCACCCTGCTTGAGGCAGTAACTTGACAACCTTGGCTAGCCAGACACAATTAGTGCCCATTTTTAGACTTTTGCCTGCAAAAGCATATAATAATGTTAGTGTTGTTGCGCACACAGCTTTGTTTTTTTCCCAGTGGGGTTTCTCTCATTAAGGGATTATTTCCAATTTCGCCTCTTTGCTGTCTTATGTGTTCAGTTGCATTGCTTAAAGTGAGCACATTTGCATTTTTTTTAATAGTTTCAGACGTTTGGTGACCTTGTTGTGACTTTCTTATTCGCATTTTTGTATAGTTTAATTTTTTCTCGTATTTTTCTACCTTTCATCGTCGTGAGAAAATCAAAAAGTTTCAAGTTTTGTCTGTTTGACAATTTTTTTGTCAAAACAAAAGTTATCGAAATTTTCAAGGCTCCCACAACTTAGCTGACTTGAAATCGGTAGAACAATTCTAACTTTTTATTTTGCATGTCTAACTATTGCAAACTAATAATTTGGAAAAAGAGAGAAGAACCATGGTTTTTGCGCGCAGCGACATGCGCAAAATTTGAATTGGCGGCGGAAAGTTCTCTTTCGTCTCGCACTCTACTCTTTCCAGATGTTTGATGTGAGTGCAAAGAGTACAGTGCGAGACCAAAGAGAAGTGTCCCCCGCTAATTCAAATTTTGCACATGCCGCTGGGCGTAAAACTATGGTCTTTTAAAAATAGGTAGAATCACTTAGCAGAGCGAAAAAATGTTGAAAACTGCAAAGCTGTGGAACCTCAAATGGGACTGTGTGTGGCCAGTAGCCAAATTTATCCAAAAAATTGACAAAATTTACAGAGTGTCCCGAGAAATTTGATACACTTTGAAGTGCCATAACTTTTTTGACGCAATTTTTTGAAAATCTGTTTTTACATATCGACTCAGTTTCCGACGAAATTTTTTTCGGTATATAATGTCAAAACCAACATTTTTTTGCTTGGTCCCTCTGTGGTTTTGGTCCTAGTCTATAAATGTCCTTTCGACGGGCAAGGCCTAAACTACAGGGGGGACCAAGCGAAAATATTGTTTTTGACATTATATACTAAAAAAATTTCATTGCAAATCAAGTCGATCTGTGAAAGCAGATTTTCAAAAAACGGCGTATAAAAAAGTTATGGCACTTCAAACTGTATCAAATTTCCTGGAACACCCTGTATAATTAATCAAAATCAGTAAATTTTTCGTTTTTCCAAACCAAGCTTTTTACACTCTTTGGTTGCTTTGGGCCGAAAACAGAACAATGACTTTGCTTGAAAATAAAAACAAGGTTATAGAAGAAAGCACGTAGACATACAAATATAAAAAGTGCGAAAAAATTACTCATAGAAAGCCTATTTTGCCGCTGGATGACCAGTCTTTATTTTCTACCTTTGTTGTTTATATTTTCCTTTTTTCCAATTTGTTGGCGATTGATTGGGAAGAAATTAGTAGGAGCAAAATGAATCAGCTCTATTTATTTCTCTGAAGAATATGAGATTGGTTGCATTTGGCTTCTTTTTTCTCTTAATTTTTTTCTCCTTTTCCATTTCTTTAAATTCCACCCGGTAGTGCTTTGTTAAAATCGCAAATGTGTACATTGGCCTTTTTCTGCTCGCCCCACTAGTTTATTCTTTTTTCTGTTTCTAGAAGTTGTAGCTAGAGGATGTTGGCTGGCCGATGGTGCACTTTGCTTTGGAGATGGGTGTTTACATTTGCATTCCACTTTGTTTCCGTCTTTCTGCAAAAGACAGCTTTCATTTTAATCTGCAATATGTGATTTTTTGTCTGATAGTTTTAGGCAAAATTATTTTATTCTAATTAAATAAATGAATTTTGATTGGTTATTTGCCCCTCCATTCAGGAAAAATAGCGGGAAATCGGTTTTCCAAATTCAAATTAATGTTTCGAACGGCACCTTTGCAGTTTTGAGATGTGGGAAGAGCACATGTGAAAAAACTAATTTGCCTGCGAAGTAATTTTAAACTCACCTTTCCAATATTTGTCTTTGGTGGATTTGGCATTCAATTTTTTTAAAGTTCAAACAAAAGACTAAATTTTGAGGTATCGGAATCTTCCGTCACGTTTGCTTTGGCAGCAAAAGGCATACAGTTAGGGTCACAAACTTGCCGTCTTCAAGTGGCATTTGCCACAGTTTGAAAAATTTTGCCACCTTTTCAAAAAAGATTGCTTACGATGCCATCTTTTTGGAAAAATTTGCAACCTTATTTTAAAATTTGAGTCGGCCAGTTCTTCTGTTTAAAAAGTTATTTTCTGACTCGCCATCACATATCCTTCAAATTTAAATCAGCGGGGACCGGTTTTTATTACATGACAAAAGTATGTAAAAGGGATGAAATATTCAGATCAAAAATTGTAGTAGCTAGCGGTGAAGCACACTTTTTGAGGCCATGTAATCGTCTAGCTTTTAGAAAAATGCTATTTTTGTATCTGAGTTTATGCTACAAATTGTGTGGTTAGGCGTTGTATAGTTAGTTTTTACTAATTTTAGCTTAAGTTTAACTGCAGAAACTAAAAAAGTAGGAAGAGAGCCATTGTATTGCAAAAGACAAACAAAAGTTTCTTTCACTGCTCCCGTGCTCCTTTTGGGTGGTAAGAAAATGTAGTTAAATATTTCATTCGGGTTATTGAAAGGAGTACATTTGCGAGTCTCGATGCAAATTTGCGAGGTTTTAATAAAGGAGAGGCGGGTGCCAGTTTTTTATAAATTCAAATACCGTATTTTTTTCTCTATTAATGAACTCTCTCTCTCTAATAATGAACCCCCTCGATTTTTTTACTAGGATTTCAGAGTTATGGCCATTTTTGATTTACAATTTCAACATTTTTGAAGGGTTGAAAAGTAATGAACCCGGGTGTATTAATAGACAAAATACGGTAACTATTTTGAAAAACTGTCCATTATTCAATTTGTCTCTTAAATATGTGTAAGCGTGGGTCATTCTTGAGATCTTTATTATTTAAAAATAAATCACATAAAAATCTTTTCCCGCTTCAAAATGTGTATCAAATTAGATAAAAATAGAGTCGGAAAATGGCCTTAAAGTATAATTTCGAGACGGCTTTTGGGATGTAGTTTTCGCCCGAAAAACCGGGGTGCGATCGGGATCCCCAAAAATAAAAAAAAACCTAGTTATTAGACTCGGTAAAAAAAATTCTGAGAAATCAATCATTTGTCCAGGAAAAATAACATTTTAAAATTTGTCTCATACCGTATTAGTTTGTCCCATATGTGGGACAGTGCGCCAGGACGTATTTCACGTATTTGTACGAAAAATTGCAGAATTTTAGAAAACGACTGTGGGCACTAGTCTACAATTGGTACCAAAAATTTCCTTGCTTCCCCTGTTGCTTTTTTTTAATTTCAATTCTAAAAAAATAACATTCTGAAAACAGTATTAGAAAAACAACAGGAGGGACCAAGGTAAAAGCTGTAAAAACTCAACAGGGGGGAGACGCAGGCAAATTTTCACCAATTGTAGACTAGAGCCGGTAAAATCACAATCCTTGCAACTTTTTAGGATGGATTGGTAAAAAAACAACTGGCAAAATGTTTAACCTCAAACTACTAAGTGGGTCTTTCGAAGTATCTAAATTTTTCTATTTTTTTAATAATGCACGTTTTAGACATTTTGAGTTTTGCTTCAAGGCAAGTATTACCCCATTTTAAAGTTTCTTCGTTGCTGTATTTAGCAGTGTATTTATTTTGCCTAAAAACCCCTATCAGCTATGATTTACAGTTAAAATTAGCAACTTATAAATTTTTTTCTAAAAATGTGTTTATCTCGTAGATGAGAAAGTATAAATCACAGCTGTTTTGAGCATCATATCAGCCTTTCTTTGTGCCACCTATCTGCTTTAAAAATATCATGGTTATCGGCTCTGCTTTAAAATCGTCATTTTTGCACCTAGTTCAAAATGACTTTAAAATCCACTTTTTGCGTAAAAATTTTTAATTTGAAGGCCAGCGATAGTTTGCGACATTTCAAATTGTGACAATTCAAATTGCGACAATTTGAGTCACCACAATTGTGATCGTGACAAAATGACATTGCGACAATTCAAATTGCGACATACCAAGCTGAGGCAAACATTTAAGGCGCCTTAAGTTAAAGCTTCATAACTCAGCTTTATTCCATATTATACGAGAAATTTCGTAAGAATATTCACTTTGCGGTTTTTTGAAAAATCGCAAATCCAGCGGTATTCCCGGGATTGTCCTGGCAGGGATCCCTAATCCCGGAAATTTTTGGAACCCCGATCCCGAATCCCGCCGGGACCCCAAATCCCCCAGCCTAGTAAAATCTCTCGGCATTTACCGGTAAATAGCGGGTATTTAAAGTGGGTCTAAAATCCGCGGTCTAAAAGCGGGTCTAAAATCGGCTCGGTGGAGTCTCAATGCCGTTTCGGTCTCTGCATAAAAAAGCCCTCTTTATTGACATAAAAAACTGTCAAAGTAAAATTTTTCGAAAGACGTACTTTTTTGAAAGGACAAATAGGAATTTTGCCGCAAAAAGTCGGAATTTTGCCGCAAACTGCAGTAACTTTTGGCGGGAATCCAAATTTTATAGTCAAAATGGATTTCGATCGGTCAGAATCCCACCTCGGAATGGCCAGAAGCCCTGAAAGTTGGTTTTTTTTTGGTCGTTGACTGAAGGGGGCGGGGGGGGGGGCGGTTGGTAACTTTTTGTGAAAATTCGATTGGGCGGATCACAATTCAAGTCCGATGGGCTTGATCGCTCAGAATTTCAGGTTCATGGTAATTTGAGTAGTTTAGGGTGGCATTCTGAGCGATTCAGGCGATTAGGCCCGGAATTCTGATACGCTTAATCGAATTTCCCCAAAAATTTACCCCCTTCAGTCAACCCCCTAAAAACTAACTTTCAGGGGCTTCTGGCCGCTCCAGGGTGGAATTCTGAGCGATCCAAGTCTTTTTTGACCATAAAATTTGGGTTCTCGCAAAATTTACTGCAGTTTGCGGCAAAATTCTTATTATTTGCGGCAAAACTCCGACTTTTAGCCGCAAAATTCCCTCTGCCCTTTTTGAAAATATTCTTTACCATGCTTCTTCGGCTCTACCCTGTTTCGTCCCAAATTGTTTCCGCCAAAAATCGTTATAGCCAAAAACGTTACATTTTTGATTAATTAGTTTGCTGCATATGGTTTTTTTAACTAATTTTGTGGATATTCTTTTTGCAAGTTTATACTCAAATTGATGCTAGAGAGCAGGGCTACATTCTGAGCATGAGGTTGTAATGACCATGTCTGCAATACTTGCTGAAACCCTAAATTTCTGGAATCCTGGACTTTTTTGAGAACTTTAGGGGTAATTCAGCAAATATTGCAGACATGGTCATTTAAAAGATTATAAGCAAAATGTAGCCCTGCACTCTAGCATCAATTTGATTATAAGGTTGTAAATAAGAATATCCAAAAAAATTAGTTAGAAAACCATGTGTAGCAAACGGGCAAATAGGAATTTTGCCGCAAAAAGTCGGAATTTCGCCGCAAATAGTCGAAATTTTGCCGCAAATTGCAGTAAATTTTGCGGGAATCCGAATTTTATAGTCAAAAGTGACTTGGATCGCTCAAAATCCCACCCCAGAGTGGCCAGAAGCCCTGAAACTTGTTTTTTTCGGGTTTACTAAAAGGGGAGTAAACCTTTTGCAAAAAATTCGATTGGGCGGATCAGAATTCCAGTCCAACCGGCTGAATCGCTCAGATATTTCACCCTGAACCATTCTCAACCATCTTAAACCACCCTAAGCACTGATTTAGGGTAGTTAGATACTAGTCTGGAGCAGTTTAAGATGATTTATGGTTTTTTGAGATGGTTGAGGATGGTTAAGGGTGTAATTCTGAGCGATTCAGCTGATCGGACTGGAATTCTGATGCGCCAATCGAATTTTTGCAAAAAAATTACTCCGCCTTTAGTAAACCCCCAAAAAACCAATTTTCAGGTGCTTCTGGCCACTCTGGGTGGGATTTTGAGCGATCAAAGTCATTTTTGACTATAAATTCGGATTCCCGCAAAATTCACTGCAGTTTGCGGCAAAATTTCGACTATTTGCGGCAAAATGGGAGGGGCCGTTTCGTATTCGTGTTTCTCGTATTTGACAAAAGTCGTATTCGTAGAATTTAAATTCGTGTTCTTGGCGTTGTTATTTTGGCCCATTTTCGAAGTTTACTTTTTGGTAAGTCACCACTCATTTTGTAGCCAGTAAGATAAGCTACAAAATGAGTGGTAACTTACCGAAGAGTGAACTTCAAAAGTTGGCCGAAATAACAATGCAAGAACACAACTTCAAATTCTGCGAATACGAGTTTTGTCAAATACGAGAAACGCGAATACGAAACGGCCCTCTCCCGGCAAAATTCCTATTTGCCCGTAGCAAACTAATTAATTAAAAATGTAACGTTTTTGGCTATAACAGGGCTCCGAATGAAAAATTTCAAAAAAAAGGACATTTGGGTAAAAAAAGGACACTTTGACTAGTTTTGAAGTAAAAGGGTCATTTTATTCAGTGCTTGATGCCATTTTGAAGCGAAAAAAAAAAAGATTTTGACTAAATTTTCAAAAAAAAAAAAGATTTGGGGTGCCAAAAAAGGACAAATCGTTTTAGCTGCCTTCATACTCCCCGCAACATGTTGCGCGCAACAGAATCTGGCGCAACAAAAAATTGTGTAGCGCGCAACAGAGTTGCGCAACATGAGTCGCGCAACACAATTTTCGTATGTTGCGCGCAACAATTTTTTAGTTGCGCGCAACAAACCACCGCAACAGAGTATTTTGTTGCGCGCAACAACGAGGGCCGCAACATCATTGAAACCGTAGCTTTGAGCCTGATTGACAAGAAAGAAGCAGTTGGGGTATAATGTTCTGTGACCTCACTATACTATGCCCAATTCTATTCAATATACCGTATTTTCTCTATCAATCACCCCCTCTCTAATAATTACCCCTCTCTAATAATTACTTCCTCTCTACTAATTGACCTGCCCCCTTCCATAGGCACTCTTTTTTTGCAGATTTGTTGTTTGCGTTTTCTTAATCACCACGAACTTAGTTGATTCCACTTTTTGAAATTTGGTTGAGCACCCGAAAATCTCAAAATAATTTTTTTTCGATTTTTCAAGGGTTGAAAAAATAATTATTCCGGGTATTTAATAGAGAAATACGGTATCTCAGAGTCAATAGAAGAACCCCTCAAGTGTACTTCGCTAGCAAACAATCATCTGGCCAAACCGTAAAACCAACTACTTTATTCATCCTTCACACTTCCAATTACAACACAACAGCGGAAAACGAGAATAATGTTAACACTAATCTTTCAAAGAGGCCTGGAACTCCCTCAGGCTCATATTTGCCACAGATTTGTTCTGGGAGTCTTCTTTTTCGGCGCTGGCACATCAACGATTCTTTCCTCCCACTTGCCGATAAAGGAACGAAGCTCCGCTGAATTCAACATCTTGTTCACGGCACAGAAAAAACATGAATTACCTTTGCACTTTAGGAACATCTGTTTCCCGCCCATATCCTCGACTTGGTGAAGAAGGTCATCGACTTCCATTGTCAAAGGAAACATCTTCTTTTTGCTATCAACCGCTTCCATAAGACGCTCGAACTCAGGATCCAGCTTCGCTTTCTTGCCACCAGGAGATTTCGATGAAGTTTGCTTTTTCTGGGAAGCCGGCGTCACGTTTGTTGCTCGCATCCTATTTGTAGAATAATGTAGGAAAGTACCAACGCAGATTTAATCTCTTACTGTTGATCGGAGAATGTGTTGATTGAGCGCAGAAAACTGATCTTGTCCAAAACTTCCAATTTGGCTCCACGTCCTCGGAACCGTCTCCAGATTTTCCTTCCATTCGAGTGCGCGTTGTTCGATGAGTGTGCGTAAGGCTTTCCCATGTCTTTTTCAGCAAAGGAGCTGAATAATTCAAGATTATACAGATGCCATATTTAGGCCGACAAGTACCTCCAAATCGAAGGTCCGGATAAATCTCAAGGAACGAATTGTCGATTGCCAACCACTCTGCTTGCTTCTTCCCCAGACTTGGATAATCGGCGTTTGTTGGATTCCATAGCACCGGTTTCTCCTCCACCAATTCGATCAGGAATTCCTTGTGCTCATCGCTGACATGCACCACCTGATTGTCTTCCACGCCATTCTTCTTCGCTTGTTTCTTAGACATCTTTGCACTTAAAAGCAGTAAAATATGGCACTCATACAGCAAAAACAGCACAACAGATATTTACGCCGGGCAAAAAATACAAAAAAAATTATAAATCAATTTTTATTCGTCATATACACCTCTGATCACAACATCAACAAATTGTTCCCTAATTCTTCTTCCAACTCTTCCGGCTTCTGGCGCTCTTTGATCAACAAGTAGTCGTCTATCATCTGGAAAGCGAATATATATTCCATCGTCATCATTGATGAGGGGTTTCAAGTAATTGTGCAGAATTACGGCTGCAGTCGTGTAGAGTTGAGCGATTTCTGGCCTGAAAAAAGTTGAGATCAAGTAAGTCGACGAATCTCAAAAAAGGATGTTGAAGATGTTACCGGGCTTCGATCGTTCCAAAAAAAGGCGCCATCTCTTTGCTAAAATCCCGAATGCATGCTCCACTGCACTCCTTGCCCTGCTAAGTCGTCCATTGAAGGCGATCTTCTCGTGCGTGTCAGCACCTCTGTCAGTGAATGGAGTCATTATCTAAAGTATTCTACCTCAATTTAACATTTGAACATGCAAACCACGACTCACAAGATCAGTGCATCCGAATCCTCCATCGCCCAGAAAAACATAGGGCAGCATACCCTCTTCACTCGGCGGGAGATCGGCTTCTGGTGATTCGAGAAATGACCTAAGCGTGCTTGAGATCCATAGAGTAGAGTCGCTATTTCTTCCTGAGGCCCCAACATCCACTGCGATAAAACGAGATTCCGCATCTGCGATGGCGAGTAAGACAATCGAATAAAATTTCTCAAACATGCAGGAATGAAAAATAGGACATGGAGTATAGGAACGAGGAATTACCTTGTAGTTGAAGAAAGCGGCTCCAGAATGCTCAGGCTTTACAATCGCAATGTGCTTTCCATCGACTGCGCCCAATGTTTTCGGAAATTCCCTTAGTCTAGCAAACCCTCAGCAGACCTTCCCATGTCTGACGATTCGGAGGCGGCATAAATTCGGCTTGCATGACTGTTACAATTGCTTGAGAGACTTCTTTGCAAATGTCGTAGACGGTTGAATCTCCAATCGCAAATAAATGAGCCACTGCACAGTAGGTCGGACCAAACGCAATGAATCTAAACGTCGGATGTAAAACAAAAGCAGAGCGATCTTTCCTAGTACCTGAGAAAAATGGCAAGCCTTTCCATGTCCTGTATCGGTCGAAGATGAGTCGGGCAGTGTTCCAATAGACAACGAATCTGAACATAATCATGTACAAGGAAACTATCTTCATCTTAAACTACTCACCTTTGAATGGACCTCATCGAACTCTGCCCTCGATAATCGGAGGAAGCGTACCAAATCCCTTTCATCCGGACTGCGGTAGTATCGCCAGAAAGTTTCGAAGGAGTTTCGTTGGAAAGCTGCTTGATAATGAGCCGGCCGCACGTAGCTTCTTCTCTTGCGCAAAAACCACCAAGCAATAGCGTTTAGTAGAGCAGAGTCTTCCATTTGTCTGAAAGATGTACACTCTAATTGGTCGACAATTGTTGAGCTAACAGCATAGTTGATACACAAAATGAAGAAAAAGAAAAGGCATGCCCAAAAACAAGCAATTCGATTACCAAACTGGAAGAAAATCAAATCTTTACTTTGTTGCGCTACTCGGTGTCGCGCGCAACAAAATGGCATGTTATTGCGCGCAACATGTAAAAATTGTGTTGCGCGCAACAATTTTCCTGGCTTCGTTGCGCGCAACACAAATTGTGTTGCGCGCAACAGAGTCGCGCAACACGCAACACGCAACAAATATTGTTGCGTGTTGCGTGTTGCGGGGGAAGTATGACGGCAGCTTTTAAAAAGGACGATTCGGAGCCCTGAGCTATAACGATTTTTGGCGGAAACAATTTGGGACGAAACAGGGTAGAGCCGCTTCTTCAATAAATATTTTGTATTTTATAGTTTTTATCTATTTGTAGTTCAATTTTCAACCCTGAAATATACCGAGAATTTTTCAAAACCAAAACATTGCGTGTTGATAAATAGCGATAATTTTTCCCATTTTGCCTTCTATATAAAGATTTTGGTTTCAGGTGTCGCTGGCACGGGTCTTCTTACATCTGGTATCGGTTGCTTCAATCCATCCATGGCCCTCAGCGCAAACACCAAGGTATACTTTCTCAGCTTGTAATTTCTCTAATCAAACATTTCCAGTATGTCATACATGTTTTCACTTTCATCTTGTGGTATATTGTTTCACGCCTTGGAATGCCTATTGAGAATTCTGTTTTTCAGGATCATTACATTCGAGATATTCGTGGGTGCAGTACCTTTATGGCAAGATGAGTCCTCTCGGTTAGTCTTTGATCCATTTGAAAGGTATCTCTTAGACTTATTTTCAATACAAGAGTTTATTAATTTTTCATTACAGATATGGCGTTGTGGGAACAGTGCTGTTGTACATGCTAAGACTGCTTTCCTTGTTGGTCCTGCCTCAATGTACGCCTTATAAGTAGTGCATTGGATTTATGAAGTAAAAATTTTCAGGTATCTGCAACTCTTTGGGGTGGTTACTGTTCAATGGCTTCAGGGAGAAGGTTCAATTAAAGGCTTCACCTCTCTTGGTAACGCTTTATCGATTAGAATTGTCTCTTTACCAGTCGTTTACAGGCTCCTTTCGTTTGCTTCCGAGTAGTTACCAAGGGTGATTTCCCAGCGCTTGTCAAGGCATAACTAATACACTCGTTTTGTCTGAGACAAAATTTACTTTATTCAATTTTCAGCAAAACATTGAAGCAAATCTCGGTGTTTGTTTTGAAGCCGGTCTGGAGAATTTCATCTTCCAAGTGGTCACCGACAAATCCATCAATTTGGGCAGTAGAACAAGAGTCAGGGAGCTCGTCGTTCCATCTTCATATTGGTATAGATTTCAATATTCATGCCGTGCTTGATTTCGAAGTGTGAATTTATCCAGCACTAAATCGGGAGCTAAGTTTAAAGCCAGGGCACTGCAATATTGTCTGGAAGATGATGTGAATTTCTTGCGGTATCTTTGCTTTTTTATTGATGACAAATCATTGATTATTTCAGGGATGAGGATTGGATTGTGCATTTAGACGAAGAGACACTGCTGTCTACTAATTCGGTGATTATGCAGACTAATAAAGCGTTTTGAAATGGATTTTTTAGGTGTGTGGAATCCTAAATTTCTGTGAAGAGGGCAAGCATCAATTCGGACAGGTGACATAATCTGGAAATAAAAATCTGGAATTGAAATTTGTTTTAGGTGTGATCACCTATGCAAATGGCGAGATAATCAATTGGTTCACTACCCTCTCTGATTCCTTCCGGTTAGTAATTTTCTTGCAATCTTAACATGAATAATTTTTTTTATAGAGTTGCCGATGACATGGGGAAGTTACGCTTTCAATTTCATTAGTAAAATATTTCACTTTTTGGAGAGCGTAAAACTCACAGAAAAAACTCTTTTAGCTTTCACAAACCTTTGTTTGGCTGGAAGGGCTCTTTTGTTGTGACTCAAAACGGAGCAGAGAAAAAAGGTGAGTGAAAAGTCTAGTGAGTCAAACTTTTCTTCTATTATGTTTTGTTAACTTAATTTAGTTTCGTTCGATCATGGTCTTGAAGGCTCTATCGCAGAAGACTGTTTCTTCAGCATGATCGCATATCGGGATGGGTACACGTTCGATTTCATTGAAGGTAAGTATTCTCTAATAGGTTGTAGTCGTGTGTTCGTAATAATAATGGTTAAAGGCGAGATGTATGAAAAGAGTCCTTTTACGTTTTGGGATTTTCTTCAGCAACGTAAGCGATGGCTCCAAGGTGATGTTTTTTTGACATGCCCCGATACAGTAGTTGATGTTTTATATGCTTAGGCATATATTTGACCGTGCATTCGAAGTTCATCCCATGGAAATACAAGTTCTTTTTGGTAAGCTATATATGTTGCATAAACGTCTTTCGTAACTATTGATTTTGGTTTTAGCCAGCTCGCTGTACGCATGGGCAACAATGCCACTGACCAGCCTGCAGATCTTTTTGTGCCCTTTCTTTCCGGTTAGTTTTAATTTTAAGTTTATCCGCGTAAAACTTAAAAAATTTGCAGTTGCCGCCGTGCTTAGTCCTAGATAGTTTAGTCGGATTTGTAGGTGCCGTTAATCTTTACATGTATGTCTATGGAGTACTGAAGTCTTTTTCTCACAAATACAGGTAGTCTATGATGATCGATTTGCCGCCTAATAAGTTTGAACTGCTTTGTTTTAGAAAAAATCCTTGGAGGTTGCTTTTCTACATGGCGGTAATACCTTCTGTTTAACACAACGGACCATTTTATAGCTTTGTTAAGGGTGCTCTGATTACCATCCCTTTCAATATTTGGATCGAGAACGTGGCTGTTATACTCGGCATGTGCGGGCGTAAGATGAATTTTGTAAATAATATTAAATTGCAATTAAATCATTGCTCATCTGATTTTTTAGATGTGGTTAACAAAGACACCAAAATCATCCAAGTCTGATGATCTACAAAGAAGCTCAGAGAATCACAATGAAGGATCAATTGTTGCTCATCTCGCAGAAACATTGCGCCATTTATAAAAACATTCCTTGTAGCTATTCTTTGTTTGTGATAAGCCATTTTTGTTTTGACTCGGTAGGGCTTCTATCACTTCATTTTTTATTCTGTAAATCCGTCAAGAATAAAATGTCCAATGCTCACTCGTTAAGCTGTTTTGTACTCACCCTGACTGCCGTTTTGTTTTTCTGTTAATTCTCTTCGTGTGTAAACCCTTGATTTAGTCCTATACTAAAATTCATTTTTTGTGCTTTTACTAGCGTTGAGAATTCTCATCCAAGACATATCGAAGGATGTATTTTGTGTCTATAAAAACATGTTCGGTGTGTCTCGTTCCTCTAAGCGTTTGAGAATAGATTGGAAAATTCTCATAGCTTTCAAACTTTTTCATAAATTGTAGTTTATTTTCTTTTCTTTCGTTATTTTATCGGTGTAATTGTGTAAAAATTTCGCAGGATTCTAATACAATAATATGTTACAGTCAACTCCCGATTTAGTGTACACCGGATTTAGTGTACACCTCGATTTAGTGTACACCTGGATTAAATCATTTTGGCCGGCGGTTTATTAAAATGACTAGAATGAACCTCGATTTAGTGTACACTCAATTTAGTGTACACCTGAAGCCGGTCCCCAGGGTGTACACTAAATCGGAAGTTGACTGTATCTTCTTGCTACATCATCGTAAAGTTGTATTTGCGAGCTTGTAGTGGGTTTATGTCTGATTGTTGCAAGAAAGTGGGCTTATAAAATGATCTCATATTATGTATATCATTTTTAAATGATTTTTTCTCTATGTAAATCTTCCTCCATCTCTTTTGCCTTTATAAAAACATCATTCAATGCGACGATGCTTTTTGACCGTCCTTGTCCGTGAATTTGTTGAATTAATTGATAAAACATGCAAAGTGATAAAGACTTCTATATCCTGAAAGAACTACAAGATACGATTTAAAAGAAAAGTTTTGTAATTTTTTATTTTTACGGGCCCCACGGAAAATCGGAAATCGAGTGTTTGGGCTCAAACGAAACATACAATACGCATAAATCTGCTGAGACCGATAGCATTAAATCCGGCTACTTTTTTTTGGTATTCTTCGAGCTGTGGCCTCCCGAAGTTTGGTACTCAGAAAAACCAGTATATTTAAACAGTTCATATTTAGTGACAACCTGATGACATACAATCGTTTAAATGCTCATTCGACGCAGAATAAGTTGTTCTTTCTAATGAGTATAAAACTTCACACCCTATCGTGAATTTGGCCGACATGTGTTTTTTAAAAAATTCGCGTTTTTGAACACCAGTTTTGGCAATAAAACTGGCATAAAAATTGGAAACCGGCTCGCTCCGTCCTAATTTTCAGTGCATCAGAAAGAAATTTAATAAGGTGCCGTTCTAAAAAATGCTTCCAAAAAAAGTTAGGGGAGGCAAGTCGAAAGGGACTTTGAAGTTTGCTATTCGTCCTAGTTCCTTTCAGTTTTTCACTTGAAACTTTCGGCTAAATATGAGTATAGTCACCCCACTCGATATGAGTATAACCACCCCACTCAATATGAGTATAACCCCCACTAAAGTCTAATGTAACCCCTCATGTGACCCACGATTGAAAGCTGAGGACGTTAGCTACATGATGGTGTAAAAATTTCTTAGTTTAGTACACAAAAATGCTTCTATTTTAATTAAAATAGCCTTGAATCACTTTTAGTCAGTTCTAGAAAATGTTCGAAGTGGTTCAGACTATTTTAATTAAAATAGAAACATTTTAGTGTACTAAGCTTAGAAATTTTACACCATCATGTAGCTAACGTCCTCAGCTTTCAATCGTGAGGTCACATGAGGGGGTTACATTAGACTTTAGTGGGTGGTTATACTCATATTGAGTGGGGTGGTTATACTCATATCGAGTGGGGTGACTATACTCATATTGCTCCAAACTTTCTTTACAGAGAAAATCTGAAACTCTCTCATCGGATTCATGATCAACCGAAATTGTATAACAAAGTGCTGCCGCTTTTTCAGATCATCTGAAAAATTACGGAGAGAGGGCTCTCCGAAGTTGCCGAAAACCATCATACGGGTATCATGGTTTTTAGAATGGGGTATTTCCGTGCACATTTCACTTATGGTAATTTCACTTTAAAAACCCGTCACGTCTTTTCAAAATGTGCGAAGGAGGCTGATGCCTGAGTGTGGCGGGAATTCGAAAAGTGACTGCTTTTTCTCAGGAATTCGAATATTTATTGAATTTTAGTTGTGATGAGCATGTATTTTTACGACAGCATATGAAGTGCACCCCCTTGAAGAGCACCCCCTGTAGTGCACCCCCTAAGTGCACCCCCTAAGTGCCTCCCTTGGAGTGCACCCCCCTCTGGTAGGGGGTGCACTTCAAGGGGGGTGAACTCAGGGAGGTGCACTACAGGGGGTGCAGTTCAGTCATTTTTCGTATATTTTTTATGTTTTTGTCTTGAAGGAAAGTCATAATTTTATGTATTTTCAACCAAAATATGACTTTTTGCCTTAGGGGACCAAGGTGAATTGTTGGCTAGAAGGTATTCAACTATATTTCAAGCCAGAGCTTCCATATACGGCAAAGCTTTTGTATACATTTGATCAAGAGCCCTGTTCGGATTCATTAAGTGAACTATCTTTAATTTACGTCTTTCTGTCTTTTAAGTATTTATTTACACTCAAAACGTTATTTCACATAAGCTTAAGATCAAGCTAGTTGTCTTGCACATTATATCAGTTGCATAAAAAAGTAATTATTTGAAGTACTATCCATGTGGTTCGACTGCCAATAACCTAGAAAAATAAAAAATGTGCCCAAAGAAAATTGAACCTGTGACCTAGAAAAAGCAAAAATTATCCTCTTATCCACTCTTATTCACAACTACCATGTTTATCGAAATCGGTTTATATTCCAAAAAGTCTAAAAGTTTTTAATGATGAGAGCTATGTTGTTAATCTAAGAATTACGGCACCGACACAATCTCACGGCACCGACTTCGAAAATTTCGGCACCGGCACCAGCTCAGGGCACCGACTTTGAAAATTTCTACACCGGTGATACTTACAACACTACGGTACTGAAATGTGAAAGAAAAAGAGTACCACCAATATCTATTCAAATCCGAGTAATCTGGGTACAATACACCACCCACCTATTTTTTATAATATTTAGATGGTTTACATATATTTTCGATAGTTTCTGTGCCCTCTAGGTGACTTAGAGACAACCCAGGAACATTGGGAACAATCTATGGGTCTGAGAATAGTCTTCAAAAAGTAGGTTAGCTGATTAATAAAGGTTATATGATATTTATTGCGCCCGCAAGTAATTGAATTGCATTAAACCAAAGCTGGTATCTGTACTCATTAATAAGACTCCTACTTATTTTGAGACCCTAAATCTTATTTATTTTTAGATTTTTATGTCAAAAATGTTTTTTTAGCAACAAAAGAGCAATAAGGACTGTGTAAAATAGCATGTTTTTACCAAAATACCCTAAATGTACTTATTTACAAAAAATTAAGATACCAGCCCTATATAAAACTAATCAATTGTAATATACGGCTCAAATATTGCACCACAAAAAACCGTAACATCGGCTAAACACCAAACATCCTCTCATAATCAAGTGATTTGTACCGTAATCCCAAGTTTATGGCACGAAATAGTATGATTATCTACTGTGCGTAGAGAGCGCTAAAGCAAAAAAAGTTTACACGTGAAAGTATCTTTTTCAGGTACCGCAAGGTTAAAGAAAATGAGATATACGAAAGAGTAGCAAGGTATTTTAAAGTTGGAATGGGTAAGGTATCTGCAACTGTATTTGCAAATTACCTAAAATTTAAGCATTCACCTTGGTCCCCTAAGGCAAAAAGTCATATTTTGGTTGAAAATACATAAAATTATGACTTTCCCCTCAAGACAAAAACATAAAAAATATACGAAAAATGACTGAAGTGCACCCCCCTGTAGTGCACCCCCTTGAAGTACACCCCCCTACCAGAGGGGGGTGCACTCCAAGGGGGGTGCACTTAGGGGGGTGCACTACAGGGGTGCACTTCAAGGGGGGTGCACTTCAACTTTTACAATTTTTACTTTTCATGATGGCGCGTATGAAAGCCCAGCGTTGTGGCTACACAATGGAATACAGAGCCCGTATTCAGGACGCAAATCGACAGAAAATAAGATAGATTTTCGGGCCGATTTCGGAACCGATTTTGGAACCGATAAAGCCGCTTTCACAATGGGTCTGAGACTGAGTGCGCGACCCGGCTTCCTTTTCGCTGTAATTTTTTTCTTGATTGCGAAAAAAAAATTCTCTTAGTACCATTTTGTAGCTAAGATTAAGGGCTTCAAAATGAGCCATTGAAAATTAACATGTGATTTCAAAATTTTAGACAAAAATGCCCTGTCTGACACTGAGTCTGACACTAAATCGGACACTCAGACCGAGTGTCAGACTCAGTGTCAGACTGGTCATTTTTATCTAAAATTTTACAATTACATGTCAATTGTGAATGGCTCATGTTGAAGCCCTGAATCTCAGCTACAAAATGATACTAACAGAATTTTTTTTCCCAATTAAGAAAAAAATTACAGCGAAAAGGAAGCCGGGTCGCGCACCCAGTCCCAGACCCATTGTGAAAGCGGCTTAATCGGACCGATTTTGGGACAACTGTTCCATTTTGAACCGATTTTAAATTTGCTGTTTCTAGTAGGAATCGAACTTTCGAGCCTCAACTTATTTCTAGGAGCTTAAGCCATTCGGCTATTGGTGCATTATGAAGTCTCCAAGCATTTTGAGGCTATACAGTATTTCCTCTAAATAGAGCCCATGCTCCATTAAGGGACCATGTTCTAATAAGCGCCCATGCTTCAATAATTTCCCGTCCTACTCCATGTTGGTCTATTTATTTTTGGCTTAACACTCTATTTGGGTTTGCTACTTTGTTTTTTGGACTTAAGGTGTTTTTCTAAAATAAACGTTGAACAAGAAAGGTCTATTTTTGGTGCCAATTGTCGTTATAGTTTTTTTCTCAGCGCTGTCAGCTCCGATATGTTGAAATATAAGCGCCCATGCTGTAATATGCGCCGATGTTCTAATAAGCGCCCATGCTGGAGGGAGATCGAAAAATAAGCGCCCATGGGCTCTTTTTACAGGAAATACGGTATGCTAGATTTGGTGTCATATCATATTCGCGTTTAGGTGTACAGAATTCCATGCTTAATTCAATGCATTCAATTTATAACCACAACAAAACAGACAATACATAAGCTAAACAACAGAATATAAAGAAACAACGGTATGAAGTTGGGCAAAATCAATAAAAAAGCCGGTAAAACAAGCTGCATAAGAAATGATAAAACAGGGGGTACAAAAGACGGTCCAAAAATTGGTACAACAAACGATAAAACAATCGGTAAAACAAGCGGAACAAAAAATCCGTTACAAAATCGGTACGAAATCGGTTCCAAAATCGGTACGAAATCGGTACAAAAATCGGTTCCAAAATCGGACCGATTTTGGAATCGATCTTTACCAAAAACAGCCCCGAAAATAGAACAGAATCGGTTCCAAAATCGGACTGATTTTTTACGATTTTGCGCCCTGAATACGGGCTCAGAACGAGTGTAATTACACAAAGATGCTTAGAAAAATTTTGTGAAGAAAATTAACACGCAGATGCTGATTTTGGCATCCAGATGTCTTGTTGATGTTTTTAAAATGAAAAATGGGTGGTATTTAATTTCGGTTTAAAATACTGAAAATTGGCTACAAAATTTTCGCGGCTACAAAATGACTACAAAATAATGGAAAGGAGAAGAATGGGACATTTCAAATTGGGCCATTTCAAATTGCGCCAATGCAAATTGCGCCATTTCAAATTGGGCCAAGTTCAAATTGGGTCGATTCAAATTGCGCCAACTTATCGGCAATTTTTTAACTGTTGTTTGATTCAAAATCGTGGCCCATTTTGAAATTGGCCCAATTTGCATTGGACCAATTTGAAAATGGCCCAATTTGAAATGGCCCATTCTTCTCCTCCCCAAAATAATAGAGTACTCAGTACTGATAGATCACGATCTAAATTTGTCAAAATGAAAAGTAAGCTTTAAATAGATGGCACAGTTATAAACACCATATTTAACCCCATGTTTACCCAAAAAGGTGCATATTCAGCTATTATTAGACAAATTCAGACCGGAAGAAAGCACGTCTCAACAAAAGAAGGCACTTTTGGACCAAAAGAAAGCCCTTTTCATCTTTTCTCCCTAAAATTAAAAAAAGGGAACTTTTGAGCCAAAAAGAAGGCAATTGCTGGCCAGAAGAAGGCAGAAAAAATACTTGTCTCTATTTTCTAAAAGTAGTCAAAATTAATTTTTTCCGGAAAAATTTACTTTATTTCATAAATTTAAATTCCCATCCCTGTATAATTTTTATTTTGTTTGTATAAAATCAAGTTTGCAAAAGCTTCTAATTAGGCGATTTCGCGACATACAGTATGAAAGCACTTTTTCTAATAAAAATCTAGAACGGAACCTTGAACTCTTTTTAGCTTTATAAACACTTAAAATCAGCATAAAAATTATAGTACAGTCAAATCTCGATTCAACGACCCCCACCTCAAGTTCGTTCCCACCTAGGGTCCGATAATTTTTTAACCCCATTTTCAAAATAATTTATCCATTCTTTTTTGACAGCATGGCCACAAATGTCGTAAGGATTCCAATTACGACGATCGTTTTTCAGAAATCTAGAGAAATGAGAAATCTAGACTGCCAAAACCAAATCGATAAATCATTTCAAAAATGGGGTCAAAAAAAGTGTCGGACCCTAGGTGGGAACGAATTTGAGGTGGGGGTCGTTAAATCAAGGTTTGACTGTAATTGAGCTAGAACAATTTATTTTACTTTAGCTGGAAAATGTGGAAACAATGCAATCCAATAAATTCACCCTTGCTCTTGCATTTACAGAAATGACCAAACCTGCAATACACCGCAGTTTTCCTCATGTTTTTGCCCAGATTTAGAAAACGTCACTGGATTTTAATAATTTTACAAATTTCTACACATTCTTCGTTTACCAAATATTTATTGTGCAATTGAACTTAGAGATTCTAATTATTTGCATATAGAAGTGAGAAGAATTATTTGCTAAAAGTTTGTACAGTCGAAAAAACTTAAATCCGAAAAGTTTTTTCCGCCTACGGCCTGTAATTTTTTCACCTTATTATTATGATCTTTTTTTGTTGTGCAAGTAAGTGAGGTTGGCAAAGGATCGGAATTTTCGACTCGAAAAATCAAAAAGTCGAGTGTAATCGGATAATCGGATCGAAAGTCGGAAATTTCGATGAATTGAATCAGATCAAAAGTCTAAAATCAAAATTTTCCGACGTATCGACTGAAACAGTCAAGAACGAAGAATCGGATTACCAGTTCTACTTAATAATGTCACCACATAAGTCCTAGTTTTTTCGAAATGCTCCCAAACAATACTCGGTATCCTTTATAAAGACAAAACAAAGCTTCTTAAAAATGAACGCAAACACTGAAAGCTAAATAAAAAAAGCACCGAACTTTTTATTCAAAAGATCAAAATTTTCGACTGGAAGAATCGAAAAGTCGGCTGGAAAAATTTCGGGGAATCGGATCGGATTAAAAGTCGGTTTTTTCGAAGAATTGAATCAGACCAAAAGTCGGAATTTTCCGACTGAAAAAGTGGAAAACGAAGAATAGCTTCGCCAACCCTATGTGTAAGCATAAAATTGCAAGGATTCAAATTTTTTTTTATAAATAAGAAATATAGTTTTTGTTGGAAAAAGTTTTTATTTGAATTAGCAAGCCAGCTTTTTTTTTCGAGATTCACCCAACAATTGCGAAATTACGCAAGAATACGAAAAATCCGTAGAGTTTTTTTTAACTCTCAATGTAAACAGACGTGCAAACAGGCTGAAAATTAAAATGTTATAAAATTATAAATAGGATAAAAATTATGGTAAAAATTGCTGGACCCTTGGCGGAAAATAACTTTTGGCGTATAACTTAGGGTAGTTCTCGATCGGTTTAAACTCCCTACGCGGTTTTCTGTTTCTTTTAAGTTTTTTGGGTGGTTTAGGCCAGAATTTCAAAGCTAAGGTATGCTTCTACCAAAAATACCGCAGCACTGCACAAAATATGTGAGATAGAATCCGAGCGGTATACCGTAGTATCAATTCTTTAAATATCGCACACAGCTAGCGCGCTGTGCGACTCCGCATCCCTAGACCTGGGTTTCGGTTTATTTTTTTGCCGATAATTGACTTAAATTTTGTTATACTTTTTTTGGCTAACAGGATTTTTTCGTTACAGTTTTTCGGTTCCGGTATATTTTGCCATTTAACTGGGTTTCTGGTTAAACGACCGAGAACTACCCTAGTTTATGGGTTTGACTGTAATTCAAACAGGCATATCACAACACAATTAGTAAGCTGCTAAAATTTCTTTTCAGCATGCAATAATTGATCATAAATTCATGAGCCACTGAAAAAGACGTGCTCAAAAGCTTTAGAACTTCTACGAGATGGGGCAAATCACACTCTGCTGTGTATATAGTCACAGTTTGGATACCGTTGACTTTAGATATCACTTGGTAAGCTGAAATAAACAATTACATCAGAATTGTATAATTTATTGTCAATATTATAACCAAACGACAAATGTGGTTCTTACCCTTTATTTTCTATATTTTTTCTACAGGGTTGGCCAAATTCGTCGAACTAGTTGTTTTTTGTCATATCTTTTTCAATTAATTGTATATTGATGAGATATTTTTTGTAATCGATAGAGGACACTCTAGGCAATAAAATGACACCACATTTGTTATTTTAACAGTCATTCTTACAGTAACCTATTGATGAAAATGAAAGAGCTTCTCGATCTTTTCAGAACAATTTCATTGCTCAGGAGTGGCCAGGGTGTGCGTTGTGTTGAATGTACGTTGTATAGAGGGTCAATTTTTTTATCGAGGCTGACTAAGATGTACGTCATAACGAGTGTACGCTATCTCGAAAGTTACTTTGCCTCTATTTTAATTTGACCAACCAAGGGATAGGGAAAACTTGTCAAAAACGAAATTTGTCAAAACCGAGTTTTGTCAAAACAAAAATTATCAAGACGAAATTTTTCAAAACGAATATTATCAATGCAAAATTTGTCAAAACGAAACTGGTCAAAAACTAGATTTGTTAAAGATTTTGCCTTGGTCCTCCCTTATATAAAAAGAAGTCAAAAATATGTAAAAAAGTCAAAAAATTTTTATTCTGGTCTGAAACAATGCATTAACGATTTCATTATTAAGTATCAGAAAAAAGCGTTGTCATCTTTCTAAAAACAGTCGACTCTCGCTAAAGCGTTACTCTCGATATACTCTTTTGGCATTCCCAGTGACCCCACTATATCGAGAGTGGGTTACGTTCATATTTTCGTCATAATTTTTCCTTTTTTTCCTGTAGTGAGAAACATATTCTGTTAGTACTGTTTGTAGCTTAGCTTCAAGGCTTTAAAATCATTGACTATCAACATCTGATTACAAAATTTCGGAAAAAAGGCCAATTTTGACACTAAAAGAGAATTGGACATTTTTCCGCAAAGCACGATATTAAAATTTCAATTTCTCACATTTTTCACTAGAAGGGAGACCAAAGCAATTTGTTGACAAATTTCGTTTTTGACAATTTTCCCTTAGCCCAACCAAGTGCAGGTCAGATGTACATTATATTGGGGGTGTACTTTATATCGAAGATTGACTGTACCCAAATATGTGCTTCTTACCAGCACACACTAATTTGGCTGAAGCTATGTAATAGGAGAGAAGAATGTCATGTGGAAGAGGAGGATTGAAGCTTTTGATTGGTTGGAACTGACACAACTCTACTAGAGACTTTCTTTTTGGTAAAGTTAGGGAGCATCGGGCTAGAAAAGTTAAATTAAAAATTCAGATTTCCTTGTAATAAATAATTTGTCTAACCTTCTTTTATATTCTTCTAAAATTTTTATAAATAATTTAAGTAAGTTTTTTACGGCTCCAATTTTTTCTCACTTTAACTAAAGAAAGAACGGTGAGAATAAGCTCTTGTATCCTTTCACTACTGGAATTGCTGGCCACAGCTTCATCGTACTTTCGGATTCCCTAAAAAATTATCAGTAGACAGTAATCAAACCATATTATGACAATTATTTTACAGTATAATGCCTTCGAAAAATTTATATACCGTATTTCTTCTAATAGCTCCCCCTTCTCCATCAACTCGCCCCCTTCTAATAACTCTCTCCTCTAAAGGCCATCCAAAAAATAAACCCCCCCCTACTCTGATAACTCCCCTGTTTTGTATAAACAGCATTTTTATACAAAAAATTTCAGTTTGTATTCTAATTTGTATCAAAACGAAAAGAAAACTAGCTCGCAAATCAGTTCGTGTTTTAAAAAGTGCACTTGGAGTATATAACACCGCCATCAAACGAATCGTATGTAACTTATGTCAACAAGCCAAATAACATCTATCAGATATGAGTCGTTTCGGTGACGAAAAAATTGTACTTATTTTAAAACCAATATTAATCCGGCCCCTAGACTTTGAGCACTTATATCTCAGCTTAGAGCAAACATTTTGCGAACCTTTTCATTGCGTTTTCTTAAATCACAATTCTGCTTTTTAGGTTTTGGAGCTATACCCAAAGTTCATGAAATCGACCAAATTTTTTTGATTTTGAAAGGGTTGAAAAATATTCTGGCATGAATAATTAATAGATTTTATACGGTACATGAAGCAGGTAGACATCTACATGGCACAGTTTATAGAGAAACATAGTCAAGCATAAAGAACTGATAAAAGGTCTTACACGAAAAAATAATAAAAAAAACTACAAAGCAGAAAAAGCAAAAGATTGGACAAATATACTGAAATCACTAGGAAACATGATCAAATGTGGCTCAAATACCAAAATGTTAGCAAAAAGTTACCAGATGAAGCAAAAATTCTATTCGACTAAATAATCGTCGCAGCGAAATTATCCTGACGGAATTGTGGCTGCAGCAAAATTGTTTTGGGAAATTGTTTTCGAAATTGTTTTGTCGGCGCTCTTTGCGCCGAGGGACTACGAATAACTCTCCCTTCTCGATTAACTCCCCCGCTCTTATAACACCCCTTCTAGAAGGCATCCAAAAATAAGTCCCCCGCTCTATTAACTCCCCCTCTAGAAGGCATCCAAAAATAACTCCTTCGGAGGAGCTATCAGAGGAAATACGGTATTTGTGTTATTGTCTACTTTTTTACCTATTAATCCAACAAAAATTATTTGAAATTTTACTAAAAAGTAAATACAGTTGTGAAATTTGGTTGCTTTTGAAACTTATGTTAATAGATGTGTTTCCAAAATAATTATGAGTGAAGGCATGCAGATTAAAATCTGTATTTATTTAAAAAAATCCAATAGATTTTTGATCTTAGTGAGCATAAAAAACTAGATTTTTATTTAAATTCTCGCGATTTTTTAAGATAAACAAACCGAACTTTGAGCAATGTCTGTAGAGCACGCACACATTGGTTTGAGGCATCTTGTATCTAACAAAATAATAACTATTTGTAAAATATTTACTACTGTTCTCAGTCATAAGAATAAACCATGTTTATTTATTCATTTTTTTTGAAAAAAAGTTATAATAAATATAAATTATACCAAACAACGTTACCGAAAACCTAATAGCCATTGGCTTAGTCGATTTTAAATTTAGAAACCTTACCCCTCGGACGCTTTGAATTTAGAAAACTCAAAAACTATTTGCAGGCCAATTCAAGAATTTTTAAATTTAAAAATTAATATGGTAAGGTTTTTTGGTACATCCTATGAAGATACTCTCAAAAAAACGACGAAATTTTCATCATGCAGTGATCACTTAATGAAATTTTACTTGTTGCAGTTTCCATTGTACATCTGGATTGGCAGTTGCCCTTAAACACAATTTCCTAAAAGGTATATACCGAAAAAGCACTCACCTGTAGTAACCCACTGTGCTCTTAGCGTACTTCAAATTCACATCTGTTTGTATGACATTCTCACCGTGAAGCGCCACCTATACACAATTATGCCAATAAAAAAAGTATTGGAAGGAGGGAATTTGGAAATAAAATTATTTTGGCTACATTTTGTCACTTTTAGGAAAGAGGGTTATTAGAAGTAATTCAGTACTCGAAATTTTTTACCGTCACATTCAGATTATCTTGTCCAGATCGCGGAAGAAGAACGTATTTTCTTTTATCACATTGCTTTTGGCTGGCTCGCTTTTGTCACCAATTTTGTTGGCAGCATATAGTCTTGTGCAACATTCTCTTAAATAATCGTTGAATTATACTAATAATTATTATTATACCTCAAAAGCGTCTCCAGCTACAATAAATATTGCGTAAATAAACTTTATAAAAAATGTAAAAAGGCAATACCTGCTTAAAAACATTTTGAGTTCTGACTTTTTGAAGCCAAAAACCTCAAATTATCAAGCTTTATAGATATTTGGCGCCAGTGCAGAATCGGGTGAAAATTTTGCCTTGGTGTCCATGTTGATCTTTTCCATATTCCCCCCCCTCCCTGTTGTTTTTTCAATGTTATCATGGTGATTGAAGAGATTGTGGTGATCAATATGATTATGGTCAACATGCTCACCTTAATCACATTAAAATTAATATTAAAAAACAACAGGGGGACCAAAGTATTTTTCAGCAAAAATTAACAGGAGGACCAACGCAAAATTTGCACCCGATTCTGCACTAGCGCCGATATATTAGTGCTAAATAAATTTATCGAGCTTTCAAGCTTAGGAAAAACATCAGCTTGAAGGACTAAGGCAAAAAAATTGCATCATTTTTATGCCAAATTTTCTTATAATTAATAATAAATATTATTAAAATTACATATTAAAAAAATAAATGGTTCTGATACCAAAAAAATTGAGAAAAACCACAGGGAGGACCAAGACCTATTTTTTGGAGCTGGCTGAACACATATAGAGCCAAGTTTTTCAATCTGACAATTGGCATATTGAAATAAGGCGCTACTCGCCGACTCTGTAATTCTATGTTGAATTGAAACCAACCTTCTTTTTCGAGAGATTCCCCCATGTAAACTCTGCCAAAGAGTTGCTATCAAAAGCAAAACTGACTCTTTGACTTCTTTTTCATGTGTTTCCAATATTTCATGAGATTGAATTTTTCAAAATTTATTTTAAATGCGCGCTTTCCCCTTTAAAGACTCCTGTTTTTTGCATTATTTTCTGAAACAAAACAAACTAGTGAAAGCACAGGCTTTGCAGCTAATTCTATATTGCATGTAGACTGACTATTGCTTGGTAATGCCCCTTTTTTCGTGTGATGTCTTTTTCGCATGCGATTCTCCAGTGAATTATATTTTTCTGTCAATAACTTTTTACTCTTTCGTTCATTTAAGGTAATTTTATATGCTACTCCAAAAATTTTTACTTGAATTTTGTTTAGAGAATGTGATTATGCATGCTGTTTTAACTTGGCCAATCTGATAAACCAATATTTTACCCAAGATTTTTCTCCACTATGCCGTCTCTACATGCCGTAAGCTTGAGTTCAAGTAAGACCGCACTTTGAAAATTATTTTTTATTACGGATTTCAATAATTAATTAACTTAATTGTTTTCCCCAGTAATTTACTGATTTATCACATTAAATACAGTCCAACCTCTGAGAACAATCCCTTGGAGTGTCGGTTTAATTAGGTTTGACTGTAGCACGAAAGTACTAGCTATACTGTAGCCTATTAAAAATCGGGCCTATTTTTGCCTTGGTCCCCCTTGTTGATTTTTTGTTTGTTTTTATGCTTTAGGGTTGGGCAAGGGTAGGCCAGCGTGTGTTAGTACGAACTAAACCTGTGAATCTTACTTTTTTAACATCGAGTAAGCATTTTGAGGGCGTCCTAACATACGCTGACCTACCCTCGTCTAAGCCTGAAGCGCGAAAAACAGACGAAAAATCAACAGGTGGGACCAAGGCAAAAATGGGCTCGATTCTTAAATAGGGCCAAAAAAATTTACGATTGGAAAAAAACACGGAGAAATATTTGTTAGTACTATTGATTAGAAAAGAAATCAGTAAATTACTGGGGGAAATAGTTACCGTATTTATTCTAATAGAGGCCAGTCTCTAATAGAAACTCAACCTTTAGGCCAAAACTAGGGGGTAAACCACATTTTATTGCATTTTCAACACAAAGCCATAAATTTTAAAATATAAAATAGAAGGCAATGGCCTTCTATTAGAATAAATACTGTAATTACTGAGTGAAACTATCCATAGTTTTTTATTGCCTATTTAGATATTGCTCGCAATACTAGTGGGAGTGGAGTAGTTCCTCCAGCTTTACTAGATGAAAAAAGATTCCAAAGTTTTATCAGGATGCAATTTCCTTGTGTGGAGCTTTTACAGCCAATCAATTGCCAAATACTAACAAGTAAATACTCATTTTTTGTTTGATTTTACAAAAATGTTTTGTAAGGTCTACAATCTGATGATCACTTCCAATCTTTCTCGGGCTGTGCTGGGCAATATCTGGTATTAGTTGTGTAATTAAATATTTTTTTAAATAAAGTAACGTTATAGGTCTTTGGTAAATAGAACAAAACCTGGTCAACTCACAAGACAGGAATTCTATTCATGTCTTGCTCTTATTGCATTAGCACAGGTGTTTTAAACAGCTTTATTAAAAGGGGCATAAAATTGAAAAAGGACATTAAACAGACCTGCAATTTTCAAACCCTTTCGTCATTATCTAGTTTCAAAGGC
Source organism: Ditylenchus dipsaci (assembly GCA_004194705.1). Classification (NCBI taxonomy): domain Eukaryota; kingdom Metazoa; phylum Nematoda; class Chromadorea; order Rhabditida; family Anguinidae; genus Ditylenchus; species Ditylenchus dipsaci. Next base: position 494,054 of record SADC01001285.1, on the reverse strand, counting down.
TCCACCTTCGCGAGAGTAGAAAAAAGGGCCTCAGTGGTGCAGTGCGTAAGCGATTGTGTTTTTTGGACCAAAATGGTGTACAGGTTCGATACCACGTGGTGGCACGCCATTTTTTTGGCTTGTTTGACCAGTTCGTAAGACAAGTACTCTGAAAAGTCTCACCAGAATAAAAATGTTCTGGTTCCCGTCTTTTTCGGGCTTAGATATGCCTTTTAAAGGGGCATCCGCTTCACCGATGGAAATGTTTTGAAAGGCGGGTACTAATTAAATTCAAATGAGGATAATGTAAAAGCCGAAAAAAGTTATGCACAGTTGAGATCCGAACGGACGACTAAATTTCATAGTCCACACCTACTTTATCATGAGCCAGCGATATAACTTATTGCCGGGAGGTTACTTCCCAAAATTGCCTTTCAAAATATCCCCATCGGCGACGGGCATACCCATTTTAAGATAATTTTAATACATGTAATTTAGAAAGGGGAATCGTTGGAAGCGCTTTGTGGAGTGTCTTCTCTGCCAATTCCGTCCTTACAAAGCTTTACAGTCAGTTCAGTGGGATCTGCCAAAGCAAAGACGAAAAGCAAAGAAAAAGATATAAAACCTGTTGTAGACTCAATGCCACCTCAGTTTTCTACTAGAGTTTCCTCTGTGCAATCTTCCAAGATTGTTGCTGCTAACACTTTACTCGTTGACTTAAACTCTCCTCTGTCAGTCAGAAGGGTCGACAGCAAAAGCTGTCAATAAATGTAGTTGTTAAATTTTTTTCTTAATCCCATTAGTAGTTTCATACATATATTGTAGTACCCTGTGTAGAAGACCTGTTTGCACCTGATCCATTCAATGAACCAACAGAAGATGGTTACCAGCTAGCACCAGTAAAAACGGGTTATCCTCTGATGATTTTATCGACTTTAATTTCGGTCAGACTTGGTATAGCCATTTGGTACGCTCGTTATAATAATAAAAATTCAGTGTCTGAAATTGTGGAACCTTGCCTAGTTCAGAGATACGAATGTATTGGATGAATCACAGTTTTTTTAACTATAAAAAGATGTCAGTTAAATAAAAGATGGTCAGTCAACCACGAATTTCTAGTTTAAAGAAATACATAATTGCCGGAAAAAGACGAAAAAACAGAACACTAAAATGTGCGCCATTTGAGAAAAAGTCACAAAAACCGCCAACGCCCCCATGCCGGAAAAACAATATTTTTTTGCGAAAGATTACGCAAATTTAAAGCTTTTTTCATTTTTACGAAGCATCTCTCGTAAATACCCCAAATAACCCCCCCCCCCCCCACCAATAAGCCCCCTCAAATAACCCCCCTGAAATAACCCCCCCCCCACAAATACCGGGTTATTTCAGGGGGGTTATTTGAGGGGGGTTATTTTGGGTATGTTTTTCAGGGTATTTTTTGTCTTGAAAGGAAGTCATGTTATTTTCGATATTTTTACCTGTTTATTGTCCCTATCCACCTGGAGGGTAGGTATCAACCCAAAAAGGTATCCATTTAGAGTAGCTTAAAGTATTCGATTGTAGGAAAATAAAAAAACGATGGTATCCCCCGGAATCGGGAGCTGAACACGGTTTGATAACACCAAACAGCGAATTTACTTTCCAAAACCTCAATACCAACGTACTTCCCTTTTGAAAACAGATTCAGTTAATATATATTGAATTAATTTTCCTTGAACCATTCTCGACCATAAATATCCCAGGTAACCAGAAAAGTACTCCTCCTTGGGTACCTACTTGTTCTCCATGTACCTACTCGTTCTCCATACAACCGGTTTATCGGTTATAGCTATCATGCAGCTATCATGCAGACTGAGAGTAAAATTTTTTTTTCTTTTTTGGGTTCCAAAACCGGTTTTCTCAACAAATTTAGACACGCTGAAGATGGTTTAATATGGTAAAATGCCGTTTTGAAGGGTATTTCTTGAGTTTTGGTAAAATAGAGTTTTGTAAAAATCAATCATTTCACAATATTCAGAAAATACTATACAAAACCTTTATTTACTATTATCAAACCATCTTCAACATGCCTGAATTAGTCCAGAAACAGGTTTTGGAAAATGAAAAACGTAAAAAAAATTAGCTCCAGTGGACGACCACTTAGATTTGTTGTACCCAGATAGTCGTACCCAGGTTGGGGAACTTAGGTAGTAATGGTGCTCGGGTATAATACTTCGTCTTGTGAAGAACTTTTGAAATTCAAAAGTTTTTCTATGAATCCAACTTCTGTTCTACTGGATGATCCATACACCAACAAACCAAGTGGTCGTTCATTGGATCAAAATCTTTACGTTTTCACATTCCAAAACTTATTTTTTGGACTAATTGGGCATGTTGAAGATGTTTTGATAATAGTAAAATAAGGTTTTGTTGTGTATTTTTGGGATATAATTGTTTTACCAAAATTCGATTTTACCGAAACTCAAAAATACTCGAGAAGGCGGCATTTTACCACTATCAAACCATCTTCAGCATGCCAGAATCTGTCCAGAAAACTGGTTTTGGAACCCGAAAGAGTAAAATTTTTTTGCTCCAAGTTGACGACCGCTTGGTTTGGTTGGTTAAGACAAAAAAATCAAATTCCCCCAAAATTTTCACTGAGGGTTCGAGTGAGAGGGAAAGGGCAATCCGCTAATTGGACACAGGGCTTTAGGGTAGGTACCTACCTACCCTCCAGGAGGATAGGGATAAGAAACAGGTAAAATATCGAAATAACATGACTTCCTTTCAAGACAAAAAATACCCTGAAAAACATACCCAAATAACCCCTCAAATAACCCCCTCAAATAACCCCCTGAATAACCCGGGTTATATTGTGTGGGGGGTTATTTCAGGGGGTTATTTGAGGGGGGTTATTTGGTGGGGGGGGGGGGGTTATTTGAGGGTCATGTCAGCATCTCTATCACTAAAATAGTGGTCAATTGAAATCTTGGGACTCCAATTTCAGGATACTGTGGAATATCAAGAATTTTTTTCAAGTTCTGCTTTATGATTCGGATTAAGCACGACGTTTTAGCATTTAGAAATAAAATCGAAATTTAAAAAAAGTGACTGACTGGACAGTACTCGCCAAAAAAAAATTTTATATTGCTTATATGTGGTAACCCACTAAAGTCATCAATATTTAGAAACTACTGGAGAGAATCACAGTGTGGGATGAATGTCTTGCTCAAGTTAACTCCATATACTCTCAAGCCCAACACCTTATATCAAATGCTCAAGCCCTGGAAATTGCCCAAGTCAGGAAGTTTTGCAAGAAACACAACGAGGTCATCAGTACCAGCAATCACTTCAAGCCATCCGTGTAGTGGTGCGCAGGATAGCTGCTTCAATTCAGCAACGATCCACTTCCCTCACCCAAACATATCCCCAAATGCAGCTTAATTTATCTAGTCAATTAAAGGCAGTGGAGCAGATTTGGGAGAAATAAACCAATATTTTATCTCCAAACCCCTGCAATGCCGGGATTTTGCCCAATAACTCATCCCCCTCTTGTTGCAATATTGTTTGCAATTAGTGGAGGCGACTCCATTGAGTTCGTCAGCCATTTATATCATGCTGGTTGTGCAAACTTTTATATTAATCGGGTTGGTCCCTACTTCCCAAGCTACTCTAACCAATATTGTGAATAATTTCAGTAGTTATTATTATAAAAATAAAAATTTGCATTTTGTTTTGCTTCTTTTTGTATGGTTTTGCATATTTATCACACAATTTCAGTGAAACATCTGCCTTAAAGGAGCAGGCACTTGTGTGAGTTTCGATATCTTCGATGCATGGTGCAGTGGATAAATGTTAGTGTTTGTTGGCCCGAAATGTTGGGCAGGTTTGACCCCAGCTGGTAGCGCTCCAGTTATTTTTGAGCTTGTTTGACCAATTTTAGAAGTACAATTTGTTTTTTGACGCCAGGTTCGAGATCATCGACCCAAATTACCCTGGAAATCGAACAATTCGAAAAGACAACAACGCCCCCAAGTGGGGTTAAAACACTAACGCTTATCCACTGCGCCATACATCAAATAAGTTTCCTGTCACACAAGTTGCGCGCTTCCTTTAAATAAATAAAAACTTAAGACGATGTGAGTTGAAAATAGTTTTTTATGGCTGTATTGGATTCGAAGTCGTTCGAATACGAAATAATTTGTTGTCGGTTGTCCAGATGCCGTTTTTCTAAAAGGGATTTTGTCGGATTTTGTCCAGTTGTATATTGGCCAAATGTGCATTATGCAAAATACACAGCCAACTACTTATCATTTATTGGAATCATTTATTGGATCTAATATTGTTGTATAAAATCATCATGTTCACATTGACTACTATGTGGATCTGCCACTATCTTGAGTTTCCTGCAGTGGAGAAAGTGTTCTAGCCTCGTTGTTTTCAGCGTTTTACGTGGATTTGGAGTTAGCTTCTGCTGAATCCACATTGCTATTCTCTTCTTTTGATTATCAGTTACAGCAGGTAGCTTGGCTTCACTTGGTTTAGCCGCCAACTCTTCGTCGTCAAGGGAACTTCGCTAAAAATTCTAATATTTTTAGCTCGTATAAGTAGTGGTAAACCGATTTTCCTAACCTAGCATCATCATGTGCCCTGACTGCCGGCACTCTCACCGCTTTTTCATTGGTGGAATCCTCGTGGGTTTGGTTGAGCAACACTATTTTCTGGCCAGTCTCTGTGGACAGCTCCTGGAACTTTTCTTCTAGTGGCTCTTTTTCTCCACTTTTCCTTCTTTTCCACACTCTTTTTGGTTTTCTTGTCGTCAGTAGCTTTTGATTTGACCGATTCTTTGCTCTTTTTGGGAGTGCCCTGAATAATTGAAAAATTACAATTGCCCACACTATAATATTATTTATACCAATACTTTTTTAGTTACAATTTCAAGATTTTTAGGAGTTCGAAAAATATAAGCCTCGCGGCCTCTATTAGAAATTTGGAAGACCACTCTTGAGCGAAAAACACCATATTAAAAAACGAGTTTTTGGAATCAGGGGTGTGAGAAATTGCAGGAATACGGTAGCTCTCAATTTACCCCTTAGCTGCCTTACTGCTTGCTTTGGCCGCTTTTTTGTCCTTGCTACCTGTCTCCTTGATTAATTTTATGGCAGCAGCTGCTTTTCTATGGAAGTCTATGGCTCTGTCCTGCACTATATCTGGCTCCACTGCTAGCGTCATCGGACAACCGACTGCTTTTAGATTTGCCTATATGATTGCCCATCATATTCTGCTGCCACTGCTTTGTGGTTTACAAGGCTGGCTTCAAAATTAGTCATGTTAGTGATTTGTTTTTTGGTATGCTGTATGCTTTTGGTGTGGGACCAAACCTGGTTTATCAGATATATAGAAGTGGTGACGGACTTGGCATCTGGTTTGTGATTGATTTTAGCATCATAGCTCTTTGGTCCGCCGAATATTTTTAGATGGAGAATTCCCTTGGTGTGGAGAGCCTGAATTTAAAAGATCGAGAGTTGGATACTATTAAATTGGGTGATGGACAGTTGTCCCACAAATAGGACAATTGTCTGGTCTATTTTCAATGGCTAAAAAATTGAACAAATAGGATAGGGAAAGGTTACCACAGTCGACTGTCGTATAGTGCCTTCTATTATCCAAAACAAGGATTGCTATATCAGGTGCCGTGGGTCTTAATTGTAAAACTATTTCATTCGCAAAACGACTGTAAAATTGGATCTGGTACTTCTGCTGTTCCCCCGCCTTATTATTCAAAAGTTAACCAAAAATCATGTTCTAAAATCTTTTTTTTGCTCTACATATCGGGAAGCATTCTAAACACTTCTAAACTAAAATCTTGAAATTTTGTTAAAAATAGCCTACCACCCCAATAGAGGTAGATGGACATTTTAAGGTATTTTCGATTACATAAAATAAAAAAGTTAATAAAAGTAAAAATGATACGTTTCAAAGGCCACGGCCACGCGCTCTGAATTCGACCCGCCAATTTCAAAAATGTTCGCCTAATCATTCAACTTCTGTACAGATTTTTCAACTTGGTTTCTAAAAAACAAGGCCTAGAATTTTATTTTAGGTATAGTTGTGTAAAAAAACCAAGTTAAAACAATCCGATACGAGAAGTTCAATGAATTCGGATTTTTTGAATTGGCGGGGGACCAACCGTTGTCGTAGACGGCAATGGCTTTTTTAAACAATGCCTAGTATGCATGCTTTTTTTGAAATAGTTTAGAACTTGATTTCGGGTTACTTTTAAAAATAGGCACGGGGAGGGGACAGCAGAAGTACCAGGAATCTAAGTTTAGTAACTAGAAAAATAAATTACATCTGCTAAAAAATTTCACAATTAAGTATAAAAATCGTCGTACCTTAGGCAGAAATCCACTCTAGAAAATCACCCAGGGAGGAGTATATAAAGAGTCGTCTGTAACCTGGTTAGATATAATTAAAAGGAAACAAGTCTCTTTCTAATTTCGGTCTTAATTCAACCGCAAATTGATGATAATTTTGGTGTTGGTTTTGATTGAAGTTGCGATAAATACATTTTAGTCTCTAATTGTCTGAAATCATCCTACTTGTCCGGAAAAAATTCCGGGATACTGACAAATGCCAACCCTAGGTACTTACCACATTTTCGATAAAATTTGTCCGACTTTATAATCAGAATTATCGCGTGGAAATAATAAAAACTAACCAAAGCCATGAAATCGATTTTATCTCCTAAAAGTTACATTTTTAAAATAAAAATTTCATTTTCAAAATATAACTCTTGCCAGCAGGTGTTATAGATCTAGCCTGTCTCTTGTAGTAGGAGATGCCGCGGCCCTGCGTTTGCTCTGCTCTCTTCTTTGTCCCATTGTCCAGTGGTTGACTGCCACTGCTAACTGCTGATACAAACGCGCTTCCTCGACACTTTGTTTAATGTGGGACAGTTCTCTGGGTGTGGACGACCCGAAACACCAACGGATTCTTGGCATGGCTGGTCGAGGAAGAGGCAGTGTGTGGTTAGCAGTGTTAGAAGCTAGCGGGAGGACGACCTCCTCGGGCTGACATCTAATTAAGTAGCAATTATAGTAATTCTGAAATTCTAATTGTTTGTATTTTTGACACCGAATAAAAATGAAGTTTTAAGCACAAAAAAATCTTGGATTTAAGAAAGAAAAATATTCTGGAGCAATAATTATAGCTCCTGCTTGAGCAGAAACGACGATAAAGTATATAGCTGGGTGACAGGATTTATGGTTAAGCTAAGAGCAATTGGCAGCTTAATCAAGTTAAAAGGTTGCAGTCAGAATGCATTTAGGTTATTACTAATTGCTAGAAGGAAAATATTAAAACCACAAACATCGTTACACAGAGAAATTAAAACATTCTGACCATTTCCACCCCATTTCAGTTGTCCAAACTGGGTCAGCTTTAATAAATACCGTTTCACAGCACAAAAAAACAGCACATAGAGCACTCTGAAGGTTCAAGTTTTAATTTTTTTGTTGCCATGAAAGAACAAAAAACGGATTATTATTAAGAATTTCTGGTGTATGAAGCAACCTTTTCTGATTGATTAACCATATGAAGGCCTGATTAAATGATAAAAATGTACAAAAAAAATTTGGTGTGTCAAAAAAAACAGCAGCTTACTCCATTATTACTCCAACTCCGAACATCTGTGAACACACTGATTAGGTAAAATATGCCTCGAAAAAAATCCTGGACAAAGGTATTCTCTATTAAAAAATCCAACCCAAGTGAATACTACGTGATAGTAAATATTAGGTAGCCTTGTGACTCTAGTTTTTAAATGGCTCACTATTTGCTACAACATCTCTGCAAAATTCAGCGTAAAAACGTTGAAGTATTGAAGCATGTCGGAAAAATATACGATTCATACTTTCACCTTTTTGTGCTACATTTGCAAAGATATTGCAACAAACGTAACTTACTCCATTAGAAAATAGAGCAGCAGGGCTTACCTAATAGTGATAGAACTTTAGAAAAAAAAAAGAAATGTTTTTAGATATTTATCTCTTTGCACAAAGAAAAAAGACGACCACTTTTCAGTCAAAAGACGGCATTTTTCAGTTTCGACCTTTCGGAATGTATGTTCAAAAACAATTTATAGCTGTTCAAAAGCGTCAGAAATTCTTTGACCACCCTGTATATATTCTAATAATCGCACTCCCCAAAAGTGACCAGTCTAATTTTGGAATCTAATTTCTCCTCATTCACCCTCTTTTCAGCTATTCGACTTCTGGTTGTATAATACTCTTTCGTTAGATCCTTGGTTTTCTCGATTTAGCCCATTTATTTCTGCTATTGGTAAGCTTTTCGAGGCCTGCTAAAAATAGATACATTTGTCACTTTTAGGGAGCTTATTATTTGGGTCAATACGGTAATTCCAATTATTTCAATCGTAGAGTATTGTCCAGTGTTTAGGCGAAAGAACAGCACATTTAATAGCTTTGCGCTTTCAGTCATTAACGTTAAGAAGTCTAAAGTTTCTAGCTATTTTTATTGTTCCGAAAGAAGCTCGCATTATTGCTCCTCAATAAATAATTTGGTGTAAGAGGCCAAAAACTGTACCCTCTTTATTCAACAAAGAAGATAAAGGAGGGGAAGCCGGAGGTTATACTCCATCCATCCTACAGCTTGACGACCCACTTTCCTTGCCATTTCCCGCGCAGGACAATCTTAGCTGCCTGCCCTGCTGCTTAAAGGAGCTCTGGAAATGGACTGCCTCATAAACATTTGGCTGACAAGAGAAGCTCTCTGTTTTTTAGCAACAACACCATTATTTCTTGGGGCCTCAAGCAGACAACCACAATACATTGCAGTTTGCACAAGTACAACCCTGCCCTCTCAGATTGCCGTGCAACTACCTTTGCATCAGCACTTCAGCCAATTCAGTCCAATATAATTGGAATGAAGGGGGCAGGCGACTGGTTGGCCATCACAAAGGAGGGCAGTAAATGGGTGGAGAAGCAATTTTCGGCAATTTTGGCTGGCACCAACCTAAATGGAGCAGCAGTGTTTGTTAAATGCACGCTGCTTAGTGCATGAAACAAAACAAGCAAGCTTTGCAACAACATTTAACATTTTGCCACTTTTTGACATGACCTGAGATGAATGGTGCAGTGTGGTTAAAATATATATATCTACAAAAAATACGTTACGACAAAACGGCGCTAAAACCCCTTCACGTTTTTTTTTTAATTTTTTTCAAAAACTGAGTTCTAATTAAAGCCCTTCCCAGAAGTGACAAATGTCGACAAGTTGACTGCAAAACTTATAAAAACGGTATTAAAAGACGGAACAAAAATTTGCTGCAAAATTCAGAGATGTCCCAAGAAGGGGTACAGGCCGTTTCGTCGCCACATTTTTTCGTCGCCAACATTTTTTCGTCGCCGGCATATTTTCGTCGCCACAATTTCGTCGCCCATGATTTTCGTCGCCCTAATTTTCGTCACTGGCATATTTTCGTCGATACAATTTTTGTCGATTAATTAAAGACAAACATAGCTTCAAAATATTTACATTTCAATACATTTCAATACATTTCGAATGACAATAAGTTTCGGGGGCGAGAGGCTCAGGGGCTTGGAGTTGAACTGCGCACCCAACGCACCTTAGAAGCAAAACATTCGATTAAAAGACTACATAGCACGGAACGTGCATAATAGGTAGAGATGGCAAATGGCCTATTTCGGACGGGACGGACAAAATTTACTTTAAAAAATTTCGGGAGGGACATCGGGAACGGGACAAGGCCTAAAACCCTTCGGGACGGGACGGGACGTCCCGACCCATTAATAAGGGAAAAATAAAGGAAAAATGAAGGAAAAATCGGAAAATCATTCCGGGACGGGATGTCGCGGATGCGATTAAAGAAAGCTTCACCATTGAGAGTAGCCCAATGAGAGTAATTGGTTATTTTTAATTTTGATGCGTTTTCCCCAATTTTTGGGTTTGCTTGGGCGAAGTTATGTTTAATGAAACAGCAAGTTGTTTGCTGACTAATACCCAACCCAAGGGTGAAATATCTTATCATATTTCCCATATGGGATTGTTATTTGCTGATGGCCAAGCCATAATGTTTATTTGGCCAGTTTGTCCAAATAATGGAAACTAGTGCCTTTGTGATAACAAAGGCTGATAGAAACTTCCAGCGGGGAAAGACTAATCATGTCTTTCAAAACACCCAACTGGGTGGAAAACATGATAAGTCTTTCACCAGCTGAAGCTGGTAGAATTTTACAGAAACCTAGCATATTTTTCATCACCCAAGTGGGCGAAAAATATGGCAGGTTTATCTGAGATCGTCAAGCCCCACCCCTGCGAGGGAGTAAACGAGGGTATAAATATCCCGATCCCAGTGATCGGGGTTCATATTATAAAAATATAATTACCGTCAAAACGGAGCGCGTCGCTTGAACCTTTTTTTTTTGCCTTTATTATTTTGTGTGATTGGAGTAAATAAAGTTAATTTTATTTAATTTTATTTACTAGAACTGTATCCAAATTAGGGAATCATAAAAAGATTCCACGAGGCGGTAAATCGAAACCCTAAAAGGTTCCGATTTATCGAGGAAGTTCAATAGGAACTTTCCGACCAGAACATCACCCGTAGTATTGTCACTACCGAAGTTTCCCTTCAGGGCAGGAGCTTGGGTTTTGACAAAGCCCCGGCAGGGACGATTTCTGACCTTTTTGGGCGTCCCCCCTCAAAAAAGTTGAAAAATGTCCCGATTTATTAGGAAATCATGGCTTTGGCATTCAGAAGGCCGAAGTCTTGTTAGACGACGACATCGGGTCGCCACAGCCATACCCCAAGACCTACCCCAAGGGGGAGTTGATGAGGTAAAAGAGAATATTTCTCGCCTCGAAGAAGCCCAAGAGGACTTTACTGCCGGTTATACCAGCAAGTACTTAAAGGGTACTCGGACTGGGGTGACCTCCGTCTCCGGATGGGGTTAACGAGCGGTCCGCGATGATCAATTCATGGACCAGTTCCTGGAAAATCACCCGGTACCCTCTTTCCTAGAAGACTGCCGCACCTACCTAAAATCCTTGAAAGGGCAATTAAAGGTGGAAAAAGCTAATCCCACCACCTGTCCCGGCCCACCAACCAGTGGGTATGGTTTGTTCAGACAGACGCCTACTCGTCCACACCCAATTTTTCCGGGAATCCCATTTCAGGGTACCCCCCAAGTTGTAGTGCAGACCCCGGCAGTACAACCTAATCTCCCACAAATAAGCCTGCCTACCTTTAATGGAGAACCTAGTAACTGGCCCGGTTTTTGGGACAGGTTCTCTTATTCGGTCCACGACAGACCGGATAATGAGGTATCACCGGTAGCAAAATTCATCTACCTACTGGAAAGCCTCACTGGTCGAGCTCTAACTTTAGTGGCAGGGCTACCCACTGAGGGAGGATCTTACTCCGAAGCGATTGCAAAACTCCGTGCAGAGTTTGGCAATCCATCGGTCATCCTAGATTCTCTCTACCACCGGTTGCAGTCGGTGCCAGAGTTAGGGATATGGCTGATTTACGTCGATTTATTGACGAAATCGACCTTATCTGTGCCCAGTTAGAAAGAGGTGGCGAAAATCTGAATTCTCGTCCACTTCTGGCTAATTTGCAAGATAAGCTTACCCCTTCTCTAATAAGGTTATTATGAAGGAAAGCGGACTACTTCCGCTGCCTCTCCTTGGACTATGACCCGCTTTTGGCAAAAGCTCAGGCAAATAGTCCAAGAAGAAGAAGAAATTGGTCGAGCCTTACAAAGGAACTCGACAGATACTGGAAACTCCCGAGAGGTGAGCTTCACAGCCCTTTCGAGGGTGACTCAGATACTCTACCTTACCTAAAAAGGATTATCCCCTTACGCGGTTGCTTCACTAGATGGCCAACCAATGGTCAACGAGGAGCCTGCCAGGAGTAGGTTGAACACGAACCAAACCGAAAAAACGGTTTATACACCCTATTCCACTGAAGTGGCAAAAGACCCAAGCAGCCTTGTCTTTTCTGCGGAGATGACCACTTTTCTGCTCGGTGCACTAAAAACACCCAGCAAAGAAGTGATATCCTACAGAGCCAGGGTAGGTGCTTCAGGTGTCTAAGCAGAGACCACCCGTTTAGGAAGTACTTGGCGACATGCCGGACCTGTACGGGTAACCACCATCGGTTAATCTGTAAAAAAGGGAATAACTCTAATTATACCCTTTTCACTGACCGTCAAAAGTTTGGTACCCAAAACAGGGACCCATGACACAAAACCGACACTTAATAGTGTTCGGTTTGAGGATCCATCCCCGCCCTTCCACCAGAGCAACTTGGTCACCGAGAAGAACAAAGAACCGCCGGATCCACTGGAAGAAGACTTAGCGTTTAACCGCGGTGACTCCGATGTAGAAGACAACCCAGAAGACCGGATATACCAGGAGTGGAAGATGGCAGACCCTGGCTATGAAAGCTGCTGATGGTCAGGTTGGTTATTTTTTTGAAATGTGTGACACCCCTAGTGGGTTTTCCCCTTTTTCATTTTCCCCCTTTTCATCCAAGGGTTGAATTATTTTAAAAACCCTTAACAAATAATCCGCCTATCCTAAAAAGGCATGGTTATCTAAAACAAGGTATTCAAAATAAATAATAAAAAAAAATAACAACCCACTCAGGGTAATAAAAACTACACACAATTGTGTGTAATCAATAAGTGGAACTCCTCAGTAGGCCAACTGATGCCCACCCACTTCTCCTCCCAGTGGAGGGCATTGTTTACATTTCCTCTGTAAAGCGGAGGAATGAGTCAAGGAGATTAGTCTCCTCTGCTTTGGTCTCAGCACTCTGTGCCTGGGTCCCTCTCTTACAAAAAGAGAACGCCTGTGAAAAGGATTAATCATCTATCTTGTGGGCAACTACTAAACAAAGCAGTACTAAACCATTTTTTGGATAGATGGTGGAGTCATCGACCTTCCTTCAAATTGGGATAAAAATAGGCAAAACTCAGCCATAATAATCCCAATTTAGAAGAAGGGTATGAAATTATTGTTCACATAGCCCAAAAAGAAGGGAAATATTCATATCAAAACCTCCTTTTTTAGGACAATTTTCATAAAATAAATTCGAATTTAATACAACCACTCCCCTACAGGGCTACATTTCACTAAAAGTTTTATTGAACTTTTTAAAAATATACTAACTAATGAACATCCTGATCAAGGTCATTTCAGGGTTTGCTCATATAGGGACACCCTCAGAATACTAAAATAGTATTCAACCTGTTTTTATATAAAAAATTATTTCACCAAAATCACCACTTTTTCATCAAAAAATCTAAATAAAATTACTTTTTTACACTAAAAACACATAAAATTAAACTAGGTAGGATTATTTCAAGTAGCCGACGTGTGTTGGCAAATATTTATTTCATACTCTGTAATTTGTAAGCCCACGTAGGGATTTTTAGTAATCACATGGTTTTGACCTGCATAATGGTTGTTCAAAATTTATCGCGACAAAATGCTTCGCTTAGAAGTCCACCATTCAAATGCAGCCTGATCTCCCTCAATCCATCGGCACCTTCTAACAATGACTGTGGAAAGGCAAGATCTCTTCAGCTTTGTCCTGTCTTCCCCTCTGCTCGAGGAAACATCAGCTTGCACCAGACTCTGATACAGCAAGAAAAATCTTCTTTACCCACCTAGGGCTGATCTCCAGGCACAGATATTGCACCATTTTTTGCTGTCCACATAAGCTACTGTTGCTGAAACTCAATGACTGCCCCTCGATGCTGTCCATGAAAGCATTGAGCAAGATCTAACCATCCAGCCAGCACCTGAACAGCTAGACTGGTGCTTGTCATAAAGCCCCTGAAATTCATCCTCAGTCTCTCAGTGCTACCCTTGGAGTCTCACAACTTCTTTTGCCTGGCCACGGAGTGTCGCGGATGCGATTAAAGAAAGCTTCACCCATTGAGAGTAGCCCAATGAGAGTAATTGGTTATTTTTAATTTTGATGCGTTTTCCCCAATTTTTGGGTTTGCTTGGCGAAGTTATTGTTTAATGAAACAGCAAGTTGTTTTGCTGACTAATACCCAACCCAAGGGTGAATATCTTATCATATTTTCCCATATGGGATTGTTATTTGCTGATGGCCAAAGCCATAATTGTTATTTGGCCAGTTTGTCCAAATAATGGAAACTAGTGCCTTTGTGATAACAAAGGCTGATAGAAACTTCCAGCGGGGAAAGACTAATCATGTCTTTCAAAACACCCAACTGGGTGGAAAACATGATAAGTCTTTCACCAGCTGGAAGCTGGTAGAATTTTACAGAAACCTAGCATATTTTTCATCACCCAAAGTGGGCGAAAAATATGGCAGGTTTTATCTGAGATCGTCAAGCCCCACCCCTGCGAGGGAGTAAACGAGGGTATAAATATCCCCGATCCCAGTGATCGGGTTCATAATTTATAAAAATATAATTACCGTCAAAACGGAGCGCGTCGCTTGAACCTTTTTTTTTTTGCTTTATTATTTTGTGTGATTGGAGTAAATAAAGTTAATTTTATTTAATTTTATTTACTAGAACTGTATCCAAATTAGGGAATCATAAAAAGATTCCACGAGGCGGTAAATCGAAACCCTAAAAGGTTCCGATTTATCGAGGGAAGTTCAATAGGAACTTTCCGACCAGAACATCACCCTGTAGTATTGTCACTACCGAAGTTTCCCTTCAGGGCAGGAAGCTTGGGTTTTGACACGGACACCGGACGTTACAAGCCCTAAAATCCCTTCGGGACGGGACGGGATTCCCGTCCTGTCCCGAGGCCATCTCTAATAATAGGGCTTCTTATGCAGTAGGGGCGGTCATGAACAAGGATGTTAACTAATATATACACCTTGTAAAAAACAAAAATGAACTTTTGTTTATCCACTTTCGATAAAGTTGATTTTTCGACCATAGGGTGGCTATCATGGTTTTGGTCATTTTTAGTCAAAAAAATTTTGGCGCGAAAATGGCTTGCCGCCCTTAAAAGTGTTTTACGTATGTTTTACAACTAAATACATTATAAAAACCTCTTAAAACAGGCTAATAAATTGGTGTCAGATTGCCAGTACTTTACCAAAACGTAAAATCAATAGAAAACTGTGGTGACAAAAATATACCGGCGCAGGGTGCGCAGATGTCCTGATTTATCAGGAATTTCCTGATTTTTCGATTCAAATCCTGATTTTTAATCGCCAAAAATCAGGAATTTCCTGTTTTTTGTTCGAAATCCTGATTTTTTGAGATTTTTTGTTCGAAATCCTGATTTTTGGAGATTTTTTTGTTCAAAATCCTGATTTTCCGTTTTTTTATCTGCGAACCCTGCTTACGTACACCAACTTTTTAAAAATGGGGAAGTTTTTTGAAAGGTACACGGACAATTCGCCTCAGGAGAATTCGCCTCCGGGACAATTCGCCTCCCGGGACAATTCGCCTCCCATTACATTTTTATTTCCTGTTCAGTCTGTCCATTCACTCCATGAACAATAAGCTTATTCTTACGGTGTCCCAAAAAATACCCGACGGATTTTTTTAAACGGCTTTTTTAAGATGATTCTTGCATCCAAAAATTATTTCAATAATATTATTTTGTAGCTCTTTCCTTCCTCTATCGAATGGTATATAAAGTTTCATCAGAATGTTTTAGAAAAGCCATTATTTGGCTACAGACACACGTGAGGTCATTTTAGGATGTTGATAGGCATTTTTATCACTTTAACTGATCAAAATTTTAGTTGGAAGTTCAAAGCTACGGCAAAATAAGAGCACCATGATGTAGCGCAGTTCAAAGCTACAAAACCCACCTTACTAAGTAGCTTTTTAAAAATCTGGGTGTTGAGATATGGCTGAAAAATTAATATCTTGAAAAATGACCAAAATCAAATTTTCTCCAAATTTTTTGGAATTTTAGTCACTTTTTCAAGATATTAATTTTTTCAAAAAAGCCATATCCGTCGGGTATTTTGGGACACCCGGTAGTTTGTTTTTTGCAGTTAAGGTAATGTTGTAGTTGTATTGCAATCTTTTTTCTAACTTTTTTTGTCAATTCATCACCGAATCGCCCTAATTTTCTCATGTTGTTGTCCACATGTTCATTTAGATGGTCCACTTGGATAATGGAGGTCTCCAGCTAGTCAAAAAAATTTCAGCCACTAAAATTACACAAATTTTAGATATGTTCATTAAACTGCTAGATACATAAAATATCTCAGATTTGGTGGTTTAGACAAACTGACAAACATTTGACTAAGTGGACACACAATGAACCAAGTGGATGTTCACGTGGTGTGGTTGGTGTTGCATCTCTTTAAATTGAATTTTGTATTACCACGTATTCACTGGAAATCTGTAAAAAATTGAAAATTGTTCCCTGTTCATATATAAAGGCATTCTCACCCTGCTCTGATAATAGAGACAACAGTTATTTGACTTCAAAATTTATCGGCCTATAACCAATTTTATTGGCTACCAGACAATTTCTAATATTTTTAGAATTTGTCGCGCAACATTTCTAATATTTTTCGGTAAATTCGGGACAAAAACAACCGAATTTACCGAAAAATATTAGAAAATGTCGCGCGACAAATTCTAAAAATATTAGAAATTGTCTGGTAGCCATTTTATTGCCTTCCTATCAAACCATCTTCAGCATGCCTGAATTAATCAAAAAAATAAGTTTTGGAAGCCAAAACCTATAAAAAATTGCTCCAGTGGATGACGCTTGATTTGTTGGTTCAGACTACAAATTTTTTAAAAAGAGAAGTTCTGTAATTTTGTAGTTTCATCAAGGCCACCTCGACCACTCAGGAAATTGGAAATTAAGTGTTTGGGCTCAAATGAAAGCTCACGATTTGCTGAATGAGATAGCACTGAATTCGATCACTTTTTGTCACTAGTTCACCGAGCTGTGGCCTCCTGAAGTTTGGTACGCAGAAAACCAGTACATTTCTTAAAAAATTATACTTAGTGAAAATATGATGATGTACACTTGTTCAAAACTTTATTCGACGCAGAAAGAGTAACTCTTTCTAATGAGTACAAAAAATTATAGTCTGTAATAAATTTTGGCTCAAAAGTGTGTTTTTTCAAAAAATTAGCATTTTTCGAACACCAATTTTTGGCGTAAAAGCTACCATAAAAAAAGGAAATCAGCGTGCACCTTTCTGAATTCTAGTGCATCAGAAAGAACATTTCCTAACGCACCTTTCTGGCGAAAAAATTCCAAAAAATTGAGGGAGGCAAGGCGAAAAAGGCATTGAAGTTTGCTAGTCGTCTTAACTCTTTTCAGTTTTTGACGTAAAATTTTTTGTACCGAAAACCTGAAATTCTGACACTGAATTCGTGATCAGCGTATCTTATTTGCTTCTAAAACTACTCTTAGAAGTAGGGTTGTCGAGCGCTCGAAATTTTCGAGTCGAGCGCTCGATTCGACATTCGAAATGCGAAATTTTCGAGCGCTCGATTCGAAATTCGAAAATTTTTAGCGCTTCGCCGCCTCATTAATGGATTTTTTAAAAATAAATTAATCGAAACCATGGTTAATCGACTACACATGACCGCTTTACCACACCAAACAAATAAGCGGCCGAAAAAACTACCATTCTTTGTCCATAGTTGTGCTTGATCAAACGGCGCAGATCGGAGACTCTGAGATCGTAAAAAGCACCGCTCTGGCTTTTTTCGCATCAGAAGGTCCAATTTTTTGTTCGCTAACTTTTCCTTGGGCCTTGCCGATTTCAGGTGACCCTAAAGATGAGTTGTTGATCTACTCTTTGGATGTCTAAGCTCTACCCCACAAGTGAAAATGTCTTTCCACCGACTTTCTTAAACGATTCCAAACTTCGCTTGGCATTTTTCTAAAACAAGAAAAATTCACCATTACATTCTTTTTGTGTGCTGCAACATCCAAACTATAACTCGAAAATAAGCACTCAAAATTCAAAAAGCATAATTCGAATTTTTTTTCGAGCGCTCGAAATTCGAAACCATAATTCGAAATTTTTTTCCGAGCGCTCGAAATTCGAAATTTCCGATCGAAATTCGAAATTTTTCGAACTTTCGAGCGAAAAGTTCGAAATCGAGCGCTCGATTCGACAACCCTACTTAGAAGTGTACTTTGAATGTCATATCTCAAATTTTTCTCAGAACAATAAATATTTGATTCACCAATTGTTGACTGTTTGAAAGTTTATTGTCCTGAGAGGAATTTGAAATATGACATTCAAATGCATCTCTAAGAGTAGTTTTAGAAGCAAATCAGATACGCTGATCACGAATCCGGTGTCAGAATTTCAGGTTTGCCCAGTAAAAATTGTTTTCACGTCAAAAACTCAAAGAGTTAGGATGACTAGCAAACTTCAAATGCCTTTTCGTCTTGCCTCCCCCAATTTTTTCCGGGTTATTTTCGCCAGAAGGTGCCTTTTAAAATGCTCTTTTCCATGCATTATAACTTAGGAGGGTACACCCGATTCCCGATTTTATAGCGGTTTTTTCGCAGAAAATTGGTGTTCGAAAAATGCTGATTTTTTGAAAAACACACTTTTTACGCCAAAATTTATTACATATTATAAAACCTAATTCACCACACGATTTTACATTTGATAGCATGGTTTGTTTTAAATTTAAAATTTTTTTATTTTTCTGGCCATCCAGGTGAATGTACACCTGAGCAGAAGGTACCTACCCTGGATTTTGATTTATTTACCACACAATTTTACGTCGAAAATAAGGGTTTGAATGTGGCATGTTGACTATGACTTTTCAAAGATAACTTCTACTACTTTTTTGTACCGTAGGCGAATTGTCGCGAACCCTTTTTGAAACACCCTAAATACTGAATATCCCCAGTAAATTTTATTTTGACTTTTTCTTTCGACTTGTTGTTATTTCTTAATTTTTTGCACTAGAATGTAGCCCTGGATCTTGGCCGCAATTTTGAAGCAGATAGTCGGAATTTTGCCGCAAATTTATATTTTTACTTTTTTACCCCACATTTAAATGTTTTCGAAACTAATAGCACCTCAGTAGTCCTCCCTGTAGCCCTTTCCGCATTTTCGGCTGTCCCGCGCCAATTCAAAACTCTAAATTCATCGTCATCAACGGCGAAGGTCCTTTAACTTCAAAATGACTATGTTTCTTAAATTGTTGAGAAAGACCTTCGTCTCCTGCGTCAAATAACATATCATTTTAGGAATGCACAATGAATAAAATGAGAATTGTGCAGAAACTAAAAACAAATAAACTTTTTAAAGATTATGTTTACAAAAGTGTGTGCAAATTCACATTGTCACCCTTTTTATACAATTTTTAAGCTATCTGGTGCAGAAATAACAGGTCCTTCAAAATATGCAAACCAAAAGTGTTAGGCAAAATCGAAAAATTTGTGTACAGGACTTTTTATGTGGAAAAAAATTCCAAAAATTTTTTTCACATCATTCAGACCCATTTTTATGAGATTAAATATTTCAGGGTAAAAAATTGTCCCGCACACATTCCAACATTTGAAATTCTCATTTTTGGCGATGCTGACGGTACTATAAAACTCGTTTTCTGTAATTTTGAAGCAGCATATAAGAAACTTTGTTACCTCAGAATTTCGACCCCAAATTTGTTTGCCTATCTTTCAGAGCAACTCATCCTGAGCAACTTTGAGAAGAACTGTCATATTAAAAAGTCGGTCTCACACAGAAGATTATGCTTTTTAACACGCGAAAGGTGGAACGTACTATCCTATGCGTCTTGTGCAAAATTCCACGCTGAACACGATGGTGTGAAAAATTTTTTCGGAAAGAGAGGGATGGAAGGGTAAAACAGCTTCCGAAAATAGGTGATTTTCACCTACTCCACCCACCTGGAATCGAGCAAAATATGGGTGTTACTCGCTCAAATTAACTGCCCTTAAAATGAGAAAATCACTATCAAAATTAGACTCCCGCTCAAGACAAAAAAGATTTGATTTTCAAATTTGGATATAATTATTAAGCGGAATTTTAAATTTAAAAGGGCATGTTTCGTGCGCGATGAAACACAATTTTCAAAAAAAGAAAAGGCGTGAATCAGGCGTGCCAGAGATTTGAAAAAGATTTAAATTTTGTATATGAATTTTGAATTTCGTCAACCCAGCAATTGTATGTGCAGCGAAAGGCATGAGTACTCAACTTAAACACCTCATTCAGCCGGGTTGGGTCCCGATCTGTGCGTGGCTGTACACTCTGTATAGCGAACAGGGCGGAACAAGTAATAATCCAATTTTTCATACCAACTCTTCTCGAATTTTCTCGTTCTTTTGTATGATCTGTCAGGTAAACAAGATGTTCGACCCTACTTGGATATAAACCCCCCCCCCAAATCAACTTTTTTTAAAAGTGTTCCAAACATTTTCTATCGACCTAAAATGGCCTCAGAAGTTCAAAAAAACGATTATTTTTAAAGTTCTGGTCAATAAAAAATCGACTTTTGGACACTTTTAAATTTTCACTTTTACCTGTTTTACCTGATTTGGTCACTGGAGCTGGGCAAAAATAGTCTCTAATGCATTTTTTGATCAAGAGTTCTTGCTCGGAATTATGTCTAAGGTAAGTGAGTGGCGCATCTCTAACCAACCAAGCCCCCTGCGACCCCTTCGGGGGCGCAGGGGCGTGGTTGCTTGGGGTTGAGATGCGCACACCCACATACCTTAGACGCAAAATCACTCGAAAGTGACTCTGGATGCATAAAAAATGTATGCATGCCAGAGTTTATTTATGCGTAGCCCCAGTCAACACTATGTTCAAACATCTTCCTTTTTGTTAGAAATTGGCACCTTTTGGTCCATTTCCACCAAATACAGACCTAAATCCCTTTAAAAATGGTCAAAATGGGTATTTTTGGTGGTCCCAAAACTCAGTGTTTTTATTGATCAGAACTCAAAAATAATGCTTTTTGAATCCTGAGGCCATTTTAGGTCGATATAGGGTGTTTGGAAAACACTTTGAAAAAAGTTGATTTGGGGGGGGGGTTATATCCAAGTAGCGCCAGATTTTCGATTTCGGTTACCTGAAACCGAAATCGAGGATAACCAACAGGAAGCAGTTGGGTTACATAAACCAACAACCGAACAAAGGCTCAGCGAATCCAAAACTAGAGCACGAGAACACTTCGAAGAGGTCCAGCTCAGTTTCAACTCGGACCTGACCCGGCTAAATGATAGGGGTTAAGTTGATACTATGCCTTTCGCTGCACACACAATTGCTGGGTTTGACGAAATTTAAAATTATATAAAAAATTAAATCTTTTTCAAATCTCTGGCACGCCTGGTTCGCGCCTTTTCTTTTTTTGAAAATTGTGTTTCATCGCGCACGAACATGCCCCTTTTAAAGGCATACCCACGCTAATAAGAGGTGGTGCCGGGAATTCAAAAAATTTTCCTAATCATTGGACTTCTGTACGGATTAAAAAAACATGGGTTCTAACAAACCACACCTAAAATTAAATTCTAAGCCTTGTTTTGTTAGAAACCAAGTTGAAAAAATCCTTACAGAACTTCAATGATCAGGAAAAAAATTCGAATTCCCGGCACCACCTCTTATTAGCGTGGGCATGCCCCTTTAACAGTGATTTTCTTATTTCAAATGCCGTTTCATAAGCGAGTCGACTACGCTGAACACGAATCCGGTGTCAGAATAGATAGTTTTCCTGGCAATTACGGAGTTACCCGTAAAGCCTCGTGCTAATTAGCGGATTTTACCTTCACTCTCACTCTTCATTGGACACACAACAAACCTTTCACTCTCACTCTGACTTTGGCCCTCACTCTCACTTTCACTCTCAGTGTGTCCAAAGTCAGAGTGAGAGTGAAAGGCAAACTGAGAGTGAATGGCAACTTTTAAAAGACTTGAAACTGAAAAAGACTGGGAGGCAGACTGAGAGGCACACTGAAGGGCAATTTTTCTAATTTTTTATTTATTTCTGCACCCCGGATTCGAACCAGCGATCTCCCTTCTAAGGCACTACACCAACCCCTCTCCTTATTGGATAGCCCATAACTCACCGTCGGAGTAGCCAATAGGCAGAAATAACTGGTTTTTTGGGTTTTCTAAAGGGGGGGGTGGGAAACTTTTTTGCAAAAAATCGATTGAGCTGATCAGAATTCCAGTCCGATGGGCTTAATCGCCCAGAATTCCACACTAATCCACCCTGAACCATTCCAAACCACCAAAATCTGGAATTCTGGGCGATTAAGCCCATCGACTGGAATTCTGATCCGCTCAATCGATTTTTCGCAAAAATTTTCGGTGGTATTTAATTTTGCTGCAAAATTTGAATTTTGCTGCCAAAAATTTGAATTTCGCTGCCAAAATTTGAATTTTGCTGCCAAAATTTGAATTTCGCTGCCAAAAATTGAATTTCGCTGCCAAAAATTTGAATTTTGCTGCCAAAAATTTGAATTTTGCTGCCAAAATCTTTAATTCTGCTGCCAAATCGAATCTGCTGCCAAAAATTTGAATTTCGCTGCCAAAAATTTGAATTTTGCTGCCAAAAATTTGAATTTTGCTGCCAAATCAAATCTGCTTGCCAAAAATTTGAATTTCGCTGCCAAAAACTTGAATTTTGCTGCAAAAATCTGAATTTTGCTGCCAATTTATCCCAATTGAACTGTATTTCTTCCATCTTTGTCTACCTTCAAATCATTTTGTTATCTGTTTCAGATGCATATCGAACAAGTCGTTCAACCAAAAAGCGTGCTACGGGAATTATGTACAACGTGATCCAGACATTTGAAGGTTCCGATGCAAAAGGGAGTTGGAAAATTGGAAAAAGTACCCTGGCAATCCTTGGTCAAGCAATGAATGGAGACTGTAAGTTTTTTTTTATTTGTCTTACTAAATATTATTGAAATATGTTAGGGCTAGATTCTAGACACAGTGTAGAATGCAGCTACAAAGGAAGAAAATCTTTTGGTTGTCCTGCTGTGCTGAGGATTCGTCGCTCGACCATGGCAAACAATGAACAAAGATTTGGAATCTCGAATTTGTCCAAAACAATGCCTGCGCAGCTCCGTTTTGTAATTATTTCTTCTCATCTTCAGCTCACAAACACACTTTAGTTGGTTGTTTAGCCTCACGGGACAACGCCAGACGTGCCCAGCCAACTGAATTTCTACAAGTGCACATGCTCTGTTGGGGTCAAAAAGAATCCTTGCAAACATGCCATTAGTATAACGAAGAAGATGGGCCTCATACGTTATCCAGCTGAAGCTATTTCTGATCCATTGGGTAAGAAAAGGAAAAGAGGAAGACCTCACAAGCTTAGTGAATTTTTGGTGTGTAATCCATCCGTTTGTCAAGATTTGTAGTGATTTGTTGTTTTCGTCACGAATGTCTCTTGCATTGTCATTATTTCAATAAAATCAAAACTAAACCTCGTGTTTTCAATTTATTCGTAAGTAGAATTCAAATTTACATAATAGTATAGGAAAAAAAGGATTTGGTGCAACAATCTCAACAAAATCATGCATGAATCAAAGATCAGGCTGTAGAAATAGGTCGAGAATTTAGGCAGTAAAACTTAAATTTTTGGCAGCGAGATTCAAATTTTTGACAGCAAAATTCAGATTTTTGGCAGCAAAATTCAAATTTTTGGCAGCAAAATTCAAATTTTTGGCAGCAAAATTCAAATTTTTGGCAGCGAAATTCAAATTTTTTGCAGCAGATTTGATTTGGCAGCAGAATTAAAGATTTTGGCAGCATAATTCAAATTTTTGGCAGCAGATTTAAATATTAGCCAAATTTCCCCCCCCCCTCTTAGTAGACCCTCAAAAAACCAGTTATTTTTGCCTTTGATTTTTTGCATTTTGGCCACTCTGGATGTGGTTCTGAGCGATTCTAAGGAGTGATGTAGAGGTTGCTGGTTCGAATATTCGAAAAATCCGCTAATTGGACACACGAAAATTGAGTGCAAGTGAGAGTGATAGTAAAAATAAGTGTCCGCTAATTGGACACACACTGAAGTGAGAGTGAAAGAAAATCCGCTAATGGACACGAGGCTTAAAGCCTCTAATAGTAGCCCCCCCCTTGGCATTGCGTTTTTTACCCACTTTTGCAGGACTGCTTTCATGCGAGTTACCACCCTACCGTTAAAAGAAAGACTCCGCCCAAGCATCCGCACTCGAATTCGAGTTAGGATTCTTGGGCGGAGTCTTAAATTTTATCTGAGTTTTTAAAGCAACATTCACTCAGTCAATAGCTCATTTGATAGCCCTAAATTTCAACTACATGATGTCAGAAGCTAAATAAGGAACTGAAAAATAAAAAAAAAACTGCAGCAACTGAATAATTTTGGAGAACAGTAAAAAAAAGGGAGGATTCTGTTTCGCGGATTCTTAGTGAGTAGTCTGTTTTAGCATCCGCAAAGTTTGTGCGCAAACAGCCTCCTCATTGTGTATGCGCCTTAAACGGGCATGCCCACACTAATAAGAGGTGTTGCCCGGGAATTCAAATTTTTTCAACTTTTCTTATGCTGTAGCGGTATGCGTAATCTGTGCGCCAGTAATGTGTGCGCCAGTAAAGTGTGCGCCAGTAATGTGTGCGCCAGTAATGTGGTGCGCCAGTAATGTGTGCGCCAGTAATGTGTGCGCGGCAATGTGTGCGCCAGAATATATATGATAACGATAGCTACCTAAGATGGTATCCTGAATACGTGTAAATACGTTCCTAACAGGTATGCACATCCAGATAGATGATTATCGATAATACCTTGGGGAAAATACCTTGGCGTTATGCATATATCTTCTCAACACATATAAGCACAACCCAGGTGGTCTAGTCCAATAGTGTTAATCTATATTCAATAGCTAAGATCGACTTTGAATGACCCAAAACCCTTTTTCAATGGCCGATCTAAAGGCTTGGTCCCGATCCACCCTAAATGCTTTTAATCAACTTTCAGTGGTCTCGTGTTATTGTGTTGGCAAGGGGTTGATCGCTTTGTGCCCAAGACCAGCACACTCCCTGTTGCAAGGGAAAGCGAACATGTGTGGTTATGTTGGATTTTGAATGTGATAGCTGTTTAGGGAAGGTGCCCAGCTGGTTTTCCTACCTACCCTGAGACTTATTAGTTCTCTAAAAACTATTTGAGCCAAGAAAAAAAGGTTTGCCATCACCGGGATTCGAACCTGTAACATTAAAAAAAATGGAGAATCACATTACCAGAGGATCAATTACCTCGAATCAATTTAAGGTGAAACAGAAACCAGTTATTCGAATGATCGAATCGTATTCAGGATACCATTCTGGGTAGGCATCATTATCATACCTATTCTGGCGCACACATTACCGGCGCACAGATTACGGCGCACAGATTACTGGCACACACATTACTGGCGCACACTTTACTGGCGCACACATTACTGGCGCACACTTTACTGGCGCACACATTACCGGCGAACAGATTACGGCGCACAGATTACGCATAACCGCTGTAGCGAGTTGCTGTAGCGAGTCACAATTGTAGCGAGTCGCAAGTGTAGCGAGTCACAATTGTAGTGAGTCGCAAGTGTAGCGAGTCGCTGTAGCGAGTCACAATTGTAGCGAGTCGCAAGTGTAGCGAGTCGCTGTAGCGAGTCACAAGTTGTAGCGAGTCGAATGTCAGTCCAATAGATAGCCTTGATCACGCCCTGTATTTTGAGATGTCACAGACCTAGGTGGCGTATTAATTTGAGCGAGTAACACCATATTTTGCTCGAATTCCAGGTGGGTGGAATAGGTGAAAATCACCTATTTTCGGAAGCTGTTTTACCCCTTCCAGTCCCTCTCTTTCCGAAAATTTTCACACCATCGTGTTTAGCGTGAAACTCTGCACAAGACGCATAGTTTAATACGTTTCGCCTTTCCCGTGTTAAAGGGCCATTACCATCTACGACAACGTTGTTAAATCTTACATTACAGAAAGAAAGCTCTGAAATTTCTGCATTGAATGATATATTTGACGCTTAGAAAAGCATAAAAAAATAATGTCGAGCATTTGAAAATATAAAATTTCTCATTTTCGGGGGTCTGTGCCACCTTATTTTTAAAAAGCGTAATCTTCCGTGTGATGGTCACGCTAAGTTTAGTGAAGCGTGTAAAGCAATAATTGGCTAAATTTTAGAAGTAATTTTTTTGCGAATCGTCAACACCCTTTTATTTTATCACTTTAGAATATTATGAATCAATTATCGAGGAAGCTGCAACAAGCTTGGCTGAACTGGGATTATTTGCTACAGAAGTGGAACAGATGGATGGATCAAAAGGATTCCTTCTTAGACCAACTTGAGCAGAAGTTGAATTGGTTTCGTGTTCGGAATTTTCTACTTTCTGGCCTTTTCTTTGGATACGCAAACTCCTGATCATTCGTGCGAAATTCAAGAAGATTGTCAATTACCGCAACATGAAATGGCTGGATGGTGTTGGTGACTTCCACGAGGATGAAGTTAGTTCGTATATTTTTCCTTTGTGATTGCTGTTAATTTTTTTCAACTTTAGGTCTACAAAGTATTCAGCTATTCAATTTTTACGTCAATGGTGGTTACTCAGAATTTTGCCTCTCTCCAAGGGGAAGGTTTTTGATCATGCAGGCACCGGGCAGGGTGATTTATTTTTCCTCCTGTCATTACGAATTCTTCATTTATATTTTAAAGCTCTCTGTGAGTAGTGATTCCATTGCTGATGCCTCTTTTCACACGTGTGTCATAGATTTGCTTCTGGGTGAACATTACAATTTGGACACCGATGACCTTAGCGAAGTGTCTCCTAATGATCCCTATTCCCGCTTGGTCGGCTTCTATTCCTTGAATGACAATGCTGTCGTCTACTTGGATAAGTTTCCTGGATTAAGAACACTTCGACAGCGAGTCCTTTCTGTTGAATTTTTTCGTCACAGTCTTTTTAAATTTTTTCATGAAAGTTTTAGATAGACCATCGCCAGCGCAGAGCCGAGTGTTTGGGATACCGCGCTTTTTATTTCAATGATACTGGATTTAACTTTTTCATGGGATTATGTCTTGACTACGGTTCTGATTATTGTGCTATTTCAAATAAAGCAGGTAAGTCTGGATGATTATTTCGGAGTGCTACTTTTTTCTAGTACCAAAGTTTTTGATTCTGGGTGCCAAATTTTATTTTTTTTGAACTTTTCTCTTTTTCTCTCTCACTTTGTAGTTACACTTTTGAAATTTTTTCAACTATCGTGTAGCTCTGAATCTCAGCTATTCAACAAGATATCTTTTTTCAGTAAAATATTTTAAAAATGTTGGACATTTAGGGGTCTGAATAGAGAAACCTAGTTGAAAAATTACTTCATACAAAGCTCAAAATCTTCAAATCTTTGAAATTTTTTACAGGAAATTAAAGTCTAGTTAGAAAGCTGAGATTCAGGGCTACGCGTTCATGTGTCAAGGAAAAAAATATCTTACTCTGTAAAGAGTTTTTCTATGCATGTTAAATTTTGGTACAATCGACTCTCTATATAACATAACTCTACATAACATAATTTTAGGGTCAGAAGTTCGTTCCCACCTAGGGTCCGACACTTTTTTAACCTGATCTTTGAGGTCTTTTGCACTTCTGTTTTTACAGCCTGGTCCCAAATATCATAAGGATTCCGATTTTGCCGATCGTTTTTTAGAAACCTGTAATATTTTGGTCTAAAAAAGCAAAAACCCCATATAACATAACTCGACTTAACAAAAATCCTATTTTTTCACCAAGTTTTTATTTTTTAAAGAAAATTTTTTCGGATTCCTAAAAATGATTGGCGAAATCGGAATCCTTGCAGTGTTTGGGACCAGACTGTCAAAGCAGAACTGGCAAAAGCTTGAAATGACCGTGTGAAAAGATGTAGAATCCGGTAACTTGCTCGGTCCCTTGAGTTATGTTATATAGATAGTCGACTGTACTAGAAAAAAATATTTTGCTACTAGATTTAAGTATTACTCTTTTATCAACTTTTCTTTGATTGTAAATAGCTTAGAGCACATCTTCCGGTTTTCTAAGAATCCGCTAAAGCAAATGTTTTCCCAGTGGGCGCTAAATATTCCGATCTACTTCTTTTCTCAGGAAAATTTTTCAGGATGCTTTTGCAGATGTTGCTCCTCTCCATCACTTATATGGTAAAAAGTCTTGTTTTCGGATGAAGCGCCTGGGGATTTGTTCTTCTTGTTCTCGATGATGCGTCACGATCAGAACTTTTGCCGAAGCACAACATCTTGAAAATATAATGAATGGCCTAGACAGACTTGCTTCGTTACTCTTTTAAGTATGTCGTATTCTTTTAAACATCTTGCCATTAGCTACTTTTTCAAACAGTTCTCGCGACTTCACTATTCAATCTGCTGCTCCTTGCTACAAGACTGGCTTTCCTGCGTACTTGCGGGGAAATTCCCCATTTTTTCCAATTGCGCATAGTCAACGAGGAAGTAGAATGGTATAATCTGTTTAATTTTCAGTTCATGGCCGTTTGATGAAGACTTCCAGACACTCATTGAAGCCACTCTATATTCTGAATCTTCTCGTCTGCTACGTACTACTTTGTTCGCTAGCCGTGTGGTGACAGCTGCTATTTTTTGTTGTCCATGCGTATGCGAGGTAAGTTCTCTATTGTGCTCTAAATTGCTTGTTATTAAATCAAACTTAAGCCACACTTTGCCTTCTCCCTTGATTTCTATTTTCGACTGCTTCTACTATACTCATTAAGCAATGTTCGTGCGGAGTTTCATAGATGCATTCGAAACTATTTCCATCACGTATGGTTTCGTCTGGAGTTCTCGACACAAGTGGGTGGCGTTGGATAAGTACCTGTCACCTTCCTGGCCTGGTCAGCGGAAAAATTATAAGTGAAGCGTCGTTAGAACAAGTTTCTTACAACTGTCCAACCGAGGTTCACTTTTATTTGTTTGCTACAACGGTAGACTCTATAATGCTTTAAATTTAGGTGAACACGGCTGTTTCAATACTATCTCACCCATTAGTCAACAAAAAGTGCCTTTCGTTAAGAAAAATTGTCGGAATGAAGCTCCAACGTTTTCCGAATGTTGCGCTGAAGAAGGCCTTTCAAGAACTTATTCGATATTACAGTGGTTGTTAGTCTTGCATGTGTATATTATGTATGTTACAAATAAAGTTGTATTTGGTTACCGCATTCTTCATAGTAGTCAGGCGCTCTCTGTTCGAAGGGCGATTTTTAAAATACTGGCACTGGTCGAGGCTACTACTCACTGGGGTAGAAGTAATTCTGCCCAGTCACTACGCTCGCCCGCTAATTAAAATTAGCTAATTTCCATCCTTATAAAATTGGTAAATGATGCACTTCATTTGTCAAAAACATCATGGGTGGCCAGTTGGGGATGGGATGCATGCCACATGCCATCTCCCCGGCAAATTTTTCGTGAAGGGGCCACGCATTTTTCGCTATTTTGAAAATAATGTTTAAACGACTCCTAAGTAATTTTTGTATGCTTAAAACGATAAGAAACTTATTTTTTGACACTTTTTCGAACAAAATTCTCGCCTAAGGCAACAGTTGTCCCCGCCAAAATATTTAAAATATTTGCTAGATTCTAGCCCTCATTTTGAGTATAAGATGTCTGCGACCGAAAATAAAAATTGTTCCTGTAGGACCCTATGAAATTTTGTCGTGCAACTTGTGTTGCGCGGGAGTATGAGGGGAGCCAAAGAAAATTGAGAGTGCAATATAGCAAAATGACCAGCATGAAAACGCGAAATTTCAGAAAATTTTTCAAAAAAAATGACGTTATAGAGCTTAACTGCATCAGATACAATTGTTAGATCACAGATGAGACTTTGTTTATCCTTTTTTTGAGAGGATTGATGAACTAGGCTGGGGGTATACGACATTCCACCGCCGCGACATTTCACCACCTACGACATTTCAGCACCGCTATAATAACTATCGTTCATACTGTGTTAAAGGGGTATTCCCGTCTATTTTTCAACCCTTAAAAATATAATAAAATAAATAAAATCTTATATCGTTATCTGTCCGGATCAACTGCAAGTATCGATTTTAGTCAAAAATAAAAGCAATTTTTTGTGCTCATTACAAGTGTCACAATCAAATTATATCACAATGAAGGGCGAATCTCACGTGAAGCACTTTCAGCGAATGGGCAGACAAGACACCATAATCACAGCCATTGCAGCCATGTGAGGAAATCATAAAAGCGATAAGTGCCATCATGTTCAGCGTACTGTGAATAGGGTATTGGTGTAATAATTTGGCATGCCTAAAAAATCCCTATCGGCATCTTTAGATTCAATTTTACGAAAATCGCTCTTAAAAATTAAAATTTATATGAAAATTTTTTGACTTAAAGTCATGAAGTCTTTTGGGGTCTTTTAGCGTCATTTTAGGCTCATTTTCAATTATTTTTTCATTTTTAGGCTTGAGCTTAGGCAAGGGTAGGCCAGCGTACGTTAGGATGGACTTAGGAAGGTTTCTTGGATTTCAAAAAAGTAAGAAAAACATGTTTCAGTCCGTCCTAACATACGCTGACCTACCCTTGCCTAAGCCTAAAGCCTAAAATACACACCAGGGGGACCAAGTCAAACAGGGGTAATAAGCCAAACGGCACTGTATCCACCCATGGATGTGCTACTAGGTAAAAAAAATTCGAAGGTTATTTTTTCTCCTATATATAACTGAAACTGTGTCAAAAATGACCTTAAAACAGGGCTGCCATATGTCCTTTTAAAAATATATGTCCTTTTTTGAGACCCCAAATCTTTTTTTATTTTCGAAGTTTTAGTCTAAATCTTTTTTTTCGCTTCAAAATGGCAATAAGCACTAGATAAAATGGACTTTTTTCTTCCAATTCCTCTTTTTGACCAAACGTCCTTTTTTTTAATTTTGAGATGGCAGCCCTGCCTTAAAATATCCTAAAAGACCATCTGGCCTCCATGACTTAAATCAAATTTTTTAAAATAAATTTTAACTTTCAAATTAGAAACTGTTCACAATGTTCCTGGTATTGTACTCAGCAAAAAAGTATCTTAGGACGTGTTTTTGTATCACTTTTTGAAAATTTTGGAAGGAGCGGGGGGGGGGGTTGCGGCTTGGTAAACGGGATAAGTACCTATATAAGTAGTCTATGAGTCTTTACTGTTGCAAATGCTCTTATAAGATTTTAGCAAATAATATTATGAAATATATTTCTTTTTTCTCTCTCATACATTATTCATTCCGGCAACAAGTCGTCCTCAAGAATGTCGTCGTTGTCAAATATTTCGCCCATATTTAGCGCAGGATGACTGGTGGTGGTTGGTCTGTAGGGGGCATCACCCACAGGGTCTTTGTATCTCAAGTCATTGTCATCTGAAATAATATTTAAAACATAATTCGTCGGATGACGAATCAGCCTTAGCTTTAATTGCATTTCTGCGAGTACAGTCAAACCCCGGTTTAGTGTGACCCCTGGGACCGCAAAAAAAGTCGCACTAAATAGTGGTCGCACTAAATCGGGGTTGCACTTTCGAGACTTTCAAAGATTTTTGACCCAGTCCATCAACCTCAGGGTCGCACTAAATCGAGGGCGCACTGAATCGGGGTTTGACTGTATAAAAATCTTTTCTAAGACCACAAACGCTAACGCACACCAATGGACCATGACCTGGCCATGTCGGATTTTTTTCTACTTTTTTCAATCTATCTTGTAGAACATTTAACGGGATGTTTAGAAAGGTTAAAAATTTTAAAATTTTTTGGTTCTATAAGAAAATCGATACTTGTCCCGTTCAAGCCCCCCTCCAAAATTTTTGAGAAGTGACTTTTGAGAAACATGATAAAAGAAACATTTGGAGGTTTGAGTATAGAATCCTCTCACGCAGAGTGCTCAGATGGAGAAGAGGGGGAGATTACTAACAAGAAGATGTTGAACATAGTTTTGAATACTGGGGCCTACCGCATAAATAACTCTGGTATGCATGTTTTTTTTCATGCATCCAGAGTCACTTTCGAGTGATTTGCGTCTAAGGTATGTGGGTGTGTGCATCTCAACGCCAAGCCCCCAACCTCCTTGCGCCCCTGTGGTTCGAATTTTTCGAAAAAAAAACACGCAGCTTTCTCATGAAATCGGGGTCGAGAAACACGAATATGAGATTATCTCCTCCATCTGAGAACTCTGCGTAGGGGGGTTTCTATGGTTATACGACACTTGCGGCCCGGAAACTTGCGGCCGACATTTGCGGCCCGATACTTAAAGATTCAGAAAAGATATTTAAAAATGG
Organism: Ditylenchus dipsaci; assembly: GCA_004194705.1. NCBI lineage: Eukaryota > Metazoa > Nematoda > Chromadorea > Rhabditida > Anguinidae > Ditylenchus > Ditylenchus dipsaci. Next base: position 461,770 of record SADC01001285.1, on the reverse strand, counting down.
TTGAGGGGTTGTACTGGGAGGGGTATTGTGTACTGTGTTTGAATTACCATTTGTCTTGTAGTGATTCAAACGTGTTGTTAGTATATAAGGGTCTGAACGTCTGTGTTCAGATCAGTTTGTGTCCGAATAAAGCTATTAAGAAGTCGTGTGCTATCGTCTCTCTCTCAGCTATCACCCAAGGACACAACAAAGGGAAAGCCATAATACAGGGGCTCCGTATTAAGTAACTTATTTGGCTGCTTTGCCATGCTTTTCAACATAGAACTTGGCAAAAAGAGTCTCTATTTGCATTTTATGATCAAGAGAACTTCTCGGAATCATGTCTAAGGTAAGTGAGTGCGCACATCTCTAACTCTCAAGCCCCCTTCGGGAACGCAGGGGCTTGGGGGCTTGGAGTTGAGATGCGCACACCCACATACCTTAGACGCAAATCACTCGAAAGTAACTCTGGATGCACGAAAAAGCATGCATACCAGAGCCATCCATTAATTCAACCTAGCACTCAAAAAGTGCTTGGCTCAGGCGAAAAGCCAACGAATCGAATCGAAAATTTCATCACCAAGTATCGGGCTGCAAATGTTGGGCCGCAAGTGCCGGCCGCAAGTGTCGGCCGCAAGTTTCCGGGCCGCAAGTGTCGTGTCACTGTTTCTATAATGCAACCCATTCGGAAACATTTTCCGATAAAAATGGATCTTTTCTAAAAAATTGACTTTAAATTCTGAAGGCTCGATGGTGTTTTTAGAGTCTTTTCAGGGTATTTTTCAACTGCTTAACCATTTTTTAGGCTTAGACAAGGGTTGGTCAGCGTACCGTATAACCTTTATTAATCTCCCATCCCTGACTTTGAAGAATTGTATCTCAGCCTAGAGTGAATATTTTGCAAATCTGTTTTCTTAACTCCCACGAGCTCTACCGATTCCGCTTTTTCGATTTTGATCATTCACCCTAAAATTATGAGATTGACAATGAATTTTTCAGATTTATGAGGGGGGGGGGGTGTTAAAATAACTCTCGCGGGGGCTTGATAGAGGTTATGCGGTATGTTAGGACGAGCTCAAACATGTTTCTTACAAATAAAATATTATTGAGGGCGTCCTTACATACGCTGACTTGTCTAAGCCTGAAATACACACCAGGGGGACTAATTCAAATATGGGTGACAAGCCTAATGGCACTAGTACCCACATATACGTATGCATACTACAATTTCTATATGCAGTAGACCCTAGAAAGTAAAAAAATGTTCATAATTTATAACTTTTTCTTATATTTGATTAAAATTCAGTTCAAAATACCCTAAATAGACCATCTGGTTTTGAGGAACAAGTGTCAATTTTTTCAAGAAAAGTTTAATTTTTTTATCAGAAAGTGTTTGCAGATGTTTCTTTTATTATGTTAAGCAGAAAAAATTGGCTTGAGACGTCTTTTTTGGTCACCTTTCAAAAATTTGGTGATTCGGGGGAGTTATAAACGGGACAGGTACCGAATTTTTTTGAGAACCATTTATTTTAAGTCACTCTTTTTTGGGGCCACGTTTTTCGACATATCAATTTCCAAAGGCTCTAGCACGCTTTTTCTTTAATGAACTCTAATCACATAAATGGAGTACCCAAAATTCACAAACTATAAATGAATCGTTCTAGAAGTTTTAATCATGAAAACAAAATGTCTCGACGGTTTTGGACTCTCCATTAAATTTGCTATAAGATTGATTTAAAAAAAAAGAAAAAAGCTGCGGCATGGCCAGATTTCTCGATAGTTTGGTCCATTTTTACAGATTATGTCTTTTTCAAAAGATGGTAAACATTGGTAAGCAACTATTTAAAAAAATTGCTTACCAATGTCTTTTTTAACTGCTTTGTATGGCTGGTTGGTGCTAGCTCCATCGAATACAAGTCTAGCTGTGTTCGCATGAGCTGAGTTCCTTAAGCTGTTACGAGAAGAGGACGGTCGACTATCTGAATAATAATTAGATGGTCACAATAGCATCGGCTAACTCCCTTATTCGGTGCTTGCCCAGAAACATGTTTTTTTTCGTGTATTGACGTTATGTTAACTGCTTTCGGATCCGAACGCAGTTAACATAACGTATAATGCCAAGTTTATACGCGCCAATTTAATAACCATATTTTGTATTCTTTGTTGTTTTAAGATTACAGGTTCGAATCCTGGTGGTAGCAGACATTATTTTTTCTTGAATAATAGTCAAAAACTCGTTTTTTAAGACCATTTAGCCTCAGGGTGGGTAGGAAAAATCCTGAAACCCCCTCCCCTAAGTGGGTATCCACCTCCATAAACCGAAATTTTGGATTTAGCTGAAAATTTTTAAAAACAATTGTACTGCGTCCTGAACACGGTTCGATAATGCTAAAACTGCAAATGGACTTGCACGAAGCCCAGTTCTGGAGTAGTGTACCGTAGGGTATCCAAGTGTTGCTCAGGTTTTTGTACCTAGCTATCGGTACTCAGGTGAAAGTGCCTTGGTAGTAGTACTTAATGCTCAGGTAGTTTAAGTGAAACACCTCAAGAATGTGTATAGGTATTATAGAAGTGTCTAGGTATCGGTACTTCCATAAACTGTTTTCTGGACTAATGCTGAAGATGTTTCAATAATAATTGTAAAATAAGGTTTTGTATTATTTTTTTGAGTATTGGAAAATAATTGATTTTACCAAAACTCGAAAATACCTTACAAAAGGCATTTTACCACTATCAAACCATCTTCAGCACGCCCGAGTTATTTCAGAAAACAGGTTTTGGAGCCTGAAGGAAAGAAAAAATTTTGAAATTTTTTCTGATCCAAGTAAGCGATCACCACTATAATTAGCTGTAATTTAAGAGATTTTACGACAACTCGAAAAAAACCTATGAAACGGCATTTTACTAATATCAAACTTCTTTAGAATCCTTAATTAGTTCAGAAAACAGGTTTTCAAACCTGAAAACATAAAAAAGTTTGCACTAAATGGACGATTACTTGGTTTAGTCAGTGCATGGATTATCCAGTAGAACTACCGTTAGATTATGAAATATTTTAAATGATAAGAGCTCTTCGTAAGACAAAAATGTTAATTTGAACAATTTTGCGGGCAAATTTACCCGGGGGAATTCACCGGAGGATGAAATTACCGGAGAGGGAATTAACCAGAAGGGGAATTTACCGCGAGGGAGTTTACAGCCGCTTAATTGTCTAAGCTGACTCTATGAAGTGTTCCACAACAAAGAGATACAAAATATAGTTAGTAAATTTGAATTGGCGCGTATAAACTTGGTATTATACAGCCGCATTATACGTTATGTTAACTGCGTTCGGATCCGAACGCAGTTAACATAACGTATACGCACCGTTTTTTTCGAATGGGTTCCTCCTAAATTTATGAAACAACCTGGTTATGTTTACTCTCATCTAATAAAACAAGTAACATGACACAATTTAATGTGTTGAATGGCTTTTTTTCGATAAAGCAATGCCAATTTGGAAGGCGGTCGTAAAAAAAATCAGGGCAAATCCGAGCCCTGATGAAAAACATGTTTTTTCAACCAACTGACCGTAGATTATTTTACCAAGATTGACCTTCTGCATTAAGGACCAAGGTAAATTACCTTACATCAGGGTATTCTACCCGTTTTGGTCACTGTAACTGAGCTAAAAGGGCCTTTGTATATATATTCGATCATGAGCCTTGCTCAGATTGATCAGATAGAAAAAATTTTTGGGGTGGTTTTGGGAGGATACCGAATAAGGCAGTCTAGCCACAGCATTCCATTCTCATTCACTCACTTGGAGATGGGGCATACAGGTGTTGTTGGCTAGGAGCACTGTGTCTAGTACTAGGTCGGTTGCCCTGACCCGAGTCTGATTCTCGTTGCATTCGCAGTTGATTGACCTTCTCCAGCTTCTTTAACTTCTCCGCATACTCCTTTTCCTCAGGCATCCGTAGATCCTTACACAGCTGCACAAGGAACTTAAGACCTGTAAAAGGGTAGTAATCCTGCTGTTTTCATTGCCAATTACTACTCACACTCCACATTGTTGGGGAAGCGCCTGTGTATTTGCTTGTAGAGCTGCAGAGCTCGCTGGAAGTTGCCTGAGCGACGCTGACAACTAGCAATCAGCAGGTGCCACTCTATGTTGTTGGGTCTGCAATCATTATTGCTAAGGGACTACTTTTGTTATAATTTGTGAGTTTTACACACAATTAGGGTTGTCGAGGCCTCGATATTTTCGAGGCCTCGATTCGAATCGAAACTCGAAAATTTTCGAGTCTAAAACTCGAAATCGAGGCCTCGAAACTCGAAAAAATGACTAGAAATTTTTTTTCGTGGCCTCGAGGCTCGAAAATAAGACTCGAAACTCGAAATTTTCGAGTTTTCGAGTCTAAAACTCGAAATCGAGGCCTCGAATCGACAACATTACACACAATACTACTAAAACAGAGAATGTGAAAAAAAAATTCGAGCTTAGTTTTCCGTGAAAAAATTATTTCAGTAAAATACATAAAAGTTACAAAAATTAAACTTTTTGTGACTTTTCCTGTACTTTTTGATGGATGTAACGCAGGGCTACAAAACATCTTTTATTTAGAGACTAGTCCTTCATTTGAGATCCGAAATCTTTATAATATTTGAGGTTTTACGTACAAATCTTTATTTTTTGAACTTAAGCCACAGTAAGCACTGGATAAAATGTCACTTTTTGACCAAATGCCTTTTATTTTACGAAAATGTTCTTTTTTTTTTAAATTTTGAGTTCGCAGCACTGCTGCAAACTCAATTGCAGCACTAAAATTTCAACAAGAAATCACGCGATTGCAACCTTAAAAGTACATTTCAATTTTAATGCACTTTACTTTAATTTTCAATTAGCATGTAGAAAGTGATCTTAGCTTTCTAGCCAGCTATCAAACAATAACCGATGTGAAAAATGCAAAAAATTTCAAATTTCTAAACTAAAAATTTATTTCGTGGAGTTTGATACCTCGTTAGAAAAATTAAATCCAGGGCTGAATGCTGGCACAAAATGACATTAAAGTTAATTAGAAAAAAACAGAATTTGCTGCTGCGATTCAACTTGAGCTTTTTCTTATTTACCCGATATTACCGGCAAAGTGCTTGAACATCTATTTTTTCCTATTTAATTTTCTCAGGAAAACATGATAACATTTTTCGAGATTTTTTTTATTCAGCCACCCGACTAAAATTAGCCATTTCATACTTTTACTAAATTTTACAGTAAATCATTGTGTTTTGGAACCAAAACCTACTCCATAAGTGCAGCCTTCTCAAAGTAGTTGACTGCTTTCTCTGCAAATTGGGCATACAAGTAGTAGTTGCCGAGCCACTTGATCACCTCTATATTGGGTGGGAAATAGCGATAACTCTGCAAGTAGTAACAATAGCTTTTAATAATTATTCCATAAACTAGCCACTTACATCGTAATGGCATTGGAAAGCTTGCGACTTGTCGCCCTCCTGGTCGTATATGTTGGCCAGTTGTAGGAGGATGGCAGGATCCGTGGGAGCCAGATTATTAGCTTGAGTATAGAGCTCCAGAGCCTGTGCCAGGTCATCTTGCTGGTGGTAGAGAGAGGCCAGTTGGGTGAGCACCTGCACATTGCAATTGAGCAACATTTCGTTGAGTTTGTAAAAGCATTGTTTGGCTTGCTCCCACTCACCAAGCTCTCTACACACCAAGCCTAGGTTGTAGATGGCCTGCACACTTGATGCTTCCACTTGCAGTGCTTCTCTGCAAACCAGACAGTAATGTTCGTGAATCGTAAAAAAATGTTAGCTGGGTACACCAAAGAATTTTAAAAATGATAATGTGCTTGGTTTACCATGCTAACATCAAGCAGCCAGCAGTTTTTCCTTTTTCCTATTATTATTTTTAATTGTTTGTCTTAGGGGACCAAGACAAAACCGAAAAGCTTTTTCGATTTTTTGAAAACCAAGTGTTTTACTGACCATTTAGAAGGCAAGAATCAAGATTTCACGGGTGGTTTCCCCTTAGGGAAAATTAAATTTTGCGCTAGGGTGAGGGGAACAGTCTTTATTCTTGCCAAACCATGATACCGTATCATTGTTTTTGGGCACTTTTGACAATGCCGTCATTCTGCTTTTAAGATCGAGCCATGAGTACAGATTTAGACATTACTCAGGGAGTATAGTAGAAATACACAAAAAACAAATCTCAATGTCTTCTTAAATTCATAAGTTTGGGTACTTCCCCTGTTAGCTTTCTAATAAACTATTTAAACTTTGCCTTTTAATTCTAACACAATGTGGAGATCAAGAACTTTTAAAAAGAGATCAAGGTATTTTTTAGAGCTTTTTTAAACCTTTTGATCTCTGCATTTTGCAACTCATTCAGAAAAAGTAGAAAAGTAATTAGAAAGCCAGGGTTCAGAGCTACATGATAACGCAAAGTTATAAAAAATTATAACTTGATTCAAAGAAAAATGGTAATATTGAATTAGAAGGCGGAAATTAGTGTATTTCAGGGTGAAATTCAGACTTTTGAGGACTCAATTCAGCTATAGCCTTCTCTAATAGACTACTTTAAAGTTCATCTTGAAACTTCTACTTATATGCTCCTTAATTTTGAGTCAAACCAGCCAGTAAGCCACTACCTGTAGTATTGCTGGGCCAGTTTGTATTCAGAATTCAAGTAGTGTATGTTGCCAGTGTTCACTAGAGCATTTGCATTGTAGCGGTCCAGACTCAGGGCTTGTTGACTGTACTGGCTAGCTTCAGGAAGGCTGTCCTTTCCTTTCTAAACACAGGGTTGGGTATATAAATCACCCTACAACAGACTTACCATGATGTAGATCAGGGACAGGTTGTTGGCGGCAGCACTTAAATTTGATGGTTTGCATTTATATAAAATTGCATGTAAATGTAAATTTTTGAATAGGATACCTAGCAAGGACGGCCTTGCCTCCCTCCTTGAAGGCAAGTAGAGCCTGGAGGGCAGTGTCTAGCTGGCCTTGTTTTAGCAAATCTACCGCTTTGTTCATCTCCAACTCCGTGGCTAAGGAAGCATACACGGATTGTTTGATGCATTCCACACACCAAGCATACCCTTTGAGAACCTGAACGCATGCATGCAATTTTCTAATAAAAAAATTATTTTTATGTAGACCACCTAGTGAAAAAGAGTGTGTGAGAGATTTTTAATAAAACTATTTTTTATCTCTCTAGCCTGTTAGTAAGTTTTTGAATCACAAAAATTTGGGGTCACTTTCGGGAATAGTCAAAAGCTATTTAAAAAATAAACCACAAGCATGTTTTTGAACTAAGTGGGTCTGTGTCTAATAGAAAAGTATTATTCTGTTCTCTAGACTGTGGACTCACGATTCAGCAATAGACTGGGAGATGATCTTGGCAGCAATGAGGATGGTGCGTTCAGCCAGCTGTTTGCGTTTTCTCTCCCACACATCTAGAGAATCATTGTGATCAGTGGTTGTAGCTGGTTCTCCAACCTAAGGCTTGGTTGTTTTCAATAACAATGAACCCCACATTTTTTTTTATTTTCAACTTTACTCTGATTACTTTAGAATTTTAGACTGGATATTGCCTTCCCAGTCTTTCCGACAAGTTTTTACGTGTTATTATTGACGTAAACAGCTGCAAAACATCAAATTCGGTGGGAAATGAGTATTTTGCGGTGAAAAAAAATTAATTTGCGGTGATTTTCAAGTATTTTTTGCGGTGAGAAAAAATGACCATCCATAAAGAATGTGTATGTATTTCGAAACTCCTAAGTCAAAATAGCACAAAATCAGGATTTATTAGACTGGAAATGTTTCTTTTTTTTTCATTTCCGATAAAATGTATTTGTGCGTATTTTTTTAAGTCAAAGATTCATGAAAAAATCAGAAAATTTAGGGAATGCCGAGCGCTCGTGAGCCCTGATTTAATTATAATTTTCATATCCTTTAAGTTATCACCACCTCACTACTTCCACTGCCCAGTGGAATGTCGACCAAGCGTTGGAAGGCCTCTCTCATCTTCTCCGCATCTTCCAGACAGTATGCGGCTAGAATCAGGTTGAGTGCAGTGTCATAGTCTCCATTTGCGTCCAGACAGTCCTCGAATGCTGTGAGGGCATCCTCGTATTTGCCCAGTTTCACCAGGTCACCCCAATGTTGTTCAGCAATTTGGTTCTGAAACGTATTTATGTTCTCAAAAAAAAAGTCTGAATTTTACCAGCAAATTTTTATTTGGACATTTTTCTTCAGGGTTCAGTTGTATTTTTTTTTTGCTACTGGCATTTAGCCTGGATCTTAGCGTTTTCATGAATTATTAAAATTTAATGAATGATTTTAGGAATGAAGAAATTAAAGCTTTTTAAAAAATTGTCAATTTTTTTTAAACTCCTAAATCTCTCGCTTCCTAAAATGATTTATTATAATCTAATAACTCATTAGAAAGCTTAGATCCAGGACTACAGGGTGTCGCAAAATTACGCGTGCATTTTTGAAAATTTTTGCGAGGTAGCTCCTTGCCCGGTCGATTTCCGTCTTTCGGGAACCATACCCGCGGAAATCTCCACATTTATAGGGTTTAGGAGCATAAACACAATATAATTGCAGATTAACACACAACAAATTTATTGACATGAAATTACAGCATTTTCAACACAAAATCACTCAAAATGTTTTCCTTCTGCAGTGATGCAGGCGATCGAACGAAAGCGGGGCGGAAATCAGAATTCATTCTGAAAAACAGACAAATAAGTTGGTTATAGCAACCGCTTTTTGAAGAAACACACAAAAATGTAAGAAATAAACAATATTTGATAAAAAAAATTCAAAGAAATTTCAAACAACTTTTAAAAAAAGTGCACGCGTAATTTTGCGACACCCTGTACATGCCAGTGCAAAAAATAAAACTGAACCCTAAAGAAAAACGTCAATATAAAACTTTCTGCTAAATTTAGAAGCAAGATAAAAAAAATATGTAGAGCTAGGAAATTGTTGCCAGAAAATTTGGTTTTACAGATTAAGTGGTAGACTTTTATTGATCCATTTTGGATGGTTTTCATGATTTTCCCACTCAATTACATCGAATCTACCTAATCTTCTGCTGCACCTTAGGCACCTGTCTAGAGCCATTCTGTAGTATTTGATTGCCTTAGGAAGTCCTTTTTTCTGAAATAGATGTTGCCAATGTTGACTTTGAGGCGACCAGCATTGGCGAATGCCTTGTTCCTGCAACCAACAATAATAATAAGTGTTGATGTGGGTGAGGATGGTGCAATACTCACTTGACTATGGCATGATATACATGCAGTGCCTCGTTAGGCATGTTGTTGGCCAGGTGCTGCAATTGTTGGCAATGTTGCACTTGACCCTTGTATATGTACGTAAATCCAACCCACCTGCTGGGCCAGATTGAGAAGGACTACGAGAGTGAGGTCCAGGTTGGGCTCACCCAATGAGTGGTTGGCACGGAACTTCACTGTGGCCCGTTCTTTTCTGCCTGCTTCTTGGCTTTCTCAAGAGCCTATAATTGTCGGTTATTGATTGTAGAAAAGTAGCAATCTGGTCACTCACCATCTTATAGTCCTTAAGGTCATAGGCCATGATACTTTCTTTGAGCAGCTCGTTGACTACTGCCTCTTGCTTCTTCACTTTCTCATTTAGGCTAAAAAGGTTGGATTCCAAGAATTGAGAAAATAAAATCAGCTCACACGTGTCCGTAACAATACTTGGCGCTACGCGGTTATACACCCTCCCTCCCCCAATATAGCTCTCCGGAAATACCCTTCCCCCAATAATTCAGGCTAGGCTTATCCGGGCCACATTTTCTAAGAAAGTTTAACCCTCTTTTGCCGGCCTTCCGTAAATGCATCTTTCTATCAGATTTTTGCATTTTTACTTGACAACCAGGAAAAAAGTAACAATGCAGAAAAAAATCCCAGAAAGTGGAATCCTGAATTGGCCAAATTTTGGCCAACCGGCTCAAAGCGTTAAAATAGTTATGGCGCCAATTTAAAAAATTGACGCTATTTAAGAACAAATGTTCAATTTTTTTTTAACAATTGCATCAAATGACTTCAAAAATTTAATGTGAAGCAATACTTCACACTTTTGCAAGTCACTGAGCAGTGCTTTGTACCTTTCTTGCATTTAGCTTGTGAAATGCTTAATTTTTCAAAATTTGTTTTCATAATTGTTTTCTACTACAATTAAATTTAGTTTTTGCATTAATTTTATTTGAAAAGGTAACGAAGCGGTAAACAGAACCAAAACTCACTAAAAGAGTCAGCGAGAAGCGATAAATGGATGAATAAATAAATGACTTACATAGTTTTTTAATACCGCTTTGGGCGGTTGGACAAAATATGGCACGATTATAGTTGCTTCGAAAATATCGTACACACTTATTTGTGCGCAACTCATTTGGGCGCATTTAATTTTTATATTAATTTGATGTAGCAAAACGACTTGAAATCGCCTCAGGAGCTTAAAAAAGACATTATTTTTGGTTCTGGAAAAAACCAAGCCCCTGGGCCCCCGAAGGGGCAGGGGCTTGGTTTGGTTAGAGATGCGCGCACTAACTTACCTTAGACATAATTTCGAGCAAGACTCTTGATAAAAAATGCATTAAAAGGCTCTTTTTGCCCAGCTCCAGTGAACAAAACATGGTAAAATATCTTAAAACCGACAATTTACTTTGGTCCCCCAATGCAAAAAGTCTGATTTTGGGTCAAAAAAATATTTTTTATCGTCTGAGAGCGTTTTTTTCATGATTTGGAGCAAAAAAGTTAGACTGAGACGCTTTTTATACTACAGTTTACTTTCGATATAAGCACACCCCCTCAAGTTCGTTCCCGCCTAGGGTCCGACACTTTTTTTAACCCGATTTTCGAAGTCTTTTGTCAAACCTGATTCGTCAGTCTGATCAGAAAAATCGTACAGATTCTGATTCCACCAATCAGTTCTCGAGATAGCCACAAGTTTGCCGAAAAGACCGCGGCTCTCAATATAAGCACACTTTTTTAAAAAATTAGGTGAGCTTATATCGAGAGCTGCGGGTCTTTTCGGCAAACTTGTGGCTATCTCGAGAACTGATTGGTGGAATCAGAATCTGTACGATTTTTCTAATCAGACTGACGAATCAGGTTTGGCAAAAGACTTCGAACATCGGGTTAAAAAAAGTGTCGGACCTTAGGCGGGAAAGAACTTGAGGGAGTGTGCTTATATCGAGATTGGACTGTATAAAATTGAAAAGCGCCCAAATGAGGCGCTCAAACAATCGGGCCCAAATGAGTTGCGCCCAAATGAGTACGAACCGAAAATATAACTTTTATACTTCCACACTTGCAAGTAAAAATTTATTGCTATCTGCAGAAATAGGGCTTTTATATCGCATAAGCAAAAGGCGTAGTGTAAATGAAATTCTTGGTTTACTAAACTAAACAAAGTTATAAAACCGTGTAATATAAAACGGCCAAACATACACATTTCGATTGAATTTTTAGTGATTATTGTCTGTCTCCGTTCAGTCTTTTCATCACTAAAATGTTTGCCAGCTTTTTCTCTTACTTTCTAAAAAAAAGTTGTGTCTGAACGTGTGCAATAAGTTGTACTGTGGATGAATTTTCGAACTGGCCAAAATTTGACCAACCGGCAAAAGAGGGTTAATTTTTGTTCTAACTACGTTTTCATTAACTAGATAGTAAGAGCACTTCTTGGTCTTTGATTTGTGCTCTGACCTTATGTGTTTTTTCTTTTTTGTTCGCATTTTCAGCCTTCGGTTGAATCACAAAAAGTATACAAAAAGAAATAAAACGAGTTAAAAATATGGCCCGGATAAAAGATAAATACCTAAGCTGCTATTAAGTTGCAGGTTTTTTTTAGAAACTTATATAAATCACACCCTGCTCATTAAATGCTCAATTTTCGAAGAATATTTAATAGAGACCAAAACCTGTCAAAAGTAACAAAGATGTAAAAAATATACCTTTCATCTCTTTTGTCGGTGGCACTGCCACCAGGCCTGCTGACCCTTCAAAAGTACTCTCTACAACGGATATGATTAAACATGGCACAAACAAAGTGTCAAAAAGCAAAAACTTACTCCGTCACTTCCAGAAGTGTATCCTGCAGCCCTAACAGCAGTCATAGGTCTATTGAGCTGGTTGCCAGGCATTGCACTTCTGGGAGGGCACCACTTGAAGTGGCCATTCGACTGCCTGCAATTTGACGAGCAGCGCCTCCTCCTGATGTGCCTGGGGGCACACCATAGCGGAACAGTGGAGGATCACTATCCCATTGGAGGGTTGCATCATTGCTGCTCCTGCTGCTGTGCCAACAGTTCTGGCAGCAGTCGTCTAGAAACATGCTGGTTATAAAAAGAAACCTCTCAAGCTGACAGTTTGCTCAGGTAAAATTCAGCAAATTGAAAAAAATTGAAGCTCTTGATTTCAGCTTAAAAGATTGACATTCCCAAGTTTAATTTCTTGTTTACGGCCAAAAGCTGCAAATCTACAAAGTCAATTGACTACGGCCGAATTTTCTCTTTTCTCTTTGAGCAAACTAGCAGCTTAGGAAGTTCCATTCATAATTAATGACAAAAAATTCACGGGTCTTCTTCCATAACTGGAGCGATTCACTGCCTGGACAAACTCCTTGTCGTTGTAAATATTCTAAAATAGCTAGGAAGTGGAGAGGAAAAATAATTATTATCACTCACTTCAAGGTCATAAGCATGGTCATAGTCGTTGAAACCAGCGTAGGATCTTCAGCTTCTGAACCCTGTTTTTGTTGCTGCTGATGCTGCCCATTTGTGTTGGAACGAGCTGAATAAAGCAATGCCATAAAAATAAATATTGGTGCAGCTTGGAAAAGAAATTGTAAAAAAGAGAACAACTTATAGTTATATAAGAAATCAGGAATTGGTTTAAAATAAGCAATGGTTGCCATAGAAATGGACGGGAAAGAGAGCTGTGCAATTATAAGGTAAGGAATCCTTCAGAAATGTAAATCACCGCCGTCTGCGACTTTGATGTCAAGTACTTTTCTATAAAAAAATCAGGCGCTAGTATAGAATAACCTTCCAACCACCCCCCCCCCAAATCTGACTTATAAAAAATCGCTGAAACTACCCTTTCGAACAACAAGTTAGGCTTACAAGGGACCCTATTGGGGTGCCATTTTGAAGACCCTATCGTGGAAATTTTTTATTATATTTTTGTGGAGCATGTAAGACTTCTTAGTGAAACTGGCCATTGATGCGATATTACCACGAAAAGTGGTGCAACCCTTAGATCAAAGTTATGAAATGACCATGATACGGGTATCATGGGTTTTCGGCACTTATTTAGTCACCCCCAGTACTCGAAAATTTTGAAAAGTGAACCAAATCACCCCCGGAACTCATTTTTTGCACAACACGATGCAAGAAGCATATCTAAACACTTCATAAGGGAAGAAATTAAATTTTTTTCAAAATATTTGCCACCCACCCCTTGGGGGTAGATGGTCTTTTTGGGGTGTTTTTGAACTAAAAAATTATCGGTTTTGTTGGTAATTTTTATTCAATGTCTTTTCTTCACAAAACTTTGTTGTCCGAGTTGTGTGTATTTAGTACTCAAAATGACCGCTGGAATCTAGCTAACATTTTGGTAATAAAAAGGTTTTCAAAGTTAATATAAAAATAGTTCAGAGATAAGCAAAATTAAGTCAAGCAACAGTTTTACAGAGATTAGGTCACGTAAAATGCTGTTACGGGACTTGGTTTTGCTGTTCTTGTCTCATTTTTTAGTCAAAATACCCCCTAAAGTCTGTCCTCCTTTAAAAGAGGAGACTACTTCCTTAGGGGTTATTTGACATTCTTATTTTTAAACATTTAAGCATGTTTTTGTCATAAGACTAAGCGACTTCTACATAACATGAGTTTAATCTTGTTCCGTTATCACCAGAAAGCTTTCGAAAACTAACATACCGTATTTCCTCTAATAATCCGACATGACCCATTGAGCCGACATGCTCTAATAAGCCGACACCGCAATTTTTATTCAAAGAACAGTGTACTTTGAGAAAATAGTTTTTGGTTGAAAAGTGTTGCTTTATTGCCATTTCAGTTGTTTTTTTTCTTGAGATTGTTGTTAGCATATTCACTGTGTTTCTTGTAGCATTAATGGTTGGTTTTGTCTGCAAAACTGGTGTTTCATTCAGACCCCTAACGCCTCACGGATGCTAGGCCAACCCGTCTCATTTTTTCGCTACAGCTATCCAAATGAAGGAAATCAATTGGCAACAACAACAACAATGGTAAGGCTTTCAAATTCTGATAGTTATCCTCTCTCATGTTTCATACTTGTAGAGAACCGGTGAAATCATCAGCAAGTTAGAAATCAAGCAAGTATATCAGGCATTCAAGACAGTCTTCCAGACATCGACAACCGAAAGCGAGGGATCCGGCGGTCAGAACTAATTCCGATGATTGCAAACCGCCTCCTATTCCGTCGTCTGTCAAGATTAGTTCTTTTTCATATCCAGTTGAAATTTTTTTTCAAGGACATCGTCATTACGCCTGCATATCGCCTCTACGAAGCCATTTGTGGAAGAGAACCGGATGAATTCCTCTTATTCGACTCAAGAATGGAAAAGAAATTGGAGGAAGAATTCTTGGTTTCGGACGCAAAAGCTATGGTCAATGATGAGCAGTGTCAAAAAAATCTACGGTGATGGAACTTTTCTGATCACACCTCCGCTTTTCGCACAGGTAATTTCGAGTTTCATGAGTTTTCCTTGTACATTGACTTTAGGTCTCCGTGGTACTTGCCAAGAGAAAAGGCTTTGTTTTCCCGATCGCTACTGCTCTTCTGCCGAACAAGAGAGGTGTAACATACCGGCGTCTCTTCCAACTGCTGACACAGGTCTTTCCGAATCTCAAACCGAAGTCAATGTCATGCGACTTTGAGCTGGCGATCCAGAATGCAGCTCGAGGAGAATGTAGGAATAACTATTGCTGGCTGCTACTGGCACTTTTGTTCGAACCTTCACAAACATCTGCAGGAAGAAGCTCTCCAATCGATACAATACTGATCCACTTTTTGCTCTTGATTTTGCTCAAATTAATGGAATACGCAATATTCTGAGAAACCACCATCTACGTAGTGATTGAACAGCTCACTACTTTGTAGACCTGAACTCGAAAAGAAGTATGACAAGCAGGCAGTACAAGAGAAACAAACTTCATCCTCATGAAAGTCACCCACACCATCAGCTACTTAATGTTGTGTAAATTGACTATCTTTTGAATTGAGTACGAAAGGTGAAGAACTTTTTGAACCAATGAAAAGCCAACATATAGAACGAATTCAAGTTTTGATCAAGTTCATCGAAGAAGTCTTTCTTTCATCCATCTGTTCCAATTCTGTAGCAAAATGTCCCAGTTAAGCCAGATTTGTTGCAGCTTCTTCGATAATTGATTGATCATATTCCTGATGCAAAAGAATATAAAAGGTGAAAAGAAATTCTACCGTTCACACCTCTCAAATAGCCTCCGCCTCTATAACGTTAACCGTAATTTAGAGTTTCAGGCTTTGGAGGTGGATACCCGTTAGGGTAGGTACCTACCTACCTTTGAGGTGGATTGGAGCCGACAAAGCTTACCGTATTTACTGTATTAACTCCCCACCCTCTAATAAGTCCCACCCTACGGACCTTATATCTCAGCCTAGAGCAAACATTTCGCAAATCTGTTTTTCGCGTTTTCTTAGTTGCCGCGAGTTTACCTGATTCCACTTTTTAAATTTGGTGAGCACCCAAAAATATCAAAATCGAAATATTTTTCCGATTTTGAAGGGTAAAAATAACTCCCCATGGGACTTAATACAGTAAATACGGTGTATTGATTTGTTTGCCAAAAAGCTTGAAAATGCCACCTAAAAAGATCTTTCTGCCACCAAAAACCAAAATTCCCATTAAATTGACTTTTATCTTAACTTTTTTGACTATTTTGTTTATTTTTTCAGTATCGTGTAGTTCAAGATCTCAGCTTTCTAATGAGCTATCAATTGACCAAACGAACTTTCAAAAAATTGAGTAAAAAGTCTTCAAATGGACCATACTATATTCAAAGACCTTTTCCTCCAACTTTTTGAAACACCATTTGATCAGCTGATGGCTTGTTGGAAAGCTGAGATTCTGGGCTACACGATACTAAAAAAATTAAAAAGTTGAAACAAAAAGTTTAAAATATTTAGGTTTTAAGTTTTGGTGGCAGAAAAAATCTTTTTGGTGCCTTTTTTGAGATTTTGGAGTTCGTTACTTCGATTTCTCACTATAATATCCGCTTTCAAGGTTTTATAAGAGATAAGGAAGATGTTTTCATATTGATATATAAAAATATTAGATTTGCTGCTATATACATGAGAAAACAAGCGATGAAAGGGAAAAATGGTCTTTTTTCAAAAAAGCCACCTGTTGGCCTGAAAGGCCACTTCTTGCCATCTCTGGGTGGGGGACATACATTTTTACAAAAAAAAACTGTGTCTTTCAAACGGAATATTTAAGCCATTATGTTAAAGGGGTCATTATATTAGTGACCATTTAATTCAAATTTTTACTATATATACTAAAATGTATATTTTCAAGTCAAATTGACTTAGTCAATCGTTAAAGAGACCGTATGTCAAAATCGTGTTAGGAAAAAAGTTTTGGTGATACAAAATTTGCCCAATTTCTTGGCCCATTCTATATTTAATTTTTCGCATCTGCTATGGCTATAAGTGATTTGCGCCCTCAAAATGCTGATTTACGCCTCAAATTAATTATTTACGCCCTCGAATTTATATTGCCATTTTTCTTTTAATTTTTGTTGTAATGTTTCAAATTTTTTGTACCAGCATGTATCCCTGAATCTTGGCTTTCTAATAAGCTATAAACTTGCCTGAACAATTTAGAAAATGACAAGATTTAGAAGTTTAAAAAAAACTGTCAACTTTTAAAAATTATTTTGAAACCTCAAAATCTTGTCATTTTCTAAATCGTCCAGGCAAGTTTGATAGCTCATTAGAAAGCCAGATTCAGGCTACATGCTGGTACAATTTTTTTTTGTGAAATTGAAACAAAAATTCAAAGAAAAATGGCAATATAAATTTGAGGGCGTAAATCAGCATTTTGAGGTCGCAAATCAATTTTAGCCATTTGCTATTCTTGACTGAAGGACCTTGAGTAATAGGCTAACTTTACCGATATATTTTCTCTAAATGCTGCGATTTTTTAATTATCAAAAAATTTCCATTTTGATTTTTTTAGTTTGCTCTGTCCAATTCTGGTGACCTTAGGTCAAGGAAAGAAGGCGAATCAGTGTATTTGATGCAGGAATTTATTTGAGACCCGCTTGATTGTTATATTGCAGTCGTTCAATTCATGAATGACTGATATACCGGCAAAAATCTTAGACTGTTAACTTTGAAATACAAATAACTTTATTTGATGGTTTGAAGAACAACAACGACAAAAAAATCACAGTGCTATCCCTTAAGGCAAATTGAGAAAAACATAAGAAGTGTTTAAATCATTTCTCAACAAAATTATTTAAATGGCAAGTGGGCAATAAGCTTTTGAAGGAGGAATAACGTAGAATTCTGAAGGATTGATGCAATATATATTTTGAATTTGTTTGTAAAAAGAGGGAGACTAGCATTTTTTAAGTGATAGTTTGTTAATATCAGAGTACCATAAGTAGTAGATGTGCGTGTGTATTTGAAAGTATCGGAGAGATGATGTGGCATTTAAGTGACCAGGATCAGAGCCACAATCATGCCGTACAAACCCAGCACCTAAAAACCAATATTTGAGAAGAAAAGTAAAATAGTATTTACTTCAGAAAAAATAAGGATCAGAATCATGCCGACGAAGAGACGAGGTTGTTGGGCAGTTCCACGTACTCCTGCATCGCCTACTATCCAATAGCATAACCAGCACCCAATCCACACAGACCTTGAAATATAAGGTTTTTAGGTAAGAAGATAGTATTTTTATATTTAAAAAGCAGCTTGAAAATCTTTGTCCTGCTGAATTTTGCCTTTTTTGAAATCTTTAACACGGGAAGGCTGTGTGCACCAAACTATGATTTTGACGCTGAAAAAAAATTTCGAGAGAAGAAGGGATTCGAACGGATAAAACAGCTTTTGAAGTTGTAAAACAAATTTCTTTAAATCTCTTGACCTTTCAGCAAATGCTAACTCTTCTGGATTCGTGTTCAGCGAAGTCGATTTACCTGTAAAAATGCTTCAAAAAAATTCAAGTCGCTGTCAAATTTCTCATTCCGGTCAAGACAATAAACAATGTGATCTTCAAAAAAAAGACTAGAAATTCACTATTTGATTTTTATTGTAATAAACGGAATTTAAAAGTTGACAGTGACTTTTATTTTTAAAAAGCAGTTTTACAAGTAAATCGACTACGCTGAACACGGCTCTACCCCGTTCGCGCCCAAATTGTTTCGCGCCAAAAATTGCTATAGCCAAAAAGGTTACATTTTCAAATAATTAGTTTGCTATATATGGTTTTTCTAACTAATCTTGTGGATATCATCATCTGCCAGTTGATACTCAAATTGATGCCAGATAGAAGGGCTACATTCTGAGACATATCTGAGCATAGCACACATTGATGACCATATTTGCAAAATTTACTAAAAACCCCTAAATTTAGTGTCGGGAAAATTGCGCCGGGAAATTGCGCCGGAGAAAATTGAGCCGGAAAAATTTCTGGGAAAGTTCTGTTTTAGGCCTTAGGCTTAGCCTAAGGCTTAGGCTTAGGCCTTAGGCTTAGCCCTTACTGGGGTAGGCCAGCGCACGTTAGGACGGACTCAAACATGTGTCCCAGACTAAGAACGGAAAGCGCGGATTTGAAAAAAACGGCTCAATTATCTCCGGCGCAATTTTCCAACTCCTTAAATTTCCGGAATTCTAGACTTTTTAGAAAAACTTTTGTTTTTTAGTGAATTTTGCAGAGATGGTCATTAACAACCTTGGGCTCAAAATGTAGCCCTCCTCTCTGACATCAATTTGAGTATTAACTTGTAAATGAGAATATCCATAAAATTACTTAGAAAACCCATGTAGTAAACTAATTAATTGAAAACGGTTTTGTAACGGTTTTGGCTATAACGATTTTTGGAGCAAATAATTTGGGCGCAAACGGTGTAGAGCCGCTGAACATGAATCCATTGTTAGAATTCAGCATTTGTAAAAGGTGCAGAGATTAGAAGAAGTTTGTAGTACAACTTCAAAGGCTGTTTTACCTGTTCGAATTACTTCTCTGCCCGAAGTTTATTTGATCATTGATCAAATTCTGTACGAAACGCAAAGTTTGATACACACAGCCTTTCCAGTGTTGAAACAATCGACCTCAATCCATAATGCGGAGCTTTTTTTGACCTAATCCCATGCTTTTTATTTTTTACGCTGAGGCAAGAGTTAGCCAGTTGGGAAGGAGTCAAATATATCTTGACTCAGGTTTAAGACTGTCTTAAGATACGTTAGGTTGAACTTTCCTAAAACTTAAAACCCCACAAAACAGCAGGGATTAAGGCAAAAAAATTCCCTATTGTGGATAGGGCCAAATAAGCTTAGTAGTCGTAGTCATAAATAAAACATAAATTGGCATCAGGCTGTATTTCAACAGCAGTTATAAGTCTAAATTTTGACGATTCCTGCTCTAAAGATTTTACAAAATATAGTTTGCAAACTTCTGGTCATTTCATAATCAAACATTTGTTTACCACAAGTCAAGCCAGCTGCAAGATGTGAAAACCTTCTGCCAAAGTGTACCCGAGAGTTGCACTCCTAACCTTGCCTCGCACCACCATAGCCACTACAAGTCCATAGATACCAATGATACCTAACAAAATTTTAGAATTGTAAAATGTGGAAAGCTGTATAAAACCAAGAAAAAAATATGTTACCGGCCATGATCACTGGAATCACCGATTTCATGATCAGTTCAGGGCGCATAACTCCCATCGAACAAATTCCCACAGCAGATCTGGCAGTCCCATAGGCGGCGCCGAAAACAGTGAAAATCTGAGCAGCAGCTGCTCCCATGTACCCTACGCAATGTGTTAGTTTCCAAAAAACAATGTTAAAAATAGGCCTACGATCTCAAAATTTTGAAAAAATTACATTTTGACTATGTTTGAAGAAAAAAGTTATTTTTTATCTAGTGTTCTGTCTCATTTCCAAGCGAAAAAAAATTTTGGTTTTGAAAAGTACAGATCGTAGCCCAAGTTGAAAACAAAAATTATTTACCAAAGAAAGGTGCATAAGCTGTAAAAATGCATGAAATAAAATTCAAGACTATTAACACAAATGTGAGCACTAACCCGCATGTTCGGCTGTGGTCAGGTCATAGGAAGACATGTTATGCGTAAAACTGTAAGTAAATGTTAGTAATCATGTTAATAGCAAAGCAAGTTATTAGAAGCATTAGTCGTTATGGTTAGAAAAAAGCCAACAAAACTGACACAAACAAATTCAGAAGTCAATTTTTTTATAAAAATACTTTATATTAGCTCACATATAAATTCGTTCATGCACAACCACACAGGGAAAATCAGAAAAGAGTAAATTACTATGCAAAAATGGCGTGTGACTGATGAAAAATTACATCTTAAATTGCCTTTTCGGAGAGCTCCGATTATGATAACACATAATATTACAAATCATACATTGTGGATACAGAGAGAACCTAAGCAGCAACTATTACTCATAATTTATAAAACTCTGCGTGAATTTTAAGAAACAGTATAGAGATGCACAAAACAGACATTTATTTTAGAGACAAAGTAAGAGCATACGACACACAAAAGTCAAAGATGAATTTTTCACCGCCAAGCGCTATAATAGAAAATGAAAAGAGGAAAGAGTTGAACTAGGTAGCGCCAAGGATCAATGCGACGATCATGCCATAAAGACCGAGTACTTCGGCAAAGATCAGAATCAAAATCATCCCTACGAAGAATCTGGGTTGCTGGGAAAGGGCTAAAAAACAGCTATAAACTGATTTTACGGTGCGTAGACCTTATGTGTCCACTTTTTCCTGTTTTTATGAATTAGCGCCTTATCTATTTTTTTTTAACGCGAGCATAATGCCGTCCTAGCGTGCGCAAGCCTACCTTATGTCGGACATTACTTTTTTGGCGCAAATTTTGGTTTAGTGTAATCAGATTGAAAATTTTCAACTTTTTTAAAAAGTTTTAACACCATCAGGTGGCCTTCTTCTCTAGTTTCTAATGAAGTATCATTTATTGCATTATCTTTATAAAATGTAATACAAAAAGCTAAAAGTATGAACTAAATTGTTGTTCTGATTTGATTCCTATTTTTAGCTTTTGTATTTCATTTTTCAGAGATGATGCAATATACTATACCTCATTAGAAACTAGAAGAGTGTGGCTACATGATGACGTGAAATTTTTTAAAAACGTTGAAAATTTTTAATCTAATTACGCAGAACAAAATTTGCGCCAAAAAAGTGGATTTGCGCCAAAAAAAGGCCGGACTCCCTTATTCGGTGCCCTCCCAAAAGCATCCAAAAACATGTTTCTTCGATGTTTTAGTACTTTAAACGTGTATAAAGCATGATTTTAGGTCGCAGCCGACCATTTTTTTTTTAATTTTTGACCAAAAGTTGACTTTTTGCCTTGGGCGACCAAGGTAAAGGGTACTGGAGGGTACCTGAATTGCATATTTTTTAAATTTATTCCTTGTTTTAGTCACTAGAACTCGGCAAAAAAGAGTTTTGAACGCATTTTTGATCAAGAGTAATTCTCGGAATTATGTCTAAGGTAAGTGAGTGCGCGCATCTCTAACTCACAAGCCCCTGCGCCCCCGAAGGGGGCGCAGGGGGCTTGGGGTGGCAGGGCTTGGTTGCTTGGAGTTGAGATGCGCACATCCACATACCTTAGACACAAATCACTCGAAAGCGACTCTGGATGCATAAAACATGTATGCATACCAGAGTTTCTTTATGCGATAGGTTCCAGTTATCAAAACTATGTTCAAAATTCATCTTTTTAGGAAATCCAGGTACCCTCCAGTATCCTTTACCTTGGTCCCCAAGGAAAAAAGTCAACTTTTGGTCGATTTTTTTTTTCAAAAAATGGTCGGCCGCACCTTAAAAACATGTTTTCTACACGTTAGAAGTGCTAAAACGTCGAAAAAACATGTTTTTGGGTACTTTTGGGAGGGCGCCGAAAAAGGAGTTAAGCCCAAAAAAAATATTATCACCCTACGTCTCAGGCTTCAACTAAGTCAAAAAATTGTTCAAATGTATAGAAACAACTGAAAAAATTCGAAAAGGCGCGAATTCAAACAAAATGGGAAAAGGTGGACAAACGCCCGAAGGTCGATTATAGGGCATTCAAGATAAAACTAAAAAGAAATAACTGTAAAGGTCGTATTTCACTGCTTCAATTCCCACATATTGGAAATTTATTTGAAGCTGAGCGTCTTTTTAGGCAATAAAAGTCAGAGTATAAAAAAAACGCTCAATTAAAAAAACATTCCCAACGTGTGAGAATAAAGACTGCAAACAAAGGGTTTTTCAAAAATTTTGTCGTCCTTTATTTTAGTGCGTATCTTATCTATAGAAATGTGACTCACCTCTCACTCCTGCATCACCCGCCACTCCTATTGCGTATCCTGCGCCTGTGATTATAATCAATAATTACTTTGAAACAAATTGACACTTAAGCTTTCATGAATTACCTAACCCACAAAGTCCACAGACTAAGCCAGCAGCAAACTGACTGAATCCCATATCTTAAAAAACTAACATGATAAACCACATGGAATATTCAGAAAACCCGGACCTATTGTGTAATCCTTTCCACCTTGTCCTAATTTTCCGGAAATGATCACTGCTACAACCAACCCATAAATAGCGACAATTCCAGCCATAACCACTGGAAATTTTGAGATTGATTTGCATAAAAGTTGTGTCATCACTACAGTCAATAATTAAGGTTTTTACAAACCTGGAATGATTGCTTTCATGACCTATAAGCACAAAAATTTTCATTTTTGTATTTTAGAAAAGAAGTAAAGAAAATTACCAAGTCAGGTCTGGCAACAGCCATCGAGGCGATACCAGTACCAGACTTAGCAGTTCCATAAGCTGATCCAGCCGCTGTGAAGACTGAAAATCATGGTAAATAAATGTACTGATCTGAAGCATGAAAGTATTGCCGTATGTTCTATGTTTAAGGACCCTGTCTCTTCCTTATCATGGCAATTTCAGAGATTTAAATGCGCGCGGGACCACATAGATTCTGTCAATAATGTTTTCGAATTATGTTTTTGTTTGCATTTTAAATTTGAAACGTTATGTTCTATTCGATATGAGTCACAATTTGACAGTGACAGTTGTGGAGCAGTGAAAGGCATATAGGTTGTCTGATCAGGCATTGTCAAGCAACGTTGGGCTCGACTAGTGAATGGTTCTATGTTTTTAACAGATTTACAAATTTATTTTCTAAACAATAAGCGCAAACAAAAAATAATTCGGAATCATTATTGACAAAATGTGTGTGGTCCCGCGCGCATTCAAACTTTTCAAATTGCCATGATAAGGAAGAGACAGGGTCCTTTAATCACACCCTATTGAAAAAATAACTCCCTCGACTTTGAGGATCTCATCTCAAACAAGAATTAATATTTTACAAGTGCCTTCTTTGCATTTTTTTAACTCTTACGAGCTCTACTGATCTCGCTTTTTTGACTTTGGTTGAGCACCCGAAAATCTCGAGGTGTATCCAAAAGTTTCATAATTTTTAAGAGGTTGAAAAATAGACAGCCCGATTAATACAATAAAAACGAAAGGGCTCTTAAATTTTTCAAAAAAGGACATTTGGGTGAAAAATAACGGTTTGACATTTTTTTAAGAAAAGATAATTTTATTTTTTATGCTTAATGATATTTCAGAGTAAAAAAAGATTGCGACTAAAAATTTCAACAATAGAAAAGGTTTGGGCCCCAAAAAAGGACAAATCTTTTTAAAAGGCCATGGCCACCCGTTTTGAGTTGCTCCCGCGAATTCGAAATTTTTGCCTAATCATTGAACTTCTGTACGGATTGTTCAACTTCGCTTCTAACAAAACAAGACCTAAAATTTAATTTTAGGTTAAGTTTCCCTAGAAACCGAGTCGAAAAACTCGTGAACAAGTTTAATGATTCGGAAATTATTTGGAATTTGCGGGGACAGCCGTTGTTGTAGACGTCAATGGCCCTTTACAGAGGACGTCTAAGAACTCTGAAATACGGTAATAATTTTTCAAACAATATTTTTCAAAATATTGAATTCTAATACAATGTTGAAAATCATACTCATTGCCGCTGTAACACAAGCGACCCAAAGAAAGGCCCATACATTGCCTGAAGTCGAATACATAAATGTATGAGGAATTTATCAAGGTGATTTAGACATTCACCTGTTCAGCCTCCAAAAGAGCTTCACTTGCTGCAGTACTTCCAGCCATTCTGAAAAACTATAGCCTATAAATTGATGAAAAATGGATCGGGTGATTAATTTTACAACATTCGCAAGAAAAAAGTACAATATAATTATGAAAAGCTACGAGACTTAATTCTTTGAAGCAATGAAAAACACTCGCTATCAGCAATTATCAATTTTCTACGCTCCTTTTCGGCCAAAAACCGAAGACTGATACACGGCCAGGCAATAGTGTGCGGCGCACCCCTATCCTCCAGCACTGCACTTTTCGTAGCTGCCCATTTCTTTTTCAAATAATGGGCAATGTGCCAACTTTTTTTATGAAAAGCAGATATAGATAGTAAAAACTATAATTCACGCTAATCATCATCAATAATGGAATGGATGCGATTTATATCCTAAATTTAACATGATATCAGTGTTAAAATTAGAGGAGTCTTTATCGCTATATTTGAAGATAACAGCCAATTCAACAAAGCATTCGTGCACATAGTTTATAGGTATTTTAATGCTTTAATTGAGGATCATTCTGTCTTAAAATGAGTGTGTAAAGGCGCATACACAATGAGGAGGCTATTTGCGTCCTCATTTGGCTACTCACTAAGAATCCGCGAAACAGAATCCTCGCTTTTTTTACTGTTTTCCCAAAATTATTCAGTTGGTGTGGTTTCTTTATCTTCCAGTTGCTTTTTCAGCTTCTCGCATCATATACCGTATTTCCTCTAATAAGCGCGCACCCCCTACTTCGAGGGCCTATATCTCAGCTCAGAGACATTTTTCTTCAAAGCTTTTTAATGCATTTTCTTTACACCCACGAGTTCTACCGATTCCATTCTTTATATTTTGGTTGAGCACCCGAAATTTTCGAGATTGACCCAAAATTTTTCAGATTTTCGAGGGTTTAAAAAATAAGCGCGCATGCGCGCTTATTAGAGGAAGTACGGTAGTTGAGGTTTAGGTCTATCAAATGA
Organism: Ditylenchus dipsaci; assembly: GCA_004194705.1. Classification (NCBI taxonomy): domain Eukaryota; kingdom Metazoa; phylum Nematoda; class Chromadorea; order Rhabditida; family Anguinidae; genus Ditylenchus; species Ditylenchus dipsaci. Next base: position 436,317 of record SADC01001285.1, on the reverse strand, counting down.
GCTATTGACTGAGTAAATGTTGCTTCAAAAACTCAAATAAAAGTTTAATACTCTGCCCAGGAATCCTAACTCGAATTCGAGTGCGGATGCTTTGGCGGAGTCTTTCTTTTTACCTCAAATTTTCCAGCAACATTTAACTTATCAATGGCTCATCTTGTAGCCCTGAATCTTAGCTACAAGATGGCGATAACATAATAATTTTTGAAGAAATGAAAAAAAGTTGTGGCCATTTCCATATGATAAATCGGATTTAGCATCCGCAAGCAGCCTCTTCATTATGAATGCGTCTTAACACCTCAACACTCTATGGTACTAAAAACTGCGTGCTCCATATAAAAGTATAGACCCTTACTAATGACATAGGACGACTCAACATCCTAGACTTACCGGAAATATAAGAGTGGTTGCACAGCAGAACTCATAAGAATCAATAACGCAAAATCATAGGGCTGCCACGAAACTACGGACTTTATATAGAATGACGATAAAAAATTAAGTTCTATACCAAATCACCACAATATACGTCTTTATTCAATCAACAGATCCGAAACAATACGAAGATGTTGCATTTAGGAAGAACTTAGAATCAAGGCTACAATCATTCCATATAAGCCAAGCACCTAAAACAAGGCAGTGCAGGCTCACAATAGATAGAAAAAGCTAGCTTACTTCAGCGAAGATGAGGATAAGAATCATTCCGATGAAAAGCTTTGGCTGTTGAGCATAACCACGAACACCTGCATCACCCACTATCCCTATCGCGTATCCCGAAGCCAAACCACAGAGTCCTTGGGGTAAGAAGAGAACATACACAGGAAATTCATTGACTCTATAAAATTATACCACAAGTCAAACCAGAGGCAAGATGATTAAAGCCTTTCGCGAGAGTATAGCCTTCACTAGCAGGATGAATTTTCGACTGAATCTGTAAACTACAGTCTTAAACTAACGAAAATGACCAGCACCATTGAAGAAAACAGACCACTATGGCAACTACCAGGCCGTAAATAGCGAGAATACCTAAAAGACCAGATTGAATTTACCTATAAAGTAAAGTTAGCAAAACGAATCAAGCTCTCAGGTCTAGAAAAGTCATTCCACGAAACGACATTCCGAGAAAGATCTTTTGCGCTGCCATCTTACGAAAATATTACCAGCCATGATCACAGGAATCACCGATTTCATAATCAATTCAGGACGTCTTACGGCAACACTGGAAATCCCGACTGCAGATTTGGCAGTTCCATATCTAAAATTTAGATAAAATTTAACAGTTAGCAAAAGCCCACATAATTATAACAAAAGTTGCTCACGCAGCGCCAATAGAAGTGAAAATCATCGCTAAATGTGAAAAATAAACTGCGAACCACATATCTTTATCAAATTCATACCTGAAGCGACGCCCATAAATCCAAAGAATGGCGCATAGGCTAAATTGACCAGTTTAAAACAAAATAGGAAAAATAAGTTATACAAGAGACTTGCCAGGTTTTTCGGCGGCCAGGATGTCATACTTGCTCGACATTAGCTTTTCGTTTGGTCTCTATAAATAAAAAAAAATATCTGGATTACTTGAATTCACACAATATTTGCCAGCGGAATCGATTTGCAAGTTTTTCAGAAATCGATTGGCAAGTTTTTCAGAATATCTCAGCATTTGTTTTGGGGATTTCACACCATAAAAGAATAAAATTATATTTAAATTATATTTGTCTGTAATTTCGACTATTATGAGCTCAATTTTTGGACAGGAGAAGAGTGCGACAAATCACTTTGCGTCAAATCACTTTGCGCCACTTTTTCTACCGGTTTTGGTGCAAAATAATGGGCGACGGTTATTTGGTCACTGATCATTTGGTCCCCGGTCATTATTGATGTTTTTGGAGGAGCAGGACGTTTGACCCTCTGGATCATCTCTACACTACAACCAACCAAACCAAGTGGTCGTCCACTTGGAGCAGGATTTTTTTTACTTTTTCGGCTTCCGAAGCTTGTTTTCTGGACTAACTTGGGCATGCTGAAGATGGTTTGACAGTGGTAAAATGCCGTCTTCTCGGGTATTTTTTGAGTGTTGGGAAATAATTGATTTTACTAAAACTCGATTTTACCAAAACTCCAAAAATACCCTAGAAAACGGTATTTTATACTATCAAACCATCTTCAGCACGCCCAAGTTAATTCAGAAAACAGGTTTTAGAACCCGAAAAAGTAAAAAAAAAACGTGCTCAAGTGGACGACCAATCGGTGGATATCGATATCAGGTGGATATCGTCTGGGTGGGTAAAAGCGAGCTATCCATCTACTCAAATGCTACCCAACCCTGATTTGTTTTAAATTTTGACAATATTTGAATTTTCAGGTAGGTCAGGTGGATATCAACCTGGCTAGGTGGCACCCAGCCCAGGTTTTGGGGTTCAGTACCACTTCAGAACTATTTGTCAAGAAAAAATTATGTTTGCTACCATCAGGATTCAAACATGTGCGAAATTCTGAATTGGCGATTTATACAGAGTGTATGCATAACACTACACAAACATCTACACAATCAGTGGGCAATAATAATAACCATCATTTGGCACCAAAATCGGTAGAAATAGTGGCGCAAAGTGATTTAGCGCAATTTGATTTTGGCGCAAATTTAATTGTCGCAAAGTGATTTGGCGCACTCTTCTCCTGCCCCAATTTTTTTAGGCAAAAAGATTTGATTCTAATATCTATATGACCTTTGCTTTCTTTCAATTTTCAATTAAAGATAATTTCACCTCAATTATAATTTTGATAGTGTCAATTTAAATTAGTTTGCGAAAATCTGTAGGTCAATTCAGAGAGGGGTAGAGGGTAATCGAGAATTAGGGGTCTGGGTATCAAGAAAGTAGCATTTTGCTATAAATAATCACGGGACAATGAACTTTGTCATTGTAAAGTCCACTCTCGATAAACCGGCACCCCGACAAACTGGCACTGTAAAGGCTTGTTTCCAATAAGCGGATTTTACCTCTCACTCTCACTCTTCATTGGGTACACGAAAATTCTTTCACTCTCACTCTAACTTTGACTCTCCCTTTCACTTTCACCCTCAGTGTGTACCCAATGTGAGAGTGAAAGTGAAAGGCAGACTGAGAGTGAGAGTGAATGGCAACTTTTATAAGACTTGAAACTGAAAAAGACTGAGAGTGAGAGGCAGACTGAGAGTGAAAGGAAAATCCGCTCATTGGAAACAGGGCTTAAAAAAGCGTGATTTGCCTGGCCGACAAGGAAATTAGACAAAGCTTACTCCCGATAAACCGGCACCCCAAGGTCGTCCCCAGGGGTGCCGGTTTATCGAGAGTGGACTGTACCGTAAAACACCTAACGAAATCCCAAATGAACCTTTTCTCGTGTTTTATAAGCCGTAGTTCTAAAAGCTTTCATTTATACACGCAAAAAACGGTAAAATATCAACTGACCACCATTTTTTTGGAATATTTGAAACTTTTGATTAAAAATCGAAGTTTTTGGAAAGTCACCGCTAATACCAAAATCTCTTCCTGAATCCGAATTCGTTGAGATCAGGTCCGAAAAATGTCAGGGAGCTGAGATATTCGTATTTTGAGTAGACCACACAGAAAATTTGGACCAATTCCCTACTTTAAAGGATATCTCAGCTTCCTGAAAATTTTCGAACATGATCTCAACAGATTCGGATTCAGGAAGAGATTTTGGTATTAGGGTTGAGTTTCCGGAAACTCTTACTGTCAAAATTGTCGATTTTTAATCAAAAGTTTCAAGTATTCCGAAAAAATGTTGGTCAGCTGATCACCGTCCGCAAATGACGTAGTGCTTTTCTGTAAACAATTGTAGACAAGCATGATGCCAAACTTTGTTACCATAAGATGTAAAAAAAACTTTTCAGATGATTGATGTGGTTCTCTTGATTTCGAACCCTCAATCGCTGCTGCTATGCTTTGCAGGATCTCAAGAGCTTTCAAATGTGCCATAATTAGCTCGTTTTCGGTATTTGCCATATCCCTTTCAATAATTTACATTGCATTAGACGATACAAGCAGGACAGCTGGGTAATTTGTACCCAGATTGACAAATTTTTCATTCCAATTATTTTTCAAAAAAAATTCCAGAGGATTGACATCACCGGCTCGCAAAACCCACTTACTATGTGTCCTAATTCCTTACAGAGATCGCCTAGACGAGCTTAACCAAATGGTCCCCCACTTGGACAAATTTTTAAACGACCAAAGTGTGCATCACCAAATAATCGTTAGTTTACTTTTTTAAGTAACGCAGAAGTCCTTTGACTATTCAAGGTGCTCAATCAAACTGATGAGTTCCGATTCAACCGAGCTTCACTTATAAATGTAGGATGGTTTGAGGCAGGTGAGTGTGTTTGTGCAGACTATCTGTAAATAATAAAAAGTTTTAATATTCAGATAGATTAAATTGCGACTTTATGTGTAAGCTCAGGGTAATTTCGTGCAGTGTGAAAAATTATTCGCTCTAGGTATGCATGATGTCGATCTGCTTCCTCTAAATCCACATCTGGTCGGTGTTTACACTGAACACGTCAATTTATTTTAACAGAAATACAGGGTGATCAAACTTTTCTCCCACATTTGTTTTGCCCGTAACTTTTTATTGAAATGCTCAAATTTTGTGTTCGACCACCCATTCGAAAGCCCTACAACTGCCATTTTGTTTAAAAAAAACGTAGAGCTTTTGACAATTGGAACCCAAGCTGCAGCTAGGTTTTAAATTTATCAAATTTAATTCTTTGTGATATCTTAGCAATGTCTTCACACCTCTTCACTCTCCAAAGGTGACTGTGTGGGCGGGTATTGGTAAGTATGGTGTCGTTGAGCCATTTTTCTTGGAAGGGAATGTTAATGCTCCTCGATATTTGACAATGCTCCAAAATCAAGCAATTCCGGCTGTTCGACAATGGCCAAATTTCGAACAACTTGTTTTTATGCAAGATGGTGCTCCACCTCATTGCGGATTGAAGGTTCGGAATTTTTTGAACGAGCTGTCTCCTGGTAGGTGGATTGGCCGTTTTGCATTGAAATTTAAATTGAAACAAATGGAAGAAGTGTGGAGACCAGATAAAAAATGATGCTGTTGTTCCTTGAATAAACCTTTGTTGATAACTTGTTGAATTTTTCAAAAATTTAAAAAATAGCTGCAGCTTGGGTTTCAATTGCCAGAAGCTCCACGTTCCTTTTTCAAACAAAATGGCAGTTCTAGGGCTTTCGAATGGGTGGTCGAACACAAAATTTGAGCCTTTCAATAAAAAGTTACGGGCAAAACAAATGTGGGAGAAAAAGCTTGATCACCCTGTATTTTATTTTACAGAACTACAGTTACCCTGGCAAAGGCATTATTAAACACATTTCATCTGGAGAATACCACCCCATAAAGAGGTCTTTTGTGTTTTACACGCATTTTTTATCCTAATTTTTATATGGTTTAGGTACGACTACAAAAAGTTTATTGGTGGCGTGCTTATGTTAACGGTATTAAGGCGAACTGAAAATAGTAAAAATTTTCAATGTCTTCTTAGATAGAGGACTATCGGATGGTGGATGGTATGTCAAATCTGTATTGGGCTGGGGTCTAGAAGATGATGAATTTTATGTCCGGTTGAGTGAAGCCAACTTGAGAAATAGCATTGTTCGTCCAACCAATCTTACAACTGATCGCTCCAACACTTTTATGCATATTCACCCGAAATCAAGGTAGTGAAGATTTGCACGACTTTCAATGCTTATCAATACATTTTTCAGGAAGCGAGATTACTCCAAAACCAAAAACCAAAAACAGGCATTGCGTTTATGATGATTTATTTCTTTTTCAATAAAACATTCCGTTTTATAGATGTCTCGAAAGAGGGATCGCCTCACGGGTCTGCACTCAGTCAGGTGTCTACTTATGAATGACAAAATTTTGCTGAAACAGGAATTTCAGGTACAAAATAAAAGACAGATCATTTCTTCATTTTGGCTCTACCAATGCATCGGTACTTCACATTGATCTCGAATGCGACTTAGAAAGAACGCCATTCTGTCTTCTCAAATCACAATCGCAATAAGAGCCATAATTAGTCCGTTATTCTTCAAATGTAGGTACAGTCGACTCCCTCTATAACGAAAATAAATAATTCACGGGTTTTTCTTTGATTTTTGTTTTGAATCGGTCAAGAGTTGTATCAATAAAAATATCTCAATCACCAACGAGTTTCTCAATAATAACAACATAAAAATACAGATAATCATTTTAAAACTAGTTTACTCTTTAAAATATGTAGTGTTGGAGACTGGGTGTGCATGCAAGATTGCGAGGCGAGATTTTGAAAATTTGCGAGTTTGCGAGATCTTGCAATTTTCAAATGCGAGAAAATCTCGATTTTGCGAGATTTTTTTTCTTGAATCATAGTCACTTGAAGTTTCACAAAAAACTTCTTAATTTCTTTGCAGCTGGCTTCACTATCGCTTTTACACTACACGGTTCTTCTTTTGTTGCATCCTCCACTATTTGGAATTCACTTATCATAAGCCAATGCAGTTATTATAATTGTGTGGTGACAGAATAACGGGTGTACCGAAAAAAGTAAAGAAATATTTGGTAAACGGCACATTTGGTAAAAAAACTTTTGGTAATTTTTTTTTCGGTAAAGACACATCTGGTAAAGGCAGATTTGGTAATTTTTTTTTTGATAAAGTCACATTTGGTAAAAAAATTGGTAACGGGCATTTCAGGTTCTTTTCGTGTCACAGATTGTGTCACACAGACAAATTTTTTTTTTATCAAATGTGCCTTTACTTAAAGGGGCATACCCAGGGCTGGGCACGGGCCTTGATTTTGCCGGCCCGGACAGGGGTCAGGCCCGCCCGGGCTGGGCCGGGCTGGGCCGGGCTCGGAAAATTTTCTCGTTCAATTTTTTTTTAAATTCAAATTTCTTTATCAATTTTTAAAATTTTAAGCTTTTTTAACACTCCGCCTCCAAGCGTAGTAATTGCCAGAATCAACTCAGAATTTCTCGCTGAACACGATAGTGCAAAAAGTTTTGAAAAAAGTTGGTATGAGATGGTGAAAACCCCTCTTGAAAGTAGGCTGTTTTTGGTCACCCTCAATCACCTGAAATTTTGAGAAATTTTGATGGTAGTCACCAAAATTCCTATTTCACCTAGGCGTAAAACCATTCAAAATATCAAGCTGAATCAGAGCTATCTATTAAGCACAAACTTGCATCAGAGTGGTCATTTTTTCACAGAGAATTTACGATTTTCCCTCAAAGATCCAGTTTCTGGATATCCTTTTTTGCGACATTAAAAAGCTAAACTCTGCCTACAAATCATTTCTAGCTAAATGATCAATACAACATGAAAGAACAAAATCTTGCAGTTATTTTGGCACTAAAAACAGCAATAGTTTATCATAAAATGGAGACAAATTATGCAAAATCAATATATAAGTTGTAGCGCAACTTTTCTATAACTTTATCCTCGCTTGAAAAAACTTTAATTCTGACACCGAATTCGTGTTCAGCGTAGTTGATTTGCACGTAAAACTGCTCTTGAAGTTGAAAAGTCACTGTCAAATTCCAGATTCCGCACAAGACAAAAACATTTGAATTTAAAATTTGAATATTTTTTTGTCTTGAGCGGAGTTCGGAATTTGACTGTGACTTTTAAACTTCAAGAGCAGTTTTACGTGCAAATCGACTACGCTGAACACGAATTCGGTGTCAGAATTGAAGTTTTTTCAATTGGGAATAAAGTTATAGAAAAGTTGCGCTACAACTTATATATTGATCCCAAGCATCCGACCTTTAAAAATTGCTGTAACTACCCTTGCAAACAACAAGTTTAGGCTTAGCCCTTAGGCTTGGGGGTAGGCCAGCGTACGGAAGTTGTGACTAATGAAGAGTTTGCGCACATTTTCCGGGGTCTGGGGCATAAATTTGGGTAATTTTTACTAAAGTAAAAAAGTGAAAATCGTTGGGAGGGGGGGGGAGTATTCGCTACTAGGGTCGAATTTACTAACTTACTAACTTTTGTATTTCTGTGTTGTGAAACACTTCATAGAATCAGCTAAGATGTAAAAGTAAGAAGTAAATTCTCCCGCGGTAAATTCCCCCTGCAGTAAATTTCCTCTCTGGTAAGTTACCCTCCGCTAAATTTCCCCGCGGTAAATCCTCCGCAAGAATTTTCAAATTAACATTTTTTAAATTACAAAGAACTCTTATCATTTTAAATATTTTCATAATCTAACGGTAGTTCTACTGGATAATCCATGCACTGACTAAACAAAGTAATCGTCCATTTAGTGCAAACTTTTTTATGTTTTCAGGTTTTAAAACTTTTTCTGAACTAAGCCTAAGCATTCTAAAGATGGTTTCATAGTAGTTAAATGCCGTTTTATATGTTATTTTTCAAGTTTTCGTAAAATCACTTAAATTACAGCTATGATCTGATCGTTTACTTCGATCGAAAAAAAATTCAATTTTTTTTCAGGCTCAAAAAACCTGTTTTTCGGACTACCGTATTTCCTCTAATAGAGCCCCCCTCTAAAAGAGCCCCTCAAGAGTTAGTCCAGAAAACAGGTTTTGGAACCTGAAGAAGTTAAAAAAATTTTTGAAAATTTGGGTACCACTACCTGGGTACTACTTCCTAAGCACTTCTATTTGAGAACCGATACCCAGACACTTATTTACAGTCGAGTCTCTATATAGCATCCACCCCAAAAGTTCGTTCCCACCTCGCGTCCGACACTTTTTTTAGCTCAATTTCTAAAGTATTTTGCCAAAACTGATTCGTCAGTCTAGTCGGAAATATCGCAGGGATTCCGATTTTGCCGATCGTTTCTCAGAAACATGGTAATTTTGCCATTTAGACCCGCAAACCTCTATATAGCATCGCCTTAAATCTCAAAAAGGCGATGCTATATAGAGGTTTGCGGGTCTAAATGGCAAAATTACCATGTTTCTGATAAACGATCGGCAAAATCGGAATCCCTGCGATATTTCCGACTAGACTGACGAATCAGTTTTGGCAAAATACTTTAGAAATTGAGCTAAAAAAGTGTCGGACCCGAGGTGGGAACGAACTTTTGGGGTGGATGCTATATAGAGACTCGACTGTATACACATTCTTGAGGTAGATACATTCCTGAGGTGTTTCACTTAACTGGTGTCCAAAAAGTTCGGAGCGGACTTTTAAGCTTAATTTTTGAAATGAAAATTATGCATAAAAAAATTCCAAATATACAGTTTTGTTGCCCTGAATCTCCTCTTTCAAATGGCATATTGCTTTTAGCTTGATTATTCTGGATAACTCACCATTTGGGTCCAAACACCTGTCTGGTCATTTTGAGAAGGTTACCAACGTTTTCATCACTTTAACTGGTCAAATGTTTTATTGAATTTTAGGTGTCACTACGAAATTTTATCACCAGGTTGTAGCGCAGCTCAAGAGCTACAAACTCCATATTACAGAAGGATTTTTGAAGATCTAAGTGTTGAGATATGGCCTTTTGGAAAAAATCAATTTCTTGAAAAAATGACCAAAATCCGAAAAATTGGCAAAAACTTTCATTTTGGTCAATTTTTCAAGAAAATGATTTTTTCCAAAAGGCCATATCTCAACACTCAAATTTTCAAAAATTATTCTGTAACATGGGTTTTGTAGCTCTTGAGCTGCGCTACAACATGGTCATGAAATTTTATAGGAACGCTCTAAATTCAATAAAACATTTGACCAGTTAAAGTGATGAAAACGCGGGTAACCTTCTCAAAATGACCAGACAAGTGTTTGGAGCCAAATAGTGACTTATTCAAAATAGTCAAGCTTGAAGCAATATGCTATTTGAAAGAGCAGATTCAGGGCAACAAAACTGTATATTTGGAATTTTTTTATTGCATAATTTTCATTTCAAAAATTAAGCTTAAAAGTCCGCTCCGAACTTTTTGGACACCAGTTAAATCACCTGAGCATTTTGTAACACGAGATTTCGTAACAAATTTTTTTCGTAACGCAAACTTTGCTTTCTGGATTTATCTGATTTAGCAATTCCATTTACAATTCCATATACCTGTATACTACGCAAACCACCCGTATAGTATCCAAACCATCTGGATAGTGTCCAAACCATTTGAATAGAGCTCACATCATCCAGACCGGCTCTACCCACCTCATGGTAGTTACTGTGACCTGAGGTTTTTTCGATGAATTTTTTCGTGTTATTATCCTTGTAGAGTGTGCCCAAATCGCATGTGAATTTGGCTCCCCAACTTTGCAAGCTAACAAAATTTTCAGGAATGACTCATGGCCTTTTAGAAGTTTGAATGAACTTGTACCACCTTTTGTACACCTTTAGAGCTGCGAATCAGACATTAAAGGCCATTGCCGTCCCCGACAACGAGAATTTCAAATGTTTGAATTCGCGCGGGACAGTTCTCTTTCGTCTTTCATTTTACTCTTTTGACTTGCTTCGAATGACTCAAAAGAGTACAATGAAAGACGAAAGAGAACTGTCCTGCGCGAATTCAAACATTTTAAATTCTCGTTGTCGGGGACGGCAATGGTCCTTTAAGGTACGGCTTATTTGAAAAGCTTTTTTTTTGACAAACAAGGTGTGTTTGGTGGTGTAGCATGAGTCGACCTAGCCATTTTCGGGATTTTCTAGGGCCAAAATCAAGATCAATTTAACTTCTCCAAAAGTACAGCGATTTTACTTACAAAACAAGCTTTTATAGTTTAAACTATATGGTTTCATACTCAGTGCACAATTCGTTCATTTCCTCTGCGCTTTCTTTGTCAAATTCTTCCTCTTCTTCCTCCAAGGCTATTGCACGAAGAAGAATGTCTATTTTCTCTTGGTCAATTGCTGCTTTTCCTTGCCTGAACTCCCATTTCTTAGCTTCTCTTCGCTTCTGGATTTCAATCGCTCGCTGAAAAAATTCTAAGCTAAGCTGTCGCTCCGGCAAACTTTGAATGATAGTTTGGACTGAAAATTTTGAGTTAACAGAGGTATTGTTTGACATTTTCAAAAATTACCTGAACCATCATCCCATCGATGATTTACTCTTGATCGTCGATTAGCCTTAAAGATTAATATGAATTTGAGTAGTCACTGAGAATAGTGAAAAATTTAACCAGCGATCTATTTTTTAATTTGTTATAGTTGTCGCTTTTACTTTAAAGAACAACAAAGCAAAAAAGTTACTACTTTAAAAATGCAAAAAATGTATATAGGGTATCCTAAAACTGTGGGGCATACCTGCACGGGCGCCGGCGCCGGATAAAAAATCTTAACAGTCGGGCGCCAGCGCCGGCGCCCGGCGCCACTTCAGCTGCGGCGAAACCTTTTTTGAAAACCTTTTTGACGAAATTGAGGGGTCATTACCTCTTGAAAGTGATCCTTTCAAGTTTTGGCAAGGACATAGTCAGGCAAGATACAAAAATACTTAAAAAAATATAAATACAAATTGTAGGCATACCATCTTTGACAAAAATAGCCAATGATTTATTAGCTATTCCCGCAAGTACTGCAGCTGCTGAGCGTATGTTCAGCATAACAGCTATGTTGACAGCCGGCAGAAAAAGCTCCACTGGCCCAGTACTTTTAAAAATCAAAACAATGCTTGTTTATAACCGCAACATGATAAATTTTTAATTTCTCATAATTGTTGCTATTCCTAATACAAAAAATTTCTATTTAAAAACATAAATGTTAGATTAGTCTTTGTTGCATTCTATTATTTTATTTACAAAAATGGCTTGATGCCGGCGCCTGGCGCCGTATTTCCTCTTTTAGGCGTCGGCGCCGGCGCCGACGCCCGGCGCCGAATTAATTGTGGCGCCGGCGCCGGCGCCGGTGCCGATTTTTAGTAGACCCGGCGCCTGGGTCGGCGCCCGGCGCCGATTTTTCTCAGCGTGCAGGTATGCTGTTGGGCACTTTTGAATTGCCATAAAATTTGATATGAGGCGAAATTCAAAATTCTGTAAACCAAGATCAACTCACTTTATCATTTTCAGTATATAATGTCAAAACAGAGGTTCAGCTCGGCCCCATTGTGTTTTTGGTCCTAGTCTGTGAATGGCATCAAGATGATCAAATCCAGAGCCACTGAGGGACCAAGCTAAAACCGTGTTTTTACATGACATGCTAAAAAAATTGTGAAAGCGAGCTGAGTCGATCTATGTTTATAGAATTTCAAAATTCGTGACGAAAAAAAGGTTTGCAGTTTGAAAGAGGCCAAAAATCATGGGACACCCCGTATTTAGATTGCTGACTTGAAACCTTATCGAAAGATATTTACGCATCGTACTTTGAGCAGCTGGATACGGCGTAAGTGATGAGGTGAACGACCAATATTGTAAAGTGTACGTGAAATACTGAGTAGCTTCACAGATAGCTTGGTTTCAACAAATTGAAACATCTCATATATCACTTCAGCTGGCAATTGGTTTGAAGAGTTTGCATTGCCCATTAGAAATGTTTTACAAAAATATCAATAAAGGAGTAGTCCGCAGCTCAATAAAATAGTGGCAAAATAATGTCTGTTATCTGCAATTTTGGCATGCCAGTCAAACTTGACAGAGAAAATCAATGGCGGTGCACTGCATTGAAATATTTCAAATCATTTCTACAATTGGCATTGGAAGAAAGGACGCTTTGAATGTTACAAAGTTACGCCGAAGACATTTATACTGTAAGGACTTAAAACCATACAACTAGAAACCTTACCAGTTGGCTGTTTTGCGTTGCGATTCTGGGCTAAAAGTATGAAAAGTCTTAGGAAAGACGGCTTATATAGCTGAAGAAAACGTACCATAACACTGTTACTTTTCGAAAAAAAGTGCTTTCCCAATGCTCAAAATGTGTTTTTTCGCACGTTAAAGATGAAAAGAAGCACGATTGAGATGATTTTGGGCGTTTTCGGGCGACACACACATTGTGTAATCCGGCCCTCGGTTCTCCTGGATAATCCATGTACCAACATAGCCAAGTGGTCGTCCACTTGGATCAAAAATTGTTTTCGTTTTTTGGGTTTTAAAACCTGTTTTCTGGACTAAATCGTTCATTCTGAAGATAGTTTGATTTTGGTATTAAGAGATAACTGATTTTACGAAAACTAAAAAAAACCCCCTATAAAACGGCATTTCTTCACTATCAACCATCTGGGGCATGCCAGAGTTAGTCCAGAAAACAGGTTTTGTAGCCCGGAAAAGTAAAAAGAATTTTTGACCCTGGGGTGGTAAAGTGCGGTGCATAATTATACGACCACCCCTATTTTGCGAATTTCGGGACTTTTCGAAATAATTCCTAAAATCTACTACCACCATTCGAAAAAGCGCGCTGAAAAACGGTGGTTTTGCTACAGTATCGATAAGTAGCCGATATTTTTGTAAGAAATTTTTTCAAAAATGTGAAATTTCGGCGGTGCATATTTATACGACCACTTAGAACAAAGCACTATTTTGCACTAAACAGAGCACTATAACAAAGCACTACCATCATTAACAGCTTTAGAATGTAAGCCCTGAATCTTAGCTACAATTTGATAGTTCAATCTTTATTTTTCATCATTCCGGAAAAAGTTATGACCATCAACAAAAAAGTGTCGATTTCTAGTCAAAATCAAAGTAAATCTAAGGAAAATGGTTGTTTGACCGCATAAATACTGATTTTTCTTAAAATTTTTAATATCATAATTTACCAGTTAATGCACTTTTTGGAAGCTTAATATTTTTTCTACAAAATGACATGTCAGCTTTTTCATAAGATTGTACAGGGCTGAGAAACGGACGGTTTAAATTAAAAGAAGTGAAAAACCTCTACTTTTGCTTTATTTTGAGACATTTTCACTTCTTTCAATTTAAACCGTCCGTTTCTCAGCCCTGTACAATCTTATGAAAAAGCTGACATGTCATTTTGTAGAAAAAATATTAAGCTTCCAAAAAGTGCATTAACTGGTAAATTATGATATTAAAATTTTAAGAAAAATCAGTATTTATGCGGTCAAACAACCATTTTCCTTAGATTTACTTTGATTTTGACTAGAAATCGACACTTTTTGTTGATGGTCATAACTTTTTCCGGAATGATGAATAAAAGATTGAACTATCAAATTGTAGCTAAGATTCAGGGCTTACATTCTAAAGCTGTTAATGATGGTAGTGCTTTGTTATAGTGCTCTGTTTAGTGCAAAATAGTGCTTTGTTCTAAGTGGTCGTATAAATATGCACCGCCGAAATTTCACATTTTTGAAAAAATTTCTTACAAAAATATCGGCTACTTATCGATACTGTAGCAAAACCACCGTTTTTCAGCGCGCTTTTTCGAATGGTGGTAGTAGATTTTAGGAATTATTTCGAAAAGTCCCGAAATTCGCAAAATAGGGGGTGGTCGTATAATTATGCACCGCACTTTAGTAACTAGGGTTGTGAAACGGAAAGTTATCCGGAAAACTTTCCGGAAAGTTTTCCGGAAAACATTCCGGACAGAAAAAACGCGGAAAGTTTTCCATGGACAGAAATTAGAATTTACTAGTAGCTGTAAAGTTATACAAAAAAATTGTACAGTTTTCGTATATAATGTGTGTGATCACTTGCTAATTTTTGTCCATTTCTGTCCAAATTTGTCCATTTCTGTCCAGAAAACTTTCCGGAAAACTTTCCGATTCTTTTCTGCCCGGACAGTTTCACAACCCTAGTAGTAACAATCAAAATATCCGCGGATATTTATCCGCGGATATGGATAAATATCCGCGGATGAAATCCGTAGTAACAATCAAATATCCGCGGATAAAATCCGCGGATTTGTCCGTATCTGCGGATAAATATCCGCGGATATTCATCCACGAATAAAATCCGTAGTAACAATAAAATATCCAAGGATATTTATTCCGTATCCGCGGATATTATCCTTAGCCTGTCGGGGCAGGATAAATCCGCGGATAATTTTTTGTTCTGTTTTTTTTAATCTTTTAAAATATAAATATGCTTTAATACATTACGAGGTGGTCTTTAAACCACTAAAAACACATGTTTTGTTGTTATAACAGTATTTTAGCATTGTTTGAGTTGCATTCAAATTCTATCACTATAATTCGTTTTTTATATCGTTAATATAATTTTTCACCATACAATGATAATACGAGTTTTTTAAAGCATTTTACAATAGTATTTTTAAAGCAGACTAAAAGCAAAGTTCAAAGCAGGCAACATTTAAAGACATAAGTAAAATTGGCGCTACCGGAGTATCCTTGTTGAACAACCTTTTCGCAGTCGGAAAAGAAGATCCCATAGCCTACATGGAGAACTGCGCATAGATTTGGCAAATGTGTCTAGTTTTATAGTTGCTTCGGCAGTCTTGCACAACATTGCTATTGATTTGAAACAGTCACATTTTGATGGGATAGAAGATGATTTTGAAGAGGATCAACCAGATATAAATATCACCAACATGGCTTACAGTAATAGTGGAAATACTTATCGAAACCACATTATGCAAAAAAAATTCTTTATTAAGAAAATGATTAATTTAGGCATAAATCATTTACTTTCTTATATATAGTTAACACGAAAAAGTATGAATAAAACATTGTAATAATTTTGAACAAACAGAAAAGTAGTAAGAAATGAAATTATAGAAAAAATAAAAATACCAATATTTATCCGCGGATTTTATCCGTTGATTGTTACTACCACCCTGGTATAGAAGGGGTAACTTGCCAAAGAGGAGTCTTCGAAAAATGCGTCAAAAACACAATGCCAAGAACACGATTTTGAATCACAGGGGGGGGGGCGGCTTATTAGAGGAATTACGGTAAGTGATATTAAACGACGTTTTTCCGATAAGAATCATATTTTACAAATTTCTATTGTAGGCTCTTGAGTAAAAAACGTTTCTTACTTAAATTTGAAATTTCCACGAACTTACACTCTCTATTCGAATAACTATAACGAAGGACTGTCAAGACAAGGGCTATCACCGACACGAAGACCCTAACGTCTGAATAACCACGGAAGTCCCACTCGAGTGTAGATTGGATTTTGGTTTTTGTGGATTATTGGATCGGATTTGGTGAAATTATATTATACTGGACGTGTGTATGAGCTTTTTCGAAAACGTCTTGGGCAAGGCTTTTCTGGGATATCATAAGCAAAATATTACCACTTAAATTTGGATACTCAAACATTTTTATTTCGGGGGACAAGTATATGAGGACAAATTAGTTAACAATATTGACCTGAGTATGAAACAGACAATTTCGGATATAAGATTCTTCAATGAGTCTCTTCATGATCTTCTGCCTGTATCCTACTGAAACAAACCTTCTTTCGTATTGGTTTACCTTCCGATGAAGGGATTCGATAGACTGTTCAGAAATCACGCCCCAAAACCCATGCAGGGAAACAAAGCAGACCACATGCGAGTACAGCAGACGAGCTTTTAAAGTGACAGAGACATCCGGAAATTCTGTCCTAACGTATTACCTTAAAACAGTCAAATTTTAAAAGCTTACTCTTAAGCACTGGAAGAATGATTTCGCTAACTCAGACAATTATTCCACTTCTGTGGCATCCAAAAAAACTGGAAGAAGAATTTTGCAAATCCTTGCACTTTCCCCAACATACTTAGCAACTTCTCGACAGCTGCATGCTTGTTGTTTTGCCGACGAGCCAGTAGAATTAGCCAAAAAACTGTATATCTCCTGTCACAAACCTTAAATAATAAACGTTTGAAAAGTTTGTAGAAAAGCTACACATACCAGACAACTTCACGCTCTGTTGTTCCAACGCTGAGCAGATGGGATTGTGACTTTTGCTTCCAGTTGCTGATGTTTTAATATAGCTTCTTCATCTTCAGCTAGCCTTTCTTAAGCGAAAAAAGTTAAGAAATAGATTTTAATAGATCTTGACACACAAAAAAGTGTGACACACTAAAAAATGTGACATACAAAAAAATGTGATACACAAAAAAGTGTGACATACAAAAAAGTGTGACATACATTTACGAACATTTAGCGTTACGGAGAAACCGATGAAAATACTATATGTAGATAGATAAGAGCTAAAAATATAGAAAGTATCTAAAAATGGCTGTAACTGAATTACCACACCTAAAGTCTGAAATACCACACCTTTTTAATTAATTCCCACACCTTTTTCAAATTCGCGCTAAACATACTGAATTCCCACACCTTTTTACTTAATTCCCACACCTTTTTTTCTGAAAGTGCTAATTTATGTTCGAAATTCTTTTCTGAGGTGTCCTAGTGTAGTAAATCGCGGTCGCTGAGCACGAATATGCCCTCAGAATTACATTGTTCCGACAAGAAGCTCAATAACTCAACTTTATCAACAAAAGAGCGTGCTTGCATACGTTATCTTTGATTCCTTCTGGACATGTGCAGGATAGGTATCCCGGATAACAGTCAGACTTCTTCAACAGTAATTCTGAGGGCATATTCGTGCTCAGCGACCTCGATTTACTATTTTTTTTTTACGATTTCGAACATAAATTAGCGATTTCAGAAAAAAGGTGTGGGAATTAAGTAAAAAGGTGTGGGAATTCAGTATGTTTAGCGCGAATTTGAAAAAGGTGTGGGAATTAATTAAAAAGGTGTAGGATTTCAGACTTTAGGTGTGGGAATTCAATTTGATCCTCTAAAAATTTTCAAAATGCATAACGCCAAGCCGACAACCCTACAGATATTTAAATTTCTAACGTTCTGCCATAAAGTGGCTCCCTTTATTCCCTTCCCCTCCAATACAGCCCTTAATCCCTTTTAAATTCAAAAGGCGCCAATTCAAATTTTCAAAATTTTGAATTTTTCAAATTTAGAAATTCGAAAAAAAACTGCTGGTTCGCGCCTTAACGCACGGGCATGCCCCTTTAAGGGAGGGTGAAAGCTGTTGAGGAGATGGTCTCGACACGAAAGAATCTATCCAAGTTTTTTGTTTTTCTTATGTGCTTTTGGTTGCAGTTTACAATCCAACCCTCAGAACGATGGAGCGGTACAGACAAAGATTGAAACGGCAAAAAAGAAATGCAAGACTAACAAAACCCCTTTGATCAAACGGTCTGAAGCAAACCGTTGAAACGGTTTGCTTCAAACGCTTTAAGCGGTTTGAACAAACCGTTTGAACGCTTTGAACAAACCGTTTGCTACAAACCACAGTTTGCAGCAAACTCGTCAAACCGTTTGCTGCAAACGGTTTGAAACAAACGGTTTGCCGGAGTATAGAAAGTGCCATTTCAATTAAAATATTGGAATTGGAATTTACACATTGGAATTTGCAGCAACAATTGCACCCAGATCAAAGAAACTCTCATCGATCCACAGAGTATTGAGTCGCTAAATTAGAAAAGAGCAATAGACGTCAAAAATGACGGGGAAAAAGTGGTATCAAGGACGATAGAGTATTTTAAACTAACCCATAAGACAGCTAAAAACAGCTAAAATACCAGCTAAAAATTTTAGCTGAGTTTTAGCTGTTTTTTAGCTGTTTTGAATTTTTAAATTCTCGTTTGAATTTTAGCTGTTTCTTAACTTTTTAGCTGTTTTGACATCCATGAAATGATGTGAAACCTCTATTTATAGTTCTGTGTCTATCATAGAAATTTTAGGAAACATTAGAACTATCCAACAAGCAATCTTTTGTCGTATTTTACAATATTATCAACAAATTTAAAAAATATAATATTAAAATGATAAGTTAAATGCAAAATAAAAAATGCATTGTGAACACCCGAGAGTGGGAGTGGGAGTGAGAGTTACCCTAACTCACTAGTTCACAATGACAACTTACTCTCACTCTCAGTATGTGAACAGGCCATTAAGAAAATTGAGAGAGAAATGTAGCAAAATGATCAGCAGGAAAAATGCAACAAACTAGTGCAAAAGTGTCACAAGACAACAAGCAAAGATCACAATATTCAAAGCAAAACAATTTGACTTCAAACCCATACAAAAAAACAGTGGCTTTTAGACGAAAATTCAGGTAGTTGTGGCTTGGTTTCGTAATTTTTTCAGAATTTTATGGGACTTTTTCACGAACAAAAAATATCACGTGATAGAGCGTAAAGAACTGCATCAGATATGTGTTATATCACAGGTTAGACCGTCTTTTCCCTCTTTTTGAGAGAATTAAAGAAGTATGCTGGCATCCTCTTCATGAATGTACGATTGTGGCTTGATGTTACTGGGTTTGAAATCATCACAATTATTTGAAAATTCGGTTGCAGTATAGAATCCCCCCCCACGGGGAGTGATCAGATCGAGGAGATAACATCATATTCGTGTTTCTCGACCCCGATTTCATGAGAAAGCCTTTTTTGGTTCTGAGGAAAAAAGATTTTCGAACCACAGGGAGGTATCATGGTTTTTTAGTCAAAATTTTAAAAATTTGAATTGGCGCCTTTTGAATTTAAAAGGGATAACGTTAGAAATTTAAATATCTGCATTCTTCGACTGCGTTACCATGTTTTTCAACTGGGCCGTGGCAAAAAGAGACTCTATATGCATTTTATGGTCAAGAGTGCGAAGAGTCAAGAGGCGCAGGGGCTTGGGGGCTTTGACTGTAATTCCTCCCCCGGGGGAGTAATTATAGGCATGCAATTTTTTCAAACTTCAAGTGGTCTGAAACTCCTGTTTTCATTTAATCTATGAGCTCTGTAAAAAGTGCCCATTGAACTTTTAAAATCCCTCTCAAGCACTTTTTACACAGCTCAAACAGTTAATGAAAACAGAAGTATCAGACCACTTGAAGTTAGGGGGTGAGTAATAGAAATTGAGTAGAAATTACAAGAAATACGGAATGATATGAAAAACAAGATTTTTGCTTGGTTCCTTTTTGGACTGGGCCATGGCTCAGGCATGTGCACAGACCGCTTTTTGAAGGCATGCATCGGGTAAAAGTCTAGGGGATTACGGAAATTCCTGGGGGATTTTATAAAATTACGGCCCACGCAATACCATGCAGATGCACATTTTTAAGGAGATTTTCTTACATAAACCCCTTTCATTTTCGCCCTGAACCCCCTGACTTTTTCAAAATGACCTTTGTATCTTTTGTACATTATGATGTTTTTGCATTTTGAAATATTGAACACAAAATTTTTCAAAAAAATTGAAAAAAAATTAAGTTCAACAAGTGGGTGAGTGACTCTTCAGACGATTCTTGCATGGATATCATCAAAGACGACAAGTAAGTTCTGACTATCTCATTACATGTACCACATTTGAAATTTAAGACAGTCTCAGGCCTTGGTCGATGAATTCTGCATCTCATCTTTATTCCACTACGATTGCGAGCTTCTGATCGGTGAAAAGCGCGTTCATGTTAACAAGGGGTATGTAGGTTAAATTATTTTGCCGATTCGTTTCTCAATTCGCCCACATTACAGCTGCTTTCCGTTCACTCCGAATTCTTCAACAAGCTGTTCAAAGAAGACTTTACCGAGAAGAGTTCCAGTGAAATAATTATCGGAGACGTGGATGTCGGCAAATCCTGTCAACTGCTGCAGACTATCTATCCATGCGATCAGGGTGATTCTATCTCAGGTATTTTTTTTTGTTGAGTCTTAGCAGTGTGAGTAATGAGATCCATGGTTATATTTCGCTGGCGAGTTTTCTTGGTGAAAGTTTCTGATAATATTACATAGCAAGTTTTGTTTTCTAGGAGACTTATCGCTTTTAGTTTTTTTGGCTAGCATAAATCAAAGTTGTCTAAATGCTCAGGAAGTCATAAAATAACGGATAAATGGAAATTTACTGGCATTAAGTACACTTAGTTTCCGAATCGTTGCTTACCAGCATACTATGTAATACTTTTCAGTCTTCAATCGTCACGAATTCTCTCAGTCTGTGGAGCAGGAAAACATTGTAAAGGATGTCAGTCTTCTGGAAGTTAATGCTGTAAGTCGGGATGAGCTTATAGAAACATTCTGTATCCCTGTTGTTTATTGGAACTGTTACCTTTTTAGCGCCGGAATACAAAAAAGATTCTTGAGACAGAGCGATTGATTCATAATGACTCTGTTTGTTTACCAAGTTTCACTTCTGTGATGATATTTGTGTTCATCTGCTTTATGTTTTTGGGTTAGCCTATCCCATTTATTCGCTTTCTTTTTTGATGGCACAAGGTTTAGGGATCAAACCAATACATGCAATGCCTACCTCTCAGGTAAGGTTTTATTTTTAGTTTCCATTTAGTTGGAAAAAATTTGAGGGTTGTAAGCTTATTTTAGACTTCCGAATCTTATTATAACTGGTGGTTTTGGCGCATCCTCTGCGTATGCGGACTTGCTCTTGTAGTCATTGCAATTCTCCAAGGAATATGTTACAGAAAGTCTACACGTTCTGCTTTCGTCTCTGTTTCTTCTGCCTATGGTCTAGCTGCGATAGGAGTGTCTATTATGGCTGCTAGCCTGACTCTGGGCACTAAGGAGTATGTTTTTGATAGTTTATTTGTTTATTTCACTTATACTTTACAGGCAAATAATTGTCTCGATTGCTAATAACGTTTTGGTGATATTTCTTCTTCTGATATCACTGATCAAACCTCTAAACATGAGTGAAGTCGATAGACAATATCGTGTATGTGCATTGAGGTGCGTTGGCGTCGTTTTCTACGCAGTTCTTGTTTGTATCGTTCGATCTTTATCTGGTGTTCCGATTTGCACTTTGGTTGAAGTAAGTTCTCTCTTCATAGCTACAACCCTTATAATTGCCGAATACGCTAACAGTGTTATGGTACGTTTTTCTTCAGCTATATAAGTCGTCTTTCCTAAGATTTATCACACTTTTAGCCAGAGTCGCAACGCAAAATCGCCAACTGGTAAGGTTTCTAGTTGTATGGTTTTAAAGGGGCATGATCGTGCCCGATGGGGAGAAAAGGCGCGAACCAGCAGTTCTTTTCTCTCTCGATAAATTTTTACATTTGTTCTCGTCTAGATTTTTTAAGTTTTCTGTCTAGTTTTTAAAAGCAGTATAAGGTCATCTATATCAGATTTGACGCAGAACGAGGGAAAAAGGAGACGATACGAAAAAATTCGAAAAAAACTGCTGGTTCGCGCCTTAACGCACGAGCATGCCCCTTTAAGTCCTTACAGTATAAATGTCTTCGGCGTAACTTTGTAACATTCAAAGCGTCCTTTCTTCTAGTGCCAATTGTAGAAATGATTTGAAATATTTCAATGCAGTGCACCGCCATTGATTTTCTCTGTCAAGTTTGACTGGCATGCCAAAATTGCAGATAACAGACATTATTTTGCCACTATTTTATTGAGCTGCGGACTACTCCTTTATTGATATTTTTGTAAAACATTTCTAATGGGCAATGCAAACTCTTCAAACCAATTGCCAGCTGAAGTGATATATGAGATGTTTCAATTTGTTGAAACCAAGCTATCTGTGAAGCTACTCAGTATTTCACGTACACTTTACAATATTGGTCGTTCACCTCATCACTTACGCCGTATCCAGCTGCTCAAAGTACGATGCGTAAATATCTTTCGATAAGGTTTCAAGTCAGCAATCTAAATACGGGGTGTCCCATGATTTTTGGCCTCTTTCAAACTGCAAACCTTTTTTTCGTCACGAATTTTGAAATTCTATAAACATAGATCGACTCAGCTCGCTTTCACAATTTTTTTAGCATGTCATGTAAAAACACGATTTTAGCTTGGTCCCTCAGTGGCTCTGGATTTGATCATCCTGATGCCATTCACAGACTAGGACCAAAAACACAATGGGGGCCGAGCTGAACCTCTGTTTTGACATTATATACTGAAAATGATAAAGTGAGTTGATCTTGGTTTACAGAATGTTGAAATTCACCTCATATCAAATTTTTATGGCAATTCAAAAGTGCCCCACAGTTTGGGATACCCTATTTACATTTTTTCGCATTTTAAAAGTAGTAACATTTTTGCTTTGTTGTTTTTTAAAGTAAAAGCGACAGCAAAAAGCATATAACAAATTAAAAAATGGATCGCTGGTTAAATTTTTTTCTATTCCCAGTGACCACTGAAATTCCTATTAATCTTTAAGGCTAATCGACGATCCAGAGTAAATAATCGATGGGATGATGGTTCAGGTAATTTTTGAAAATGTCAAACAATACCTCTGTTAACTCAAAATTTTCAGTCCAAACTATCAGTGACAGTTTGCCGGAGCAACAGCTTAAGAGAGAATTTGTTCAGCGGGCGATTGAAATCCAGAAGCGAAGAGAAGCTAAGAAATGGGAGTTCAGGCAAGGAAAAGCAGCAATTGACCAAGAGAAAATAGACATTCTTCTTCGTGCGAGAGCCTTGGAGGAAGAAGAGGAAGAATTTGACAAAGAAAGCGCAGAGGAAATGAACGAATTGTGCACTGAGTATGAAACCATATAGTTTCAAAAAATATAAAAGCTTGTTTTGTAAGTAAAATCGCTGTACTTGGGGAGAGGTTAAATTGATCTTGATTTTGGCTCTAGAAAATCCCGAAAATGGCTAGGTCGACTCATGCTACACCACCAAACACACCCTGTTTGTCCAAAAAAAACAGCTTTTCAAATAAGCCGTACTCCAATGTCTGATTAGATTAAAAGCTAAACAACCTGTATTCTCGTCGAAGAGAATTTTCCGGCCAAAAATCTAAGCAATATACATGGGAAGGTGGGAGAGGTGTGGGCACGAAAGCAAAAGAACTGTTTGAATCATCTATAGAAATGAGTGGGAGACACTCATGCTGTAATATAAAACTAACAGTTATTGCGCACTACAAAAGATATCGAGCAACTCATTCGATTCTGATCTGTATGCTCCACCTACAGTCGACGCTCTCTATAGCTACTCTCAAAGGACTGGCTAAACCAAGTCGCTATAGAGAGCGTCGGGTGAGAGCTAATTGCCCCTTGACATAATGCCAAACGAGAAAAATGCCCAATGAGAAAAATACACAACGACAAAAATGCTCCACGCAATTTTTCCAGACGGGAAAAATGCCCAATGCAATTTCACCAAACGGGAAAAATCCTATAAAATCTTTCCAAAACAGACTCTAAGCCACTTGAATAAGCGTTCTTAATGGTCATTCCACCTCTATTTCATCATCATAAATGTCAAAACCGATTAAAATTCGGTGCTTGAATCGGTTTTTGAGCTCACTTGAACTTTGAGTCAATATACTTACACTAAATTTTCGTGTCCAATTAGCGGACATTTATTTTTACTCTCACTTTCACTCTCACGCTCACTTGCACTCAATTTTCGTGTGTCCAATTAGCGGAATTTTCGAATATTCGAACCAGCAACCTCTACATCACTCCTTACCACTCCATCCCTCCTTATCACCACCTTCGAAGAAGTAATTGAATAGCCTACTGCTTTCGTAGACCTAAGCAGTGCCGCAACTTCAAATCGAACACTTATTTAAATTGATTTTTTCTACACTTTAAGCAATTTTTTCACTAGGGGTCATACGAGCAAACCTGTAGAGGACGTTTCGGCGCGTTTTTTAGTAAAATAAGTTTTTCAATTTTTTCTGACTTTTTTCCCACAAATGCTCATTTTTCGCTTTTTTTCCTCGAAATCGGTTTTCAGCAATTTTGAGAAAACAAATCACACCTGAAACAATACTCATTCGATTTTTCACAATATTTTAGGGGAGGTAATCAGGAATGAACTCGAAAAAAAAATTATTTTGCGGGTAAACGGGCCTCCGAAGTTCGGAGGTGGTCAAAAATTTTCGAAAATTCTGACACCTCCAAACTTCGGAGGCCCGTTATGATGTTATCTCCTCGATCTGATCACTCCCCATGGGGGGGGATTGTATACTCAAGCCGAAAATTCAGATAACATTAGCAGAAAAAGACTCGCTGAAGTCTTGTGTACATCGAAAAAAGCTTCAAGACACCCATTCTTACGTCATGCCCAAATTCCGATTTTAGCTTCTTTTACTGTAAACCTTGAATTTTGGGTTTTTTCAAAGTGATGTTACAAAAAAACCTCAGCTATTGTAGCCCGTTCGCTGAGCTATCCGCCAATATTTTTCATCTGCTCCACATGATTAGAAAAATCCAAATTACCTGCGCGGCGAAGTTTAGCATAAATCTTACCACCCCAAAATCTGTTATGTATGACGTTTGGCATTGGCTATATCCGATTCCGAAAACTCCTATTCGGAAATTTGAACTTAAATGAAAGCCGGAGCACGCTCTACAAGATGAGTGTTTTTAGAGCTCTGTGTGATTAAAAAATTTGCGTATCCGAGCTGTATGAAGTTTAGACAAAAAACTTGGAGGTAGTAAATATATGATGAACTTCGCCGCGCAGGGAATTTTCAATTTTCTGATCGCGGCGAGGAAATAAACATACTGGCTGATAGCCCAGCAAACGTGCTACAATAGCTAAGGTTTTTTTGCAATAGAATTTTGAAAAAAAACGCAAAATTTGAAGCTTACAAAATTTGAAGCTTTACGCTACCGGTTGACCACCTTTCTCAACCGGTTGATCAACCAGCAAACAATTAACCGGTTGATGGTGGATGTGGCGGTTGATTACCGGAAATTTTCTATCAACCGGTGGGAAAAAATCGAAAATTATACCAAAATCAACCTACTGGTTGACCATTTGATCAACCGGTTGATCAACCAAGGACCAATCAACCGGTGGATGGTTGATGTGGCGGTTGGTTACCAATAAAATCCTAATATATCGGGTTATCAACCGGAAATCAATCAACCGGTTGATGGTTGATGTGGCGGTTGATTGCCGAAAATTGCCAATCAACCGGTTTATAAACCGGATATCAATCAACCGGTTGATGGTGGATGTGGCGATTGATAAAATCCGGGCCTGGCCAACACTGCCCCCTCCCTTTGAGAAATTCCCTGAAACCAGTTATTTTTGGCTTTTGGCCATTCCTGATGCGGTTCTGAGCTATTCTAAGGGGCAAGTTTTGTGTATTTCAAATGTGGTTTTTAAGTCTAATTGTTCTGGCATTTAAAGCTAAATCTTTTTCTAGCGGCAACCCTCACGTTCGTTCCCGCATGGGGTCCGACACTTTTTTAGCTCGATTTTTGAAGATTTCTGCCAGTCGTCTTTGGTCAGTCTTGTCCAGAGATGAGAATTGTACTTTTAAAAAATATGTGTATTTTTGTGGGGCTTTAAGTGTTTTTTATTCTTGAAGCTACCGTATTTCCTCTAATAAGGCGGCCCCCTAAATTCAAGAAAGGTTAATCATTTTTTCTGTAGCTAATTTACTCTTCTTTGTAGCAAATCTAATTTTCGTCTGTAGCACATATACTCAAGGTAGTGTGCTTATTTTTTTCTGAAAACTTGAGAAATGTATATATTTGTCAATGCGCTTAATCCGCATAATGTTTTCAGTCTTTTTAGACAAAAAACCGATTTTCGTGAAAACCGAATAGAGAATTTCGGTTCGGTCCAGCACCCGAAAATTGCAAATTCCTAAGAGATCATAGGCAGTTGGCAAAATATCCCACTTCTACCTGGCTGTTTTGGACAACACTATTTTCTTCACAAGAAAAAGCCCGTTAAGATCCAAAAATATACGGACTGAAGTGTTGCTCTTTTCAAAATGGTGGAGCAAAATGTGGCAAAGATTGAAAGAATTTTTATCATGCATTGTATTGATGGTGAATCCGGTAATCTTGAGTTTAAGAATTTCATAACTAATCCATCAGAGGCTGTTGAGTAATGAAGCAGCCGAGAGAGTGCCAATTGTGTGTGTTTGATCAGAACTAGAGCCCAGCGGTTTCACCAGCAAATAATCCACCTGCCTAGATCAGATCAAAATAATCATTATGAGCTGAGATATACACTAAACTAGGGGAGTGGTGCACATTTTCTGACTGGTCTACTCAAAATATCAATATCTCAGCTAATAATCATTGTTTGGACCTGATCTTAACGGGTTTGGATCCAGGAAGAAATTTTGGTAATACGGGTGGCTTTCCAAAAACTTTCGCCTTGAAAATTAACGATTTGTAATAAAAAGTTTGAAAAGTTTGTTCATTAATCTATACGAGTTGGGTATCGTCCTTTTGAGAGTTGTAAAATCACTCCTCCGGGGAAGAGATTACAGGAAATACGGTAATTTATAAAATAAAAATTAGTTTTGACCATAAGTCGGTATCATCATTTCGATACACCTGCAAACGAAAATCACTCATCGTAATCAGAACTCTGCTAGCATAGCCTATACTTTCGGCACTCTGGACATACCATGACTTAATCTGCCAATTATTTGAGATGAGAACTAACAGCCGAATAACAAGCGCCATCATATTCTAGAATAAAAAGTTTGTGGAACAAGTTAAAATGAGTTCAGAAGTGGTTAGAGGTACTGTCTCGCCTGTCACAGGCAAAAGTCTGGCATAAATATACAATGCATACAATACAATTGCAAGGCATTAGATAGGAGTATATTTGCTAGCGCACTACAGCCAATATGCTTAAAATCGGTTCCTCACTCGGACTAAAAATTATCATAACATTTTTGCTTGATTTTTCGCTCGAAGCCCCGGTTCTCAATACTAGCTTGAAGCGACTGAAAAAATGACACACAAACTTGAAACACGGTGTACTTTCTTTATCTGTTGGCTGTAACACAGCAGAATATTGAAATTTGCAAGAGAATACGTAGCACACGTCTGACATACTAAAGCACAAACAATAGAAATGAAAATTTGAATTTAAAGTTTTTTGGTCTCACGGATTAAAGTGGTCCCGCCTTTTGGAAATTCAAATTTTATTATGTAACGCACGCGCATGCTCCTTTAAATATTTTTTTATTTTTTCGAATTTTTTTCCAGAAAAGCTCATTTTTCCATTTTTTTTTCCCAAAATCGACAAATTGTACCTGAACCATGTTTATTTTAGGAAGATATTTTATGGGGGGGGGTTAATCCGGAATGAACTCGATAGGAGATTCGTTTTGCGGGTAAACGGGCCTCCGAAGTTTGGAGGTGGCAGAATTTTCGAAAATTTTTGACCACCTCCGAACTTCGGAGGCCCGTTTACCCGCAAAATAAATTTCCTTTCGAGTTCATTCCTGATTACCTCCCCCCCCCTAAAATATTGTGAAAAATCGAATGAGTATTGTTTCAGGTGTGATTTGTTTTCTTAAAATTGCTGAAAACCGATTTCGGGAAAAAAAACGAAAAATGAGCATTTGTGGGAAAGTCAGAAAAAATTGAAAAATTTATTTTACTAAAAAACGCGCCGAAACGTCCTCTACAGGTTTGCTCGTATGACCCCTAGTGAAAAAATTGCTTAAAGTGTAGAAAAAATCAATTTAAATAAGTGTTCGATTTGAAGTTGCGGCACTGCTTAGGTCTACGAAAGCAGTAGGCTATTCAATTACTTCTTCGAAGGTGGTTTCTCAAAATTTTGCCTTTCACCAAGTGGAAGATTTTTGTTTGTGTAGCCACGGAACAGAGAAAAAGGGCTGTTTCGCCGTACCGTTTTTGCCGTTGACAAAATTTTACGTCGCGAAATTGGCCGTTGACAAAACTCGCCGGTGCAACAATTTGGCCAGGTCATCGCTGTTCAGAAAACAATGATAGAGTTGGCCAATGGAATAGTGGCGGTGTTCTAGTAAAAAGCAACTTGCTCCCAATTTGTGTGTACATTTACTTGTTATTAATGTTGTGTTTGCTGGAAATGAATAAAGTAAGATCAGAATTGCGATTAGTTGAATGCAGTTGTTTGCATATTTGATGTAAATAGATTTTTTGGGGGTTGCGCCATGCAAAATGTTTTTTTTTTCATGTTTCGTATAACCAAAACCTTTTTCTGCGTGCAGAATTTATATTGCTAGTGTGGTTTGATTAGACTTTGCGGATTCAAGAATTTTCGAACAAACGTTTGTTTAGAAGTAGAACGTCAAAAAAGGTTGAACATTTCAAATACCGTGCTAACTCTAATAGACGGGCGGCGGTAGATTCGTCCCAGGTAAATTCGTCCCCGGTAAATTCGTCCCCAGGTAAATTCGTCCCCAAAACCGCCAATTCAAAATTTTCGAGCAGGTTCGAATCCTGGTAGTGGCAAATATTTTTCTAACTTAGAATTGTGTGGGAAATCGAGTTTGCTAGGGCAAAATTACGACTTCACCCACCGAACCTCAATAACTTGAGTAGGTACCTCATGGTCAGGTGAATAGACAATACATATTTTACTCACCCGAAGCCTGAAACTAGTTGAGTCGTGAGGTGAGTCCTTTCTGGGTAGATAGATACCAACCTGGATCGCGTGGAAAATTAAGTTTTATACAAAGTGATGAACGAACCACTAATTCTGATGTAAAATCGTGTGAGAATCGGGTTAAACAAGGTTAAAATTCCGTATTATCCAACATTTTTGACCAAAATTCCACCCCAAAGCAATCCAACCTGAAAGGGCATTTCGATAGCCAAAAGAGAAGATGTTGAACATAGTTTTGAATACTGGGGCCTACCGCATAAAAAACTCTAGTATGGATGCTTTTTCATGCATCCAGAGTCACTTTCGAGTGATTTGCGTCTAAGGTATGTGGGTGTGCGCATCTTAACTCCAAGCAACCAAGCCCCCTGCGCCCCCGAAGGGGGCTTGGGGCTTGGAGTTGAGATGCGCGCACTCACTTACCTTAGACATAATTCCGAGAAGTACTCTTGACCATAAAATGCATATAGAGTCTCTTTTTGCCTAGCTCCAGTGACCAAAACGAAGTAGAATACCTTAATATAAGGTAATTTGCCTTAGTCCGAAGAAGCTTCAAATTATGTTTCCTACCAATCCCACCCTAAGTTAGAAAAATATTTGCTACTACCAGGATTCGAACCTGCTCGAAAATTTTGAATTGGCGGTTTGGGGACGAATTTACCTTGGGATGAATCTACCTGGGGACGAATTTACCTAGAGCCCTAATAGACGGCTATCTTACGACAGTGAACGATATATACAAGTGTTAAATATAAGTAAAGTTACGACTATTTCTACAAGTCCTACACGTGTAGCACAGTGCGTTAAAACCCACTTTTTACTAATACAGCAATAAGTATCATCCGTACATCTTGTTGGCATGCAACCGAATTAAACTAAACACCATAGACAATTAAAAAAACCTGCAGCTAAAATCGGAAGAAACTATGTTGATGAAGGATGATTTTCTAAACCTTGTTATAGGCTTTTCCGATTCCCAAGTGGTACTGTAAAAAATTCTATTGCATATTTTCGCGGCTTCTTTGGAGCCTGAGGTCGAAAAATAGACAGTTACTCTCTATTAGACGGGTCCCTACGAGGTGGATTTTGAAATAGACGGGTTGGCCCGTCTATTAGAGTAAATATAGTAATGTCCGAAATCGAACGCTTGCTTCGACAACTAATAGATATGTTCGATCGAGTTTTGAATGTAGATTATTTACATCGACTGCCAACAACTCGATACAAAAACTAACTCGATACACCGACTCGATACATTGACAACTCGATACACCAACTCGATACATTGACAACTCGATACACCGACTCGATACACTTTTTTATTTTTACCTCAATTACTTCGGCCATTCCGCTCATATCACTACCTACTACTTAGAAACCATTTTTAGAATATCGTGATTAGTACACGAAAGGTTAGGGAAGCCGAAAAATAAAAAATTTCGTCAACTACTCTATGATTATATCATATGACTTCAAACCATAAACCAAGGTGATCTAGATGAATAACCACCTAAATACTGAATCAGTAATCACGTCGAGAGAATAAACTATATTAATCCACATTTACTATATTAATCCACGAATAAACTTAATAGAGTGGACGACCACTTGGTGAATTTGGGTGTCCATTGGGTGCATGTTTTGTTTTTTTGGCTTCCATAGTCATTTTTGTGCGCTAACCACGACATTTCAAAATGTTCCGTAAGTAGCAGGATGTCATATGAGCGGAATCATGAAAACTTGAAAAATACCAGGAAAACAGCATTTGACTACTGTCTTACAATCCTTAGAATGATCAAATTATTACAGAAAACAAGTTTTGGAACCTGAAAACCACTAAAAAAGGTATTTGAACCAAGTGGATGACCACCTGGTTTGATTGACGCCTGGAGCATTAAGTTGGTTTATAGATGAATCTTTGAATTAACAAGAATAATATTCAAGACAAAAATATAGAAAAAAATAATCTAAAAAAACGGTACGAACTGTCTACTGAAAAACCGATGCGAACTGTCCTATGTCCTAAAAATAACGGTCCTTGGGGTAAAGATAAAAAAAGTGTATCGAGTCGGTGTATCGAATTAGTTTTTGTATCGAGTTGGATGTATACCATTTACATCATCTTTATATTTTGAAATTAAATGCAAATGTAATAAAGGGGCGTAATCGTTTTGCCAATGAGATCACTTCTCCAATGGTATATTTTCTCCAATAGCTTCTTTTCTAAATTATTGTTCTTCTCTTGTACGGCAAATCACCACTCATTCGGTAGCTCATCTCACTGGCTACAAAAGAAGTGGTAATTTGCCTGACAAAAAATAACAACACTTGAGAAAAGAAGCTAAAAGCGAAAACATACCATTGGCGAAGTGATCTCATTGGCAAAAGTTTCATTGGCAAAGCGATTACGCCTCATAATGAAACCCCTTATTGAAGATTATGTCACTTGTTTGACTAATTAACTTAGAGCTAGTCCTGTGGCGATTCTCCTCCACATCAATACAAAAAATAATAAACTAAACAGATTTGTTTTCTTTCAACTAGGTCATAAACTTTTTTGCGGGATTGAAAAACTTTTTCTACTAAGTTAAAGTTAAGTTTAGGCACAAATTGGGGAGACAAAGCTGGCTAATGGTTTTTCAATGATCTATGGACTGCGTTCTTTCCTACCTTTTGGGCTGGGAGTGCTCAGTAGTGTGTTGTTTGCCTTCTTTTTCTTCGACAACAACGCCTCGCAGAGGTATAACCTGAAATGCGCAGCGAGTAAGCAAGCAAGCGATGTTTCCAGCTACATATTCTCTTCCAAAGACTGGAAGGTTACGGTCCGGCGATCCAGCTTTCTCCACTCAATTCTCCTGTGCAGGTTAATAAGGTTAGCTTTCTAAATGAATAGACAATGAGATGTGTTATTAAAAGATATTTTCAGGTAGTCAGAGCAAGATTTGCAGCCACAGAACTGGGTATTCGAGAAAAATGTATTGTGATTGTGCTCAGCCAGTCTTCATTGAGCTTGGCCATAAATGGTTACTTGAGTCCACATGTCTCAAGAATTCAATTCTTTGCGGACGCTTCAAGAATCGATGCTGAGATGAGCTCACTGCCTAACCTTACTCCACTGCACTTCAATGGACAACACTCTCATTCTCACATACTCAATTCTATTTTCAACATGGTCAGTTGTTTGATTGCAAAATGTCCACCTTAAATAATTGATTAACAGAAGGCGTGCAAATGTTTTGACAGACTTCAAATATCTTACATATGGTCAAAATTAAAGAAAAATAAACAGAAAAAGTATTTTTGATTGAACTTTGATTTGAGATGGTTTGACGAGTTGATAAAACTAAGTCAGTCACTAAAGTTGCAGGAATCGAGCCATTGTATTTGATTTTCAATGAAGTAGGTTTGGTCGTCGTTGGTTTTGATATTGTGCTCGTGTTTGTAATCTTGCTGGAATTGTCAATGAACAAAGCCATAAGGCCCTACTGCACAATGGGTACCAAAATTTCTTACTTTACTCCCCCCTTTGGTTTTGGCGCTAATTACAATTATAGCATCTTTATTACATTTTTATAGGTCCAAATGCAGTTGAGTCTTGTGGATGCCACTCTTCGTTTGGAGTTTTCCAAGATCCGGTTGAAGAATGTCTATGCAATAAGTGAAGAAGAAGTGCTTCGAGTCTTTGTCGGCCTAGGTCTCATCAAGAATACAATGGTCTGTGCTAACTGTGGAAATCGAATGCGAATCAACAAACGATCAAAGCTGGCTGATGGGATATGGGTGAGTTCTTTGGTATCTTATCTTTTTAATCGGCACAATTATAGTGGGCTTGCAATGATAAGAAAGGAAAAGTCTGTTCTCACAAGTCCATTCGATCGGGTTCTTTCTTCGCCAATTCCAATTTGCCTTTCAAGCAAGCACTTCTTCTCTTCTACATGTGGGCTCAAGACTTCAACAATAAGCAAGCTGTCCATGAACTCAATTTGTCCGAGCATGTGATCGTGGATTGGTTTAGAATGTGCCGAGAAGTTTGCGAAAAGTAAGCAAAATTTCAATTTAACAATGTTAATCAAATGTTAAGCTATTGCAACAACCAAGAATCGATAGGAGGAAATTTCAGCGTAATCGAAATCGATGAAACATGCATCAGTCGTCGCAAATACAATCGAGGAAGAATGCGCATCGGTGCTCAGCAATGGATTTTCGGCGGGATTGAACGTGGCCCAGGAGGAAAAGCATTCGCCTTTCAAGTGCCGGACAGAAAGAAGAAGACTCTATTGAAGCTCATCCGCAAGCACATCAAGGTCGGTACTACCATCATTTCAGATGATTGGCCTGCCTATCGTAAGCTTGGAAGAACAATAGGTCGTTACGTCGGTTATAAGCACTACACCATTTTCCACAAGCGATTGTTTGCGAGGTAGACATTGTCTATTATCTATTAATTATAAATGATTTGTTCTAGGATTGAAGACGACAAAAGAATACACACGAACAAAGTCGAGGGATTCTGGATGCATACAAAGCACAAAATAAAAGGATGTTTGGTACGTCTCGTCTTCATATTGAATCCTATGTGGCTGAGGCGGTCTTTCGTCAAAATTGCAGAGCCGACAACAAAAACGTTTTGGATGCTTTCTTCGATCGTTTGGGAATGATATATTCTTTGTAATTTAATGTAAAATGTAATAAAGATGCTATAATTGTAATTAGCGCCAAAACCAAAGGGGGAGTAAAGTAAGAAATTGTGGTACCCATTGTGCAGTAGAGCCCAAAGCATGGCGCATTATCATAATGGACTTCGCCACACTCCTAGAAACGGAAACAAAGTTTATAGAAAATATTGATTTTTTAATTTCAAAATTGCAAGTAAAAACGGGCTGAAACGAACCAAAAAATTTATGAATAATTTTTTAGGTGAAATGGAAATTCTGCTTGATACATCTGATAGAGAAGGTGTAGATCATAAATATCAGAATTGCAACTTTAAAATTAAAAAATCAATATTTTCTATAAACTTTGTTTCCGTTTCCAGGAGTGTGGCGAGGCCTAATGCGGTGAATGAATTTGGTCATAAATTATGATTTGTTAAAATATTTTGATTTAATATTTTTTCGAAGGAATGAAAGACGGACACGTCGAATTATGCTGAACATGTAAGAAAACTTTACTCAAAATTTAAAAACTTATTTTCAAAAAAACAAAAACAGCAAAAGCCATTTAAATGGAAGTTTGACAGAGCGAGTTTTTTACGAAAATATCCCAAGCCTAATTTCAGCTATTTTTGGACATTTTTTGAATTCGCGCCCATTTCGGCGCTCTTTTTTTCATGTTTTCTTTCAGAAATGTTGTTTTTTACGTACTTAGGCTTAGGGAACTTCCCTGAACTGACATTAAAAATGAAACTGACACTTATTTTTTCCGGTTTTTTTTTCATAGGCGGGTTGATAATCTGATAACACCTTTCTTAATCAGAATTTCGTCAGCTTTCTAACGCACTTTACAGAATTTCGAAAAGACAAGTTTTTTCATGTTTACGAATACTGCTAAAAAATGTCAGTTTGCTAAACTGAAATGTCAGTGTCAATGTCAGTGTCACTGTTAGTGTGAATTATGAAGACACTGTAGGGAAGGCAGGTGCATGTTAGGGCGGACTCAAACGTGTGTCCCAAAGGGAACTCATAAAAATGTCCAAAAATAGCTGTAACGAATACGCACCCGCAAACCATCCATCATATTGGATGTACGGTACTTATGCTGTTTGGGACCGACCGTCATTTTTTTTCAGCATCTGTCATTTCAGCATCTGAAACTTCTTCATAGTAAGCGAGTAAGCAACGCACCAAAAAAAGATACAAATAACACATGAATGTGACACACAACAAAACGGCCAAACAATTTGTGCAATAAAATCAAAAAAATGACGGTCGGTCCCAAACAGCATAAGTACCGGATGTACTCTATATGGAGATTTGGCGGTCGTTCACTTGTTTGGTTTCAATTTATATCTTTGAACCTTTTAGACATTCCACGAAAATTATGACTTCATGTTGTTTATTCCGGAGACCACCTACGTCAATCCGTTTGCTCTTAATCGATTTGTTGAGCAGATCAATTGGGTAATTTTTAATTTTTAATCAAATTAAGCTTGTTTTATAAGAAAAAGTTTTAAGAACAACCCCCAAGCGTTTGGGTACGATGACAGTGGGAAATGCATCCTCAAAAGTGGAATTTTGCTTTCTAACCCAGCTGTTCAGTTGTTGATTCAGTCAGTTTTAACAGTTTTAATCATTAAAATAACTCTTAAACACCTTTTTTACAGAGAGCGGCACTTATGCAACTCTATTTCGGCATCAACAGATGAGCTTGCTCTCGAGATGTGTATCCATCACGCCACCAACCTGTCTTGCAGCCTTCTTAACCAAGTAAGTTGTTCAGTCTCTATATAGAGAGGCATGCCCGTGCGTTTCAAAAAGTTAAGGTGGGGATCAGCAAATTTTTTTGAATCATTTCATTTTGCACTCGTTTTGCGTCAAATCTGATATCAATGACCTTTTACTAGACATAAAACTTAAAAAATATAGACAAGAACAAATGTAAAAGTTTGTCGAGAAAGAAAAAATATGCTGGTCCCCGCATTTTCTCCGTGTCGCGCACGGGCATGCCCCTATAAGAAGAGACCGCTTTTTGCCTTGATCAGGCTTATCAACTAAAATGCAATTTTTTCCAAAAGGTGGCATTTAAGGCGAAAAAATTCTAAAAAGGTGGCATTTCAACAAGATTAAAATAATAACTAATCGCAAATATATTTTTATTGACCAAATACATACTCTTCAACACCAAGAGTCTTTTTCAACAATTCCTTGTTAGACAAAAACAGATCATACATTTTTGAACAATCTGGATCACTGTTGCAGAAATGCCACCTTTCACTTTGGAAAAAAGGTGACAAAATTTTCAAAAAGGTGGCAAATGCCACCTAAAGCTGGTACTTTGGTCACCCTGGCCTCGACCCCTCGTTGTATTTGTCATATTTTTGGCCTTGGGCAATGGTAGGCCAACATATGTTTGTTAAAAAATTCAGACATGTTTTTGCTAAATTTTTGTGGTTCGAGTTGGTCCTAACACACTCTGCTCTAAGCCTAAGAAACAAGTCAGGAGAACCAAGTAAAACAGACAAGGAATCCAAATAGCACTAGTACTCACATTTACATATGCATATCATATGTAATTATTGCCGTTATTAAAAGCCTGGTATCGATTTTGAAAAAAATGGCAAAAAAAACGACAGGGGACCAAGCCGAAAAAGCAGCCTTTTCTCATATAGATCCAATGCTCATTAGTTTCACTATATACATTTTCAAGAATGGCTTTGTAGAATTCTCTTTTTCGCTGGTGGCATGAAGAAAGTAGTGAGAGTGGTTCAGGTAATTTTTATATTTTTATGTGTACATATACAATACGAAAAAAGTATTTTTGCAGCCATCCATGACCGGATCCCATTGCTATCACTAACCAAAGAATTTAATCTATCCTTAACAGTATCCCCTGTAAGTCCAACTTCATTTGTGTGCTTAATTCATAAAAATATGTTCAGTTGCTTTCTGAAATGGACGCTAGGCTGCTTCACAAGCACTTTGTTACTGTGGAAATGAACAGACTGGATGTTCAGGTGGAAGACTTGACCGGTTCACTGGTAGGTTTTACTCAGTCCACGGAGAATGAGCTATCCTGGCCTGTTGGACTGCCACCTCTTTCTAAGCCACCTAATAGATACCAGGTCGGTTTCGTGAAAAAAACTTTGTCTACTTATCATATTTTCATTGTAGGTGCCCGTCTGGGAGTACTTTACTCAAACTAAGATTTTCAAAAACAATCCGAACCAAAATGTTGTATTACTTGCCGGAGATGATGCCTTGGATGTGAATGAAGTTGTTAAAGCAGCAAGAAGCAAAGTGGAAGTAGAAAAATATTCCAATGCCCAGTTCATAAGGCTTCGTAGTGGCTACCGAATTTTTAATGCTGTTCGAGGGATGGAGTATGTAGTTGACCTGGAATATCGAAGCTTTGGAACAGAAGCTAAGTTTTTAAGAAGAGTGTGGCTATGTCGACCTATATATTCTACTCGACTTCTCAACTCGGTAGGTCTTTCAGATTTATTAATTGTTCTGGCATTTAAAGCTAAATCTTCTTCTAACGGCAACCCTCACGTTCGTTCCCGCATAGGGTCCGACACTTTTTTAGCTCGATTTTGAAGATTTCTGTCAGTCGTTTTCGGTCGGTCTTGTCAAGGGATGAGAATTGTACTTTTAAAAAATATTTGTATTCCTGTGGGAATTTCATTTTATTTTATTTTTGAAGTTACCGTATTTCCTTTAATGAGGCGGCCCCCTAAATTCAAAAAAGGTGTTTGAGACAAACTGTTTTCGGCCCGTTTTTTTAAAACTACTGTCATGCAAATTACCACTGATTTTGTAGCTCATCTCACTGTCTACAAAATAGATGCTGACTTGCTTGAGAGAAGTCTTAAAAAATGGGTCAAAATTACAATGCCAAGAACATGATGTTGAACGCGAGGCGGGCCGCTTTATTAGAGAAAATACGGTATACCTCAAAATTGTTTTTTGCTTTAAAATGGCAATAAGCACTGGGAAAATGATTTTTTTATTTAAAAGTAGTCAAAATGTACCTCTGTTTGTGAATTATCATTCTCGTGTCTGATAAAAATCGTAAGAATTCCTTTCTTTGCCATCTAAAATACAAAAACTATATCTAACGGCACCCTTTTGAAAAATAGAGCGTCGTTATATATAGGTTCGACTGTACATGAAAAGTTTTTTTTGTTGTTTTGCAGGTGCCATATGTAAAAGAGGACACAGATATCACTATTGTCATCGGCATTGAATCGCTTGAGCAAGTCCGTGCTGCAAGCAATTGCTTCAAAGACATGGTCGCCTGTGCTCGGCCTCTGCTTCTTTTATCGACAACCGTCAGACGAGGATAGTGCTGGCAGCTAGATTGGTGGATGCATCTGCAGTCCGGGAATTAAACAAGGACTTGGTGGAGTTAAAGAAAAGGTTGAGATAAATCTCTTTCCTTTTACATTGCTACATATTTGAATTGACAAGTAGCTCATAAATTTGATGTTCAGGTGCAGATCATGGCACACAGACACAGCTCTCCTACTACTCAAACCCAACAACGGCTGGAGTGTTCAGGCCACAGCCATGGATGAAGCGGTCGACCACTTTGGCAACAAATGATCTACGTGTTCCTCTCTCCGTATGCGGACTATCAAAGAGAATTTTTAGATCGAGTCCGTATCAACACTATTCGACATCATCAGGTTATTTAGTTTTTAGGATGATAAATAGAAAAAATATAATAGGAAGCGTGACAACAGAAATATGGTTTATTTTGTGAATTGAATGATTACAGAGTGAGCCGAAAGGAAACCGCATAGACTGAGCTCGTCCTTTTCAAATACTTTCTGTAAAAAACAAGATGTTGTTATGACGTGTTTCGATAAAAATTATCGCTAAATTTGAAAAATTAATGCAAAATTATGACGTTGCCGTTTTCGTGATACAAAATGGCATACATGAATAGGCTAAAATATATGAAAAAGAGCAAAAAATAATTAAGGTGCTCTTTTTGGCTACCCAGTATGTTAGCCGAATAGCTTTCCTAAAGGGGTATACCAGCGCGTCACACTGCAACTAAGCCGCGAACCAGCAATTTATTTCTCTCATGACTGTTTTCTATAAGCGTTCTACCTAATCCTCCCATGCAAGTTTTCTGCCTACTTTTTAAAAGTAGGGTAAGGTCATAAATATCAGATTTGAGTTGAAACAAGAACGATTTTTGGAAAATTGCTGATCCCCGCCTTAATTTGCAGTGTAACGCGCTAGCATGCCCCTTTAAATTATGGCATTATTAAGGTGTTCTTTCCTATTCCTTTCGCCGAATTCAATCCTGTGGTGGTCAAATCAGAAGGAATACTGGATTCAGCGAAGAATTCATCCCTGAGTCAAAAAATGAAAAGCAGCTTAGAAATTCGGATTCGCCATATCAAGAGAATAGCAAACTCTTTTCCTTGGATGAAAAGGGGCTTTGCAGGTGCATAAGAATTATGGCATCTTTGATGAGAATGACTTTAAAGGTAATTTTATTGTGTTTCAATATCACTATTTCAAAAACTATTTCAGCTTTCTCTGTGTATGGTGCCGATTACACTTCATTGCGGTCAAAACTAAGCCAGCAAAAAGATGGAGAAGAAGAGCAGGAAGAAGATATCATCAACATGTTTCTGGCCAGTCTAATCTCCATGTTCTTCGAGCCATTGAACCTTCACTGCGAATGCATTGGTATCGTAGGGACTGTTCTCACCTGAAGCCAAATGCACTCTCCAAATGTCAAGCAAGCAAGAAGTTGACTCTGGGTAATAAGCCTCAGCTAGCAAATTTAGTCTTTTCTGTTTAAAAGATAATGCAAGAGCTTAGGCAAGGAGGCACACTGACTTTTATTCATTTTTATTCGGCTCTTACCCTATAAATTTGTTAGATCGCAAGGGCATAATTTTAAACGACACTTAAGTAATTTTAATTAAATGTTGCAAAAGCATGGATCGCTTAATGGGTCGCCAGATTTTTTTTCAACAAAAAAGTTTGTTTAAGCATGAAAATCGCCAAACCGAAATTTGCTAAAACGAAATTTACCAAAGTGAAATTAGTCAAATCAAAAATTAACAGAAAAATTTGACAAACGTAATTTTTGTCTGAAAAAACCTCTATTATAAGAGCTGCCATCTCAAAATAAAAAAAAGACATTTGGGCAAAAAAAGGCGTTTGACCATTTTTGAAGAAAAAGTGCATTTTATCTAGTGCTTATTGCCATTTTGAAGCGAAAATAAGACTTTGACTAAAATTTCAAAAAAAATTTTTTGGTATTCCAAAAAAGGACAAATCTTTTTAAAAAAGACATATGGCAGCCCTTTATTTTCTGAAATTTGTACTCTGTTTCTATCAGGCAAAACCTAAGTTTGTCAAATTTCGATTCGCTAATTGTCGATTTGACTAATATCGCTATGGCAAAACTACAGCTCTATATTCATGCGCGCCCACCCAAAAAAAAATACCTTGGCCCTCTGCTGCTTTCTTCGGGATTTTTTTCTTTAAAAGTCTCAAAAACTGTTTCTTTCTACTTTCAAATCATTTTAAATCCAAAAAAAATTTTTGGAGAAAAAATTTCCTAATTTTTTTCCCTTGGTCCACCAACGTCACAAGCTCCCCCCCCCCCTCGCTAATTTTTTTCGTGATTATTTTTTTGGGTGGGCGTGAACGTATCTAGAGCCCAAACTACGTTTTGGCTGCTAACTTTTGAAATTTTATAAAATTAAAACAAAATTTTTTTTCGAAAAAATAACTGACATAATCACGGTGGTCCCACGCGAGTTCATATTTTTTTAATTTCAACGCTTTTTATGCAATATTTTTAAGAAATTTGATTTGTTCAAAATTTCTGTTCCTTTTTTCCCTAGTCATCCTAAGCAGTTTGCACAATAATATTATGGTAATAATTTGGTTTGTTTACTGTTGAAGTTTGAACATTGTTAAGGGTTTTGCACAATTTCTTTCTCCAAGTATGGCCATTCAAACATATTAAAGCAATATATATAGTTTTATTTTCCTCTCTTTCACTCGCAAACATTCCGCAAAATTGCAATGTCCAGAAATCTCACAGCATTTTTTCCAAAGATGTTATAGTTTGCATTGTCTTGCCCCACTTACTTTCACTCAACTTCCTTGTGTGTGTCATATTTTACTTCAATCATGCATTTTTAATAAAACTTTTATTTTGTGCAAATAAAAACATTTAGTAGACACCGGAACACAAGGATCCCAACCAAAATTTTTGAAAAAGGGCATGGAAACGCACGCAGGCATGGTTATCAGTGGTTCAATGGAAGCTTGGGTGTTGGCTGGAGGAGCCTTCTTCCTTCGACCAATCCCATTCTCACAGTATTTGAACAGCTGATTGTCCTTTTGTGGTGTCAGACAAAGCAGCACAGGCATAAAGAATAGACCATGCAGCAAACCCACAGCCTAAATTTAAAACTTTCAAGAATTCAGTTCTGGCATAGTCAACAGAAAGACAGAACAAGGGGTTGCTAAACACTACTCATTCGAGCCCACATCCCAAATTTGTTTTTTAAAACGTCAAAACAAATTGAAGTTAGCCAAACAAAAAGTCTTTTAGTACTGCTGTAATACAAAAGACGGCTTATAAAAACCCGATTATTCAAGCGAATTCAGAAAATTCTGGTGAAAAAGGAAAAGTGGCAAAAAAATACTTTGGGTATTCAGAGTATTGGGTCAAATTAAAGTAAAACTGATTGTTATGGGAATTCGGGGGACACTGAATTGACCAAAACTATTTGTATTGGTATAACGCGACTCTCCATATAACGCGACCCCTCGAGACTGGTCAAAGGTCGCGTTGTCTAGCGAGTTATATTATATCTTTTGCTGCAATCGATCCAAGGGTCGCGTTTCACCAACAGTAGCATTATATGGAAAGTTGACTGTATTGGGGCAACAAAAATCTCCATCTTTCTTGAAAATAAGCCAGGCTTTTTCAATGCGCCAGCTTTTGTAAATGTAAGCACTTTGGTTTTTCTTTCGGGCCAAAGAAATACTGATATTTCCAAGGCAGTTGGGTGCGGGGAATGTGGTTTGAATAGTAGCTAGAGAACTTGAATGAATTAAAATCAATTGTTTACCACTTCTTACCGGTTTAAATTGTTTCACTTTACAATCCTTCTTACGCATGCAAATAAATTTAAATAGTTGTAGTTAACTAACCACCACCACCACAACACAGTCTTGGCAAAGGCTACAATGCATAGGTATATAAGCTAGAATAAAAAAAATTTAAATCACCACTTTTTGGGGATAAAGAATGAGCAAATTATAGTCATGCAAATCTAAAAAATGGTGAAATTCTAAATGGTGTTTGGCGAATAGATGTTCACATACCACAGTGACTGTAATTGAACCAATCTTAAAAGAAAACATGTTAGAAATTATCTAAAAAGTCGTACTCCAATGCCCTTTGCAAAAAACGGTGACGTTGAATGGGAAGCTTTTTTTCATTCTACACTAGGACTGAAGCCGACTTTAAACAATAGAACTTAAAAAAAATTATCACAGCCGGAAATAAAAAGTCAGAAAGGCGGAAAACCAGAAATCGGCTTCAGCCCTGGTCTATACCGTATTTAGGAACACATTTAAGACCAGTGCTTATTGGCATATTTTTAAAGAGCTATTGCCACCTGTTTTGAATTGTCTCCCGCCAATTCAATTTTTTTGCCTAATCATTCAACTTCTGTACGGATTTTTTAAAATTGGTTTCTAACAAAACAAGGCCTAGAATTTAATTTTACGTGTAGTTTTGTTAGAAACCAAGTATAAAATTCGTACGTAAATCCAACGATAAAAAAAAATTGAATTGGCGGGGACAACCGTTGTCGGAGACGGCAATGGCCCTTAAACGGAAAAAAATTTGACGTAAAATTTTAGTACTGCTAACTTCAATTGAAAATAGAAAAATTTGGCGAAAACTGTAACAAGGTGATATTTTACATTGTCAAGTCCAATCTTAGTTTTCATGTCGCCTTATTCCTTTTAAAAGATGAAACAGAATGGTGTAAATACAAATTACGAGATAAGTTTTGACAGATCCCTCATCAGTGTCAATGGTTTGAATAAGCAGATTATCTTTTTTAAATACCGTATATTCTCTAATAGAAGGCC
Organism: Ditylenchus dipsaci; assembly: GCA_004194705.1. Classification (NCBI taxonomy): domain Eukaryota; kingdom Metazoa; phylum Nematoda; class Chromadorea; order Rhabditida; family Anguinidae; genus Ditylenchus; species Ditylenchus dipsaci. The sequence continues at coordinate 393,292 of SADC01001285.1, read as the reverse complement.
TCCCTTGAGGACCTATATATCAGCCCAGAAAAAGAAATTCGCAAATCTGTTTTTCGCGTTTTCTTAGTTAGCACGAGCTTACCTGATTCCACTTTTAAAATTCTGGTTGAGCACGCAAAAATCTCAACATCGACCCGAATTTTTTTCCGACTTTTTAGGGTTGAAAAATAGAAGGCCCGGGCCTTCTAATAGAGAATATACGGTACTGTGGTTTTGCTGTATATTTAAACTTATACGACCTGTTTTTTTCTTTTTCTTCACCTTTTGATAAGCTCTAAAAATGATAGCCAAATAGCCAGTTTCGGACAAGTGACTTTTTAGAGATTCAAATATGACCGTAAAAGTTGACCCCTTTGGGTATTTTCAAGATTAGATAAGTGAATAAATTTGATAATGATATAGTAATTTATTCAAACTTTGTATTTCTTAAAGAACCATGCCGCCTTTGTCTACGAGTTTCGTATGTTTAAATTACCAGGGATCGCTATTTTACTCTGAAAATGCAAAAAAAAAGAAATACATAAGTGCCGAGAAGTGTCCCCCGCCAATTCAAATTTTGCACATGTCGCTGCACTTAAAAACTATGGCCTTAATAAAAAAATACCAAAAAGTTTAAGTTTAAATATTTATTGTCTTGAGCGGAATTCAAGGCTATACTATAGAATGTACCATACAGCAGGTTCGACAAATGTGCCCTAAAGGGCACATTTGTCGAACCCTGCCATACAATCGACTCTCGATTTAGGGATACCCCAAAAAGTACGTTCGTACCTAGGGTCCGACACTTTTTTAGCCCGATTTTTTAAATTTTTTACCAGTTTTGTTTTTACAGTCTGGTTTAAAATATCGCAAGGATTCCAATTTTGCCGATCGTTTTTAATAACTAAATAATTTTACTACTCAAACAGCAAAACCTCGATTTAAGGACAGGACAAGCTTTTTCAAAAATCCCTGTCATTTAATTGAAGTCTTGCTTTTTAAGTAGTAAAATTATTTAGTTATTGAAAACGATCGTCAAAATCGGAATCCTTGCGATATTTGCAACCAGACTGTCAAAACAAAACTGGTAAAAATTTCGAAAATCGGGCTGAAAAAAAAAGTGTTGGACCCTAGGTGGGAACGAACTTTTTAGGGTGTCTTTAAATCGAGAGTCGACTGTAGTTTTATAACATTGCTTTAGTGGTGTAAGGTATGGTTTTCAATAGTGTACTCTACGATGTATTTTGCTACTTGGATGCAACAGAGCTTGACTTCATGGAACAGGTCAATAGCCAATTTAAAGCTCTACGGCTTCACTACTTTTCCAAGTTTCCAATGGACAGGTAAATATTAAGTGAAATATTACGATAAGTCTTTTTTCGAATATCCCATATACGGTATTATCTCTATTAGTGCCACCTCTTCTCTATAACACCGAAAACTTTGCACTACACCATCCCCTCTCCCCTTTTATTTTACGGTTTGTATCTCAGAATAGAGTTAAATTTTACAGATTTGTATTGCATTCTATCACGCTTTTCCGTTGCATATTCACTCATTTTTGTTGCAGATTGTTTCTAACATATTTCGAACATTTTTGCGAAAAACGAATTCGGAAAAAAAATTGCATTGTGAGAACAAGGTAGACCAAAATTTTTTCGGAACTAGAAAAGTGACCTTGACATGGTAAAAACAGCAGTGAAAAATAGTAGGCCTTTTGTAAGAATGCTTAAAAATTGCCCAATTTCGAAAGTGCTTGGTCTCCCCTGTGGTTTTGACCAAAGCTATGACAAAAATGAGTGAATTTGTGACTAAAAAGTAGAGATCTTATAAAAGTGGGTCGAAAATGTGTTTTGAAAAATACTGAAAATGCCGATCATCATCTCTACTAAAAAGTGATCAAGTCTGTGACAGAAACATGTAAATATGTGGCAAAATGAATGAATTTTTGTAGAGTCAAGAAGACACCTGACAGAGAATAACAAAATTCTTCCAAACATTTTGGAAAAATTTTAAAAGAGAAGTTCTGTAATTTGTAGTTTGTCGGACCCATGAGAAATTTGGAAATTGAGTGTTTGCGCTCAAATGAAAGCCTACGATGTGCTGAGTACGATAACACCAAATTCGACCTTTTTCCATACTAATTCACTGAGCTGCGGCCTCCCGAAGTTTGGTACTGAGAAAAACCAGTAGATTTCTTAAAACATTTTATACTTAGTGAAAATATGATGATGTACACTCGTTCAAAATTTTATTCAATGCAGAATGAGCTGATCTTTTTACAAGTACAAAAACTCTATAGTCTGTAATGAATATTGGCTAAAAAGTGTGTTTTTTCAAAAAATCAGCATTTTTCGAACACCAATTTTCTGCGAAAAAACCGCTATAAAAATCGGAAATCTGCGTGTACCCTCCTAAATTTCAGTGCATTCAAAGAAACATTTCATGAGGCACCTTTCTGGCAAAAAAACCCTGAAAAAATTGGGGAGGTGAGACGAAAAAGCTTTCGAAGTTGACTGGTTATCACTAACTCTTTTCAGTTTTTGACGTAAAATTTTTTTGTACTAGGAAAGCCTGAAATTCTGACACCGAACTCGTGATCAGTGTATCTTATTTGCTTCTAAAATCACTCTTAGAAGTGTACTTTGAATGTCATATTTCAAATTTTTCTCAGAACAATAAATATTTGATTCACCAATTGTTGACTTGTTTGAAAGTTTATTGTCCTGAGAGGAATTTGAAATATGACATTCAAATTGCATCTCTAAGAGTAGTTTTAGAAGCAAATCAGATACGCTGATCACAAATCCGGTGTCAGTATTTCAGGTTTTCCCGGTACAAAAAAATTTTTACGTCAAAAACTGAAAAGAGTTAGTGATGACCAGTCAAATTCAAAAGCTTTTTCCGTCTCACCTCCCCAATTTTTTTCGGCGGTTTTTTTGCCAGAAAGGTGCCTTATGAAATGCTTTTTGAATGCACTAAAATTCAGGAGAGTACACGCAGATTTCCGATTTTTATAGCGGGATTTTCGCCGAAAATTGGTGTTCGAAAAATGCTGATTTTTTGAAAAAAAAACACACTTTTTTAGCTAAAATTCATTACAGACTATGGAGCTTTTGTACTCGTTAGAAAAAGCAGCTCATTATGCATCGAATAAAATTTTGAACGAGTGTACATCATCATATTTTCACTTAGTATAAAATGTTTTAAGAAATCTACTGGTTTTTCTCAGTACCAAACTTCGGAGGCCACAGCTCGGTGAATTAGTAGAAAAAATTGGTCGAATTTAGTTTTATCGTACTCAGCACATCGTAGGCTTTCATTTGAGTCCAAACACTCAATTTCCAAATTTCTGAGGGGTCGAGTTGACCTTGTTGAAACTACAAAATTACAGAACTTCTCTTTTAATACCAAAATGCTTGCCAGGATCTTCTTATCATTGTGAGTTAAAAATATATAAAAGTCAAAATAAAATTCTCTTAACATTGTCTCTATACTTTGTCTCTACACCTTTTCTCTAGAGAATTGTAAGGGAGTCCTGACAAAAAAGTTTTGCCTCATTTAGAGTCCAATCATTTTCGTTTTAAAACGCACAATGCACAAAAAAATTTAAAGCTGTGTTTCCAAAAACTGCAGCCACTTTTTTAGTCCGTGAATTATTCGAGTCGCTTTTTTAAAAACTACTATCACAGATCCACCTTTATTTCACATTTTCGGTATATAATGTTATGTGGTTCGGGTCTTAAGTCATGCAGAGCCTTCGAATAAGTCGTGTAATAAACTTTAGTACATGCTTCATACTCATCTTAGACTGGCTGTTTTACATTTTTTATTTTTCAGTGTGGAGGTATTGCAAATCAATGTGCGCAAGCGTACTTTGCAAATAGTTGAGGGTAAGTGCTTGCTTATTCAAAAACACCAATTTACATGAGTTAGTTAAGATATGCAAATAGATGACACTACAGAAAGCCAGATTGTGCAAACCATTGTTGAGGTGGTCAAGGTGTAACCAGCGTCAGTGACTCAGTGCTGTGGGATTCTACGTCACTATTATTGCTCAAGTTCAAAATCAACAACATGGTTCAGTTTGCACGAGATATCGAGACACGATACCACTTGAATGTATGTTTATAAGTTAGAAGTTCCGCTCAAAACTTTTTTTAAAGACGAGCATTCTCGAGATTAATCTGAAGTTGGGAAAGTTATGTCTCAGTCGAGGTATATTGATCCAGCATAGCAAAGATGAGTTCTCATTCGCCTGGCACTTCATACGCCTTGATGTGTGCAAAAAGCTTAAAAGTAAGTTCAACTTTGGAATCAAGTCAACAAGAAACTTATTTGAAATTATTTGCAGCCAAGTACCTAGAAAACGACTATCCTGTGATATCAGCCATCTGTGAAATTCTCTCAAGGCCCTATACTGCAGAAGGAAGTTCGATCGTAGAATGGAAGTTTCAGCTCTCCTTCAGCATAGAGAACAAATCAGCTTAAGCGAAATCAGTGAGAGACGCTTATGGAGTAGTAGTGAGTGTTTAATTGAACAATCTGTCTAGCTGAAGGCTGATAAGGTGCATACCTCTGGGAAAAAACATTTAGCTTTTTGACTGAAATTTTTTCAATTCCTTAAAATTTCAGTGTAATAACCCTTTTGTTAAATTTCTACTACGCTTAAGTTCGATATTTCTGTCATTAATAGTATTTTCTCGGTATGCGCCTATCCTTGTGTTTTTTCAAGCTCAGAGTTAAATCAGATTTTATTTAGTGCAGTAAAAAGTTAGTTGATGAAGAATTGCAAAGGGTTCCAGACATCAGTTACGCCAAAGAACTATACAGTATCGGAATGATTTAAGAAATGAGTTGATAAATGGTGCATTATTGTATGAATCAGAATAAAGTATCCTAAATTGTTTTCTTTGTTCCTTTCTATTTTAGAAAACTTGCTTGTGTGTGACCATGACTAAGATCTTTTACACTAGGCGTTCGAGGAGCGTCTCAATGCTTTTTCCGTTTTTGAGCTTTAATTTTTTGTATGACCCATTTGAATTCAGTCTTCACAGACTGAATGAGAGTTGAAAATCTTACTTCGGTAAATAATGTCGAAACAAGATTTTCGCTTGGTGCCTTTGTGGCCTGAGCCCTTGCCAAGGCATGTGCGCTGACTGACCTGACTTACCCGAGCTGTAATTTTCAAATTCCCTACACGAAACTCAAATTTGAGTTTAAATTGGGTCATGTTAAAGTTTAATTCGAGTAACTATTAAACTTTATAGACGACGACCTAGCACTTTAACATGGCCCTATTTGAAGTTTAACCTTACTCAATTTAAACTTTAACTTTGCTCTAATTAAGCTTTAACCTGACCCAATTTAAACTTGGATTCCACCCAATTTAAATTTTAATTCAGGGCTCCCAAGTTGGCTGATTTATCAGCTAGCGAGCAATCAACATACTAGCGAGCAATCAACAAAGGTGTTAGTGAGAAAACAAATCAAGCATGCATCAAATCGTCAATTTTTTAAAACACTTATTGCTTTTTTCTGTATTAAATGCCTTGAATTCCTTTTTAAATGATAATCCAAACGACCTAATAGATGAAAAAGAATATCATCATTCAAAGGTGGCGTTGGCAAAAGATGAAGAGGGCATATTACCTTATATAATAGACAATGCATTAAAACCTTACTTTTTGGGATGTTTTCTTGCTTTCCGTTTTATTTCCCGAATAACTCTTTTTTCGGTTAACCAACCGGGTAGGATAAATGACTGTGTAAAACCACAGCAAATACTTTTTTTAAAATTTTTTGAGTGTTTATCGTTTTTAAAAATAAATATCTTGTTTAAATTTTTTAACCAAATGGTAACTTTTTTACCATTTATCCAAGGTTTACCGCAGGTCGTCATTAGTGAGAAGTTGAATAAAGCCTTACTGCCTTGGTTTTATGTCAAAGTTTTAGTGACAGTACCTAAGGTGGGCTAATTTAAATAAGTTTAAATTAGCGCTACAAAGCATTTAGAGCACTATTAGCATCATTATTTTTTAAAATGTGAACAAAATTTTGTTTTTAAACTAAAATACCATCGATTGAGGCTAGGCACACCGATCATACCCTCTTTTTACTGTTTAAAAGACGTTTTTCTAATTTTCAAGAAGTCAATAAGGAATTTTGTTACCTAGATTTTTGGACTTTTTTCTCGAGCCTTTAATGTTTTTAAAAGTGTTTTAAGCAACTCTGACCAATCGTTGCGAGTCCTGACGAGAAAATTATGAAAAACTCATTTTTCAAAAAATTGGTTGACTAAAGTTTCAATAATTTGGGTTTTATCTTAGTTTAGGGTATTTATCACTGATTTATTTATCGCTAAAAGACGACTAAGACCTTATTAGATGTAAAATCAGTGGCTTTTTCTAACTACAGTAAAAAAATTTGAAATTTGAAAAACATTCTTACAGGCAAACACTTCTAAAGTCAAAGTGAAATTTCACTATTTTTTGGCGACCAAAATAGGTTCCACAGCAAAATTTTTGACTTGTGCAAACTTTCTGGATACAGCATTAGAAAGTCGTATCAATTCTACATCAGATATATAAAAATTTTGATAAAAGACTGTGCCATTGGAATTCCTGACTAAAAAAACTGCTTTAAGAATTCAGAAATCACTGTCGAATTTCAAATTCCGCTTGAGACGATAAATTTAAAATGGAATTTTTCGCATTTGTTTAAAGGCGCTTGCCCATGCTAATATGAGGTGGTGCTCGAGAATCCGAATTTTTTTCCTAATTATTGAACTTCTGTACGGATTTTTCAAACTTGGTTTCTGATAAAACTATACCTAAAATTAAATTCTAGACCTTGTTTTATTAGAAACCAAGTTCAAAAATCCGTACAGAAATGTTCAATAATTAGGAAAAAAATTCGAATTTCCTGGCAGCACCTCTTATTAGCGTGGGCATGCCCTTTTAAACAAATGCGAAAAATTCCATTGTCTCAAGCGGAATTTGAAATTCGACAGTGATTCCTGAATTCTTACAGCAGTTTTTTTAGTCAGGAATTCCCAATGGCACAGTCTTTTATCAAAATTTTTATCTATCTGATGTAGAATCGATATGGCTTTCTAATGCTGTATCCAGAAAAGTTGCGCAAGTCCAAAATTTTGCTGTGCAACCTATTTTGGGCGCCAAAAAATAGTGAAATTTCACTTTGACTTTAGAAGTGTTTGCCTGTAAGAATCTTTTTCAATTTTTAAATTTTTTTTTACTATAGTTAATAAAAGCCACTGATTTTACATCTAATAAGGCCTTAGTCGTTTTTTAGCGATAAATAAATCAGTGATAAATACCCTAAACTAAGATAAAACCCAAATTATTGAAATTTTAGTCAACCAATTTTTTGGAGAGTGAGTTTTTCATAATTTTCTCGTCAGGACTTGCAACGATTGGTCAGAGTTGCTTAAAACACTTTTAAAACATTAAAGGCTCGAGAAAAAAAATTCGGAAAATTGAGGTAACAGACTCTTCTGCAAAATTAGAAAAAACGTATTTTAACTACTGTTTCAACCACTCCTAAATACAATTAAACGCTTAAAATAAGTGCAATTATTGTAAACTAGAACCACTGTGATATATGTATGACGTATATGGCGTAAAGTTTGAAAATTTTAGGCAATGGAGAAATGTGTTGAGTTAGAAAAGGCAACAATTTTTGGATCATAATTAATCTTTCCTAATGCCTTTTTTAGATAATAGTCAATCCAATGGTCGACTTTTACATTACTGATCATGTGGTGCGAAGCATTAAGCCCACTAACCAGCCCATTTATGGAATCCTCTTGTCCGAAAGTGTCGTCGAGAAGCGAGAAAAATTGGAAAGCCAAGATGAAGAAAGCGAAGAAGTAAAGATTATCGTATATTCTCTATTTTGTGCCCTCGTAGTTATTTTGTCCGGAGTACACTATAGCGAGTCCTCCAAAATGGCCAAAAAGCATGTTTTTTTGCTGTTTTAATGCTTGAAATGTGTAGAAAACACGTTTTCAGGTGTGGGTAGGACATTTTTAGAAAAATTTTTTTTTACCAAATTTCGACTTTTTGCCTTGGACCAAGGTAAACAACCTATGGAGGGTACCTGGATATTATTATTTCCTCCATATTAACTTTTACTTTAATTTAACTTTTACGCAAAAGAGTACCTAAATGCATTTTTTGTTAAGAGTCTACTCGGATTCATCCTTAAGGTAAATGAGTGCGCGCATTCTAACCAACCAAGCCCCCTGCGGGGCTGTTTTAGTAAGTGACTCTGGATGCATGAAAAAGCATGCATCCAGAGCCTCTAAATGCATTTTTGTTCAAGAGTCTTGCTCGGAATTATGTCTAAGGTAAGTGAGTTAGCCCTGCGCCCCGAAGGGGCGCAGGGGCTTGAGAGTTAGAGATGCGCGCACCCACGTACCTTAGACACAAATCACTCGAAAGTGACTCTGGATACATAAAAATGTATGCATACCAGAGTTTCTTTATGCGGTAGGCCCCAGTTATCAAAACTATGTTCAAATCCTATCTTTTAAAAATGTAAATTGGCTTCGAAATGGTAACCAGGTACCCTCCATAGGTGGTTTACCTTGGTCCACTACGGCAAAAAGTCAAAATTTGGTCAAAAATTTTTTTTCTAAAAATGGCCTTCCCACACCTGAAAACGTGTTTTCTACACATTTCAAGCATTAAAACAGTAAATAGATATGCTTTTAGGCCATTTGGGAGGACTCGCTATCAAATCTCGATTCAACGACCCCCACCTCAAGTTCGTTCCCACCTAGGTCCGACACTTTTTTAACCCCCTTTTCAAAATATTTTATCGATTCTTTTTTGACAGTCTGGTTACAAATATCGTAAGGATTCCGATTTCGCCGATTGTTTTTCAGAAATCTAGAGTTTTCGCTATTAAAAAATCAAAACCTCGATTTAACGACCCCCTTTTGAAAAGTAGAGGGTCGTTAAATCGAGGTTTCGATTTTTTAAAAGCGAAAACTTTAGGTTTTTGAAAAATGATCGGCAAAATCGGAATCCTTACGACATTTGCGACCAGACTGTCAAAATAGAATCGATAAATTATTTGAAAAGTGGGGTTAAAAGAAGTGTTGGACCCTGGGTGGTAACGAACCTGAGGTGGGTGTCGTAAAATCGAGGTTTGACTGTATGCGTTTTTTAACACGAGAATTCCCGACTGTAACGTTTGACTACCTGGAAGTTTTCAGACCTGCTGAGCACGATGATCACAAAATCAGACCTTCGAACCTAAGTGCAATGCCCCTTTTTACGGCAACGTTCGCAGCAACTCTTTCAAAAATGTCTGCTTTATTCTTCAGGCTGGTGAGCAGTAAATTTAACTAGCTCAGAATTATCTTTCATGCTCATAAGAAAGCCCTTTTTCCGGGCTTTCTAATGGTGTGTCGTTTGCCTATATCCGAAAAATTGTTGTGGGTGAAAAATTAAAGAATAAAAAAAGATCGTTTTGAAAATTCACATTGTTATTAAAAACATAGGTGAATTTGCACAGAGGCCGTTTAGTTGTAAAACAGACTAAATATTCGAAATCAACATGAAAAATCATCCGATAGTGCATCAAAGTCATGTGAAATCAGCTTTTGGTCGGTCTAGAAAGAGTAAAGAAGAGCCCGACAAAATGTCGTGAAAATCAGTTTGACGTAAAAGACTTGCAAACTTGAAATTCTGACAATGGATTCGTGTTCAGAATGGTCGATTTATTTGAGAAACTGCTCTTTGTATTAAGACATCACTTTTTTGTTTTTGTTTCCGTTCAAGACAAAAAAGATTTAAATTTAGAAAAAGCTAGTCAAAGTTAGTTCTGAGCTAGTTAAATTCACTGATCACCAGCCTGAAGAAAAAAGCAGACTTTTTTGAAAGAGTTACTGCGAAAGTTGCCGTAAAAAAGATACTTAGGTTCGAAGGTCTGATTTTGCGATCATCGTGCTTAGCAGGTCTGAAAACTCACAGGTAGTCAAACGTTACAGTCAGGAATTCTCGCGTTAAGTCGAAAAATGTTCATATATTCATGATTTACAGGCTGAGCATAGTTCTACGAACGAAAGAAAGAGGCCTCGTTCAGAAAAAAACATCAGAGAGGTAACTTTAAAAAATAAACGGGATTTTACTTGAAGGACTAGAAAAACCACACCCGATGTTGCAACCTGTGCTCTTAATCAAAACAGACAACGCCACGAAAAGTTGAATATTAAAATGATGGGCTGATCTGTCTTAAAGAGCGGAAGACCATTTTTGATAATGAAAAAAAATTGACTCCAAATTGACTTTTTGACTTGGGGAACCAATATTAACCACTTGGAAAGAGTACCTGGATGCCTTTGAAAACTCCTAAAGTAATTTGGGAGGGGGTATTTGGCCGCTTCGCGACCAAACATTTTTTCTATAGTTTCAGCAGCCAAAAACGCGCAAAAACGTGGTTAAAACCCCTTTTTGAGCAACCCTCTGACAAAGCAGTTTAGCCAAAATCATGCAGTTTAAAGGCCAACTTTTTTGCATTGAACGTCGATGTTCGTAAAATCTCAAGTGCTTCTCCTCTAAAGAGTATTTTTCTCTAAGCCTACCATTTTTCGGTATTTTACCCCGTTTTGGTCACTGGAGCTGAGCAAAAAGAGTCTCTTTATGCATTATCGATCAAGAGTCGTGCTCGCAATCATGTATAAGCAGGGATCTCATATCTATTTATTTATAAGAATTCTACTTATTTCGGCACCCCGAATCTTAGTTTTTTTATTTATTATGAAATTATTCGAGAGCTACTGATTCTTTTGTACCGAAAATCTTAGTTTTTTTTGAAAATATGCTCTTTTAAACGGAAAATCTTAGTTTTTAAAAAAATATACTTATTTTTGAAAAAAAATTATGGGATACCTGTGTATAAAGAAAGTCAGTGCGCGCATCTCTGACTCTCAAGCCCCCTGCCCCCTTTTTGGGGCTTGGAGTTGAGATGCGCACACCCACATACCTTAGACACAAATCACTCGAAAGCGACTCTGGATTCATAAAAAAGCATACATACCAGACTTTTTTATGCGGTAGGCCCCAGTTAACAAAACTATGTTCAAATTCCATCTTATTAGATTAAAAAAAGGTGTTTAAGTCAAAAAATGAATGAAAAAAATGGGGGACCAAGGCAATCGAAATTTTGGAGCTAGTAGCTAATAACTAGGGTTGGCCTCCCCCTCGCTTTTTGGGGTGCGGGGGGGAGATTAGACTAAAAAAATTTGCGGGGGGAGAAGCGGGGGGGAGGTGGCCAATTTTTTTTGCGGGGGGGAGGAGCGGGGGGAGGAAGCTGTGAGCGGGGGCAGTGGCGGGGGGTGCCTGATTAATTTACAAGCCTCGGGACTGAAATTTTTTGAAACAGCAGTCTATAATGAATTTGAAGGCTTTTGAAACACTTCTGAAGTCAAAGCTACGATATTGCCACTCCTCTGGTTCGATAAATCTTGACCCTTCTCGGCTGCTGTTCTGAAAATGACCTCATCCGAGAGTTTTTTCGACTGGGATTTTTTGTGGGGGGCGACGGGGGTCATTTTGGGACCGGGGGGGGGGGGAGAAACGGGGGGGAGGTCGTCAATTTTTTTTGCGGGGGGAGGAGCGGGGGGAGGTATAAGGAAAATTTGGTCTAAAAGCGGGGGGAGGGGGGGGGAGGGAGGGAGGCCAACCCTACTAATAACCACCCCCCCCCCCCCACAACAATTTTTTTTTTCAAAATCAGGTTTTAACCATTTCTAAGTAATTCTTATGTGCTGAAAACGATTAAAAGGTGTTTTCGGGCATTTTCTGACCTAAAAAGTTGATTTTTGGCAAAAAAAAATTTTTGACCGAAATTCGACTTTTTGCCTTGTGGGACCAAGGTAAACAACCTGAAAATGGTACCTAGAGTCCTAAAAAGATGGAATTCGAACATAGTTTTGTTAGCTGGGGCTGACCGCATACAGAAACTCTGGTATGCATGTTTTTTCATGCATCCAGAGTCACTTTCGAGTGATTTGCGTCTAAGGTATGTGGGTGTGCGCATCTCAACCCCAAGCAACTTCGGGAGGGATTTCTGGAAAGGGATTGGAACTAAAAAAACATTCGGCATCGGGATCGGGATTACGTAGAAAAATATTCGAGATCTCTTCAGGATCCCGATCAAAATTTCGGGATTTGCCGATCTGTCGAATCCATGAGTAATCAGCCAAAATACAAAATACCGAATTCACTTCACGACGAAATTCATAAACGTCTATAATCGGTGAAATTTTTTGAGACATCCTACTCGCATAAATTGCTGTGATACAAAGGGAAAAATAATCAAACCTGATGGAAGAATCGGCAGGACCTGTCAGATTCAAAATCTGTCCAAAAAAGGAAAAATAAATTTAAAAAAGCGCAAAATCATGCAAAAATGAAAATATTTCTGTCCAAAAATGCTTTTGAAAATGCTCATCGGGTTTTGGCGTTTTTCGGGATTGGGATCGGGATTTTCAAAATCGATCGGGAGGGATTCGAGATCGGGATTCAGTACCAAAATCTTCCGAATCGGGATCCCGTTCGGGAGGGATCCCGATCCCGTGCACACCTCTAGTTTATAGGGCATATGAAATACTTAGACTTCAAAAAACTCAATTTTGGATCTGGCCAATAAGTGTACTTCAGCCCTCTAGGGTACTAGCATGGATTATAGTATTAAGGGCATCCATGCCACTCTGAACAGTAGCTTCAACTGATGCACCTTCAATAGGACCCCTTAACAAAAGGGTATGGAGAGAGTGACTATTAATGAGGATATCCTCATCAAGATAAGGAACCCAAGGCCAGGCAATAGCCAATGGTGAACCGCTAGTACCAATCTGAGCGAGGTAGTGAACCCTATCAGGTAGCACCAACAGCTGCCCTCGTCGATAGGCCTCCTGAACTTCAAGATACCTGAAATCAGCAGGTACAGGCACATCCCCAACAATAACGGCAAGCAGCCATATAGCAAAGCAAGTAAATACTGCTAACATTGAAAAATGATTGTGGAAAGGTGTCCCATTGAAGATTAAGTCCTTAAACGTTGAATAGGGGACTCAAAAAGCCCTTGATAGTAGCACATTTTCATGAAGATGTACCATCCAACAAGTAGGCTATCACAGCTGCCACCACGTGTACCGTAGCCACCACTTCTTCTTCTTGTTGCTAAAGAAAAATGTTAGGAATAAAGCAATTTGGCTATCCAGAACCTTTGGGGCCCCACTCGCCAGAACCAAAGGGTCCCAGTCATTTTAAGTCTAATCTATGCGAAAAATAAGTAAGGCGCGAATTCAAATTGAACTTTTTTTTGCATAGATTATACTTAAAATGACTGGGACCCCTTTGGTTCTGGCGAGTGGGGCCCCAAAGGTTCTGTTGCTCCAGCAATTTTGATGTTTTACCAAACAAATCAGAAAATTATTACATTTTTGTCATCCCAGTTGTCATCCCAGTTTTTGTTTTGCTGTAGCTGTTTTTCGTAGCGGTTTTTTATGGTGCATGGTGCAGTGAATTTGCACCTTCTGGTGCAGTGAAATTAGGATAAGTCGTCCGATCGGGCATTGTCGAGCAACTTTGGGCTCGCCTAATAAACGGTTGTACATTTTGAAAAAAATTTACATGCAAACAAAAAACAATTCGAAAACTTTATTGACAAAATTAGGGTAGTCCAGCGCGAATTCGAATTTCCAAATTGCTGCGCTTATGAAGTTTCATGGTCATTTAAGTTTCAAAAGCTTTTGGGTTACAAGTGAACTTGAAATTCGCCATAGTTCCCATGTTTATACATACACAATTACAGGCTGATCCTAGCTATGGCTATGAGCTGTCGAATCTCAGGGATACAAAACGATCGAAACTGAAAGATGCTGAAGACGCTAAAAATTCAGAAGTTAGAGTGGACCTAGAAGATAGAGAAGACGTCAAGAATGAACAGAGCACGGAAGGTGGGGCTAAGCGAGTGGACAGTCAAGATGAATATGAATCGGTGATCGTGAAAGAGGATCAAACCTGTGTCACGACGAGCTTTGCAGGTCGCTAAAAATATGATATTGACCTTTTAAAATAATTCAAACATAATAGTTTCAACTTCTTCACACCAAACGAAATTTTGGTTATTTTAAACGTTGTAGAAAGACCTGATTTCAGTTCCAGACATCACGGATATTTCATCAATCGCAGCCAAGGCGCAGAATATTCATGAAGAAAAGCAAGTTATTGGTTGGTACAGAATAGGCGGAAATGCTGAGGTCCTCTTTTCGGTATATAAAAAACTTCTCTGTTTTTTTAGCAAGACCTCAATATTCACCAAGCTCTTTTGGAGGAGTTTCCGCGCTGTGACATTCTTATTGCTGGTCCGAAAAATGATGAGAAATCTGCGTTTAGGCTACAGGAAGTAATTTTTTTACAAATTATATGGAGAGCGTTTGTTATTTATTGCAGGAAAAGTTCAATCAGATAAATATGGAGCACGCTTCTCAGCCTGACAGCTCATTTGTAAGCAAATATATGATTTTTGGCTCATTTGTATTTTTATAGACTGATTTATTTGTTCGATTGGCTTTGGCCAGCTGTCCTACAGAGCATGCTGAGCACCTAAATCGTCTGGCCGACTTTAAGTCAACGGACTACAAAAGAGAATTTGCCGAGAAGATGGCCTTTCCTCAGCCTCCAAAAGCCACAGTCTATGTCCCGCCAACAGGTATTTTACTAGTGTTTTACATTAAATACAGTCGACTCTGTGCAACAAACTCTGAAGCTCTCCATAAAGACTCCATAAAGAACTCCCGCTGGGCCCAAAAATTTTTTAGACCCACTCGTTGGCCCCTTTTGCTAATGCTGATACAGTCCAGCCTTGTTATAACACCGTTAAACACCGTTATAACATACCCCTTAAGACATATAATGTGGCCAGACGTTAAATAAAATGACTACATTAGACCCTTGTTATAACATACTCCTAGAGTCAGTCCCAGGGGGGTATTTTATAACGAGATACGGCTGGATTTATATCTCAAAGGCAAAAAACAACGGGTTCATTCCTAAATATCTGTCCGTTAAGACAGGTACTCTGCCTTTTCTTAAATTGCTCTTTTTTCTTTTCTTAAATTGTAGATTCATAATCCTTGCAATTTTCAGAGACCCAAATATCAAAATCAGCAAAAATACCGAAACTGGGCGTAAAAATATTGAGCCCAGCTGCGTATCGAGTCCTTCGGGGTCACTTTAGGGTCCTTATGGACAGAGGTGACTGTATTGTAGCAGTGCAACTTAAACGTGACAAACCAATACATAGCTTTTTGCTATATTAAGTTGCAAATACATAATTTGTCAGAAAGAAAAATATTATATGTCATCAGATAGATTCTTTGTTGTGAAGAGACCCTTCTTGAAGGGCCTGACCTTTTTCTACTCCAAAACTTTTCCTAATCATCGAACTACTGTACAGATTTTTCCGCTTTGTTTCTTAGAAAACTAAGCCTAGAATCACCTTGTTTTTTCAAAAACTTTCTACAAAATGAAACAATCAGGTGAACCACTGACAATAAAACGGCTAGGCCAGAGTTTCGATATGATTTTTTTTGGAATAAGGTTATTTTCCAAAAATAAAGCATTTTTGGCAAAAAACACAATTTTATTTAGTGCTTGTCGTTATTTTTGCCCTAAAAAATTTTTATGGCAAATCTCAAAAATTTATAAGATTTTGGTCCCAAAATGAGATCGAATCTTATGAATAAGATCATATCGCAACCCTGGTTAGGCCCTTTATGTTTAATGATCTTGTTCCAGCATCAGAATGATAGTGAGTGAGAATAAAATAATTCTTTACACCGAGCAAAGAAAAAATATGTTCTGATGCATTTTCTTTTAGATGGAGTGAGAAAAATCATGCAAAGAACATATGCTCTCATAGAAGAGGGCAAATTCAAGGAGGCAGAAAATGTTGTTGATCAAGCTTTACTATCGCACAAAGGAGACACGCATCTGCTTTGCCAAGCTGGATTTATTGCTGAGAAGGTCTACCCTGAAGAGCCTAACTTAGCATATAACGCCTACAACTCCTCTCTCTACCAAAACTGCGGCAACTTAAAAGCTCTTAAGTATACTGATATTTTTTCAGCTTAATTAATAATCTGAAATTCAGATTGCGCACCAAAATCCAGCCAAAAGTGGACAACTACTTGAATAAGCAGCTGGATGTACTCAATCAGTGCCTTTTGAGGCTGGAATCCATTCCTAGATCTGATCCAAGCTTGCATGCTGAGTTGCAATCCATGTACTACCATCAAATCCACAACACAACGGCCATAGAAGGCAACACTTTGAGTGTGAAGAATGTGCATGATTTGCTTCACTTTGGACAGCTTCCGCCAAATGATGAGAGAGTGGAAAATGCAGACGAGATATTCGATATGAAGGAAGCGATGGCTTTGTTGGAGGAAAAAAAACTTAAAATGGAAGATTTCAGCGTACAGGTGATATTTTGTTTTTGGTTTGCTCACAGAAAAGGTTTAATTATAAAATCAAAAAATGAAATTTAAAAGAAATTTTGGAATTTTTAAGTATCATTAAAAATTGTTTACATGAAATTTCAAGCAAAATCAAATGAAAGAATTCAGAAACTGTTGGAAATCCACAGTGCGTGTGTGAGCAGGTCTAAGCCAGAGTACGCAGGAAAGCTTCGTGACATTCCTGTTCAGCTAGGCGTTCCTCCAGAAATCGTTGTTCTTCCTTCTCCTGACGCTGTGCCTGCTCTGGTGGATGAAATGGTGGACTTCTTCCGAAACAAGGAGAACTTGGAGCGCATTCATCCGGCAGAACTCTCTGCTTTTCTTCACTTCTATCATGTTAGCTTTTATAATACTTGCCTATACCATGAGTTCCTGGAATTTTTCTAAAAAATTATTTTACTGATCTTATTATGTTTCCAACTTGATTTCACTTTGTTTAGTCAAAAAGTGTTTAGTTAAAAAATATGGTTCCTTTTTCTCCCCTCAAGATACTTTTAAATTAGAACATAATTCTAAGAAAAAACTTTTTTCACCAAGATTTACTTCAATTCTAATAAGTCCATAATGCTCAACGTGGTTGGTTTGCATAAAAAATTATTTAAACACAGAAAAAAATTTCAAAAAGTTGCACAAAGCGCCGAATAAAAAGAAATTTGAGAACAGTAAAAAGTATTAGCCTAAAAACCACCTAAAGAAATTGGTAGAACAAAATAAATGTGGTGTCTTTTTTCACTCTCTGTATATAACTGAAAATTTAGGCGTCAATTCATCCACACGGTGATGGAAACGGCCGATGCTCCAGGCAACTGATGAATGCATGTCTCCATGGGTTTGGAATGCCCCCAATAGTCATCTATAATTGTGCCAAGCACGACTACTTCAACGACTTAAGAAGCAGTTCATTAGCGTTTAAATCAGATGCTCGCAGTTTTCTGGATTATGTTGTCACGCGCTCTATTGAAACGGCCGAAGTAAGTGGTTGTCTGTTAATTAAAAACCTAACAAAAATATTTTAGAGACTTATCAACATCAGTTTCAAGACAGAAGTAGCACAACCAGTGGATGAAATTCAAGGCAAATTTTAATGTGAGTGTAAAAGAAAAATTGTCCGAAATTAATTTTCTTGCCAGGCAGTTTTGTTCAAGAAACATAGCTTCCAAAGTTTCCTTTTTAATTATTTTTTTCTGTAGGGAAATTTGTATCGTATTTGATGCTCTCTGACCTCACCAAACCCGGGTAACCTTTGTTGTAATTCATGTCCTTTTTTCACTTAATGGGAGTAGTCTTATAAGGTGTCTGAAAAAAATTCTTTCGTTTGAAATTTCAGATTACTCGAAACAAATAAATCGCGTAAAAGCAAGTCAGAACAATAAGAATAGCATTGTAAAGCAGGGATCATATATGATGTTATTAATAAGATTTGATCTTATTTTTGAGCCAAAAAAGACTCTAAATCTTATTTATTTTTGAGATTTACCCTTAAGATATTTTTTGGAATATGATTAAAAACGATAAAGAAATTCATACACGATCCCTGCTCTAAAGTATTACTAAAGTGCTAGAGAGTGGTCTTAAAGTGGGTGCAATCAGACATCTTTCAAGATGTTTAACTGATGTTAAAACATCATGGGACTGGCCAAAAAGTACCTCTAAATGCCTTTTTGATCAAGAGTCTTGCTCAGAATCATGTCTAAGGTAAGTGAGTGCGCGCATCTCTAACCAACCAAGCCCCCTGCCCCTTCGGCACAGGGATCCTGGGGTTCAGATGCGCACACCCACATACCTTAGACGCAAATCACTCGAAAGTGACTCTGGATTAGGGTTGCTGAATGGACATATGTCCGGACATATGTCCGGACATTTATGGACATATGTCCGGACATATGTCCTGCAAAATGTCCGCCCTTATTAAAATCGGACATATATAAATGAGATTGTTACACAATTTTTTTTTACAGTTTATTTGCTACTCTTTCTGATTTTTATTTTCAGATTGAAAATGACAAAAGAAAAATATAATTTATTGAAACTTCCACTAGTATTGTAAATTTAGACCACCTAGACGTTACCCAAATAAATGGATATTACTCAAACCAACTGTAAGTTACCCGAATCATTTGGATGGGTCCCAAACCACCTAGAAGCTACCCAATACCTCGTTGATAGTACCCAAACCACGTGGATGCTCGAACTACTTAATAGTTCCAGAACCAGGACCGGTATCAACAACCATCGCATTAAATGCGAGGATAGGGATAAAATCCGCGGATTTTACGTCCTCAGGTATCTTATCTGTTTTGTTCCTTTTTTCAGCCCTAGGTTTTCAAAAGACTATGAATTAAGAGTTTCAGAACCAGGTCCGGTAGCAATAAATTGTAAATTTAGACCACCTAGACGGTATACAAAGCAAACCTAAACCAAACCCGACTGGAAGAAGCGGTGGAAGAAATAGAATTGGAAACTGAGTAAAAAGCTTCAATTGTAAATGAATTTGATGTATCTATGAACGATTATTGTATCGTTAATTGAAATTTTTTGAATAAAGTTTGGTTGTATAAGTGTCCGAAATTTTGGACATATGTCCACAAATGTCCGGACATATGTCCAAAATATAAATGTCCGGACATTTCAGCAACCCTACTCTGGATGCATGAAAAAACATGCATACCAGAGTTTATTTATGCGGTAGGCACCAGTATTCAAAACTATGTTCAGCATCTCTTTTTTGGAACAAATTGGCCTCTTTTTGGTCCCTTCCCACCCCAAACAGCCCTGAGTCCCCTTAAAAATGGTCAAAAAAAGAAATTTTGGGTGGTCCCAAAACTCGATTTTTTATTGACCAAAACTCAAAAATAATGCCTTTTTCGAGTTCCTGAGGCGATTTTGAGTCGATATAGGGTGTTTGGAAACACTTTTAAGAAAATTGCATTTGGGGGGGGTATACTCCGGTAGCGCCAAATATGCCAATGATTGCTTTTTATTGTTTTAGTTCGCGGAACACTCAACGTCAAAAAAAAAAGACTTGGATGCAAAAATAACAAGCCAAAAAAAAGGAATTTGCTTGAAAAGCAAACAAATATTTATTTGAAAATAAACAATTCGTGGCGAAATTTCACTTGTAGGATTGGTCCCCATTCCAACTATTGAAAGTGACTGCGTGAACATGCTCCTTTAAAAGGACATACCAGCGCGTTACACTTAAATTAAGGCGAGGACCAGTAATTTATTTTTCTCTTGACTATTTTCTATAGGCGTTATACCTGATGTGACGAAAGTTTTCTGCCTACTTTTAAAAGTAGGATAAGGTCATAAATATCAGAATTGACCTGAAACGAGTGAAAATAAAGACGATTTAAAAAAACTGATGATCCCGCCTTTATTTACCGTGTAGCGCGCTGGCATGCCCTTTCAAGCAGAGTGTAGCCTATACAGAATTTAAAATTATCTCAACCCTATCAGCTGTTTCTTGTAGAGGATTTTTTTTCAAGTTTATCCACGTAAAATTAAAAAGTAGACGAAGGTTATGAATATCAGATTTCAACTTTTCTTTCAAAAAATTTAGTACAGGTCCAATGAAAGTTCAGACTTTACGACAAATATAAGGCCATATTGATCAGCAATACTGATTTTGATCAGCGACCAAGGCGTCGTTGGTACATTCTTCTTCGAGGGCAATGTTAACTGAGAATTTTATCGTCAAAAGGAGGGTTTCAAAAGCTTCATCCTCCAGCAAGATGGAGCGCCGCCGCACATCAAAAGAAAAGTGATTGACTATCTCAATCGGCAATTTCCTGATCGATGGATTGGGCGCAACTCTCTGTGCCAGCAAAAAGGGATCCTATTGAAGTGGCCACCTTGCTCTTATGACTTGACACCTTGCGACTTCTTTCGGCACTAGTAAAGAATCCTTGTCCAAAATATGCCTTGGTCCCCCTGTTGTTTTTTTTGTGAATGGCACAAGCTGTTTTTCACAAAAAAACAACAGGGGGGACCAAGGCATATTTTGGACAAGGATTCTTTACTAGTGCCACTTTTTTCTTTGGGGCTACATAAAGTCAAAATTCTACACCAGCCCAGTGCTAATCCCCCCAGAGATTCGTCGATAAGGCTTGGGTAAGGGTAGGCCAGCGTATGTTAGGACATAGTCAAACATGTTTTTCTTATTTTTTTAACTTCAAAAATCATTTTTGAGTCCGTCCTAACATACGCTAGCTTACCCTTGTCTGAGCCTAAGCCTCAAAATGTGAAAATAATCGAAAAATGATTCTAAAATACTCTAAAAAGACCTTTCGGCCTTCATGAGTTGAAGTCAATTTTTTAAAAAGATTTTATATTTAAATCGGAAACTGTTTGGGAATGTTTTTTGCGTCGTATTTAGCGTAAAAAATAGCTTAGGACGTGTTTTTGGGTCACTTTTCAAAAATCTGGGGTGGGGCCGGGGGGGGGGGGTATAAACGGAATAAGTACCAAAATTTGTAAATTCAAATTCTAAAAAATGTCAAAAAACTGTCCTTAACTTTGAAGGGGCAGATATTTTCATCTGAAAATTATTTTGCAATGCCACTAGAGCTAAAAGTTTCCTAAAATGTGGGCTTTCGATTGATATATAGGTTTGTAAATAGTATGGAAAAAAATAATCAAAATATCAAAAATAAAAAGGCGGAAATTGATATTTGTACTGTGGTTCAGTGTGTGTCACGCTCGGTGTTTTTAACATAGTAGCATAGATAACATATTGGTGGTAACATTTACTTTGTTTATCAAACTCTTTAGCTCTAGTCATACTCCCGCGGGTCAAGGGTCAAGCACCCCGAAAGCCACGGGTCACACACACTTTTTTAAATTTTTTAATTCTAGAAACGCATCTAAGGGTAAATTGACCCTGCTCTACACGATAGAGGTAAAATAAGAATTTTATAGATAGCGAAAAATAATTTTTCGGCTGACCCGCAGGTCCTGATCCGCGTCCCGAATTCGCCAGTTTGACCCGCTGGTCACTGACTTGCGGGTCACGCAGAAACTAGGTTTGAACGTTATTATAGCAAATCTATTATTCCTATGTTGTAGAGCAGGGTCGATTTTCTTATAGATTTGTTAAAATTGGTGAGAAGTGATGGCTGGGAGCCGAGATAGAAAAGTAGTAATGCGTGAAAAACTGGCTAGCAACTACGAGTTTTCAGCCGAAATTACTGACTTAACTGGATTTTCAAACACAAATTATTCTCAGCGTTTGAATTAAGTTTAGCCAGATTGGAACGGTGCAGTTTCCATACATCAATTTCAGAGTAACTATATAATGAGCACTATCATTATTCCTAGCTCTAGCAACAGTTTATAAAAAACAGCTATAAAAACTGAAAAATGCGACAATTTTATTGATTTTATGATTAAATTTGACGTTGAAGATTATTTTTATGTCAAGATTGTCAATGAAAATTGTTTGGGTTTCATTTAAAACTAGGGTTGCTGAAATGTCCGGACATTTATATTTTGGACATATGTCCGGACATTTGTGGACATATGTCCAAAATTTCGGACACTTATACAACCAAACTTTATTCAAAAAATTTCAATTAACGATACAATAATCGTTCATAGATACATCAAATTCATTTACAATTGAAGCTTTTTACTCAGTTTCCAATTCTATTTCTTCCACCGCTTCTTCCAGTCGGGTTTGGTTTAGGTTTTGCTTTGTATACCGTCTAGGTGGTCTAAATTTACAATTTATTGCTACCGGACCTGGTTCTGAAACTCTTAATTCATAGTCTTTTGAAAACCTAGGGCTGAAAAAAGGAACAAAACAGATAAGATACCTGAGGACGTAAAATCCGCGGATTTTATCCCTATCCTCGCATTTAATGCGATGGTTGTTGATACCGGTCCTGGTTCTGGAACTATTAAGTAGTTCGAGCATCCACGTGGTTTGGGTACTATCAACGAGGTATTGGGTAGCTTCTAGGTGGTTTGGGACCCACCCAAATGATTCGGGTAACTTACAGTTGGTTTGAGTAATATCCATTTATTTGGGTAACGTCTAGGTGGTCTAAATTTACAATACTAGTGGAAGTTTCAATAAATTATATTTTCTTTTGTCATTTTCAATCTGAAAATAAAAATCAGAAAGAGTAGCAAATAAACTGTAAAAAAAAATTGTGTAACAATCTCATTTATATATGTCCGATTTTAATAAGGGCGGACATTTTGCAGGACATATGTCCGGACATATGTCCATAAATGTCCGGACATATGTCCGGACATATGTCCATTCAGCAACCCTATTTAAAACCTATTCATTAAAAATTTTGCGCTGTTTCGTATTTTTTGGGTGAAGCCGAAAGAGTTGGAAAGAGCTTTATTTTTATGCCAAACAAGATGAAATAAACTTTTCTAAGTTCCTTCTGACGAAAAAAATCGTTTATGAAAAATTATATCGAACACTTTTTTATACGCAAATGAATGTACCTTAGCAAACAAGTTCTTGAGAATTTTTTTGTTCATTAGCCCCTCATAGGTGACCTTTTCAATATGGTCTTTTTTAGTCTTTTCACTGCCATCCACTTGGATGTCCTAAAAACTCCAAGATTTTTTTTTTAATTTGCACAGCCGAACACGACTTGGATACTAACAAATTTTCTTTGTACGTAATTGTCAATTAAGCTGTTCAAGTATAGGTTTAGTTCAATTTGTTGGTTCAATCTTTTTTCTGCATCGATGCAAGAGCTTAGTCAAGCAGGCCCACTGACTTTTATTCATTTTTACCCTATCATTTTATTAGATCGCAAGAGCATAATTTTAATCAATTTTAATTTAATTTTGCAAAAGCAAAGAAAAATTATTGGATCGCGCGAGCTTTTTCGAACGAAAACTTTTATTCAATCATTTTTGTGTATTTATAAAAAAAATTCGAGAGAACTTTTTTTCTGAGAATACTTCATAGTTTCTTCACTTAGATTGCTGGCTTAGGAAAAATTTGGCCAAAACGAAATTTGCCAAGCATAAAAATCGCCAAAACGAAATTTGCTAAAACGAAATTTACCAAAGTGAAATTTGCCCAATTAAAAGTTCCCAACCGTAATTTTTGTCTAAAAAACCTCTATTTTGAAATTTTTACTCCGTTTTTATTAGATCTATTAAAAATGGCTGTATAATAATTCGTAAAATTGTTTTTCGAAAATGGTATATTTCGAAAAGAGTTGGACTCGCAAAAAGAATGTTTGGAAAGTGTTAACATTGGCAAATGTGTATATTCGAAAAATGCATTTCGAAAATGGTATTTGTCTCGAAATGCCAATTGGAAAACGGTAGAATTCGCGAAAAAGTATTTCGAAAACGGTAGAATTCGCGAAAAAGTATTTCGGAAATCGTAGAATTCGCGAAATAGCATTTCGAAAGTAGTAATTTTCGCGAAAATACTCATTTGAAAAGATTTTTTACGAAGTCTTGTGATCTCGAGTGTATTAAACACGCAAAGTTGATTGTTTGATTTTTATCCCGGAGTTTTCAATACCTTTTTCCACAATTGTGTGGTTTTTTCTTATGAACCACACTGATTCTTGTGTTTTATTGCAGATTGATCTAAATGGCGACAAAAGATGACGATGAAATCGACGTGTTCGGCAATTCAAGCGAAGAAAAACTGGACTAAAACGTCAGATGTACTGGTCCGATGAAAAAATTTCCTTGCAAGACAGTTGATGGGGCACTCTTAGTGGACTATGCTGAAGACGCCAGCTACTGATCTTGTGCTAATTCAATGATCTGGGCCATCAATCGATTCATCGTTTCAATGCTTCAAGGTGGTAGAATAGGCACAGTCATATGCGACCGCTTCAAACTGGAAACTTTTATTAGCGAGGTGTGCTATAGTAGTTTTGCTGTGAAAATTTTAATTTTAATGTAGGGTGGCTTCGGACAAGTCTATGTCGCGAGGTGTCTTCAGTCGAATAATCAACTGGCTGTGCTAAAATCGAGATAATCGAGCGTCTGTACTGCAAAGTATATTGTCTTTTATATTTACGATATATATTTACGAGTCTCACCTGTTTCTTGTTTAGCTGCAATTGCTGCTGAAAGAGGCTGAATGTCTGCAAAAGCTCGCTTTCTTTGCTTAAGATCAGAAGACTGCTTGTATTCCTCAGTTCTATGGTGCTGGATCAACTGCTGAATTCCGACATATGGTATACTCAACATTTCATATTAAAGTTACTGAAGTGAGCCACTTTTCATTTAGTTTATGTAACTGCATGGAAGAAATAGGCATGAGGTTTGTTGCCATTTAAATTTTCGAAAACATGCAACTATGAGTAATACTTTGAGTAAAATTCTGAGTAAAAAACCTAGTAAAACTAACACAAAAAATAAAAATATCAGACAAAAATTTCCAGAAAAATATTCACTGCAAGTTGTACTAGCAACGAAAATTAGTTTTTCCAAAACTGCAAAAATTTTCAATTATATTTGCAGAAACAAACTGATTCTGAACGAATTTTCACGAATTCTACCGTTTTCGAAATGTTTTTTTCCCAATTTCACTATTTTCGAATTACCTTTTCGCGAATTCTACCATTTTCGAAATACTGTTTCGCCAATTCTACCATTTTCGAATTACTTTTTCGCCAATAGAAATCTTTTCGAGATAAACCGTTTTCCAAATTTGAAAATACGAGTGTATATACAGCCATTAAAAATAGCTTGCATAATCAGAGTGGTCACGCGCGAGTTCAAATTTGTTTAATGTTTGGGTTTTTTATGCAATATTTTTCAAGAAATTTGATTTATTCGAATTTCTGCTCCTTTTTTCCCTAGTCATCCTAAACAATTTACACAATAATATTATGGTAATAATTTGTAGAGATGGCCTCGGGACGGGAATCCCGTCCCGTCCCGAAGGCTTTTTAGCATATATTCCGTCCCGGGAAAAAATTCCAGTCTGTCCCGTCCCGGTGTCCCGTCCCGGACAACTATTTATTTTAGCCCTGTCCCGCTAGAAAATTTAAGCTAAAAAGCCGGGACGGGACGTCCCGGCTTTTTACATAGTTTTATTTTCCTCTCTTTCACTCGCGAACATTCCGCAAAATTGCAATGTCCAGAAATCTCACAACATTTTTTCCAAAGATGTTATAGTTTGCATTGTCTTGCCACACTTACTTTCACTCAACGTCCTTGTGTGTGTGTCATATATTACTTCAATGATGCATTTTCAATAAAACTTTTATTTAGTAGGCACCGGAATAGCTATTAAGCTTTGTAAAATTTATTAGTTTTCTCGAAAAAGTTGGCGAATTCTCAAAAAATCAAAAAGCTGAACTTTTAGACAGGATGCCAAAATGTTGAAAAAATATTTTTTTAGATCTTTCTTAAAATTTGATATTTTAAATCGACTTAGCGACCTGGAGTTGTCCGAAATGTCACCAAACTCAAAAATTTAAACCCGTTAAATTACCGATTTCCAGACCATACCAAAATTTCAAGAAGGCTAAAAAGAACACACGTTTTTTGTGATTTTACTATTTTTAGTTTGGAAAGCGGTTCATAGTGGATATGTTTAAGTTTCGTTTCATTTCAGACCAATTCCTGGTCACTGGGTCGAGTGAAAACATCAAAAATTTATTCAAGTTCTTGATATTCTGATTAAAGGACCATGCCTGTGCGTTCTAAATTGTCCCCCGCCAATTCAAATTTTTTTTAATCATTCAACTTCTGTAGGCATTTTCAACTTGGTTTCTGACAAAACAATGCCTAGAATTTCATTTCAGGTATAGTTTTGTTAGAAACCAAGTTGAAGCATCCGTACAGAAGTTGAATGATTCGGAAAATTTTTGAATTGACGGGGGACAATTGTAGAAATAGACGGGCAGGGTCCTTTGAAATTTGCTATACCATTTTCGAGTACAGTGAACTTTCGATTTTACGCCACCCCCCCCCCCCCTAAAAGTTTCAACCCTTTTTTAACCCGTTTTTTGAATTTGTTTAATTTGTTTTCGCAATTAAAGGACCATGACAAAAAAAATTAATTGGCGGGACAAAAACCATGGTCTTAAAAAGCAAAAACGAAGGCCACCTTATTTTGAAAGATGTGGCTTAAATCGAGAAAAGCGAGTCTTAATGTTGAAATTGTTGTCATTTGCAAACATTAGTGGTAAACTGTGATCCTTACGATACTTTTGACTAGGCTGACAAAACAGTTTCGACAAAATACTCTAAATTTTGGTTAAAAAGGTGTCGGACCTTAGGTGGAAAGGAACTTTTGGGAATGGCGTAAAATCTTATTTGCAAACAATATAAAGTTATCAACATCTGCATGTCAACACCAACAAAAAATTTAGGTAATTAAAATATTAGACACCCGAGAGCGACAATTTTCTTATCGACAAACCAAAATTATTACAGACAAAACCAATAAAAATGTATGTTCAATCTTATTATTCAAAAAATAAACTGTACAGACCCAACTATTCACTAGTAACAACTGAAGGCATGGTTATGAGTGGTTCAATGGAAGCTTGGGTGTTGGCTGGAGGAGCCTTCTTCCTTCGACCAATCCCATTCTCACAGTATTTGAACAGCTGATTGTCTTTTTGTGGTGTCAGACAAAGCAGCACAGGCATAAAGAATAGACCATGCAGCAAACCCACAGCCTAAATTTAAAACTTTCAAGAAATGCAGGATCAAAATACCCAAAGACAAAATACCCAATTACAAAATACCCTAGGACAAAATACCCAATGGTCAAAATACCCAAAGACAAAACACCCAATATGCATATTGGGCAGATAGTGTGCAATATATGCTATTTTCATAATATTTACAACATGTAATAGGCACCATACGCTAATATGATATTGATAGACCGTCAAAAGTTTTGTTTTCGGGTATCTAGAGCATTGGGTATTTTGTCTTTGGGTATTTCGATCCTGCACCCTTTCGAGAATTCAGTCCTGGCATAGTCAACAGAAAGACAGAACAAGGGGTTGCTAATCACTACTCATTCGAGCCCACATCCCAAATTTGTTTTTTAAAACGTCAAAACAAATTGAAGTTCCGAACCCGATTATTGAAGCGAATTCAAAAAATTCTGGTAAAAAAAGGAATAGTGGCAAAAAAATACTTTGGGTATTCAGAGTATTGGGTCAAATTAAAGTAAAACTAATTGTTTTGGGAATTCGGGGGATACTGAATTGACCAAAACTATTTGTATTGGTATAACGCGACTCTCCATATAACGCGACACCAATTTTTCACCACTTCTTAGCGGTTCAAATTGTTTCACTTTACAATTCTTCTTATCCATGCAAATAATTTTAAATAGTCGTAGATAACTAACCACCACCACAAACACAGTTTTAGCAAAGGCTACAATCGCATATGTAGGCACAAATATAAGCTAGAATAAAAAAAATTTGAATCACCACTTTTCTACAAAACTCTATACCGGCAACATGCAGAGCACAGTGGAGGTGCCAGCTTGGAGCATGGGGCACACATCTCGTGCAAACTAATAGCTATTCGCTCAGTGGACAGGCCGGTTTTGGTGTAGAACTGGTGAGCCACATGAGCAGTATAGTCCACACTAAAGCCAGTGGCCAGCAACACATCCACAATGGTCACTGGGTCCAAATCAGCACCCCACCAACTCATTATTCCAACAAGAGCTGCAATAAATGGGGTTTATTAAATCGGAATTTATCATTTTTCCATGTCAACTAACTGTAGCAAATAGATGAGATCGTGAAAGCAACTGAATATTAATAGTTAACAATGAAAAATTTAGAAATAGTCAGAAGCCTACTTATTGCAACTCCAATTTGATTTGGGATAAAGAATGAGCAAATTATAGTCATGCAAATCTAAAAAATGGTGAAATTCTAAATGGTGTTTGGCGAATAGATGTTCACATACCACAGTGACTGTAATAGAACCAATCTGAAAAGAAAACACATTAGAATTTATCTAAAAAGTCGTACTAGTAAAAAGGTGACTTTATATCGGCAGCAGCGGGTCTTATTAGTCAAGCTATAGTCATTAAAAAAAGGACTGGCAAAACAGAAACCGACTATGCTGATGGATTTATTTAGCAAAACATCGCAAAATTTGAAAGTGAAAAAGTATCACACCTAGGTTGACGTCTTATAGAGATTACACTATGTCTTAGAAAGGCAACAATAATTTTGCTCAGTCTCTACGAGGACTGGAGCCGACTTAAAAAAATCAGAACTTCAGAAAAAATAATCGGAACCAGAAATCAGTTTCAGCCCTGGTGACAACAGTTTTTAGGAAAACAATTTATACTAATGCTTATTAGCATTTTACATGCGGAAAAAATATCTTGACGTAAAATTTAAAAACTGCTAACTTCACTTGAAAATAGAAAAATCTGCCGAAAATCGTAACAAGGCGATATTTTACCTTGTCAAGTCCAAATCTTTGTTTTCCTATCATATTATTTCTCTCCCAAAATGAAACTCGGTTCTAGTGCAGAGTCCGTTGCCAAAAAACAGCTTGGTCCCCCCTGTTGTTTTTTGTAACTCAATTCTGTAAATACAACTTACGAGATCAATTTTGACAGTGAGCAACAAGTTGAGCACAGCCGAATCACCATCGTAAATGCTGGCGTTAAACTCAGGGAACCTAAATAAAAACCCAGTTGTAAAACTGAAAAAACATCACAGCCACCACACCTCTCCAATATTTCCCTGCATTTTTGCTCCACAATGGCTCTGTTCGACCTAAACTGGGAACTTTGATTTTATTGCAATCTTCCAATCAGAAGACCAACCACTCAGACATGTCTTTGGCAATAATTGTAAATTGGAAGGCTTTCAGACGTTTTACACCACTAAATTATAAATTGAAATTAGGCAATTGAGAAAAGCAAATAGACCTACTTCTCATCAGCCTCCATCTTGATTGTAGGTGGGTAATTTAACTGCTGCAAGAAAAAGTCGAGATTCTCGTAGGAAGGAGTGTAGTTCTTGGGTGCCTGCATCCCGATGAACTCCCACAGTTGACTGGTCTACAACATGGATAAAGTCGATTTGCTCAAATAAACCCATTGATGCCAAAACTATTGTCGAATTGTTGACCGAAATGTGTTGACCGAAATTTTTAACCTCGAAACACTTCTCTAGTATTTTAAAGAGAGGGGTGAAAGCTGTTAAGGAGATAGTCTCAACACGAAAAGATTTATCCAAGTTTTGTGTTTCTTAAATGTGGTTTTACAGCAATATTTTGTCGACAACTTAATGTTGCGGTGTCAAATAAATTTGCGCAGAATCAAAAGTTGTATTAGCATCATCAATAGCAGAATTACGAAATTCTTTCAAAATTTTTTCTAAAAATCGTAATGTAATACATAGCTAATCAACCTTTTTTCAGTGGTTTTTTCCTTTTCCATTTCAATTTTTAGGGTACTTTTTGAAGGAATTTAAAAATTCTGGTATTGATGTCGCTAATCAAACTTTTAATTCCGCACAAGTTTGTTCGACATTGCAGCACCAAGTTCTGGACAAAATATGGGTCTAAGCCCACATTTAAAGGACCATAGCCGTCGCCGACAATGAGAACTTCAAATGTTTGAATTCGCGTTGGACAGTTCTCTTTCGTCTTTCATTGTACTCTTTTGAGTCATTCGAAGCAAGTCAAAAGAGTACCCCAAAAAGACCCCCCAAAAGGCCCCAGTTAGACCCCAAAAGTCGACTTTCGAGAGTAGTCATACTTCTCATAATCAAAAAGTGAGCAAAAAAATATGAAAACAAAAAACTCAAAAGGGATATCCAACTTTTAAAATAGTGTGTCCTTCCACCGAAATTCGAGTTTTTTGTGTAATTTGTCAGAATAACCATGAATTCGTATTTTTTAGTAAAAAAGGATAAGAAGAGATTTTTGAGTGAAAGTAGTTTTCGATTTTCTAAGGCATTTCTTGGTAAATTCTTTTAGCAGTCAGCAACAATGGGTTAAATAATGGTGTGGCAACCTTTTGATCAAAAGCCTCAAATGCTCTCAACCATAATATAGTTCTGTTTTGACCATAACTTTCTGGAATTTGCTCCAATGTGCCAACCATCCGGTTGAAATTAGCATACTGAAAAGAGCTTTTGGTTAAACAAAAATAATAACAAGCCCAATGAAATGAAATTACATCCGACACATCACTACAATTTTAAAATAATTGGTTTTTGTAAAAATAAGAAAAAATACGATTCTTACCTGATGTTTGGTGGTCTATTCACAAACACATTGATGGGGAAAAATTCGTTGAATACTTCTCTAAATAATAAAAAGTTGATAGAAAAAATATATATGTTTACCTAATTCCGTCCATGCTGCTGGCTAATGGAGAATCTGATGGGAACTAAATAATTCAGTTGCAAAAGTGAAAATTTCTGTTAATCGGAACCAGTATTAAAAAATTTGATGCGAAAATATTTTGCATCTAATATTCCAAATACTCGTTGGAATCCGCTTATAAGCAAAAAATCAGTGAATATCGTTCAATTCCATCTCTATGAGTGCCATATTTACTCTAATTATACTCCATAAGGGAGAATTTTTTAACCCATATTTGCCGGTTGGCCAAATATTGGACGCGTTTTTGAGGGTCTTGAAGGGGGGGGGCGGTTAATTTAATATACCGTATTTTCTCTATTAAACCCCCATTGAGAATTATTTTTCAATCCTCGAAAAAACTGGAAATTGTCAATCGAAAATGGCCTTAACTCTGAAATCCTAGTAAAAAATGGGGGTGGGGATTATAAGAGAAAATACGGTAAGCATCACCTAGGACACAGGTTCGATTGCGAGTGGTTGCACACCCTTTTTATCTCCTTTAATTTACAAGTTTGCTGTCAGAATTATTCTTGCACTCTTGGCTGTCCAACAAAATCATCAGAGCACGATTTCACTACATCTGGAGCTGATTTACAGACTCAGACCTGCTAAATTTACCATAATCGATCGTTTTGGGGTTTTCTTTGACTGGTTTGATTGATATTTTCTGACTTTTTCTACAAATTACACGTTTCATATACGAAAATGTAGCCAAGATTCTAGGATTTTATTTGAGTTATCATATAGAAAAAAGGTAATATTCAATTGAAGCTAAAATTTGAAAAAACATCCAACGATGTCCAGAAACTCGAATAAGTGGTCAGAACTCATTTTTGGATCACTTCACAATTGTATAGTCCGGCCATCAAAAATGATTGCTTATGCCTAAGTTCCTTCCTAGACTTTCCAATTAAAATTTTATAGAGAAGAAGCCTGAGGCGCCGGCAAAAAAAGTTAATTTTCTTAAAATTCAAAATTAGATTTGCGATATTAAAATTTTGGTCAAAATTTTCAGCAATTTTTCAATTCTAATTTTTCTAAAATAAATTTCCTATCGAAAAAACTTACTCAGAAATAATTTCATGCGCAATATCTGAGACGCAGAGGCTGGGGTGCGGGATAATTAGAAACCAGGGTATAATTAGAGTAAATACGGTATGTGGAGAGCCTATTGCCACAAACTCTTATGTATTTTTAAAAAGTTCAATCCAATAAAATTTCTTGCATATGACTTAAGTACATACCGCTTTACTCGGCTCAAATGTGGACTTCCTAGAATATAATAATTATTTTTTCATTCTACGTACACTACCCAAAACTCACATATTAGCCACACCAATTGTAGCAATGATGTAAAGGGTGACTGATAGCACAAAAGCAGCAACTCTTCCCTTTTTAGAGTGCAGAAATGCCTTCAAATAACATATAAACTTTTAAAACCGACAATCAAGGCTTCATGAACAGGACCAACCGAATATTTGTGAATGGAAGGCGAGATGTTCTTGAGCACCAGTTTGTGCTCGGCTACACTAGGCTCCTCAGTTGGGGGCAAAGCAGGCAACTTGTGTTTGGGAGACACCAGTAGAACTATTGGTGCTAGCAATGTGAAGGTGAGAAAGTAGTCAAACAGCACTGCGATGGATGTGCACAAACAGAATAGGGACATCTGAAAACAAAATGTTCAGGCGAAAAAAAGTACTTTTAGCACATACAGTACAGCTTCTATAAATTTATCCTGTATTCTAAAAATTATAAGCGAATTTACCTGTGGAGTGGGAGTGGCGTAGCCGATACCAAAAGCTACGGTATTGGTGAGTGATGTGATAGTGATTGATGGGCCTGAAGTAATGGCATCAAATATTTGTTGGGAAATTAGCTATTAGATTGGAAAACTGACCTACATGAACCATCACAACACACAGACGCTGCTTCAAATCGCGGATGTGTTTGTGCTGATCCCAAGATTGTAGCCTAAATAAAAAGCTTTTGTAAGAATAGTTTGGGTTTTGTAAACTTGCATTATGAAAGCATCATCCACACCCACCCTGCAATCAAGAAGGGTGTCACACACATGATGGTGTAGGTGTGGAAGCCGAGCCAAGTCAGCATTCCAAATGCAGCAATACTGGCCAAAAACGGGCAAAGCACTAAATATTGAAAATTTTTGAATTTAATTAATAAAGTTTTGAAGGACTACACTAATCAGGGCACTTTCCTAGAATAGGTTTTAATTTTTTCGCCTTCCTCTCTCTCACTCAGTTTTCGAATTTGACTTAGGCCTACCTGTTTTTTTTGAAAATTTTTGTGTTTAATATTTTATAATTAATAATATTGAAAATGCAAAAACATCATAATGTATAAAAGATACAAAGATCATTTTGAAAAAGTCTGGGGTTCAAGGCGAAAACAGAAGGCGTTTAGGTTAGAAAATCTCCCTAAAAT
Source organism: Ditylenchus dipsaci (assembly GCA_004194705.1). NCBI lineage: Eukaryota > Metazoa > Nematoda > Chromadorea > Rhabditida > Anguinidae > Ditylenchus > Ditylenchus dipsaci. Next base: position 359,982 of record SADC01001285.1, on the reverse strand, counting down.
GTGGATTTGCACGGGACAGCCCGGGCCGTAATTTTGTAAAATCCTTCAAGGGTTTCCGAAATCATCAAACTTTTACCTGAGTCATGCCTTCAAAAAACGGCCGTACACATGCCTGAGGCAAGGGCCTAGACCAAAAAGGGACCGAGCAAAAATCTTGTGCTTTACATGATATATCATAAAAAGCTGAGTCAAAATGTTTTTACAGATTTTTATGTATTCTTTTATGGGGCTCATTATTTTTTCACCTGCATTCTAAAATGCAAAAAAAAAACCAACCAGAAGCAAAAACGACCACTGGCACAGCACATTTGCTCATTTCACTCATCTTGTTATAAATGGTGAATGCAATGAACACAAGCAACAGCACAAAGCCAATAGACATAAGAACTGTGCCTCTATAGCTCCTCTTACCATCTCACTGTTGGCTATTTCATCGCCAAAGATCTGGAAGTCAACATACTTCAGTCTTTTGCCCTGCTTAGCACTTTCAAACAGCTCCAAAGTGGCTTTTCTGAGACGACTCTTGAGTTCTGTGGTGTCCGCTCTTGAGAAATACCACAAAATGATGGTTTTGACAGATACTATTCTGGAGTTGTTGGAGGCGAAAACTTCTCCATTTTCTGAAATAATTATGTTTTAGAGGCTGGCCAATGGGCTATTACAGTCGAGTCCCGATAACCCGGCATCCCCTCAAGTTCGTTCCCGTCTAGGGTCCGACACCTTTTTAACCCGATTTTCGAAGACTCTTGCCAATTCTGTTTTGACAGTCTGGTCCCAAATATCGTAAGGATAATGATTTTTCGATCATTGTTCAATAAATAAATTTTTTGCCACTAGAAAAACTAATCCCGATAATCGGGCACCCTTTTGCAAAATAAGGTACCAGTTTATCCGAGTTTCAAGTGGCAAAATTAAAGAATTTGCGAAAGAAATGATCAGAAAAATCGGGATTCTTAGGATATTTGGGATCAGACTGCCAAAACAGAATCGACAAAATTGGGTTTGAAAAAGTGTCGGGCCCTAGGTGGGAGCGAGCTCGAGCAAGTGCCTAGCTACCATGACTTGACTGTAGCACCAATTCACCTAACTGGTCAATTGTGCTCCAATCATATTCATCCCTACAAATAGTTTGTTGCCATGGTAGATGGATGTTGGATAGTCCAACAGAAGACCATTTTTCTCGTCTGTGGTAGCCTCTCCTCTGTACACCTTCATCAAAGAACTCTGCAAAATGATGGAATTATCAATGAAGTCTTGGGTAAAAGTTGGACTTACGAGATTAGCTGGAAAGGCACATTTAGATTGCACAATGGGTCACACCTCAAATCAATTTATATAGTTTAGAGAAGAAGAAAAAATTCAATAATACCCGTTAGTTCCAGAACTGGAATCTTGTTTACGAAGCACACTCATGAACTGAAAAGATTAAAATTTTCATAATCTTTATTAATAAAAAAGATCTTTTAAACAATCATGGTTTTTGCGCGCAGCGGTTGTGACAAGCCTTAGACAAAATGGCATTTTTTCTGAAAAATGACCGAATTAAGGAGAGTTTATATAATGAATTAAATTTTAGGTATAGTTTTGTTAGAAACCAAGTTGAAAAATTCATACAGAAGTTAAGTGATTAGGAAAAAATTGGATTGGCGAATGACAACTGCTGCGCGCTAAAACCAATAATATTATAATTTTTATAATTAACTACAAGCTAGGATAATGTAACATTATTAATGTTGTTTGTCACCAACGGAGATGTTTTGGTCTTCAGTGGTTTCAAAGGGAATGGGACATTTCACCGCCTACGACATTTCACCGCCGCGACATTTCACCGCGAGACATTTCACCGCCTACGACATTTCACCGCGGGACATTTCACCGCCTGCGACATTTCACCGCCTGCGACATTTCACCGCCTACGACATTTCACCGCCGCGACATTTCACCGCGAGACATTTCACCGCCTACGACATTTCACCGCGGGACATTTCACCGCCTGCGACATTTCACCGCCGTTATGAAAATTACTTATCATAGCCCCTTATAAGCTCTGAGAAACATTTTTTTCTGTTTTATAATAATTTTTCAGTCAGAAATTTGTAAATGGATGACATAGTAAGAAGACCGTACGCTACTTTATCAAACAGAGTCTCAAAAAAGTACGTACATGAAGAAGGATGTACGTCAAGAATCGCAATCTCAAGGGTTCTAACGAAGGAAAGATTTCGGCAGAGCGCGATCAGCGGACAATAGGCTGTAAAGGAAGGGCCTGGTTTAATGAAGGAGGAAAGTTCATAAAGTAAGTTATTCTGGTTGTTTCAATTTATTACAGAATTTATGGCTTAAGGATGGTGACAGGGTTAACACTTATTTCCGCCAAAATCATTTCCGCCAACTGGTTTCCGCCAACTTATTTCCGCCAACCTCATTTCCGCCAACCTCATTTCCGCCACTTTTTAAGAAAGCCTTAAGATAATAGTTTCGGATCACCAAATTTCTCGTTTTTTTCATTTGTGTGCTCCCTTGTTTGCGTTCTTACTTTCCATATCTATATTTTTCTCGCTATGAAAATTATTTATTGTAGAAAATGGCATCGATAAGCAAAAAGAGTAAGGGGAAGCTGCTTGTGATGTGCAACGGGCTATACAAATTTGGCAAAGATAATGCAGAACTGCGTTGCGTTCGAATATGTGGTGGTAAGGCGGCTTCAAAATACGGCTCAACCGATAATTTGACGCGAATAAAGTCCCACACGTGTCGAAGAAGTCAAAGCAATTTCCAGGTATGGGATTATTTACATTGTTTCTTATCCGAATATCTTAACGTATAATGCAAGTGAAAGGTGGAACAGAAAGGGCAAAAAAAAAAATACTTCACTGAACAAATAATGTTGACCTATTCGACTTCGATCTTCTGCTTCTTCCAGTTCACTCGCCCAGTCATTGGTTACTGGTATGCTTCAGTAATTTAATGCGTTTCTTGTACCGTATTTTTTGTTGAAAGTTATAAATGTTGAAAAGGGCGCGATTATCTTCTACGATTCACTTCACAGGGACGGCAGTCCTCATTTGAATTTGACGAAGTAAGAGTTTCTTAGATTATACTGATTGGAGACCAACTTTGCAGGGAGTTCCTTCAAAAATATGCTATAGAAAGAGGCTTCCTTGAGGTGGATGTGATGCAATGGGTTGCTTTCAGCCTAAAAGTATGCTCTATATTTCTCGGGTATGGACTAGTTAAAATTTTTAGGACATTCCAGTACAGACGAAAACCTTTGATTGCGGAGTATTCGTCTGCCGATTTGCCGAAAGCGTATCTCGTAGTGGACGGAATTTCTATCAGGCCGAAATGGAAAGTGCTCGACAGAACATGGTCAAAGAAATTATCGCCGGAAAGTTGTCATAGTTTCTAACTTTTTTGCCTATTATGGCCTACTTCATGCGTGTTATGGAAAGTTGGCTTACCGTATATTCTCTATTAGAAGGCCCGGGCCTTCTATTTTTCAACCCTAAAAAGTCGGAAAAAATTTGGGTCGATTTTGAGATTTTTGCGTGCTCAACCAAAATTTTAAAAGTGGAATCAGGTAAGCTCGTGTTAACTAAGAAAACGCGAAAAACAGATTTGCGAATTTCTTTTTCTAGGCTGATATATAGGTCCTCAAGGGGGGCCTTCTATTAGAGAGGGCCTTCTATTAGAGAGGGCCTTCTAATCGAGAATATACGGTATTCGAGCTAAATAAAAATTACCGGAACACATATATAAAATCTTCTATGTTCAGTCACAGTGAAGCATTTTCACACAAAAAACATAATAAAAGAATGTTTTGAAAAAGTCATCACGTTGCTTCTCAACAAAAAATTTCAAAAAATTTTCAAAAAAGTGATTAACAAAGAATTCCTACTAAGTATTCTCCCAAAGTACTATACGTAGATACTTAGAGGGGTTGATTATAAATTTGAAAAAAAGTTGGCGATTAACAAAGTGCATGACCACTTCGTAAATCTCGATGTTGACTTGACGCACTTTTTCCTGTTTTTTGGCCTCCAAGGCACTTGCCTGTACTAATTAAGTATTCTAGAGATGGTTTACATGTAGTAAACTGTCATTTGAGCAGTTTTATAAAACCTCGATAAATACCCTACAAATCGACATTTCACTACCGTCAAACCATCATTACAATAGTTAAATTAGTAGAGAAACAGTTTTTGGAACCTGAAAAGCATAAAAATTTTGAATCAAAAAATTTATAAAAAGTGGCGGAAATGAGGTTGGCGGAAATAAGGTTGGCGGAAATGAGGTTGGCGGAAATAAGGTTGGCGGAAATGAGTTTGGCGGAAATAAGTTGGCGGAAATGAGTTGGCGGAAATGACTTTGGCGGAAATAAGGGTGAACCGGTGACAGTCAAATCCGTCTCATATTGCTGCTACTGCCATGAGGAATGAATAAAAACGTTTAGCTACAACTACCACCATGGTAATCTTTCTATTATTATCGACTTTTGATCAGAATTATTGTAGCGAACGGGAGAAATATTGGCAAATGTTCGAAATAAAGTAAGAATTTCCGGAGTTCAAGACGAGCTACCCAAAGTCAAAGCTAGGAAAGCTAGTCAAAGCTACTCTTCGTCTGCCAATTTGCTGAGAGCGCTTCCTTGATATTCGCTCTTTATTCCAGCAGGAGGATATGGAACACATTCGGAAGGAAATGTTTCAAGAATTACAAGTTGGAAAGCTGTCAAGAATAAAGGAAATTAGTTAAATCCATTAGTGTTTTTGCTATTACTCTCATTACAATTAATAAAGAAATTGTCATTCGAAGGTCTTGTTGAAAGGTCCAAGGTGGGTGAGGTGTGGAATGTGTCATAGATAAAAGAGGTCTTGTAACGTTGATTAATAGGTCATTGTTATCGTAATACTCGTGTTGAGCACAAAAATTGTTTTTATTTTCGACTAAAATTGATACTTGTTGATTCGTTTGATACCAGTTGATCCGGACAGATAATCATATATGATGGAACCTGGACGGGAATGGAACTCTTTAATACAGCATAAATGGTGGTTCATTATAGCGGCGGTGAAATGTCGCAGGCGGTGAAATGTCCGGCGGTGAAATGTCGTAGGCGGTGAAATGTCTCGCGGTGAAATGTCGCGGCGGTGAAATGTCGTAGGCGGTGAAATGTCGCCGCGGTGAAATGTCGTATACCCGTTTCAAATCAATTGAGTTAAATTTAATCTAAGAACACCACTTATTTACAGGGATACTCTTAATTCAAAAAATGCCTTGGCCGGCTCTCTTGTTATGGTTGTTACTACTCATTTGCGCAAATTTTTGAAGTTTTTTTTTGAAGTTACAGGTTCGAATCCCGGTAGTAGCAGAAATTATTTTTTCTTCACTGGAATAAATTTGATAACACTATTCAGAATCGTGTCCTAAACACGATTTAAAATAGAAACCCCAGAGTAGTTTCGTGTTCTGTAAGGCCACATATCCAATTAAAGGTTTCTCATTTCACTCCCACTCTGCCTTTCACTCTCACTCTCAGTGTTGTACCCAATAAGGAAAATTTGCCTCTCAGTCTTACTTTCACTCTCACTTTCAGTGTACCCAATGACTTTTTTGACTCTCACTCTCACTTTCAGTGAAAATTTTGCTGGCATTTGAATTTTTTAGTCTTAACCGACCAAACCAAGTGGTCGTCCACTTGGAGCAAAAAAAATTTACGTTTTTCATGTTCCAAAACTTTTTTTTGGACTAATTTAGGAATGCAAAATTTGTTTGTCTACTCAGAATAATCCACAAAAGTTTAAGGTCGACCACTTTGGAGTGGGTAACTACCCACGGCATTGATATTCCAGTTGGTTAAAACAGCATTTTGGTCTTAACAAACCGTGTTCAGGACACAATTCTGGATAGGGTACATTGATTTTTAATTACTTCAAACTTAATCCAGAATATCAGATTCTGGAGGTGAATGCCTATTCAAAAGAAGTTCCAGGTGGACCTTCTATCCAACCTGAGGTTTACTGGTCTTATAAAAACTAGTTTATGGTTGTTATTCAAGAAAAAATAATTGCTGCTACCACCTGGATTCGAACCTGTAACTTTAAAAAATTTGCGCAAATGAGTTTTGCGCAAATGAGTAGTAACCGTTATGGTTAGCCGCAGAATAGAACAGCGTACGTTAGGACGGTCTCAAAGATTTCAACCAACCTTTTTTGTAGTTCGAGAAAGATTTTTAAATATACCTCAATCTACTTTGGCCAATACAAAAAAAACACACTATCACTCCATTTTAGATAGAAAAACTATAGGCTATCCAAACATTTAATTTTTTTTGACTACGAATTAGTAATTCTGACTGACCATGTCGACTTTTGACGTGAAAAGTCGATTTTTTCATAAATTATCACTGCACCCACCAAAACCTACCTCTTGATCCAGCCTCTGCACATCTCCTAGCTGGTCCAGACGAAGCATTGAGCCAGCATCCTTTGCCGAAAACAGAATAAAAGAGCGTTGTGGAGAAATGGTCAGGTTGAAGAATTCTTTGTACACTCTGTTCTCACTAAACAACAACAAAATGAATAAAATTTATTTGCGCCCTCAACATGCTCATTTGCGCCTTCCAATCACTGAATTCCGCCATCAAATTTCATTTTGACACTTTTCATCAAATTTTTCTTGGAACTTTTATATTTTTTTGAACTAACGTTTATTCCTGGATCTTGGCTTTTCAATGAGCTATTAAATGTTGCTGACCGGTTTCAGAAATATAGAGTAAAAATATTAAAAAAACGCCAATTTTTTGAAATCTCTAAATCTCTACATTTCTCAAAACAATTAACAAGGTATAAATAGATGGTTAGAAAGCCGAAATCCAAGTCCACACACTGGCATAGTGACCGGCCGTCGTGGTGGGCTATTTACGTCCCCATCCTAACGGCGCTGAAAAAGACGGCCGGCCAAAAACATCTAAGACGGCAGACGGCATCCTCGGACGGGACGGCCTGTCTGTCCGAAACTGTCCTTCACTAGACCCAACAAATTTTGGACAAATGTGGTTAACATTGTTTTTTTATAACTAGCAAGAGCTTAGCCAGATGGCCCTTCTTTCCTTTTTCGCTATTTTTTTCATGCGCTTTCTTCTAGATTTTTTCAGTTTTCTTGCTCGTTTTTTAAAAGTAGTATAAGGTCATCAATATCAGATTGAACGGGTGGGACGGTTAGAAAAAATTTGCTGGCTAAATTTTTGAAACGCACAGCATGCTCTTTTAAAGTCTCAAACACTTTTAATGTACAATTAGAAATATAATTTTTTTACATACTGTATTTCCTCTAATAAGCGCCCACCCCAACTTTGAGCATCTATATCTCAGCCGAGAGAGAGTATTTTGCAAAGCTGTTTTATGCATTTTCTTAACTCCCACGAGTTCTACCGATTAGATTTTTTACATTTTAAAATTTCACCCGAAAATCTTGAGATCGACTCCAAAATTTTCAGATTTTCGGGAGTTTGAAAAATAAGCACCCATGGGCTCTTATTAGAGGAAATACGGTAGCTGTAATTTTTCAATAAAGATTAATTTTTGATCCTAAAAACATTACAAGCAAAAAAAATTGCAGAAATTTTTAAATTATTTATTTCAACAGACGGCCAGTTGGCATCTTAAAGACGGCCAAAAAACCGAAAGAAAATTTAAATCGGACGGCTGGCCGTTAGAAAAAAATTGGACGGACGTTTGGACGGCCAGTCAAAAACATCTGAGACGGGGTCGGGACGCCGTCCAAATTTCGATAAACGTAGTCACTATGCACACTGGTGCCAAAAAAATTGAATTGCATCACAAATATGAAGAAAAATGTCATTATGAAATTTAAGGGCAGGAATTCAGTGATTTAAGGACGAGAATGAGCATTTTTAGGGCACAAATCACACAAAAAATAGAAAAAAAAATTATTCCAAACCAAACTCACTAAGTAGCTCTAGAATTAGCAGGCGAAAAGCTGGCTCGAATATCATGTTCAATTTTCAAATTAGCCAGGTGCACAGACAACAGCCCAACCACAACTATACTCATCCAAATATGGCTGTGGGGATAGCGGCCAATAAATTGGCCCAGGATCTGTTGATGGCGTCAAACATGCTGAAGTAGCACATAGTTAAATAAAATGGTTAATTGGCTTAATAAGGCCTAGTCACGCTAGTAATCCAGGTGTTTTTAGGAGGAAGGAGGACAGGTGGAGAATTACACACAGGTACACAGGCGAATAGACCAAAACTACACACCACCACCACTACTACGCCAAATAAATTAATAATAGTGGGGGAAACTGGTTGTTTTGTCGCTCTCTAGCCAAAGGTCTTCTTCTTCTTCTGCCTACTAAGCAGCACCTGAGAGAGGGCTGAGGGTAAGTGAGTGAAGGAAAGGCCCTTCCACCCTTTTGTTTTTTTTTCAATGGGTGTTTCGCAAAGAAGAAGACTGACTTAAGGAAGAAGAGGAACAGGAAGTGGGATGGGCATTCAACAACAAGCCTCTTTCTAGTTTGGGAGGAAACCCTTTTTGTGTGAGGCTAATGCAGTAATCAGATTTAAGAGCTACTATTTGAGGGCTTCTCCTTCATATTTTTGGTCAGCCAATTGGTTTATTTAGTTGAGAAATATGCTTTTGGGTGGTAAGTAGTAAGATTTTTATGGCAAATTTTTATTACTGTGTAAAAGTGATACATAAATACCGGTGCTTCAAAGGAGGACTTTTGACGAGCTTTGGCGAAATCAAGCTTTTTGCAACAGCTGTATTCGGGCGAGCTATAACCAAAAATTATGGTGCGTTAACGTTTACGGTTTTTTTTTCAAATAAATCTCTTTTTCAAATCTTGGTCATACTGCTTTGCGCAAAAGCCATGGTCCACCCTTTGTTATTTCATTGATCTCAAAAATGTGTTTTATACAGGGCACGTAACTCAAAATTTTGAAAATAAGTACATTTGCCAAATAAAAATATATTAGGTTATTTTTTTCATATAAAAGTGAATGAAATAGTTAACTGTGTACTTATGTGCCACGATGAAAAAACTGGCTTGACTACAGAATTGTATAGTTGGAATACAATTTCAACATAGATTTAGTGCCGAATTTGCTACTTCAAAAAAAACTGGAACTTTTAGCTGCGCACAAATCTATTGACTGGGCAAACACATAATTTTTCATCGACAAAATAATCTAATGGTAAAGCAGCGAAACCAAAGCAGCGACTCTTAGTTTTTTTCTTAGAGAAAGTAAAAGTCATTTATCCAGTGCTTATTGACATTTTGAAGCAACATTTTGGGCAAAATTGAAGTCTTCCAACAAAAGGCTAATACTGTCGACTTCTCGATAATTGGCACCCTGTCAAGTTTGTTCCCGCCTAGGGTGCGACATTTTTCTTCTTCACCTCGATTTTCAAAAAATTTTGCTGAATTCGATTTTCCATTCTAGCCTGAAAACCGTAGCAATTTATATTTTACCGGTCGTTTTTTGAAATGTACACTATATCACCAAAACCCCACGGTTCTCGATATAGTGGCATTCAATTTTTGCAAAAGAAGGGTCTACTACTGCTACTAGCATCTACGTTTCATGCAAACTGCATTCAGAGATCTTCTTTTTTCATTGTTCGTTTTAGCTTTCCTTTTTAAACTAACAAGGACTTAAAAAAACAGAAATATGTCAACTTGAAAGACTCAATCATCTCTCTCAAAAAACAACTTTAATTACTTTCCAAGTAAAGAGCTCTGGGCCAGAAGTAATGACAGCCAGGCAAGCATACTACATAAAAATTCAGATAGCTAGCCGGGGGAAGAGGAAGAAAAAGCTAGTTGCCTGCTCACACACCCACTCAAACCATAAATAAGGAAGAAATTATTCTAAAAGGGGGTGACCAGCATCCCAAAAAGGCCATCCTGGTCACTGAACAAAGATCAATAGGCCTATTTTGGAGCAGAGAATAAGTGTTATAAATGTCGCCTGCTCCTGCTGCAAACTTTTTTCCTTGTTCAGCCGCAGCGCTGGCTGGCTGAGCCATGGTGGTGGTAATCCAACCGGTTTTTGGTGGGGAAGGGACTACTACAGCTACCAGGATCTAGCCTCCCTCCCCCTTGCCCCACCCTCCTCATCCATCTTTGCAAGCAGAGAAGAAGCTAAATTGTATTGCTTTTTTGTTTCCGCCACTACAAAAAGACACCCCTTTCTATATTCTATTTGTAGTGCAGAGAGAATTGTAACAAATCGCAAAAGATGTGGCTCAAAGTTTAAGCTTTCTAATCCACCGTTTGATTTTGTAGGTTGGCGGAGAGAAGTATTATTGAGCAGATTAGAGTCACAGTTAATGGTTATCTATGGAAGTGCTTGGGTAAAAGGAGTGAATAAAAAGTGTCAGCCCGATTTCAGTTCACCGAAGTTCTAGTCTCATATATCTCATCCACATAAAATTTGAAGAATGTGATTTTGCAATTGTATTGCTATGATTTTGCACTGAAAACTAGGATAGTGCTAGGACGATTTTTTGCCAATAAACTGAAACCGGCAACTGGATTTTGAAAAATTGGCGAAACCGTGTGCAGATAAAATTGAAAACCGGATTTTTTAAAAAGACCGGTGCTAAAAAATCGACTAAATCCTACCCTACTGAAAACAGTAAAAGATTTTTTAACCACTGGTCACACTCCTTGGTGGCGGTCGAGGTCATTTTTTTAAACTTCCCTTATGATCAGGCATGATTTTTAATAAGTAACATTTTATTTTTTTAAACCTAATGATAGCACAGGACCTAAGGTTTCTTGCTTACCAAAAACACTTAAAAAATGTAACGCAAATGTATATGATAGTTCAAAAGTTGGATGTTGGTCGATGTCACGGTCTATGTAACTCGACCAACACACTGATCAACTTACAACTTTTGTGCTATTGCATGAACTTTTGTCATACAAAAAAAAATTCTAGTGTAGAAGAAGCTGTTTTGTATAGATATGCATAAATAATAGTAATAATATAATAATAATAAAAATTATTTCTGGTCACATAAGAAGTCGACCTCGTCCAAGACCAAAGAGTATGACTACAGCCTTATTTGAAATTTGATTTATCAAATCGTACAAGTTTTTTATGGTTTCACTATTAAACTGCAAGTACATACAACTGTTTACAAGAGTTCTTTAAGACATAAACAAACGGGAAAGTGGAACATCAAACTCTTGCACAAAACCCTCTTAAAACCTTAATCCACAATTAAAAATGAGGCACTTGTTTACTAAGGAGGGAGGTTCTTAGTCAGTTTGGTACAAGCAAAAGACATCAACTTGTTAGGGTGGTGTTTTAGAAAATAATAATTTTAACCATTTTCCAGTCTCTTTTTCAAGGTAACAAAGTACTACCATATAAAGCATCTCTCCAAAATTAACCAAATATATATAGTACAGTCGACACTCCATTAACATAATGGCAAAAAAGTTCGTTCCGCCTTGGGTCCGACACTTTTTTAACCTAATTTTCAAAGTTTTTTACCTTTTTTTTCGACAGTATCGTCCCAAATATCGCAAGGATTCCAACTTTGCCGATCGATTTTGCAAAAGAAAAAATTCAGGAATTTGAAGGGCAGACTTTCTCGTTAACATAACGCTTATTTAAAATATCGTTATATTGACGAGAGAGTCTGCCCTTTAAATTCCAGAATTTTTTTCTTTTGCAAAAATGATCGGCAAAATTGGAATCCTTGGATATTTGGGATGAGACTGTCGAAAAAAAATAAAAGCTTTGAAAATGGGTTAAAAAGTGTCGGACCCAAGCGGGCACGAACTATTTGCCATTATAACAATGGAAGAGTCGACTGTGTGTGTGTTTTTAAATGTCGGTTTAAAGACATATTTTTGACAATACGGTGAATATCAAAACTTGTGCACAATAAAAGTTGGATTGGGAACATCAGGGCTTATACTAGAAAAAATACGGTTAATCGGGAAAATTCTGCATTCCGAGATTCTTTAAATAAATAAAAATCAAATGTTATTAATTGAAAACTAGTAAAAAATAGAGATGATAGCTCTAGGCCAATCACAGAGCCCGAAAATTCTACTTTTGAAATGTGCGCTAAAATCGCGCTGAAAATTTTCACAAGTCCCTGAATCCTGGCCTCGAATCTCGGTCAATATAGTCCGGCTCGGTATCTAGTTAAAGTCCCGTTTCCAGCTATGGCTGAGCAAAAAAGTCCCGTTCCGGAGACCCGCTCAGTCTCTGATCATTAGTTTAGTCGAAAATGCTGTAGCAAAATATATTCTCGAATAAAAACATCTGACCACCACTATACTAATACTGATTCGCATAAACAGCATTAATCACTAATAGCCATAGTTTGGTACAAAATGCTTTTTTGCTTTGTGGTGTGAGTGTTGTGTGTGTTCCCCTTGTAGCCAACATAACACTCGGCTCTTTAAAATATGCTTTATTCTAACAGCAAAAAAGAGAAGGAGCAGCAGGAGAAGAAAACAGAGAGGCACTGGTTGATCAATAATAATAATAACATTAATAATAATAGGATCAGCATAACAACAATAACAACAATATGTAAGAACACTCATCCAAAATGCAATCCAGAGGAAAGTCTACTATTTATTTATATACCCGCACAACAACAAATCTGCTGCTACTACTATTAGCACATACATCTCTTGCCTCTTAGCCAGACCGAAAGTACAGGCCAACCATCTCTTTTATATAATAAATACATACGTAGCTAGGCAGGTTCAAAAAAATATAATGTTTTCGATTTGGTTGCTAAACAGACATGGATTTCGCAGGAATTTTTTTATCGGACGAGACTTTTTCTGCCCGCTGCTGTTAAAAAGTGCCTGTTTCAGGCTAGAATAGGCTCTATGCCATGAGAACTAATATTCGAACATTTTTGATCAAATGTAAACAAAAACGGGCACTTTTCAACAAAAGCGGGCAGAAAAAAGCCAAAAACAGGGACTTAAATCATTTCTAATATAAACTCAAAAACTGGCATAAATAAGCTAAAAGCGGGCAGAAAAAAACCAGACGCGGGCAAAAAAATATTTATTCTTTTTTTCTGTTACCAAATTAGTGAAAATTGGTAAATTTTGAAAATTTGGTCTCTAAAAGTTCGTTCTCGCCTAGGGTCCGACACTTTTTTTTCAACTTTCAAAATTTTTACTCAGTTGTGTTCTGACAGTCTGATCCGAAATTTTGCGATGTCTTTTCGTTTTTCTATGGGTACGCTTGAACTCGTGACTCTAATAAATTCGGGCTGTATTTTCTTTTCCAATGTGAACTAAGCGTTTCTGGTGCTTTATACCGTTTTTTATTAGTTCACATTTTTTTGAAAATATCAATTTTCGCATGCAATTTTTCGGCCAATCGAAAACATAAATACATCATTAAATTATGTGGCTCTGCTGTTGGCTCCACCACTAAAGCTGTTGATGGTCTGTTGTTGCTGATGAGCGGCTGCTGCTCCAGCAGCTAGAGAGTTGAACATGCTAGAGCCAGTATTGGACGCCATTTGTTGTTGTTGACGAGCAAATTCAGCCATGATGGCTTCCATGTTGCCTTGGGTGGCCGTGGATGTTGGTGGCATATTGCTCCTTGCAGCCCACTTTTATTGTTGTTGCTCACCATTGCATTGGGGGCAGTGGGGGTGGACGAAGAGGAAGAGCAACTGGCTGCATCTGGCCGGAGTTGGGCAAACAGACGTTGGCGCATGATCATCTCTTGATCAATGGGGTTGGCAACAGAAGACCGTTTTGAAGAGCTTGCTGCTGTTGTTGGTGTTGCAGCAACAGGGAAGAGACATGCTGGTTCTGCTAAATTGGTATTTTGGTGAAGAAGTTTTTGATTTGTTTGAGTTAGTGTCAACAATAATACTAGAGAAAATCAGAATTTCTTTTAGAATTCAAATATAGCCACTAGGTGTTTGAGGTTTTGAAAAAGGGTAGTCAAGGCTTATTAGGAATACAGTCAACCCCGCTATAGTGACACCTCGCTATAGTGACACTTGCAGAAGATTTGGTTGATTTGGTTAAAATACCTTAGACTAGACCCCGCTATAGTGACACTTTCGCTATAGTGACACCTAGCCGTTCCAACAAATAAAAATACCCTCAATATAGTGACACATGTCAAGTTTTGTTCATTAAAGTTGCAACTTTAAGTGAAATTTCTTTAAAAAACGAATTTAAGCTCTAGGTCAATTGTTTCCATATTAATTACGGGTGTTTTTATTTGTTTTCATTGCCGGTATGCAACCCAATGATGTATATAATGCCGAACAACTGCAGTACAGTTCAAAACTGCCATACAGTTGTGATTAATTTTTGCAATTGTACTGCCGTTTTTCGCATTATTCACATGACTGTTCCAATCGAATTTTTTTTAATTTCAGTTTTCTCTCGTAAAGCACTATCGTTTTGCTATTCAGGCCCGCAATCCTTAATTTAGATGCTGAAAAATGTGTACAGTCGACGCTCTCTATAACGACGCTCTTTATAACGATCCGGAAAAAAGAACTATTTGGCCCTGAGCTAAGTCATTCAAGTCAAAACGACGCTCTTTTATAACGACGCTCTCTATAACGAACCGGTTTAGCCGGTCCCTTTAGAGTCGTTATAGAGAGCTTCGACTGTACGTTAATTTCAGAAATGCAAGTTTGAATGGCGAATTTATAGTGGTTGACCAACTTCGACCAGCAAAATCTATATGGTTCAGATTATACTGACGCATGAGAGCTGTTAAAGACTTTAAAAATTGGGTTGAAAGGTGTTAGATCCTTGACGGAATGAATTTTTGGTTCATACATAAAATCGATAGGAGACTGTATTACCATATGCTAAACCTCGACATAGTGACACCTTCCAAGAATTTTTTTGAAAACCCTCGCTACAGTGACACTCCGTTATAGTGACACCCCAAGGCCGGTCCCGAGGGTGTCACTATAGCGGAGGTTGACTGTAACTAAATCAAAAACATAAGACAGCTTAAAGGCCAATTTTCACAAGTCAAATTATTTTATTCCGTCAAACTAATTGTTCCGCATAAAATTTTAAATTTTGACATTTAAATTTTTAAAATTTTTCATATCAGGTCTGTATGTCAGCTTTCAGCCAAGCTATGAACTGACCTAATCAGATTTCAAAAAGTTGTAGAAGAGATTCTTTGTATAAAATAGCATATTTTAAAATTTTGAAATTGTAGCCCTCAAAATGGCAAGTTCACTCTACAGTCCACTCTTGATTTAAAAACAATTGGAAAAATCGTAATCCTTGCGGTATTTGGGACCAGACTGTCAAAACACAGCCGGCTTAAATCCATAGTAGACTGTAGTTTGGCCCTATACTAGAAACGGGTACGTTTTTTGCCTTGGTCCCCCTGTTATTTTTTTCTTCATTTTGGCCTTGGTCTCCCCTGTTGTTTTTACCAAATTTTTATTTTAAATTTTCACGTTTAACAACAAATAAATAAATAGATTATATAATTGAAAGTAATGTTACAAACAGCAGGGGGGACCAAGGCAAAAATCGCACAAAAACAACAGAGGGACCAAGGCAAAAAAACGCACCCGCTTCTAGTATAAGGCTTGTAGTTTTATATAAAGGGCAATCGCCCTATTTTTGTGAATTTTGTCCTGCGAAAAAATTTCAAATGTGGGCGGAAGCTATTCTGCCCTACTTTCTACTAGGTTCTTCTTTTTAAACAAACTTTCATCTGATTTATTTGTTTTAAAATGATTAACTCTGGTTTCGAAAAATGGCGAAAATTTATTCAAAATATTTTCTTTTTACTTTTTTAAAACTTAATTCTGACATCCTTTTGCTATATTTTCCAAAACTGTATAAAACACCAACATTGTTAGCATGAAATCTCTCGAGCAGTTGCTGGTGTTGTTGCATAACTGCTGATTGCTCCATCAATTGCTGCTGTTGACGCATCAAGTCTATGGCATTTGTAGCAGCAGCAGGTTGGGGCTGTTGTTGCTGCTGCATGGCTGCTTTGTTTTCCAACTGCAAATTTTTATTGTTATTACACCTTAAAAAATAAATACAAATTTACTCACAGATTGGATGCCCTGAAGAAGGGCAGCTTGTAGCAAAGCATTCTGAGTGGCCTCAGATTGGTTGTTATTGTTGTTATGGAGGTTTTGTTGAGTGTGGTTGTTGAGCAGACGATTGGTTGTGTTGTGAGTGTTGAGTAAGGAGGTGAGTGGATTGGCATAGGATGAGGAGGAGGGCAGCTGGTGCTGCTGTTGCTGTTGAGAGAGCAGATTAAAAGGGGCAGGTAACATGCTGCCTGGAGGTAAATTAAGACCGAGTTGCGACAACATCGCCAACTGCAACGCCATTTGTTGGGCGTTGGCGGCTGGATTCTGGCCCAAGGCTGCGTTTATGCTGGCTGCTTGAGCACTCGTACACTGAAAATTGGCAAGGTAAAAATATTAGTTAAAGAATTGATGTACCACAATCTTCCTAATAGAAGCCCCTCCCTCTGATTCAAAATCATGTTTTTGGAATTTTGTTTTTGATCTATTTTTGATAACATTTAATTTACCGCCCATTTGGTACCTCATCTAGCTACAAAATGAATAGTAATTTTCCTGAGAGCAGTCTTCAAAAAGTGGGTCAAAGACACAATGCCAGAAACACGATTTTTAATCAAGGAGTGGCTGTTCTATTAAAGAAAATATAAATTTCTTTCCCATCCCTAGAATGAGGTAATTCTAATCCTAGAGCCTGTCCACTAACCTGGTTAAAGATCCAGAACCCCAAACTGAGGTGGCGCTAGCGGGAAACCTAGAGCACTCAACTGAGCCAACGAGGAAGGCACTCCATTTGCTAACATGGGAGGTAGTTTGTGGTTGTTTAGTGGTGGCTGTTGAGTATTGCTAGTAGTAGCAGTGGATGATGGTTTGGATGTGTTCCTATAAAATTCACTACATAAAAATAAATACACCAAAAAATCAAGTCCTACCCTGCAAACATAAGTGGTGCTGCTGCTGCATGAAAGAGAATTGGTTGGCATCCACCAGACTGGTCTGTTTTGGCATCGAGGGACCAGCACTGGCTCTTTGACGGCCCGCCTGCTGCAGTTGGGCGGTGTTGTGGTTGTTGAACTGCTGTTGCATGGTCTTGGCTGCTGCTGTGGAGCTTGGAGTATTGTTGGCCTGTTGCTGCTGCAGTCTTTGCTGCTGTTTAAGCTGTGACTTGCTCAATGCTGCTCCAGAAGCAGCTGCAGTGTTGTGGTTGTTGAGGGTGGCAGCACCAGCAGAAAAGCGTTGTTGTTGCTGTTGGAGATTCAGTTGCTGCTGCTGCTTGGTGTCTCCAGCTTTGGAAGAGGGGTTTTTAGAGGCTTCAATGTGCCGAGCTATTTCATTGGCTATGGTCACGTGCATACAACACCAACGGCTCTTCGGTTTGTGTTGCTGCAAACAACGGGGTTAAAAGATTGCCGGAAAGTATATTTCACACAATGATTAATTATATATCTAAGCAATATGGTAAAATTGCTTGATTCACTAAGAAGGTACGAAGGTATAAAACCAAAACCATCCCATCATGTTTTTGACGTATTTTTTAAACTTCTCTCAGAAATTTACTACTCTTTTTGCAGCTAATAAAATCAGCTACAAAATAGGTGGTTACTTGCTTGAAAGCAATTTCAAAAAGTGGGTCAAAATGACAATGCCAAGAACATGATTTTGAATCGAGGGTGGCCCAGGGGTGTGCACGGGCCGGCTCGCTGGGCACGGACTCGAACGGCCCGGTCCGGCCTGAACCCACTTATTAAATACATAAATCGACCCGAAGAATTTATTCTTGTAGCTGAGATTCTTTAATATCTGTTTTGTAGCCTGAAATCTCAGCTAAACGAATAAATTCTTCGGGCCGACTTATGTATTTAAAAAGTATGTTCGGGCCGGCCAGGCCTGAGATGGGCTTATTGTAGAGGTTTTTGGTAGCTATTGCTTTTTGGATCTTTGTAAAGGAATGTTTAAAACCCAAATTTTTTTACTTTATGTCAAAGTTAAGAAAATTTTCTGTCCTAGCAATATTTGCTTGGCATTGTTTGCTTCGTTTTGCGCTATTTTAACAGTCAAAATCAATTTTCTTGTATATTTTTAAAGTTTTTTATTGCTTATAGGCTAAATTATAGCAAATATGGTAATTTTTTGAAAAAAGCTTTGTAAGAATGGTTACGATAAATTTAAAATTATTTTTAGTTATTGTATTTAGTAAGTGACTGCTACAGATTTTACAGATGATTAACTGGCTATCTAGAAGTAAATTTAGAGCCACTTGCTACAACTGTACATCTCAGTGTGTATGCAATTAATGAAATGCTATCTTGGTTTGGAGTCATCATTCTATTTTAGAAGCTGAGCGAGAACATTTGAAAAAGTGTTTTAATCTCTTTGTATACACCGTAGCATTTGCTTAAACTACTTACGATGTTTTTACTCGTATTTTTGCTGGTAGTGAAACCAAGTGAAACTTTTATATAAAGAACCGCCAAAAGTTCGTTCCCGCCTACGGTCCGACACTTTTTCACTTTTATTTTTGAAACTTTAACCAACTGATTTGGCAGTCCAATCAGAAAAATAAACAGGATTCTGATTTTGTTGATTGCTTTTTTAAAGGGCAATAGTTTAGCCAAAAAGACCCGTGCCGCTCGATATAACGAGCCTATTTTCAAAAATAAGGACTCGTTATATCAAGCAAAACTTTTTTTGGTAAAACTTTTGCCATTTACAAAAGCGATCATTAAAATCGGATCCTTGAGAATTTTTTTTTTCAAATTGGCGCATTTTTGACAATCTGTATTTTCTTGTTCTTTTCTACTGTTTTTTTACTATGGGCGCAGACTGGGTCAGCGTATTTTTGGGCGCTCTCAACGTGTGTCCCAAAGCTAGACTAGAATTCAAATAAGGTGTAAATTAAAAATTTCCCGAAAACCACCAAAATTTGGGCACCGTTTGAAGCGTCTGAACAACCCACCTGACATTTTTATTTTACAGTCGACCCTTGATAATTAGACGCCTTTCATAATCGAGCAACCTAGGTCAGTCTCCAAAAGTGCCGAATTATTGATTCGAGTCAATGAAAATTTTGAAAAAATCTCACCCTATGGCTAGCCGCAGTAGAAGCTTGGTAGTATTTGGTGCAGAAGATGTTTGTCCAGTAGATACATTCAAAAACGAGTTTTTGTTAGCGAGTGCTGCGACGCCCGCTAACTGAGAGGCCAGAGGTAGGGCTGCAGATTGTTGCAGGAAAGGCACATGGTTGGTCACCTCACTTTGGGAGGTGGCACAGAGGCTCTAGCTGCAGCAGCTGCATTAGCCCTTTGTTGTTGCTGCTGTAGCTCCAGTTGCTGCAGGAATTGGGGAGAAGTGTAGAAGGGAATCCTCCTGGAGCAGCTCCAGCAGCAATGCCCATGAGAGAGGCATCCACTGCTCGCAGCGATGCAATTGACTGGTGGTAGTTCTTGGCGAAGTCGGGGTTGCTGAGAAAGGCTTGTTGTAGCGAGGCCAAGTGCTCTTGGCCTTGGCCAAAGGGCGCTCCAGTGGCAGGTCGCGAAGTGGATGGCTGGGAGTTGGTGCAAACTGAAAAAAGAAACGATTATGGTGAGCATGAAAATAATATGTATTTCCGAAGTAAATTAAAATATAACAAGATAGATTTTCGCTGTGCGCCTCATAAATTATGTCGGTGACTTTAAATTTAAAAAACCTCCATATTTTCGGTTTTGGAATCATCAACAAAAAACTGGGCAGATTTTCACAAAGACTGGGCACTTTTCCATTTTGCACTATGTATAAGCTGACACTCTCTCAAGTTCGTTCCCTCTCTGGGTCCGACACCTTTTTCACCCTGATTTTGACGCGTGGTTACTGGAAATCGCGAGGATCTTGATTTTTCAGAGCTTTTGTCAAAATTGTTAATATTTTTTTTAATTAAGGCAAACGTCTCTACAACCTTAGTCAGTCAAAAGGATATCAGATAATTGAGACTCAAGAAGTCCTAGGGCACAAGTTTTGCCATTTACAAAAATAACAAGCAAAATATAATTCCTTGCAAATTTTATGACACAAATGGCCAATCAAATTCGTCAAAGGTCGTCAAAATCTGGTCAAAAAAGTTTCCAACCCTACAGGAGAATAAGTTTGTGAGGGCAACGGATATTGACTAGTTTTTTTATTTAGGCTTTTTGGTGTCGGTGTTTTAAAATAAAAGATAAGCATGTGATACTGTATACAACAACCTACTTTTGGAATTTGTATTGCTCTCGTCCTCCAATTTGTTGACAGACTCAGACTTAATGTGTTGATTGTAGTTCTCTGGCTTCTTCACATCACTACTACCAGCAATTCCAATAAGTGGTCTGAAAAAAGATGATTGTTTTAATTGACTTCTTCCTGGTATTAAAACACAATTGTTTTAGTGGGCCTATTCAAGCAGTTCTCAATTGTAAAACGTGGTTTTTGGAAACACAGTAATATTATGGGATTTCTGGTAGTGAGAGTAACTACAGCCCAATTGTAGTCCCTAATTACTTGGCGATTGTGTCATCACAAACTTTTAAGACTTAAGATCAATTGTAAGCCAAGGGCAAATTAGTGTTTTCGCCAATAACAACATTTAATATACCAAAAGTCAAAAATTTGAAATGTTATTGTTTGTCAACTTATTATTAAGGCAAATAAATTGCTGGTTTCAATAATTGTGATTCAGAGAGCTGTCCATTTTTATTATAGTGCTACCTAAGTCGTATTTGTTGCGATATAAACAAAGCTTGAGCGGAATAAATAAGTTAAATTAACAAAATCAATGCTATGAGACCATGCTCACGGTGGTCTGGTGGTCTCCCGCCAATTCAAAATTTTTTCCTAATCGTTGGATTTACGTCCGAATTTTTTATTGAGTTTCCAACAAAGCTTAACCTAAAATAAAATTATGGGCTTTGATTTGTCAGACCACCGAGACCAGACCACCGTGAGCATGGTCCTTTAAAATTACCAAAATTAGGCGCTACCAGCGCCTAACCATCTTTTCCTGATGCGCTGAATACGAAAATCAAGCTTATAGCCATTCCTGAGATACACCGCGAAAATTTCAAAAATTTCACAAGCTGAAATCAGCTTGGGGTACTAAAGTATCCGAAAATTGAAATTTTTTGTGGTCGATCCCAGAGACGACTTTTTCGTATTCAATGTATCGGAAAATTTGAAAATATGGTGTTTCATTTTATATTTCGGACAATTTCCTTGTACACTACGATTGTTCGAATTCATGTAAACTCAAAACAATTTAGTTTTCAAAAATTATGATATCCACCATCACTCAAAATTGTTCTTAGCCTTCCTATTGATTTTCAAATCTAAATCAATGACATCAACATTTGGCCATTAGTTTTCGTCCCAGCTCATTTTCTGGCTGAAGTGCATTATAAGCAGTCCACCCAAATTACTCGAAAGATGTTTTTTTGATGTGGTTTTGACGTGTAAAAACACATATTTCCAAAAACATTTTCAAAAAAGTTTTTGACCAAAAATCGTCTTTTTGCATTGTGGGAGCAGGTAAACCGACCTAAACAGGTACCTTGGTTCACCAGAAATATGGAATTTGAACACAATTTTGTTAACTGGGGTCTACCGCTTAAAGAAACTCTGTTATGCATCCAGAGTCACTTTCGAGTGATTTGTGTCTAAGATAAGTCTGTGCGCGCGTCTCAACTCCAAGCACCCTGCACCTCCAAATAGATCAGGGGGCTTGGAGTTGGGATCAGCGCACTCACCTACCTTAAATACAACTCAAGTATTACTCTTGATCATAAAATGCACATAGCGTCCCTTTTAGCCCAGCTCCAGTAACCAAAACAGGGTGAAAACCACCAAAGAAGGTATCTGAACACCCACCAAAACTGGCAGAAAGTAGGTTTTTAGTCAAAAAATTTTTTTATTGGAAATGGTCTTCCCCAACTAAAACATGTTTCCGACACGTATATAGCTTTAAAACATCAAAAAACATGATTTTGTGTGAACTGTTTATAATGCACTCCAGCCCATGCTCTACACGCACTTATACTCATCATCTTACTCGATCTTTTTCATAATTAGCTTAATGTTCTAAAAAATCACTTACTTGGAGTCTTCTGGAGTGGTGACTGGAGGTGTAGATTTCATGCTCAGCTTCCTGATCTTGGTTGCAGGGGGAGTATTAGATGTGGTAGTAGCAGAAGTGTGGAGGTTGTCCGTGGGTGATAGGATGACCCCACCATTTTTCTGGGGTGATGCTATGCCGATGGTTGAGGCTGGACGTTTGCCTGCTGGTGAACAGCTGGCTTGTTTAATTTCAGTGATGGAGTGCCAGTCCACCATTTCTCCACTTGGGTTAGCATGATTGTTGAGGGCAACAGCAGCAGCCATGCCAATAGTAGAAGTGGAGGCAGATGTATCTTCTGTTGGGTCCCCAATGGCCACGGGATGCACTGATGATGTTCCTGCTACTCCACTGTTGGCTTTCAAGGCCAATTTCTAAAAATTTAGAAATAGTTATTAATTCAAATATATAGTTCGTTATGGGGTTTTGATTGATAAAGTTTAAAGTATTGAGAAAAATTTTTCACGAAAACACCTAAGATGGGTAATGGCGGTGAAAAAAGGGATTAGTATATAGCAGAGATAGACAAATACCGGATCAGATCAAACCACATTATAGATATTTTTTCAAATGAGACCAATTTCAAGCGAATATTTTGCGCTAAAACAACCTTTAAGTTCCGAAAATTAGTTAAATCGTTCAGAATCCCACACCGGAGTTTCCAAAAGCCAATGGAAACTGATTTTAAGGGTTATTAAAAAAGCGGTAAATTTCGGCAAAAATATAATCGCATTTTTATGGACGTAATCGCTCAAAATCTCACTCCAAATCACTCTGAACATGGGCTTAAGGTGGCTTAAAATAGCTTGGAATAATGTTCTGAGTAGGGATGGAGGACGGTCCAGACGGGACGCCCCGTCCCGAAGGGTTTTCTGGATATTTTCCATCCCGCATCCCGTCCCGAAAAAAATTGAGTCTGTCCCGTCCCGGAGCAACTTTCCGCTTCCCGAATTTATTGTCCCGTCCCGACTTTTGAAAATCTGTCCCGTCTTCAGAATTGAAGTTTAGTCTAGTTTTTATTATCATTCGAAACTCTTGCCGAATTTTGAGTAAATATCACGGTTGTCAAATGAGAATATGCTCGAGCATATGGTCGGACAATATCTAGATTTTGTCCGTGACGTAAAACTGGGACAAAACATCTTGTATTTTTTTTTGAAAACTGATTCTTGTTGTAAAATTTCCTGTTTGCGTCCCGACCGGGAAAATAATTGCCCCGTCCCGGAATTTTACTAGGTGCGGATTCCCGTCCCTGAGTAAATTTTTTGGTCATCCCGTCCCGGAATTTTTTTACAATTTTTGTCCCGTCCTGGAATAGGCCATTCTCCATCCCTAGTTCTGAGTAAATTAAAAGTCTTGTTTGATTTCTGGCGGTGGGACCTTATCTCTTTGGTCTACACCTCCTGGCATATAGCATAAGCGTGGAGATATTTTTTTCATCATATCTATTGCAAGGAGATGTAAAAGAGGAAAAAGTGCAAGAGACATCATAAATTTTCTTAGAAGAATTTTAGGATCTGAAACTCTGAGTTACTTTAACAAAATATGTGGTTGACGTATGTGATAAGAACAGTTCGAAATTTCAACACGTTCTACGATAAAATGAGTGCGCTTCGGTTAAAAATAGGTTGAAAATGTGAGGGCTAGAGTAGTACAAGAATTATAAAACAAACATGATTTTGATTCAAAATAACAAAATTAGTAGTTTTTTCAACTATGACTGCGCAATTTTTAGCATTTGCTAAAAATTAATTCAAAAACCCTGAAAATGAGGGGCAAAATAAGATATATCAGCTGAGAATAGTCCAACTCATCACCCAATTGCTTCCCACCAAACATCTAAACAGAATAGTGGTGGCTCTTGATGCACTTCTATCACTGTGATGCTGCAAAGCTATCTAGCAAGAGCACAGGGCCAGCTAGCAAACCCATCCGCTGCTAAAAATGGGGAGCGGAAGAGCAAAACACACACAGCCTATGTCATCTTGCTTATGTGGTGGAGGAGAGGTGGGCATTTCAAAACAACACTCTCCCTGCTATTGCCACCGCTACATTTCCACGCACTCAACTAGGCAAAGGGGAGGGGTATAAGTAAAGGAGGGGGATTGTAGCCGGTGGAGGAGGGTGATGTTAGAATACTTTGGTACCACAAATCCCAGGGCTTAATCATGCTTGCCTAATAAGTAAATTAGCAGAAGTCAATTTGCTTATAATAGCGAAAACCAGCTGGAATGCAGATTATAACTTTTAGTCTAGCAAATGTGTTTAAAAACTTGAACATATTGATTTATTTTTTCAATTGACTGAGATTAAAGAAGTTTTGGTGGAAATTTTAATCTCTCAAAAGAGTGAAAAGCGTGTGCCGAAATCAATAAAGTATCGATTCATGACCTAACTTTTGGAAGTTTTGATTAAAAATCGATTTTTTTAAGAAAAACTTTAAAAAATTTAGTTCCGAAATTTTTTCTTGAATCTGAATCAAATGACATCCGGTGAAAATAATCGCAGAGATCTGAAATTTAGATTTAAAAAAAACGCAAAGAAAATTGACAAAGAAAAATATATTTTGAAATTATTTTCACGGGATGGGGTTCAAGAAAAAAATTTGCTATTAGGAATGACTTTCTAATTCGTTAAGAAATTGCCCGATTTGTAATCAAAAGTTCCAAATGTCATAAATGTTATGTCATAAATTTTCCTACATAAACCCAGAAAAATCCGCGACTCTCGATTAACCGACACCCTTTATTAAAAATCAGGTGTCGGTTAATCTTGAGGTTTTATGGCAATGTAAAAGGATTTGAGAAAACAATCAGCAAAATCTAGGCCAAACGAAGACAGTTGGCAAAAGATTTCAAAAATCGAATTAAAAAAAGGGCCGGACCCTAGGCGGGAACGAACCTTTGAGAGTGTCGTATGTCTGTATTGCAAAAAACTAAAGCAAATAATTTTCATTTTTTTCCAAAAGTGGGTGACACGTGCAATAATCGTTTTAGAATAGTAAAAATTTATATATCGCATAAAGAGGAAGTGTACAAAAAATTAAGTTTCAATCTAGAAAATAGTTCTGAAAAAAACTTGACTATAGAACATGCATGAGGCAATCTATGAAAAGAGGCCATAAAAGGCTGGAAAAGAGTTGTTGTCCTATTAAACACTCTGACTGCCTACCCTAGAGTTCAGTGAGCAAAGCACAACGGGGGTGCTGCTGCAATTTGATGAATGATTTGGCTCTCTTTTTCCCTTCTAAACTTGCAGCCACCCATTCAATCTAATCAAATAAAGTAGGCAGTGGACTTTATTAGGCTTCCTTGTTTTAAATTAGTTTTTTGTTTTCAATTTGTCACAACCATTCGGGAACTTCTTGAAAGAAAAACAAAATAGTTGGATGAAAATATCATAATTTATTTTATAAACACTGTAAAAAAAAGTAAGTAGTCAAAAGAATATTGGACCTGGTTTAAAATACCAGGTACAAGAAAAGAAAAAATGCGGTTTCCATTGCTCCTATTTTTCAGTTTAGAGAAATTCACGTCAGAATTGCACTTTTGCTTGGGAAACATATATAATTATACGTTTTCAAAATGTCAACTTTTTAAATTCACCTTAAAGTTTCTTTCTATTTGGGCCTATAATCATTATGAAAGAAAATGTTATGCATAGTGCGCCAAGAATTTCGGACGATTTTTAAACGGACGTACTTTTTCGTTGAAGTCAAATTTCGACATGCGATTTTTTCAATCAATTTTTTCCAATTATCGTAAAGGCTGTGATAACGGCCCATGCTCTAATTATGGTCTACCCCTTCAGCAATTTTGATGGTCGAAATTAACGTTTCTGTCTATAGGAGGCTGAAAAGTAATATACAGTCTACTCTCGATAAACTGGCACCCCTGGGGACCAGCCTGGGGTGCCAGTTTAGTGGGATGTTACTTTGCCTAATTTCTCTGTCGGCCAGCCAAATAGGGCTTTTTCAAAGTGCCAGTTTATCGAGGGTGCCAGTTTATTGGAGTGCCAGTTTAACGAGAGTAGACTGTACCCTATGGCTCATAATTAGAGCGCTTACGGCATGGGTGCGAATGAAATTTTTTAGAAAAGAGACATTTTTTGCTATTTTTCAAGGGGAAATGTCATTTTATCCAGTGCTTTTTGCCATTTCAAAGCGAAAAAAGTTTTGACTAAAAATTTCAAAAAAATATCTTGTGGTTCCGAAAAGGGGAAATCTCTTAGAAAAGGGCGATTCAAAACCCTACCACACGTGTTATTTGGTATATTATGGCAAAATATGACTTTTTCTCAGTCCGCCCTGTGGGTTGGGCCTTGCCAAAATTTAGGCAAATTTAAAATAATTTGAAATCCTATCAAAATAATGATGCCGGCATCAGGGTGGAAATCGGTTGGATGCAGTTTCAGCAGGATTTGAGGTTCAACTGCATAGCTACACACACAACTGTTGCTATTAATATAAGCACTTCCGCTTGCTTTGCAAGCAGCACTTAGACTTAATCCCTACCACCACCACCCGCATAAAAAGGATTAAAATAATAGCAACAACAACAAAAGAACAGGCAAGGGGATTAGAGGCAGATGTATTGCCAGAAAAGGAAAAATCTTTTGAGCAAATAAGCAGGCAAATATCAAAAAAAGAAGAAGTGTGGACTGGCGCTGCAAGAACATCCAAATTTAGACTGGAGGGGATGAAACTAGTAGTTGGAAATGCAGTCAACCCCTAATTAATCAACTGCCTGTTTGGGGTCATAGATTTGTGAACTCTGAAGGCTACCATGTCCTTTTAAACTCGAGAATGTGTGGCTTGAAAGGGTGGACTGACAAATCGATCTGTTTGTTCTCTTTTGTGTGGGGAACTACAGGGTGATTCAGTTACAGTAACGAAACCTCTAGGATTGTAGCACTGGTTTTCAAATACTTTTGAAAATAATGATTGAAAATAGAAATGAATCGGATGTGGCTATTTCGCCTAATTATGATCCATCTAGCTCGGGTTTGAGCCAGGGGTATACAGTCAAACCTCTATATTGCATCCGCAATAGACCGGCCCTGTTCGGATGCAATATAGAAGTGGGTGCGATATAGAGGGTTTGTAATAGGTAATTTATTTTCCGGCTAAACAAAATAAAACAGAAAAAGCGGATGCAGCATAGAGATGGATGCAATATAGAAGGTTGCTATATAGA
Source organism: Ditylenchus dipsaci (assembly GCA_004194705.1). NCBI lineage: Eukaryota > Metazoa > Nematoda > Chromadorea > Rhabditida > Anguinidae > Ditylenchus > Ditylenchus dipsaci. The sequence goes on along the minus strand of SADC01001285.1, from coordinate 332,593 downwards.
GGTTTGACTGTAATGTAATCCAGCTTAAGACAATCGAAAATTTTCGTAATTGGAGATCAGATGTTTCTCAAAAACATTTAAAATCATATCAACTATTAGGTGGTTCAGAAAGTCCGTAGCCCTCCCAGAACTCAATCTTTTTATCAACTACATTGAGAATGTGATATTCAAACCTAATAATATTTTTCATGTTTACTATGTTTTCCATCACCAGATTTGGGATTTGAGGGATTTTTTTGCCTTGGTACCCCTTACCTCCCAAATTTTTTTTATATTTACCGTATTCTCTTTAATAGAACCACACTCTCTATTTGAACCACACTCTCTAACCACACTCTTCAAGAAAGTTGGGCCGGTTCCGAGTGGTCGAGGCAAGGTGAAGCTCGCGCAAGATGAGAAGAAGTTTGCTGAGCAGATACAAGAAATCGATCTTGAGGAAGCGCAAGAAAATTTAATTATAGTAATAAAGATATATCTCTAGAGTGTTAAAATAGAAATAGAATAGTAAAAATAGAACCACATGTGGTTCTATTAGAAAGAATACGGTAAGTCAAAACAGGGAGAATTTGAATTTAAAAATTTGGACGGAATTCGAAAAATTTTAAATTTTAGAACCAGGAAATTTCAGAAATATTTTTTTCAAATCCCAAATCTGATGATGGCAAACATAGTAAACATAAAGAATATTATTAGACTTAAATATCAGATTTGCAATACGGTTGGTAAAAAATTAAGTTCTACAATGGGCTACGGACTTTGTGAGCAACCTAATATTATTTCACAAAACCTTATTTTTCAGAAAATTTTCAAAAATTCTTTTTTGCCACCACTAAAAATAATCATAACAAAAACATTAAAAATCGCAATAAGGAATTAGAAATGTTGTCCCATCCCCGGCCCAGACACATATGTACACAACCAGACTGATTTAAAAAAGTGTGCACGACGCCCAAATAACAAAATTTAAATCAGTGTGACCCGCATGCACAAGTTTGAATGCATGCAGGTGGCATTACCCTGTAGTTTCACACCACCCAACAAAGTATTTATTTACACCGCTCTCACACTGACACATTCATGGAGCCACGGCTCGCCTGTTTTAAAAATCGTCATCAATTATTGAGCACCAGTTTAAACAAAATCAATGCAAAACAAAAAGAAACAACAAAAACTTTTTTCTCCCCCATCATACTACAACAAATCGCGTGAGAATTTGTTAAACCTTTTTTCCTGCGTATGAAGCTATTTCTGAGCTTTTGCTGGAATATTTTTCCAAAATTGTTTTGCTCATTAAAATAACTGGTGTTTGACTTTTGCAGATTGGAATGGTGAAGGTGGATGACCTTTGAATTTTTTGCAGCACACTTAATCTTGATTTAGTCTTTCATTTTGTGCGTGCGAAAAGTGGCAGGATGGAAAAAAAGGGTGACAGGATGAATTTCAATACAAATATGTGCTTTTTGGCATGCTATTTGGGATGCTGAGTCAGTTTCCATGTGATGGGAACTGAAATTGTAGCCAATATTGCTCTACATTTGGAGTGCTCTAACTCATAGAAGGAAATAAAAAAATTCAGCATTCAAATTGATGATAAGTCCACACTACCACAAAAATAGGGATGTGAAATTTTTGAAAATATTGCAAAATTTGCAAAATGTTTTCAGAAAAATTTGTTGTAAGAATTTTTAGGGTGTAAAAGGTTAGTTTTTATTGGATACTACTTTTTTGTCCCAAATTATTCTTTTGTCTTGTTCTTTTTAATTCACTGACCTTTTTGTTAAAGGGATAAGACATCAGGTAGACTTGCAATTCTAGTTTCTTACGAAGTATAATTTCATGTATGATCTCTTAAAAATAATCTAGTTCAGACATTTTTAAGATATCGTGCATGAAAAATACCTCATTAGAAACTAGAATTGAATTATTTTGTAGAAGAGTTGAGAAAATTAAAGAAAATAAGACAAAAGAAGAATTTTTCTGGCACTCAAATTTGGAGAAACCTTTTTTTAGGGCAAGAAGACTTCTTTTGGGTTAAAAATTAGCTGGGTCAAAAATACTTTATTTGTCCCAAAAAGAAGTCAAAGTCTTTTTGCCCCAAAAAAACTTTACCCTCAAATTGAAAAACCCCAGGTATCTTCTGACTTTAGAGATCGGCAAGCCAAACCGAGCTGAAACTTACATTTTTGTCCGCAGGACGGCGGCCAACGACTTTTACATAAAAAGGAAAAAAATGGAATCAAAGGGTTGGATATAAGAAAAATGGATTTAGAATTATCTTAGGCACGTTTTATCACTTTTGAGAAACGAAATTATTGGAAAATTACGGTATTATAAGTTAACGCCAAGATCGAAATAAACACAACAGATTAAATAATAAAAACATGTGGCTTTTATAGGAAATTAGGCGACCCTACACAAAAACAATAATTTCCAACACCTTTTCTCTAAAAATGTTATTGTCATTTTCGAAAACAAAAAGTAGTCACAAAGATGTATTAGAGTCTGTGTTCACAGTCTCTATGCTCCAAAAACAAAAAAATTCAGATTGGTTTTTGTATAATCTGGTATTAGTTTTTCAAAGGGCAAACACACACATTTACCAACGCTTGAGCCTTATCCTATTGGTGAGAAGATTAGTGATAATGACAGAGCAGGGACCAGCCCAGGTCTAATTTTGGGATAAATTACTGTCCTAAAATACGCCATGATCAATTTAATGAAAAAGCCCCTAAAATTTGTGATTTTACACACAGTATCGACCTGGGATTTTTGACTAAGATCTAAAAAGGTGCTAGGAACAAATAAGGCCCTATCCAACAAAAGGGGGTCTTTTTCGCCTTGGTCCCCATGTTGCTTTTTTAAAACTTTTTAGGCTTAAGCAAGGGTAGCCCAGCGTATGTTAGGACGCGCTATGATGTAACTTAGAATAATTTTCTGACTGCGCCCTAACATACGCCGGCCTACCCTTGCCTAAAACTAAGCCTAAACAATAAGGGGACCAAGGCCAAACCCCCTCCCTCCTTTGTTGGATAGTGTCCAAATAAATTAGGTGCTGGATTTCACAAATTCGGTGCCGCATTTCACATACAGCCATGAAAAAACCAGAAGCACCCCCTAACAAGAAGCTCAAAATATTTAAAATGGCTGCTGTGACAATAGGGGAAGTTACTTCTTATAGATATTTGTGATTTTAAAAATAATTTGGGCAAATAACCCACCTTTTGCTTCTTGAGCTCCAACTTAGCCTCTTTTTTGAGACGGCGTTGCTCCTCCTTCAGCTTTTGCTTTTCTTCCTTGGACAGTTTGGGTGTTTTGACTTGACCATTAGTCTGTTTTATTTGGTTGTTACGTTCTCGCTTCTCCTTTCTGCGCTCCTCCCGTTGTTGTGGAGTAAGTTGGGGATGCTGGCTATCTCGGTGTTTCAACCCTTTTTGCTCCTGTCGTTGACGCTTCCTTTCTCGACGTTCGTGCTTGGCCTTCTTTTTCAAAGCTTTACGCTCTTTTTCAAGGTCCACCTAGAAAATTGCCAAATTTATTTTAGTCTTAATATTTTTAAGCAATGCTATAAAGTTAACTAACTGTAGCTTAAATATTAACTATAAGTAGCAGTGGAGTCGCGATAAATCCCCACCCTTAAAAGATCGTTCCCGCCTAGGATCCGACCTTTTTTGCCCCAGTTTTCAAGATCTCTTGCCATTTCTGTTTTGAGAGTCTGGCCACAAATATATTTAGGATCCTAATTTTACCAACCATTTTTCACAAACCCTGCACTTTGCCACCAGAAAAAAAAACAAAATTCCGATATACCGCTAAGCTATTTTGGAAAGGGCTCGAAAAATTCCTTGGTTGTCTGTTTTCTTGGACAAAACCTTTTTGTCTGCATACAATTTTTCTAGTCACCTCTAGTCACCAAAAAAAATTGACAGCCTTTAAGACATAGAATTTGGCCGACATCTGGCCGACTGGTTGGCCAAGTTTCCGACCCTAACACTATCCTATTTCTTATTATCAAAAAAGTTCAAGAATTTTTTTTTGACACAATAAACCATGATGAAATTTTCTGATAAGTGTGCAACCGACCTTGCTTTTACGGCCTTTCTTTTTGACTTTGCCTAGACGGAGATTCTCCTCGTTGATTTTTCTTTTTTGCTCGTTGTCTTCTCGTTCCTTCTCCTCCTCCTCATGCATTTTCAAGAGCTGAACAAAAAAGTGGTTGGTTGAGCAGATAGTTAAATATATGGCAGCACTTACATTATAGTCTTCCAAACTGGCGAACAGAAGCAAGGAGAACTCGTCAATGACGATTTCTTTCACCAAATCTTCCTCTGGATTGGAGGGCCTTTTCAGGGGCAGGCTTGGGAACTGGCAGGCTATGTACTGTCTGCAAAGATTTTTTTATAATTTACAAAGCCAAGGGTGTAAAATTACCTTGAGTGAGGGCACAAAAACGCATGTTTTCTAAAAAACACACAATTCTTTCATTTATTACACTTATTACTACTGCATTTGTTTGTTCAGTTTAGCCTTATTTTTACAATGAAATTATTTTTTTGTTTAGTATAAAAAACCAGAACCAAATATATAAAAAAACAATTTTTTTAATCAAAATAGTACACAAAAAATTGGTAATTTTGTCTTTTCGTTTTTTGATTGAACCTATTTAGTATTTTTTCAAGGTCGATATGCAGCCAATTTTTGTTGACAACTTATTTTTGAGTTGTCAGGCAAACTTGTTGAGACTTCAAATTAAAATTACGAGTACTAATATCATAATTGCATAGTTTGTTTGGAAAAAGCTGTGAAATAAAGACGTCAGATAGATTAACCCTACGTTCACAATGGTCCGTTTTCCGTCCGCATGCGCACTTAAAAGCACAGTATAGAAAAAGCAATGAAATTTGTTTCCGTCTATGCATTTAAGTACAGTCGAGTCTCGATTTAACGTACCCCCTGGGGACCGGCCCTAGGGGTACGTTAAATCGAAGGGCATGTTAAATTGGGGGTACGTTAAATCGAGACTCGACTGTAGTCCGTAATGTGAACTACATTGCGAACTACATTAAATGCATATACGAAATAAATTTCATTGCTTTTTCTATACTGTGCTTTTAAGTGCGCATGCGGACGGAAAACGGACCATTGTGTAGGGGAGCATAAGACACTCGAAAATAAAATTTCTGTTTAGTTTATATTGCGACACAATTTTTAGGCCATTTTCGAAAAAAAAAATTGCGATTTTAACATTGATGTTCATAATCCAATTTTCAATATGCACAAGTTTTTTTACATCGCAAAACCGGGTTGACAACAACATATGGCTTTTTAACGACATCTAGAAAGTGCACATAAGGTTTATTTTATCAATTTTTGGAAGAATTATACCGTATTTCATTTAATAAGGCGGCCGGCCGTCTTATTTTTTGGATGCCCAAAAATCAGAAAAATTTGAAGTCGATCTCAAGAGTTTTGGGTGAAAATCCGAAATTCTAATGGCGGAATCTGTAGAACTCGTGGGAGTTAAGAAAACGCGAAAAACAGCTTTGCGAAATATTTATTCTGGGCTGAGATGTAGGCACTCAAAGGCGTCTTATTGGAGAAAATACGGTATTACGGTAAATAAAATATTTGGTTCTATCCCACTATCTGATGCCAAAATATGCCTTGGTATCCTCTTATATAAATATAAACCCCATGTTCTGAAATTTTCGTAACAATTTACTTATTGGCAAAAAATTGCGAAAAGGTTTTATAAGTTCAATGCCCAGACTAATTTCCATTTGTATGTTGGCCTAAATGGACATAATTTATTCCGACACTACATTGGGTTTTACATAAAAAATAAATTAAGATAATTTTTAAATCAAAAATGCAATGTTTTTAATCGGACAGAAAGGTTGGTATCAAAGAATAAACAAATAACAAGCACTATCAGCAGTTATTTGTCGTGTTTTATCTATTGCAACTTTACTACTCAAGATCAAATAAATTTTTGATAAAAACACGGTTCTTATAAGTTATCTACTTGGCATTTTTTTTTTGAATTTTTTTTAGCTTGTGGTTAGGCTAAGAGCAGGCCAGCATATGTTAGGACCGACTCAAAATTCACCAAACTACAAAAAAATAAAGAAAAAATAGGTTTGAGATAGTCCTATCTGCGGCTGGGCAGATGACCGGCCATTTTGAAATCGGCTATATGGCCAAAACCTGGCAATTTTCACCGTAAACTTTGACAGTTGGAAAGTCTGCCATGAGCACCAAGTAAAAGGGTTGGTCAAATGGCCTCGGCCATATTTCGCCATACGGCCAATAGCCAACCCAGTTTCACGGCCCGAAAAAAACTTTGCTGGGCTCCGACCAGGGCTCGGAGTCCAAAAAAATCGGCGCCGGCGGTTTCCGAAAATTGGCACCGGCGCTGAACTCCAGCGCCAGCGCCGGAAGTTTTAAAAAATGGCGCAGATTTGTCTCAAGATTTTTGTGGGCGCACGCTGGCACCGGCGCCTGTGAAACTATGCGTAGTTCTAATTCACGCTGGATTACCCTGCGCTTAAGCACAAGTCAAAAAAAAGTTGGAAAATGGCGGGAAGACATACAATAAGGGCCAAAAAACTAGGCTAAACAGCAGACATACCCAATGCTCACGAATTCATCCAACAACTCTGGATGATCATCAGCCTTTTTGGGTGGCTGTTGGCGAGAAGAGCTTTGTGAAGATCCAGAAATAGACAGCTGACTTAGGGATGGCACTGACTTGCCACCATCTCCTCCATTACACGGCTTCAGTTGACCATTGGTCCTGGCCTGCTTTTTCTTGGATTGGTAGTTGGAAGTCTTTCTGAAAAAGTGAATATTAAATAGGCATGACCAAAAATATATTCAACTAATTAGAAGTCAAGAGAGCACAAGCGTGACGCGATAGATCGATAAGTTATTTGAGCTATTTTTAATATATTTTTAGTTCGATGCAATTATCTAGTTTTTTTAACAATTTTAATCTTCTGTCAATTATTTATGTAATGAACTTCTTATTTTTCTAGCCGTAATAGAAAAATAGGGGTTCAAAATTTTTTCGCACGACAAACAGTGGCCCCTCTAAATTAGGAATCGACGTTTTTAGCGAATCTGCCCTGGTCTTTCTGAAACAGCCCGGAAAATCGAGGACCGTCCAATTCGAAACGATTTTTTCCTAAATTTTGTAATACTTCTAAAAGCCTCCAGTGGGAATCAAACCCACGACCGAATTTCATCGGCATTGGTGGTGTCGGTCGTGGGTTCCATTCCTAGTACAGTCAACTCCCTCCATAGTGTACACCCCCGCCATAGCGCACACCCGGTTCTGATGTGGTTGGGTACCACACAGTCATCTCCCTTCATAGTAACCTCCCGCCATAGTGCACAACCCCGCCATAGTGCACACCTTGGGTCGGTCCTTGGGTGTGCACTATGGACTGACTCGATTGTAGATGCATGTAGTTTTTTACTCATATGAAAGAGCCTATTTTTTGACAACAAGAAAACCAACTGAGATCATTTAGTAGCTAAAATTTCCTCATAAATTCGAACTACAAAATCGAATTTTTTTTTAAATATAAAAACCATAAGTTGAGCAGTTATTCTTTGAAAAAGTTGATAGTCCAACTTATGGTCATATCTTAGCAAGTGAGTATTTTTAAAAATTTCTGTTTCGGGATTGGAATTCCTGACAATTTGGCATTTCGATTTTTTTTTAAATAAGCTAATTTATTTTTAATATAAAAGTTGCGAAAAAATACGTCTCCAACTGGCTGCTCAACCGAAAACCACCCCTGCGTGAATAAGTTTTGAAGGAAAAACCTACTTGACAGGCAGCAAGGGTGTTTTAAAGCAGGAATCGTCAAACTCTTTAGCACTCGTCTTGCTCACATCACCGTCCTCGTCCCCTGGTGACTCAATATATTTCGGGGTTTTAACTAGCTCCTCCTCGCTACTTGTAGGCCCAGAGGAGGAAGATGGTCCAGGCAAGCACACCACACTGCTTTCTTTCATTTCTCAGCTAGTAGCAACAGGACTTAATTAGAATTGGTTGTTGTTTGGTGGTGGTGGTGTTCAACTGCATACTAAACAAAATAGTGTAGTCAAAAGAAAACAAACTGAGTTTCAAAAACTATTTTTGGTTCAAAAGCAAGCCTCAAAACAGATTAGGGCCCTCCAATCACACACTTTGATTGACTAATTTGGTGTCGAATGCACTTGAGGAGGCAAAAGGAATATTATAGTTGACATATTTAACTTTTTTATATGCGAAAACAATTTTAATGAAAGAGAGACAAAATGTTAGACTTTCCAGATATTTTCAATCTTTTTAATGGAAGTAGCATTATAGGAACTTTCAAATGATGTAAATATGGTATATTTTACCACAAAAGGGTGAAAGAATGTACTAGAAAAAAAGCTTGCTTATTCAGTCTCAGAATTTTTCAACTGTAATTGTGAAAATTTTGGATGCAAAAACTTTGCTAAAACTAAAATCCAATTATAGACTATTTTAATTAGACGTGTGCATTTGCGTTTTTGAGATGTTAGCTGTGCATTATGCATGACTGTCGCACCCAAAGTTCTTTATTGAACTATCGCATTGTGAATATTTCAACAAAAAATATTATATTAAATATTATATTAAAATATTATAAATATTATCGTAAAAGGTCAGCGCAAGCTCAGCGAATTTGAAGTTTTTTGTTGCAATTTGATTTTGTATCAGCATGTATTTCTAGATTTCAGCTTTTTAACGAGCTATCAAGCTTCACCCTGTTAGTGGTGTAAATATTTTGTGGTTTTTATAAAAGTTCCAGAATAAATTAAACTCTGCAAGACTCTCTATTTAAACCACTAAACATTTCTACAACCCTACAATTACTCAGTAAATTTTGATAGCTCTTTAGAAAACTAAAATCTAGGGTTATCTGTTGGTACGAAAAAAAATTACTTAAAAAACTGGAGAAAAAATAAAAAGGTTCCAATTTTCTGTAAATTCAGTGATTTGCAACAATTCATGTTACAGAGATTTTTTAACGTTTTCGAACTCAAAAGGTTCTTAAAATAATTCGTTCAAACCGAATTTGGTACTTATTTCGAACATGTCCCACCTTCAAATTTTTTGACTATTTAGTATTGTATTTTTTGGTAGTCAGCAAAAAATTTGAAAGTGGACATGTTCGAAATAAGTACCAGAATTTTTTTAATGGCGGTGCAAATATGTTTTGCAAAAAATAAGTGTCCCAAAATTTTCGACATTTTTTAGAACAATTTCGTTTTTTTTGGTAATGTTTTTTTGAAGCGAAACAATCAACATTCTTTTATTGAACCGAAAGTACTTTTTATAGTAGTAAACATTTGTTGTGTAAAGAAAAAAGAGCAAATAGCTTTTTTATATCAAATTTTCAAATTTCATTTGAAAGGGCCATGGCCACGCATTTTGGATTGTCCCCCATCAATTCAAAAAAACCCTAATCATTGAACTTCTACATGGATTTTTCAACTTGATTTTTAACAAAACAAGGCCTAGAATTTAATTTTAGGCTTGGTTTTGTTAGAAACCAAGTTGAAAAAATCGTACAGAAGTTTAATGATTAGGAAAAAAATTTGAATTGGCGAGGGACAACCGTTGTCGGGGACGGCAATGGCCCTTTAAATTCCAAAAAAACTTACAAACAAAGTGTGTATTGCCCTTAATCGAGGCACTAATTAACAGTCAGCCTGCAAATAGTAGCAATCCCAAATAAAGCAAGTAAGTAAGTGTTAAGGAAAAACTAGGTGAATAGTTGTTTCCAGAAATTATTCAGCAATCAGAACAGGCTATAAACCATTCTGAAACAAACACAAATATAGCATTTATCACACACATAACACACTATTCGCAACAACAACAAAAACAACATTTTTTAATAGAAAAAAAGAGAAACAGCCAAACCAACAAACAGCCGTCAATAAACCACTACTTCAGTTTGTGTTTACACACATAAAAACCGGCAATCAAGCACAGTTTTGGTGGTTAACTATGATTAACTGTGGTTAGCTATTTATGTAGCTGCCAAGAAGCACTTCAACTTGGGCTCTCCAAAAAAGCAAAAAAATAAATGTGTGTGAGCATGTGTAAATCATAATAATTTGTATGCCAACAGACACAGCAATAGAGACTAGGGTTGGGGCAGCGACCAGCAGAGAGTAGGAATGCTGGGTGCTGTGCTCTGTTGGTTGACTGGGGGTAGACACTTGTGCTCCCCCTGTGTCTACCCCCATCTCACCGGCCAATCAATAGTCAAGGGGAGACTAGATAGCTGGTGGCTGGCTGGTGGTCTGTCAAGGGGTTGGCGGCAAAAAGAGTTCCTCAAATAATTTAGTGCACTGATCACCTATTTTTTAAATCAGTTGTACGCTATTTTTTGGGCAATGTGGGCATGTGAATAAATAGGCTAGGTTGCTGTATAGATGTGGATATATGGAAAACGAGATGGAGGCAGAAAAGTTATAAGCACACTTTAGATGTGCTTATTTAGAAAAGGACAGATGTACGCGATTCTTCTAACTGCACAGTTCTAAATGACCTTTAAAGAATTGTAGAAAGCATATTGGAAAAAATAAATGCTGTAAAATCCATATTGATTATCATTCGCAAAGGGCGCAGAATGTAGCTACCGTGTTTCCTGTAATAACTGCCCTCCTAAAAAGTGACAATAGTCCTAATTTTAGATTGGCCCTAGATTTTATCTTTTTTGGTCGAAGTCAGGGTTGGCAAGAGGTGGCTTTTCAGGCCAAGAGGTGGCTTTTTGAAAAAATCATTTTTTCACTTTCATTGCTTGTATTCTCGTTTATACTATTAGCGCATCTAATATTTTTATATACCAATCTAAAGACATTTTCTTCGTCTTTTTATAGAAATATTGAAAGCGCATATTATAGTGAAAAAATCGAATTGATACGAACCCTAATAAAAATTTCACAAAAATGAGGTTGCCTCAGATGTGGCCTGAAAAGCCACTTATTTCTAGCCTTGGCCAGAGCGCACAATGTCACCTTCTCTCGGAATTGCGTTTAAATCACTCCTAAGGCAATAAAACGTGCTAAAACGATAGAAAACATGTTTTTAGGATTATGAAAGCACTTTTTGGAAAAAAAAATTTTGACCCACAGTGGGTTGACCTTTGTGCATTTTGGGTAATCACCCCCATTACCCCCTTCCCCTCAAATTGCGGCCCTGGCTGTGAACCAAAAAGTTACTTCGAACCGAGGTAATGCTTCTTCATATAATACCTGTTCACTAGTTTCGTTGCACCGAAATAAATCGTGTGCAATATGTGAACTTTTATAGTAAGTCGATTATGTATAACTCAAACAGGTTATGAAAACAATGAAAAAAATAACAGACCAGCCATATATGCCCTACCCTAATAGTAAATGCTAAGAAACTACCAGAAACCCCAAAATAGACTGTAACTAAAAACACAGAAAATCTGATATTTTAGGCTGTGACCTTTGTGCATTTTTTACATAACCCTTTGTTTGATGCTCAATATGAGTCTAATTTATCGATTGATACAAAAAAAACTAAATATGAAGAGAACAAAAAAGCCAGTTAAAATTTTTTATACACACTTTGTACTTTCGTATGGTCTGATATTGTTTTTTGGTTTCTTACATTTTGTAAAATGTAAGGAAATGAATAAATGTTTTTTTTAAACATCGCATCAATAAAAAAATGCATCAATATCAGAAATCTGAAGCAAAAGCAAACAAAAAAAACTGAAATAGAGCTTACTGTAGTTTCAATAAGGATTAGAGCACTATTTTGGGGTTGTACTTTTAATTTCGAAGCAATCGATTAAATTGCTGTTTGGCGGAATAATAAACATTAAATTTCGAAGCAACCAAATGGTTGACGCTGAAAATTCGGTTTTGAAATCAAAATCTGTATTTTGCATGACGCTATGCTTTTATATTTATACTCAAAGGTAGTAAAAATTAGGTGATTTTTAGAGCGAATGGACTAGTCACAATTCAATTAGTAAGTCAGAATAATAGAAAAATATATATAATTTTGAATTTTTAGACAAGATAGCATGCTAGAAAGTTTAATTAAATATACTGTATTTCCTCTAATTGCCGCCCAGGGCGGCAATTGGCTCGAAATTTTCTAGGGCTCGGCTTGATGTTCGAAATATTGGATGGCTCAGCTCAAAACTCAAAAAACTTGGATTTTTTTTTTCATTTTCATTGATTTACCAAATCGCCGCTAAAAAATGTAGGCCGTAAATTGTGTAAACATTCGTTGGCAGCGTTTTTTCGTGCGCTTGTTGATAATTTATTGAAGCTTGAAGTTGGAAAATTTGCTCTCGGATTGAGGCTCGAAATTTTCGAAGGCTCAGCTCGGAGCTCGAAAAAAAGTCGAGCTTCGAGCTTTCGGCTCGAGCCCTCGGCTCGACAAACCTATAAACAAGTAAGAAAAACACTCTGACATACGCCGATACCTACTCTGCGTCTAATGACAATCCGAAAAATAATATTGGCGCTACTCGGTTTTCAAAAATGGTGTAGTAATTTTGTGTTCCCATGTATGAAAAGTTTTTAAAAAAAACAATAGGAGAACCAAGGCATTTGATGAGAGGGGGTTGCAGGTTTGCTGTTGTGATTGTAATCCCAGTAAATGAACAGGGTGGCGCAACATAAACTCATGAATGGATTTTCGCCACAACTTTTTTAATTTGTGGTACTTCGACGAGATCTTTTTCTTATTCGAAAGCTTAATGGATGAGAAATCAAATGACACAAAACATGCAAAGAAATCTTTATCTAAACACACCCAAATTTAAACGAACAAAAATAACAATGATTTCACTTTTGTTTTTTTCTTATATTACTCATTTTCTTCACTTTAACTGGTCAAAATTTTAATTCAGGATATAATGGTTTAGCAACATTAAAGCACTTTGTTGTAGCGCATTTCAAAAGCTACAAAATCTTTTGTACAGAATGACTTTTCGAAATCTAAATGTTGAGATAGGCCTTTTGGAAAAAGGCGATTTCTTTAAAAAGTGACTGAAAATCCGAAAATTGGAATAACTTGGATAAAACCTTCGTTTTTATTTTTGTCCGTTAAAATTTGGGTGTGTTTAAATAAAAATTTCTTTGCATGTTTGGTTTCATTCGATTTCTCATCTATTCAACTTTCAAATTAAAAAGAAAAAAGATCTCGTCAAAGTACCACAAATTAAAAAAGTTTTGGCGAAAATCCATTCATGAGTTTATGAAGAGCCGGTTGAGCCGCTTTGCGTCAACAAAATTTGGCTACGTTTCCGGTCTCGAAAAATCTGGAGCTTGAATTTTATCCAATCATCAGAAAACTCCCGTGTGACTAGGTAGATTATAACACATAACATTCAAATATTAAAAAAATCCCCAGAACTAAGGCAAAACAGGCACTCAAAAATTTAAAATTTGCTGAAGTAAATAATTTTTGATCTCTAAATACTGCCACCCGTTTTTAATCTCAAAACAGAAGAAAAACAGCATTTATGCAACAAACCCTTCTCAAGAAGCACAGACACTGCTTTTCTCCTCTTCCTCGAAGAAGAAGAAAAAATCGATAATAATTTGACAGAAAAAAGTTATTGCAGAACTTTTAATTAATCAAGTCAAATTACTCATGAAATTATATTATTGTCTGAGAGCAAAGCCGTAAAATAAGCAATAAATTGGATGAAAAAACAAAAAGTTAAAAAACCACAAGAGCAAAACAACAGAGAAATGATTTAAGCACTAAAACACACGCATGGACATCAATCCGAGTTTTGCACAGGGTGTTGGAAGGAAAAAGTGGGGGAGAGTCCTCAACGAATTTTGGTATATAGTGGGGCAGCAGGGACGGACGGACAACTAAAGACAACAAGTTGCGTAGCTCAACACACACTGGGGTGCACACTCAAAAGAGCTGAGAGACAGGCTGAGGGTAGGCAGATCCGGAGAAAGTGCAAAAGAAAATATTGGAGGAGAAGGGAGAATGGATGCTAGAGTGAAATGAAGCAGATTCATTGAAAAGAGAATAAAATGGAAGAAAGCCAATGATTCAGACTAGTAACAACTAAATTGTGGAAGCTCTTTATCAACCTTTTTGACCATTGATTTACTAGAAACAAACCAAATAATTTGCTGATAATGCGAAAAATAAAAGTTGCATAAAGGTTAGTGTGAATTAATAGCAGATGATAAAAAGACAAAAGAACAAATTTTTGCTTGATTGTCTATGGTTAAAAACAATTACTGACACCAGAAAGACAGTTAATCTTTTTAACTTTTCTAAAATAAATGGAACACCTTATTTACTCCATAAAGACTCCATGAATATATCTATTGTTCAACCCCTAAATATTACAATCGTTAATCAAAAATGGCCCTAACCCTGAAATCCTAGTGAAAAAAAACTATGGGGGGGGAGTTATTCAAGTGAATACAGTACTTAATTTTTATAATACCACTTTTCTAAAGACTATTAAAGAACAACACAAGACCTAAAAAATTTTGAGTGAATAAGTTAGTAAGTTTTTATTGCCCAGCCGATTTTCGAATTTTTCGGTCCTATTCCTCGAAGATCTCCAAGATAATCAGCGTAATAAATTGTACAGTCTCGAAGTTATACGCGAAATGATTAAGGTATAATTATAACCAAAACAAAAGACGTTTGTTGCTTGCCTCACCTCCGTGGTTAGGGCCTCGACTCAGTTTTTCTGGGCAATTTTTTTGGCGTATAAAGTCAAAAACACGATTTTTGCTTGGTACCCTTGTGGTTTGGGCCTTGCCCATCCATAGGCCATCCATAGGCCATCCAGAGACCAGGAACTGAACCACAGAGGAACCAAGTAAAAATCGTATTTTTAAGTTTATATACCAAAAAAATTGCTCGAAAAACTGAGTCGTTCTGCGTTCACAGAAATTGAAAATTTGATCTGCAATGAAAGTTATAGCCATTTAAAAGTGGCCGAAATTCTTGCTATATCTTGTATTTTCGCTATGGGACCGGACTAACCGGCCACTATTAATATAGGACGGATGGAGAACGAATAGAAACCGACTCCAGAGCAAGATACTCCAAATAAAAAATTCCACATGGGGAAAACTAGGGTCGGTCTCTAAAGAGTCGTTGTTTAGAGAGTCAATTGTACACAGCATCGTTTGGAAAAAATGTCTTACAACCTTTTACACCGGAGTCAGTTTTCAAGTAGCAGAGGTCAACTATGAATAACATATCTTGGGACGATCAATACAGGTATTAATCTACACATGAGTCAACACAAGTGGTCGCATAGCAAAAAACAATGAAGTACAGAATTTATTTACTTATTCATTTAGATAGATGATTACTTTACATAACGACACATCTAGCAATTTTATTTATTGGACACGTCGAACATGTCAACGGTAGAGATACTCAGCTTGCAAATTAGCTGCTAGCTCGGGTTCCCATCGATCACCGTTTGACAATAGCTAAAAATCAACAGACACTAGAAATAATTTGCTTAATGTTCAATACCTTCTCCTTGTTGTACAGCAGCTCTTCGTGCGTCTCAGTAGAGAATTCGAAATTAGGGCCCTTAAATTATTAAATTAGTTTAATTGACTTTCCGCAATGACAATATCAATATTACTTCAACAATGGCATCAACTGGGCAAGCTTCTTGACACAAACCGCAATAGATGCACTTAGTCTAAAAGAAATAACAGGCTATTTAGCTGGACATTTTTCAACCACGAACCATGTCAATATCGTATCGAGTGGTACGCCTAAAAACCTTAGCATATCAGAAGTCTATCAAAGACATCGCTTCAAAAGACTATACCTGCTTCCATCTGGCCTGGTCTCAGTCTCGATGGTGATCGCCTAGAAAATTATAATGACTTAATTGATGAGAGGTAGTAAACCCATGCAAGCTCTGACAACAAAACAGAATCATTCTCACCTGAGCTGGACAAACGGCCTCGCATAATTTGCACGCAATACACCGTTCTTCTCCACTTGGATAACGTCGAAGAGCATGTTCACCTGAAAACAAACATGTAGATTCAGTCAGATAAGGTATGAGAGCTTTTCGAAAAAAACATACCGCGGAAACGAGCACTGAAAAAGATGAAAATGAGATTGAAGTGTTCCTCGAACACAAAATCTCACCTGAGTGGACCCTTCTCAAAAGGATAGTTTATGGTGGCGGGCTCGTGGAAGATATGACCTAGATTGTTAGATTATTATTCGTTAATGAAAACACATTTAATTTCAATAGCGGATACCTGTCACAAGCCCGATAGCTAAAATTTTAAAAATATAGATGTTACTTTTGAAAAACAAAAGCTAGTCACGAACCACGATAGACGTCAGTCATCATGATTTGATGAAAACCCTTGTTCAATTCCCCACTTAGACTGTCATCGAATGCACTGCCTTGTCCAACGTACTCTGAGAATTCAATTAAAGTTTACAAAAAGAACACATGCAAAATACTTACTATAGTTTGTGCGAATTTGCTTCAGCAAAGACAACCCCGAGATTTTTGATAGACGCTGAAGAGCACGAGACATGGCAGAAATTCTGAAAAATAATTTGAACACTAAACAATATCTGGTTTCGCAATTTTTATGGGACAAAACAAGTTTTCTCTACGAAAATCCTTGTTTCTCTTAAAATGTTGTCCTACCCTTAAGATTTACGAAAATAAAAGTGATGTCATTATGTGGATTTGAACCCACGACACCAAAAAACAGCAAATCCCAGCCTGGGATTCCCAGGCTTCAACTTTGCGCCATATGGTACAGGTAAAAAGGTAAAAAGTTACATTTTCGGGCGTGTTGAAAAACCGTGAAAAACAGGCGAAAAAAATTAGATGAAGGAAGTTTTGCATGTTTTGCACTGGCGTTTCGTTTATGCTCACTTTCAAATCTACAATTTACAGCTTTCCTCCATGGGTGTCAAAGCGATAAAATTTAGGGTTTTTATCGCTTTTTAAGGTACGTTCACATAAAAGTGTCGAGTCGACACTGTCGACCCAAGCGTTCTTTTAACGCGGGAAGAGCTGTATTTTTTTTCTTGACCAAAACTTTTTTTCTGTTGGTATCATTTTGTAGCTAAGATTCAGGGCTTCAAAATGAGGTATTGATAAGCCACATCTGAAATGAAAAATTGGTGTAAAAATGCTTAGGTCAGCACTCAGGTCGACACTCAGGCCCACACTCTGTGAGTGTCGACCCGAGTGTCGACCTGAGTGCTGACCTAAGCATTTTTACACCAATTTTTCATTTCAGATGTGGCTTGTCAATACTTCATTTTGAAGCCCTGAATCTTAGCTACAAAATGACACCAACAGAAAAAAAAGTTTTGGTCAAGAAAAAAAAATACAGCTCTTCCCGCGTTAAAAACACCCCAAATCTCACACTCAGGTCGACACTCATTGTGAACGTGCCTTTAGTCTTTTTATCGCTTTTTATCGCTTTTCAATATCTTTGGCTTAAAATAATGAGAAACCGTTTTCTCGGGCAGTTAGTTACCAAAAAAGTTAGCTAAGTAGTTGGACTAGGTTGTCGCAATAAAGTTCAGTCTTAACCTCAGCCGGGTGTTGATTTTTTCATCGCTAAATTTTATCGCTTTTTAGTCTTTTTGTTCTTTTAAAAAGACTAAAAAGCGATAAAATTTAGCGATAAAAAAATCAACACCCGGCTGAGGTTAAGACTGAACTTTTTTTCGACAAGCTAGTCCAACTCATTAGCCAACTTTTTTGGTAACTAGCTGGTCGAGAAAACGGTTTCTCATTACTTTAAACCAAGGAGATTGAAAAGCGATAAAAAGCGATAAAAAGACTAAAAAAGCGATAAAAACCATAAATTTTATCGCTTTTGACATCCATGCTTTCCTCCAAGGAAACACCAGAACAACTACAGTCAAACCTCGTTATAGTGCGGCCCCCAAAAGTTCGTTCCAGCCTCGGGTCCGACACTTTTTTTACCTCGATTTTTGAAGATTTTTGTAAGTTCTGTTTTTACAATCTGGTCCCAAATATCGTCAGGATTCCGATTTCGCAGATCGTTTTTCTAAAACCTAAAATTTTTTCTTTAAAAAAAGCAAAACCTCGATATAGTGCGACCCTTTTTCAAAATGTGGTCGCACTATATCGAGGTTTTGCTTTTTTAGAAGAAAAAATTTTAGTTTTCAGAAAAACGATCGGCAAAATCGGAATCCTGACGATATTTGGGACCAGATTGTAAAAACAGAACTTACAAAAATCTTCAAAAATCGAGTTCAAAAAAGTGTCGGACCCGAGGCTGGAACGAACTTTTGGGGTCGCACTATAACGAGGTTTGACTGTAAATTGGGAAATAAGTTTTCTTGATGATAAGAATGACTTCTTTACAGACTTAGCAATTGAACTAGTGACCATTTTGGATTCAACAGAAAGGCTGCAAGCAGAAATCTAGTCAAATTGACGGTTAGGCGACGTTTGCGCACCACGACATTTGAGCACCGACACTTGCGTACCAAAAATGTATTTTCTGGTAGAAAGGTATATGACCCTCGGGAGTCATTCCCTGTAGTCCTGAATCATCCTCAATGGTGCTGATTAATCCGCTTTCAATAGTCCAGACCCATTCTCAGTGGTCCTATTCAAATAGTGTTACCAGATACCTAGGTATCGGTACTAAGGAATTACTCAGGTAGTGATACTCAATTAGTCGAGACTTGGACATCAAGGTGTGTTACCCGTATGGTATCCTCGTTATGGCGTATGTATGCCAGCTGTGATTTATCAAGTTTATTATAATCAACAAACCTGGACTTAAAACTGGTCAATAGCAGGGTACTCTACTCAGATTCGTGAGCTGGACCTATTTGGAGAAAACCAAAAGGGCGATTTCATCAATATAAATCCGGCTGTAACTGAAATGCACCCTCTAAAGTCTGAATTTCGCCCTCTAATTATTTTTTTCACCCTCTAATTCAAATTTCGATCAAAATACTGAATTTCGCCCTCTAATTCCTAAATTTCACCCTCTAATTTCTAAATTTCGTCAGCTAATCATTTGTTTGCTGATTTTTTGTTTATGAAGTTATGTTTTTCTTCCTCTATGTACGATATGAGGTCAAAGAGGCATAAAAGCGACGACCGAATCAGTGGTTTTAATTTTTACAAAAAAATACTGAATTTCATCAAGCTCCCCCACACTCCGGCGTAACACGTAACACGTAACAAATTCTGTTACGCGACTTGTGTTACGCGACTCTGTTACGCGTAACACCTTTTTTGAGTCGCGTAACAGACCCGCGTAACAAAAGTCGCGTAACAGCACTTTTTGATGTTACGCGTAACATTTCGCGTGTTACGCGTAACATGTTACGCGTAACAACCGAGTCGCGTAACACATTTGAGGTCAACGATTCTTTCTTGTTTGTCAACATTTACGTTTAAACGGCGATCATACAAAGGTAAAGGATGCTAACTGGAGATATACAGGAAAGATATTTACAGTTTTCTCTGTCCAACAGACAGATCAAGGGGGGACCGGCCAGTTAGCGAGACGGCCAGTTAGCGATGGCCAGTTAGCGAGACTTTTTTTTTAAATTTTTGATATTTTTTGCCATAAAAGTACTCTTTTTTGTGGAAAACAGTTTTTCTGGGGCCACCCAGTATCTGAAATTTCCTCAGGAATCCGAATCGAAAAACAGAATTTTAAAATAACGCGTGGTCGCTGAGATATGACTTAAAGTTGGATGATCATCATTTAAAAATGACAAGCACGCAACTTTAGGTCATATCTCAGCGACCACGCGTTATTTTAAAATTATGTTTCTTGATTCGGATTCCTGAGGAAATTTCAGATACTGGGTGGCCTCAGAAAAACTGTTTTCCACAAAAAGAGTATTTTTATGGCAAAAATTATCAAAAAATTTTAAAAAAAGTCTCGCTAACTGGCCATCGCTAACTGGCCGTCTCGCTAACTGGCCGTACACCAGATCAAGGTAGTGGCAGAGCCCAAGTACTCAGGTGGTCTGAATCAGGTGATAACACCTGAAAAGTCTGATCCAATGCCAGGACACATTATATCAAGTCGTCCTAAAAATACACAGTCTCTATCCCTCCGAGAATTTCCTGTCTTTTTATTCAGATATCCGCGCATTCTTTTTCACAGGGCTATTCACAAAACCCATCTTTGCATAGAAATCATCTTTATATAGTGTTTACCATCAGCAAGTGCTATTTTTTTATATTTTAGATCAGGATCATTATTTATTTTTCGCGATCTGGCTGAGATGAGGCGCGTAACATAGTGCTTTTTTTAATTTAATTCAAAATACCGATGAAAATTTATTTGGATAGTAACTCAACCATTTGGATACCCTGTTTACCTGAAAGGTACTAAAACTGCCTGGAGGGTGCCCAAACGCCTGAATGCTACTCCAGTCGCCTGGAGTGTGAGCAAATCGCCTTGATCCCACCTCAACTATCCGGAAAGTGTACGACCAGAAGGTATCCTGAATCTTCTAGAAGATACATCAATTTTTCGTGTAATTCTATCTTTTTGAAAAACGGTAAAATTTTATATTATTAAGGGGTTACAAGCGTCTATTGGCGACTCTAGCCATTCTAAAGTCATTTAGGGTACATGCACGAATTTGCTGACAATCTGATGATTGTTTAAAATAAACTAATTTTTTAAATAGGCTGCCAATATTAACGCAGTATTTTATATAGTCAAGTCTCGATATAACGCGACCCCTTGGGACCAGAAAAAGGTCGCGTTATACCGAACGTGAATATGACCGAATTCTTTTTGCTGGAATCATTTCAAGGGTTGCGTTGTATCGAGACACGACTGCATTATGAGTTTGTTAAAAAAATTCAGCCACCGGGGCATGACCACCTGAGCATCAGCACCTGGGCACCACCACCTGGGTTACCCCATCTGAATACGACTACCTGGATACCAACCGAAAGATGAGTTTGCGAAAATTGGGAGAAAGTCGGGAACCCAAACATCCACAAAAAATCCAGGCTAAAATACATTATCTTCCATTTGGACGGCAGGAAATTTTTTTTTAGTGAGAACTTTGATCATACATTTTGTACTTAAAAAAAACTAATATGCTGTACTTGAGTGCTCCGGAAAGATATCCAACATAGGTTCGCAAAACGTAACAGAAAGTTGAGCTTTAAGTTAAAAGGGGCGAAAAAAGACACAGCGGATCAAATACTATATGGGGATATAACTTAAATAGGAAAATTTCTATCTCTTCAGAAAATTCTATTTTTTTAGAACTTCTACACACTCTTAAATCCGTTAAACATAAGAAGACAAATATTTCAAAAGGTCAAAACACAAAAAAATGAATCCAGAAGCCGAAAATCAGGTGTTACGTGACTCGGTGTTACGCGTAACAAAATAGCGTGTTACGAGACTTTGTTACGTGACTCGAAAGCAGTGTTACGCGTAACAGACATGCGTAACACGAGTCGGGTAACAAATTCTGTTACTTAACTCGTGTTACGCCACTCGTGTTACGCGACTCAAAAACAGTGTTACGCGTAACACTAGTCAAATTGTGTTACGCGGGTCGTGTTACGCCGGAGTGTGGGGGAGCTTCAGTAAATTACTGAATTTCAGCAGTTCGTAGTTTAATTTCAAAGAAATTTAATTTTTGATAATATTTTTCCAGATAGCCCGGCTCCGATACTGGCTCGTGCCCATCCCTGTATGTAAATTCAAAATCTTAGCCTAGACTGCATCCTCCATTTTATTCATGCCTTTTGAGCAGAAACAGCTATAAACAGCGATAAAAACAATAACAACAGCAGAAATAACAACAACATTGATAAATCATGTTCTCTCTAATGCATGTCCTACTTTTCGCTTTCGTCCTCTCTTTTGTCTCCCATCCAGTGGCTGCGGCAAAGGATCAATAAGGTTTTCAGACTCCATTATCATCAGAGAGTGCTTGCAAACTTCGTCTTTGATTCCAATTGGACACGTGCAGGATATATAGCCTTCAAAGCAAGATGACTTCTTCATTGTGTAGAATGACGAACGCAACATCTTGTATTAAGCCCAATTGGTGTAGACAAACCCTCTGTTTTCTGAACGCGTTGCTCCTTCCAATTCTTCCCAGAGCTTCTTTAAACCCTCAGCGTTCCCTTTGTAGCTGCTAGCACCAATTAACCAGATATATTCATTTGCATATTGGAAATACAGAGAAGGTCGCTTTTCTTTCTTAAGACACTCCATAGCTTTGCGGATGTTGCAATTGAGGCTTCTGGGAACAGTTGGCACCGTAGCGGCTCCTGAAGTATATGATAATAGTATGAAGTACAATTACCAAAAAGGTACTTTTCTTTGTGGATCCAAGCTTCGATCCCGCATATATTGCTCAACCAGAAGAAGAAATCTGAAGACCCAAGCAACTCCCTTTGTGTGTAGTCCTTTTTTATCATGTTGTTAGTGCCATCCAATCCATTGTTTGTTGGAATCGATGACATCGACAGACCAATTGTACTTTCTTCATTTGTACTTAATTTCCTGGGCGATTTTTCTTGGAATGATCACAGTAGAAGATTTGGTTGGCATACTTAAAGGTTTCACTGCTGTAATGGCTGAAAGGCAGGTATCCGATACATCTCAATTCAACCTCAATCACTTACTATATCCAAAGCTCTTTGTTATCGGTCAGCCATTGATCAGCATCTTCCTTGCTCTTGCACACCAACACTGTTGTCCATTTGCGAGCTGGTCCTCGCTTCTTTACTTGAATAGCTTGTGATTGCATCTGACAGAAGAAAAAACAACATGAGAAATAAAAAAACTAGTTAGCTGACGAAATTTAGAAATTAGAGGGTGAAATTCAGAAATTAGAGGGCGAAATTCAGTATTTTGATCGAAATTTGAATGAGAGGGTGAAAAAAAATAATTAGAGGGCGAAATTCAGACTTTTGAGGGCGGAATTCAATTTGAGCCTATAAATCCAAGCATTAAAACAAGTTTTTAATTGAAGGGATAATCCCCGTGGTGGGGCTGCTGGCTTCATCTTGCTTTTCAACTTATGATTTTTTGACCGTTAAATTTTTGATCAACATACTCTTCAACCGCCTTATTTCGTGAGGTGACTCCTAAATTCTGATCATTATTGTTCACGGCCCGTCAGAATTTGAATTCCTTAGCACTTTAAAACCAACAGAATGCCAAGATTTTTGAGTACTTTTTCAGATAATGTTGACGCAATTTAAGTTTTTTTCACATTTTTTGGTATGGATTTACGCTTTTTAAATTTGTATGCAGCAAGCATGCAAAATAAATAGTAACACAGGGAGCTACTTATTTCTAAATCAGAAATGCTGAAAATGTTGCTAAAAAGCAAAGATAAAATGATAAAGTAGCATTTTATTTATTTAGCATAGCAATTTAGTTAAAAATTCATTTAGCATAGCAATTTTCGAGATTTGCGGATATTTTGCCCGTCACTTTTGGGTCAAAAACCGGCGATTTTCGAGATTTTCGGTCATAGAGAAATAAGAGAAAGAGAAGAGAAGAAGAATAATTTGACAAAAACACCGTTTTACCCCCCAAAGTCGATCAAAAAGTTCTTTTTGAGGCGTGTTATATACTTGAAAACGAAAAAGAACTATAATTAGCTCGGAAAAACTGTGAACAGCTCAATTTTTTTGTAAAAAACAAACTTGCCGGTAGAAAAATCACAGCTCTTTCATTCAAGCATTAAAAAAATTGAAATAAACATATGGAAAAAAAGTTATGGACTCGAGAAGAGTGCTCGTCCTTTTTCAAAAACATTATGAGTAACGTAAATCAATAAATCTATCGCGATTTATTATTTTTTCAATTGCGTATTTGGTGTCATTCGAAAGCTGAGATTACGGCAAATTTTTTAAGACCAAACACCACCATGGTTACAGTGTCTGGAAAAATTTGCAACCAGAAAAGAAAAGAAAAAAAAATCACTACTTTTTGAAAATTGGTCTTGGCACGAAAGTTTGCTAATGCTATGAAATGTGTTATCTTTTTCGTCGATGGAAACTTTGATTAAAACTAAATAGAGCCATCAATAAAGGCAAAGTTTGCTTTATTCATTAAAGCAAAATATGTAACTCCTAATACGTAATTACATTAAGCTTTTTGATTGAAAAAATCAATAAGTTTTTCTAGACTATAATCTTCGTGCAGCAGCATGAGAAGTTCGCTGGCTTTATGTTTGACATTTTGTCCATAACTTTGTACTTATCAATATCTGAAATAACAAAAAGGATAAAAGAATCATGTTTGTGCAGTCAAACTTTGAAAAATCAAGCTTACAGAGATCCGTAATTATGCCAAGTACTCTGTCAAAATAGATAGATTTGAGATTGACCTGAACCGAAACTATAATTTCACAGAATATGTTTTTACGTCAGATATTACATCTTCGTGTAATTGGTCATAACTTTTGAGAATTTCTTTTAATTCCGGACTTAAATAGGAAACATCCTCGAAGGTTGCTTCTAGTTCCTGCAAAGTTCTTGTTTTTACAACTAGCTAATAGGAAAACACATAAAATAGAAATATAGGGTACTAATAACTCCCGGGCCTAAGGATTTGAAATCGTGTTCTTGGCATTGTGTTTTCGACCCACTTTTTGAAGGCTGCTCTCAGGTAACTTAGCACTCATTTTGTAGCTCATCTCACTGGCTACAAAATGAGTGCTAAGTTGCCTGAGAGCAGCCTTCGAAAATCTGTCAAAAACACAATGCTAAGAACATGATTTCAAATCTTCAGACTCGGGAGTTATTTGAGAAAATACGGTATAAGCTTTGTAAAGGACCATGGTTTTTGCGCGCAGCGGCGTGTGCAAAATTTGAATTGGCGGGGACACTTCTCTTTCGTCTCTACCTGTACTCTTCGGAATCGTTTGAAATGACTCCAAAGAGTACAGTGCGAGACGAAAGAGAAGTGTTCCCGCCAATTCGAATTTCGGTCATGCCACTGCGCGCAAAACCATGGACTTTTAGGCCTAGTCCCCAATGAGTGAAGATTTTTTCAGGTCTCCTCACTTGGAAATAGCCATAATTTTTTTTTCAGTTGTTCAAAAATTGTTCTGTTGGTGCCGTAGTGTAGCTCAGATTCAGGGCTAACAAATTCGCTACTGATTTACTAGATATTGTTGAAAAAATGCGGATAAAATTGGATGAATCCTCACTCAGATTCTCACTCGAATCCTCACTACGAGGAGTGAAGATTCATCCAATTTTATCCACATTTTTCAACAATATCTAGTAAATCTGTAGCGAATTCGTTAGCCCTGCATCTAAGCTACACGATGGCACCAACAAAATAATTTTTGAAAACTAAAAAAAGTTATGGCCATTTCCGAGGGAAGGGTCAGCAGGGGCGTAGCCAGAAAATCTGACATGGGGGACCATACGAGAAAAAAAGTTTTTAGGCCATGTTACCTACACCGTTTTCAACTGTTGACTAAGAAAAAATCTGACGGGGGGGGCACATGTCAAATTCCGGTTCCGGTTTTCACAAATCTAAAATTCCGGTTCCGGTCCAAATATCGATTCCGAGCCAACTCTAGTGGATATCCACCTAGTCAGGTATTACCCACTCCGGGTAATAGGATTTTGATGGAAAAAATTATGAATTCAGTCTTCTCAAACCCGATTCCGCGCACGCCTTTACATACAGTAGCAGTATTCGTTTATCGAAACTGAAGTTTTCTTTGAATTCCGTACGAGACCAGGTAAATGTTTTTAGAACTGAAAATCACAAAAATTCGATGTTTAATTTTTCGAAGAATTTGATCAAATCCCACTGACCAAAGGGGTCTTAAGGGCGATATTTAATTTTCCACAGCTTAGATCTGTACGCAGGTCTGCATTCGGACAGAAATTTTTCAAAATTTGTCTGT
Source organism: Ditylenchus dipsaci (assembly GCA_004194705.1). Lineage (NCBI taxonomy): Eukaryota > Metazoa > Nematoda > Chromadorea > Rhabditida > Anguinidae > Ditylenchus > Ditylenchus dipsaci. Next base: position 306,639 of record SADC01001285.1, on the reverse strand, counting down.
CATAAAATTTGCTTTATGAGAAAGTCGAAATTTTGTAAAAAAACGAAAGTTATTTCCGGAATTTTTTCTAAAAAAATGATGAATACCGTATATCTTCTAATAAGGACCCACCTTCTAATAAGGCCCACCTCCAAAGAGGGGTTGAAAAATAAGGCCCACCTTCTATTAAGGCCCCACATTCCAATAAGGCCCAACATTCTAATAATGACCCACTTTCTTACAATTAATCACATCCAAAGTATACCTATAACATAATTCACTGGACAAAGACAGACACAATTCACTCATCGAACAAAAAAAAACAATCTTCGTTAAAATCTCCTGATTCCACTTCAGCATGTTCTTCGTCAAGTTGGTTTCACGAAGAATCTTGAGTCCTTTCACACCGATGGGTCCCTCAGGTTTAAAGCACGTTATTTTTTCATCCGCTGTGCCATCAGTTGGAGTGGTTAGAGCACACGCTTAAAGGAAAGGAACGAAATCACCAAATAGAAAAACAAAAAAACCAATCTTTGAAAGATTTGATGATGGTCTCCTTGAAGATTTTCAACCAAGCTCGGTATATCCAGCCCGAGACTACCTCAAGAGCAGGCGTCTTCGAATTCCCCGCCAAGTAAACGGCTTATGAGAATCATTGGTCACCCATATCGTGTAGTAGTCTCTGATGTGTCCCTTGAACGGCTTGTTCTTGCTGACGTCAGGTGCCTACAGATGTAATTTTAGAAGCTCAGAGTTCAACAATATTACCTGGATAAATTTTGTACAACCGCCAGGGATAAATGCTGCTTTGATGCCCAGTTCTTTTAGCACTGCTATTGTTTACACGCTTTTGTGTGCAGCAAAGGCATCCCACACCAAAAGTCATTTGCCAGAGAAAATGCAGTCAGCCTTGATCACATTGCGCAAGAAATCTTCAGTAGTCGAGTACACTTTTTGCTCCAGCTGAAACTCTTGCTTGATCCAGTTTCTGACGCATTTTCTGTCAACGTTGAATTTTTGAGCTGCTGAATTGATATTGAATTCCCCTCCTGATTTAGCTGACTATTTTTCACGAGCCCGTTTGACAGCCTTCAACTTTGTGTCAGCGTCGAAGTGGTATAGCTTCCTTCTCTTCTTTTGCGTTCCATCGTCCTGATGTAGCTGGAGCTCATCTGCATAGTTCGAAATTAGCCGCTGGCTTGCTTCTGCTGAGAATTCTTTTTCTACAACCGCTGAAAGATCACGACCATATTGCATCAAAGCCAGATTTTCCGGAACTGAGAGAGCTTCTGCTGCTGCGCGCATACTGTTAGCCGGCCGATCGCTCATTTTCACCGAAAACAGAAAAAATATTGAGAAAGAGAAATATCAATTAACTTCACTGGCGGCCAAGAAAATCAAAATTTTACTTTTTCAAATTATATATGTCATTTTAAAAAAAATATTTTTTTTGTCATTTTTATATTAAAAGATAAGGCCCACCTTCTAATAAGGCCCCACCTCCAGAGAGGGGTTGAAAAATAAGGCCCCATGGGTCCTTATTAGAAGATATACGGTATCTTAGTATTTTTTCCGTATCCCAGGATATTAGAGCTGAGAGTCATAAAAACACTTTTTGGCACCCCTTGCCATTTTCATGCCCCGGAACTTTAAAGTTGGTAACTCCGAGTTAGCTTAATTTAATCTTATTATGCTGGAATAAATTGTTTTTTATGGGTTATGTCAGGGGTAAGCAAATGATATCGCCATATAACCAAACCTCCGCGTTCCCAACATTGGAAAATCTGACGAAATCAAATCAACAAAATTTTAGGCTTTAACTAATGGCCGACCATTTTTAAATTCTGCTTCCTTACGAGCTACATGGTCAAGATACAACCTTTACACGCCTAATTTTTCAACCTTTTCAAAAGTCTAAAAAACATAGTTTCTAAATTTAAATTTGCCGTACTTGTCCGAAAGGCAAATTTCACGGGTTTTTGAGCTTGGCTCCCTGTTGTTTTTTCTCGCGCTTAGGCTCAGAATAAGTTAGCCTGCTGTAAGAGCCAGTCCACTTTTGCATTGATCTCTTGTCCTCTATTTTTGGCTTCTGCTTGGAAGCAGGGAAGGCCACAGTGATTTAGACTTCTAACATGTTTCCTGAGTCAAAAAAAAAGTAATGAAAAAGTTGTTTGAATCTGTCTCAACATACACTTTTTTACCCTGCGTCTAAGCAAAACCCCAAAAATAGTTTCTTGAAAACTCATTTATGGACTTCTGAATATTTTGAAAATTTCGGTGCGCATAATTCATAAAAATATTTTTTTCTTGTTTTTCTTTTGTCAAACGTGCCTTGAGCCCTTTGCAAGCTCCAGCTTCTTCAGCAAGTTTGTTTGATACTCCATTTTGGGGTGAATTAGCCTTAAGGTGTGGGACACACTCTCATTGCTCACATCTGAAATGGGAATGTGAAAATTTCCTTGTTGTGCTCATCATTCACCACAACTAATGTGCACCTTCAATTGCCGCATCGTCACTATTTTGCTAATTACGTCTCTAAAAGACTAGTTAAAATTAAACGGAAAATTAAAAAGCCCAGCGAGAATTGCCTCAAAATTACAGTGGTCGAAAGGTTGTCACTCTGAACACAAAAAAGTTGTTTTAGCCAACAAACATGTAATTATGGACTATATACCACCTACCTGATAGACGGCTTTGCCTTTGCTAAATGACGCATTATTATGGTTATTACGATTGGCAAGAATACTAATACTTCTGCTCCTCCTATCACTCACCTATAACTAGCTTGGAAAATGGTGCCGCCATTGAATGTGGACCTGAAGTTGAAGGTGACACTCTCCTCTTGGGGACATCGCTCTGGTATTTGGGACACACACATCACCTATAAATAGGCAATTTGAACATTTGGCGGGTCATAATACCGTATTATCTCTAATAGACGCCCCCCCCCCCCCTTCGTTCAAAATCGTGTTTATAGCATTGCGACTTTGACCCACTTTTTGAAAACTTTTCTCAGGCAAGTTATACCTCAATTTGTAACCAGTGAGATGAGCTACCGATTGAGGGGAAACTTGCCTGAGAAAAGTTTTAAAAAATTGGGTACAAAACACAATGCCAAAAACACGATTTTGAAAAGGGGGGGCGTCTATTAGAGATAATACGGTGTATGTGTATTTGTGAGTGTGCTAACCAGCCAAGAGTGTGCCTCAGCCATTGAGAAATTGCCAGTGAAGGTGAGCACGTTGAGTGGACGATTGGAATCGAAGTTGTGCACTCTTTAATTTTTTTGATAGTTTGTTCTTTTATTTTTATTGGCTGTGGCTCATTTTTTATGTCTTGGCTAATCTGAATTGCTTTCCGTTCTCTCGTGGAATTTTTCAAACTAGATTTTTGGACATGTGAAAATGAATTTAGTCACCGTAAATATTAGAATAAAGAACCCGCTCCTCCCTCTGATTTAAAATTTTGCTGTCGTGTTTTTTTTACTTTCTTTATGCATACTGTTTTCATGAAAGTTACTACCTAATTCATAGCTTATCTCATCACCAAAATTTGTAGTGGTATTTTTTCTAAGAATTGTCTCCGAAAATTCAGTAAAAACATAAATCCGAAAAACGCGATCTAATACTATGCTACAGTTAACCACCACCCCGGCCCTCCCCTTTCCCTACTGTGGGTCAAATTTTCGAGTGGAGAATGTGACGGAAGAGATTTCTTATGGTTTTAGCACCCGAGAGTCGCTAAGAGGGCGTTTTGTCTATAGGCTATGATAAATCCAATCCTGAGTTCTTGGAGCTATTACCCTAATCTTTCTCAAAATAACCTGCTCAGGATGCCTAGATCTATTTCAGTCGCAAGCTTTTTTGTGCCCTTTCAGTGTCATATCCTGTTTAGTTGCAAATCCACCCACCTTTCATGCAGAGCCAATGGCTTGATAGGATAGATTCGCATCTAAATCAAGCATCTATTATTTTTAGCCAATTGTTGCCATTGTCTGATTGCGCCTCCCACTTGATTACGCACTTGTCCTAATGGAGACAAGAGGGTGGCCTCCTAATGGCCTCCTGCTAAGTGGGCAAGAAGGTGAGGGTGGGGTGATGTGTATACACACGCACATCCCCTCCATCTACAAATCCCTTTGCCTTTGATTTAAGGACAACTAGCAGAGCTGCAATGCCACTGGAAATTCCAGATGACCACTAAGAAATCTGATCTCCGAAGAAGCGTAATGACATCAGGCCACAGGCGGCTACGTGTGTGTATGTCTTAAATGCCTTCTTCGCTTGCTTGTTTGTCTTGTTTTTTGTCCAACCAAGGTTACAGTGTGGAAATGTCGAATAAAGAGGAGTAAGTAAGCTCCTCCTAACTTCCTTTTGAGGTTTTGCTTTAAATGCTACCTTCAAGATGCTTGTTTTTTTAAATATTTTTGTTATTTAAGTTGTATATAGTATTTATTATTTTATTGATCAATCTTTTTGGGTTGGTTAATGACCAGATTTCTTTTATTTATTTTCGTAGATTACGAAATTCTCTTTGTAGTGCAGATCTTCGTTATTTAATTTAGGATTTAATATCCTTGAGATTTGAATTTTGGCCTGTATTTGGTCTGTCTGTATCTGTATTTGGCAAATACAAGCCTTTATCTTAACTTTTTTGTAGTTTGGAAAAAATGGTTGAGTCCGTCCTAACACCTGCTGGCCACCCTGCGTTTGAAGTCTGAGCCTGAATAAAAAAAAATTCGAAAAAAAAATTGACAAGGGACCAACGTAATTTTTTTTCGATGGCTGTCCGAACACATATAAAGCCTAGTTATTGATGTCAAGGATATGAAGCGAGACGAATTCTTACAAAATTTTGCAAAATATTAAATTTATGTTTTCCGGCTTTTTCTTGTGTTTTTTCTTGTGTTTTTGTTGTCTACTTAGCTTGAAACTAAACAAACGTTTTGCAGGTATTTTGACTGTAAGTGCTTGGAGAGGAAATGCAGAAAATGTTTGCACAGCTTCGGAGTTTATTGTTTGCACTATTAGTGGTATTGTGTTTATTGGCGCTAAGCTGCAATGCACTGCCTCTGGTTTTAGAGAATTATGCAGAAAAAATGCCAGCGACAGACAATTATTTTAAGGTAAACGAAATTCATGACTACTTTCTGATAAAATATACAAATGCTGAATGAAGGGAAATTGGAGTAACGTTATTATGGGCAGTCTGAGCCTGAATAAAAAGGCACATTTAGGTAGGGCGATTTGCAAAAGTTATATTTCATGGGCTTTGAAACGGGAAATAAGATGAACAGTGCGATTTGTAAGAAAAAACTTTGTCTCACAACGAAATATGATGATTTTGTACTTTTCTTTGAAATTTCTGAATAAAATGTGTTCGGAGTTCGTTTTTCTCGGCCCGATTTTACAATTCCTCGCAAAATTTCACAACCCGCGTTTATACCATTTTAAAAGAGGAAATTCAGCGTTAAAAGGTGCTCACAATGGAGGTAGGAAGCCGGATGTCGAAGTCTTTGAGGTCACTCATTTTTTCGCTCTGAAAATTTATTGGCGAGGTTCTTTCTTCGAAAACAAGAACTTTCTGGTAGTCAGACCAAAAAACGAAAAGTCAGAGGTGGACTACGGACAACCGACTTCCTACCTCCATTGTGAGCAAGCCTTCACAAAATGAGACAAAAGTTTTTTTAGGTCGGGCAAGAATCGCTTTTCAGAAATATTAAAGGGTGGGGGAGGGATTTCTACGGCTACTTTCCGCCATAGACTTCTGCTTCCCTTCACATACCTTTTTTCATATGTTTTATTTTATAATTGGTATATGAAAAAGGTATGTGAAGGGGAGCAGAAGTCGATTTTAAAAAATAGTCTTAGAAGTCTCCCTTTTTATAAATACCTAAATGTTACTTTTTTCAACCGTTCTCTTAATAGCTAAATTTTTGCAGATATATGTAAAACGCGGTGGAGACACATGTGGTTGCAACATGGGCTGTTTCTATTCCTCTTTTGGACAATGTGCTTCCTGCTGCTCCTTGGGCTTGTGATTGTGAACATTGTTTCAAACAGCAGCACTAAGCAAGCAAAATGCCATCAACAACAACACTACTACATTTCCCTCTGTCTTCTCACTCTTATTTTTGGGCTTTTTAATGAAGATTTAATTTTGTTTTCCTGTAAACACACACTAAAACCAATTACCTGACAAGTTATAGGCAGCAGTCTGGGTACAACATATATTTTCAGTGTTCCAAACTGTCCTTCTATACTTCTTATGCGCATCTCCATCCTTGTGATGTCGGCTTGGCACCGATAAACTAAAAATATTTTACAAAAAGTTTTTGAAATGCAACTCCTCTACCTGCTAATAATGCGTTGCCTGACTAAAAACAATTTTTTTTTAATTAAAACCAACAGGGTTGAAAAAATTTCACCCCAGACTCTGATTGAGTAACAGAAACAACGGCGGAATTCCTCTCCACATCCATTAAATCCACCTTGACATCGCTCTAAATATTATTTTTTTAGATTGAATATGCAGCGAAAATTATAATTATGTTTTATCTACTTTTTCGAGTTTTTTTTCGCAGCTGACATTTTTTTTATTCTAAGAAGGGTTGTAGAATAGATAATTTGTCAGAAAAAATTAGCGGATAAGTTAAAATTGGCCAATAAGTACATCCCAAAAATTTTTAAAGTCTGAGAATTTTCGGTTCAAATTTTTCCAATTTGGACAAATTTATTGAAAAATATGAATTTAAAATGTTTCTGATCTTATTTTCTTCGTAAAAGTCGTCAGCTGAAAACTCTTTGGTTTTTTTTAACGAAAAAAATGTTTTTGGACCCACCGAGGACAAGGGAATAGTAGCTGACTTTTGGTTGGCCATTCGGCCAATTTTAGTCGGCCGGCCGATTCGACAGATTTAGTTGTTAGCAACTTGAATAAATTATTGTGAGCAAAGACAATATGATTTTTTTAAGTTGGTACAAGCTAAAAAATGGGATGTGTAGCCCAAGATCTCAGCTTTATATCGAGCTATCAAACTCCACTGAATCATTTGAACAATGTAGAAATTTAGGGCTTTGAAAAACGTGAGAAAAACAAAAGCTACTTTATTCTAACCTCTACAACCTCTGCATTTACGTGATTATTCGATAGAGTTTGATAACTCGTTAGAAAGCTGAGTGCCTGGGATACACGACAGTCAAAAAATTGTTCAAAAATAAAAGCAAAAATTAAGAAAAAAACTTTCAATTTCTGATTAGGGGACATTTTTCAGTAATTAGGGGGCAAAATTAAATACCACTCCTAAAAAATCAGTTTCTTTTAATAGCCTGCACCAAAAAAGACCTGAATTAATAACAGATTACCTGTAGAAGAACATAGTCAATGGTATAGCCAATTCAACAGAAAGTGTGTAGCAAGCCAGCTCTTTTTTCAAAGCAAATTTGTCATTGATTGTGAAGGGTGTATACTGGCAAACACAAATCCATCATTTGGGTTCTGGCTCTTTGCCAATTCTTGGTAGCTAAACAAATAGAAAAAAAAGTTAAATCAAAGTGAATGTGAGCAACACGCTTACCGATCTCTTTCCTCGCGAACCTTGTTCTCCAGGTCCTCCAGTTCACTTCTAAACTCAGAATTTGTCCAGTAAAAAAGTAGAAAAACATGCAAATGGTCTACTTCAACTGTTGCACCTTGACCTCCAGCTGAGGGGCTTGTTTTTGTTGCTCTTGAGCTATCTCATTGCGACCACCCACAGCTGTTTCACCCAGAACTAATGGTTCAGTAGTCAAGGCGAACACCCAACCTACATAAAAAAATATTTTTTAGTTCAGTAAAAGTTTTAATAGAACGGAATACCGTTTTATTTTTGAAATCCGCAATTTTTTATTTTTGTGCCGAAAATTCTGTTTTGACCATGATCACCTTCAAAACAACAGGGGGACCAAGGCAAAAAATGGCCCCCAAAAATTGGGGGTCCTCATTCGGAAGGAGGTCCCATATTCATTAAAATACCATTTTTTAGCCTGTAGTAATGCCGTTCGGCAGGAGTTCATTGTACCGAATCCTTCCCAAAGTGTATTTTGAGGACTTCTTTTTAGCTTTACGTGTTAAATAATTTGAAGCTTTTTTCATTTGGCTGTATGAGAAATGTACCACCAAAAGTGAGAATTTGGCCGCCTTTTTTATTTTTTTGGCCGCCTTTTTTAAATTCATAATAAAAAAATAGAATTTGGCCGCCTTTTTAAAAAATTGGCCGCTTTTTTTTCTTGTCAATTCCTGTTTTTCAAATTTTAGCTCTAATTTGATGGTAACTTTGCTCTTAATGATGGCAAAAATGAGAGCCCAGAATCTGGGCTGCATATTGGTATGAAAAAATCGTGAACTTATAGGAAAAAATTAGAAAATGTAATCAAAAACACCTAGATGGTTATTTCGGCCTCTACCTGCTAAATGGTTTTTGTGTAATTTTTTGAATTTTACCTTACAAGTTGACACTTTTTTCAAATTAGTGAGTAGCCAAAGTTCTGGGCTTTCGTATTTGCTATTATAGAAAGAGATAGTACCAACTTGTAAAAGCTGTAATTCAAAAAACGTTCAAATTACACAAAACCATTTAGGAGATAGAGGCCGAAATAGCCTCTAGGTGTTTTTGATTATATTTTCTAACTTTTCCTATAAGTTCACCCTTTTTTTATACCAGTACGTAGCCCAGATTCTGCGCTTTCATTTTTGCTATCATAAAGAGCAAAATTACCATCAAATTGAAGCTAAAATTTGAAAAACAGGAATTGACAAGAAAAAAAGGCGGCCAATTTAAAAAAAAGGCGGCCAATTTCTATTTTTTAATTTGAAATTCAAAAAAGGCGGCCAAAAAAATAAAAAAGGCGGCCAAATTCTCACATTTGGTGGTACATTTCTATTTGAGCCTTTTCATTTTTGCGAAACATCTATGCACCACATAAGCCACAGAAATCAATGCTCTCATGAACAATAATCGTAAATTTTAGTCAAAGTAATTCCTCGAAAATATTTTGAAAACAAAATTAGTCGCCACTCATGGTGCCCTGCAGGTGACAAAAGCGGAAAAACGACCGGATTCTATATTAGACAAAAATGAATACTATGAAAGAGTGGCTAATCAAAATGGTATCATCAAAAATTTTGACAAATAATAATTTTTCAAAGAGGAAAGATTTTTGACTAAAAATTGACTTTTTTGTTGGTTTCAGCGGGCCTCAAGTGCATAAGTGCCCAGTTTTGCATTGGTCTCCAAGGCTAAAAAAATCAATTTTTAGGTGAAAATATTTTATAGCGACTTGGAAAGTTCGAATAAGTGGTCAAATAATAATTTCGGGGGTGGGTTTACGGGCCTGGTAAAAACACTTTTAAAAATTATATTAGAATTTTCACGGTATTATAACCAAGTGAATTGCATGACATTACCAGTGTATGTGCAAACTACAATTTCATTGAAGTGGTCAGAAGCAACTTTGCCACATTCCATTCCAGTTATACTCTCCTCACATTGCTGCGAAACACGAAATTTTATGCTTGAAATTATATTTTTAAGGCTACATAAAGCTGGCGAAAGTTGAGTGTGTCCAGCTCGTCCACAGTATATATCTCAATTAGACCATCTTCTTTGCCAACAATCACATCTGGACTGCCAGAACTGTCCAGGATACGGTAACAGTCGATTGCCGTCACAGCTAAATATTTCTTTATTTTTTTTCAACAAGCGATTTTAAATAGCATACCAGAAAAACTTTTGGTGTCAATTTCCAAACATATGATGCCTTCGGTTGGCGACAAGTCCACTAGGCCTAAAACATGTTGGTTCTGACCCATACCTGGTGTATACAAATAACCTATTTTTCCGTTTCGAGTTCCGTAAAGTACTTTCTGCTTGTTAAAGCCTGCAAAATATTTAAGCTTTGTTACAACCTTCAAAATTTAGTTGCACCTCCGTCGTTCATGAACAGGTGCAATACATTAGGGATTTCGTTTAACAAGACTTCGTAGGCTAGATGACTACCTTCAATCACCTAAAGTAAAAAATATGGCTGCCGCTTTATTTCATTGATTGTAATATTGCAGCAGGACCTAGTAGGATAGTAGGACTCCATATGTTTTTTTTTGCCTGCTCCATCTTTTATTTGCAATTTAATTTTCTCCTTGTCCCTCTTAACGCAAAAACGGTTGGTTGTAATTTCTATCAATTCTGACTCAGAATTTTACGCTGAGCACGATGGTGCGACTAGTTTCGCAGTTACCGTATTCTCTCTAATAGACGCTCCCCTGCGTTCAAAATCATGTTACCGTATTTTCTCTATTAAGTCCCCCCTCTCTAATAACTCCCCCTATTTCGACCCCATATCTCAGCCTAAGGAAAATTTTTTGTAAATCTGTTTTTTGCGTTTTCTTAATCACCACGATCTTAGTTGATTCCACTTTTTAGATTTTGGTCGGGCATCCGAAAATCTCAAAATCGAAATATTTTTTTTCCGATTTTTTAAGGGTTGAAAAATAACTCCCCCGGGGACTTACTACAGAAAATACGGTATTTCTTTTAGGTTGTTTTTTTTCATACAGAGCAAATAAAATAAGAAAATTGTATTTTTGATCCACATTTTTCAAAAAAAATATATAAATTTGTATATATTCCTTCATGCTTATTACTTTCGTTAATTTGTGTAGTTGGCTCAATTTTTTTCGCTAAAAATCACCTTTATTGTTTTGTCTCCACATGCAAGTATCTAAAACTGAAATTTGAAAAACGAAACTTTTAAAATTAATCATACTGGTGTTATTCCTCGCCCTACCCAACCACCCTCGGTTATGGGCAGACAAAGCACCTAGAAATGCAGTTATTTTGCAAAATGAAAATTAATTTAGTGTTTACATCATTTATTTGATCCGCACAGATGTATGACTAAATTGTAACCATAATATTTGTTAGAAACAAAAAACATGTGCCACAAACATTTTTCTCCACACAATCCTAAATGAATTGACAAATAAAGTGGGTCGTATTTTATTAGTGGCTTACATGGAAATGGTAAAAAGAGTTTCTTCCACACAAGAACATGTCAACGCCATAAATGTACCTGCAACAGGGACAATATGTTCACGGTGAAAATATTTTAAAAATTCAATATTCAATCTCAAGCTTTTGCAACTTTATCAATTTAAACAACAATAATAGATTTAACCCTCAAATTAATAATTGGGTTTTTTCGACCCGTGTCAACTTTTTAAATTTTTTCGACCCCCCCCCCCCAAATCAACTTTTTTTTAAATGTTCCCAAACACCCTATACCGACCTGAAATGGCCTCAGGAGTTCAAAAAAGGCATTATTTTTGAGTTCTGGTCAATAAAAAATTGAGTTTTGGGAGCACCCAAAGTTACCCATTTTGACCATTTTTGAAGGATTTAGTCTGTATTTGGGTGGAAATGGACCAAAAATGGGCCAATTTTGAACATAAAGAAGATGTTGAACATAGTTTTGAATACTGGATACTATACTATTCTATTCTGAATAAGCTGTGGTATGCATGTTTTTTATGCATTCAAAGTCACTTTCGAGTGATTTGTGTCTAAAGTATGTGGGTGTGCGCGTCTCAACTCCAAGCAACCCTAAAAGGTAAGCTTTACATGGAACAAATTCCTTCTGTCATGTTGCTCTCGAAAACCAGGAATTGTTTGCCCTTCTTGCTAAATCCTCTGACTTCTGCTCGAGTGGCACAAAAGGTTTTGTCTTGAACCGTGTGCAGAGCTCCACCCAAACACACACAGTTAATCACAGGTCCTGGAGGGTTTTGTAGACTATCTCAAACATGTATAGTCACAACAAAAGTAAAAAAAACATGCATAATCTGACGCTACTTGGATATACCTACCCCAAATCAACTTTTATTAAAACAGCTTCCTAAAAAAATATTTTAAAGTGACTCCGAAACTAATTTTTTGATTTAGCATAACTTAAAATAAGGCAGTTTTGAACTTATGGTGTGATTTTGGGTCGCTATATGGTAATTAGAAATTTGTTGAAAGAAAAGTTGATTTGGGGTAGGTGTATCCAAAAAGCGCCAATAATCTTTATAGCTAAGAATTTACGTTTGTGTCACCATTTTTTCTTTCCAAACACAACAAAATACCATTCTGACCACCCACAATTATCTAAAATATTTAATAAATTAAATTTGTTTATGAAAAAGATGCTAGTTCACATCACCCCAATATCTTTGAGGGCTACTTAAAGCCCCATCTTAAAACTCCATCAATGAAATTGAGAGTTTTCAGAAAGAGAAACATGCAAAAATGTCTTACCTATCCAGAGACCACTCACAGACCAGGGCATAAACCACAGCAGTGACCAGTCTAAAATCGTATTTTCGGAATTATATACCAAGACAATTGTCATTGCAAATCGAGTCGATCTGCAAAAATCGTTTTTCAAATAACGCTTTCTGAAAAAAGTTATAACCAAAACAAAAATTCAGAAATTCTTAAAATACCCTGTGGAAAATAAATTTAAAAAAACTAAAGGGGGACCAAGGCATTTTTGCAATCTTCTCTTGCTAAAAACTCTCAATTTTATTGATTTATGGGAAACATCCTTTTGGCTACGATAAGTAAATTGACCATGCTCTACAAGATAGGATTAACAGATTTTGCTAATTCCATTTTACAGTTCCCGGGATTTGCTTGTAAGTCAAAATTATTAAAGAAAGAGGGGGGTTTATGACACTAGCACCAAAAGTCCAACTCACCTTATCACATGACTTGGGCTTTTTGCTTTTCTTGCCCTCGTTTTCATTAGCTTGAGCTGAGTGCTCTTTCTAAAACATAAAACTAGTTGTCTTTTTTAAAATGTGTGGATGTTTACCATCACTCGCAAACAGCCATGCGAGGTTGTGCCGACTTGGGCGTAATCCACTCGACTGAATACAACATTCATTGTCTTTTCGGCTCAGTTTCAGTTGAAATTACAAGAAATATATTTAGTGAGAATGCTGGAGTATATTCAAATTTATTTGCATTTCACTCCTCTTTACTAGTTAAACTGACTCAGTTTCTATGGCAACTTCATAAATTTTTGAAAAATCAAAAATATTTTTTAAATCTTTTCAACCAAAAGCTAGAGTACGATTGGGCCAATTAAAAAAATCATTTCAAAAATCTAGCCAAACAGTGTATGACTGTTATAGAGTTGTGCTTGGTACATGTACAAATCTTCTTTTCCGCTAAAAACTTGCTTTTTACACTCAAAGCCGGGTTTTCTACTGCGAGCGTTTTGCTTAGAATTTCACGCTGAACAAGATAGGAAAAAAATCTGTTAAAGTGATACTAGCGGTTCATATCTGGTATTGATTTTTTATAAATATCACAGTTTCGAGCTACTCCAATTAGAGAGTGGTCCAAATTTTCCGCCGGTTAGTTTTTTCCACAACCTTTATTCTGGGTCGAATTCCGAAATTCTGTCTTTCACAGACCGACTGAGAATTAAAAAGCAATCTGTTTGGTATATAATGTCAAAAACACGATTTTCGCTTGGTCCCCCTGTATTTTGGGGTCCTGCCCATACAGAGGTCATCCACAAACCACAGAGAGAACCAAGCGAAAATCGTGTTTTTCACATTATATACCAAACCAATTGCTTTTTAATTTTCAGTCGATCTGTAAAAACTTAATTCCAAAATTCGACTTAGAAAAAAAAGCTACGGTTTAAACAAAACCGACAAAAATGGGACCACCCTGTATTTGACTGTATTTCTTATACGAGAACAATCTTGTGCAGCTAAAGCACATATAGAATGAAATTTTTATAATTTTTTCGTGGATTTCACAAAAAAAATTTTTTTTTATTTTTTAGAATTTTACGTCAAAATCTTATTTTAAGCAGCAAAAGAGCAATCAGCACTAGATAAAATAGCATATTTCCCTAAGATACATCAAAATGTCCTTATTTTGAACAAATGTTCTTATTTTTGAAGAAAAAAAGCCGGGCCGTTTTTCAAAGCCGATCATTTAGCACAAATTTTTAATGCGTAAAAAAGACTCAAAAAATGTACAGTCAAACCTCGTTTATCCGGCACCCTCAAAAGTTCGTTCCAGCTTTGGCCCGACACTTTATTTTAACCCAATTTTTGAGAACTTCTGCCAGTTCTGTTTTCACAGTCTGGTCTGAAATATCGTCAGGATTCCGATTGTTTTTAAAAATCTGGTAATTTTGTCATTTAAAAAGCGAAAAACCCGGTTATCCGGCAAAAAGAAAGAAATAAAATAAAATAAAATAATAAAAAAGAAATAAAATGCCTTTTTTTTGACGAAATTGACCAAGTTGTATTTTTTGGTCAAATGTACTTTTTTTAAATTTTAAGTTCGCAACTCTGCGTTAATGTGATAAAACGTGCTGCGCGCGTCGGACTGTATCTAGTGAGCTTTGTTCCAAAACTTAAGTTATTATATCTTTAGGTTGATTTCTCGTCTACTATTTAAAATATATGAAAAATATAAAGCAATTTTATTGTTTGTCTTTACTGGGTTCTCTTGGATTTTAGCGTAATTATTCTAATGGCAATTGTAATGCGTTGTTCACAATGGAAGACTGCGGTCGCCACCCCGGACCTCATTCTGAACACACAACCATCCACAGTCGCCAGTCCGGATTGAAGTCCACAGTGTGGACTATGGATTGTTGTGTGTTCACAATCAAGACTGCAGTCCGGGGTTGCGACTGTGGACTGTTACAATTTGGGTGCAGTAGCCACTCTCACCCGAAGCTATTAATGCTATTATTTTTTTATTTATTTGTTACTTTCTGTTTTGATCTTATTACCAAAAAAGCTAAGATGAACCATCTAAAATGAACAAGAATCTTCACTTAAAATGAATAATCCTCACTCAGTGCGGATTGTAAGTCCGCACTCTAACATTTTTATTGTTCTATTGGAGCACCGGCAGTTTTGCATTGAAGGAAGGGAGAAGGAGATTAAGCCTAGTTAACCGGTAATTCTCTTAGCTCGGGACCAGTTTTGGTTAACAAAGAGTTATGCTAAGTGTTTGGCCTTTATTATCAATTCTTTTTCGCATTAGCTCACGGTCTTGCAAAATAGGTAGTAGATGACTTTTACTGAAATTTAATGGCGTAGTAGGTAAAGCGTTGAATTTTGCTGAGCCAAAACTAGAAATAAGGCTATTTTCCTTGAAGTCACGAGTTCGACCCTACCTATGGACACCTTCCATTTTTAAATTTTTTGGCAAATTTTTTAATATCAGCCCATTCGACGTAAAATTAAAAAGTAAATGTAGGTCATAAATATCAGATTTTCAATTTTTCCCTTACAAATGTGAGTAGAATTAGGTTAGGTTTAAAGTTAACATTTGACGTCAAATATGAGAGAAAAGCTAGAAAACTATTTTTCTCGTATGAAAAAGACTTTTTAGGTGGCAAACAAAAGCTGAGAATCTTCGCTTACATAAAAATTATAAGAATTTTCTAAAAGATAGACTTTGGAAAACTACGAGCTATTTGAAGTCCCCAAGTCGTTTTTCTATCCAAATTTGACGAGTTTTGTTATTTCCGGCAAAATTGTCAAAAGTCACCTACATGCCCATTTTCGACTAATTTGAAGGGCCGTATAGCTTAACCACCCACATTTTTTTCTAACTTATCGAAATGTCAAACAAAAATAACAGCAATTTTTAAAAAGAACTCCAACAAATTTCAAATAATGATTGTTTTTCCACAATGGTAACTATGGAGTGCATGGCTATTTTGTTGACTGTATTTTTGGGAGAAATGGTGAGTGATACCGTGGCATACCTCCAGTTTGGTAGATCCTATGCAGTTCAGAAGAGTGTTCAGCCTATGATGGGTTCTATGGAGGTGGTGGCGCATTCCTGCCTACAAGGCCTGTTAATGGAGCTGCATATCCGTTTGCTGGTTATGGCATGCAGCAGTATGCTGTTCAACGACAATGGCAAATGCCTCAGATAGTGATGAGGTATTGTCATAGTAGAGGGTTTGAGCAGCAGCAGTTTGGTGATATACACCAGCAACAAAGGTAGGCACTTCGAGCTTGATAAAGTCGACGCACGTAAAACTGGGACAATACTTTTCGGCCAAAAATATAGCTATAACCACATGGGGACAAGAGCGTTTTAAAAATTTTTCCGATGCTGCACTAATATTTTCTTTGGTTGAACTTTCTACCATGTTTTAACCATTTTTGATGAACTTTTTTTTAGGAAAAATGTTTTTTTTTCAAACTTTTTGTGTTTCCTGTAACTCTGGATCTTGGCTTTCTAATGAGCTATCTAACTTTGCTGAATGATTTGCAAAATTTAAGGATCAAAAAATTATAAAAGAGAAAAAAAACCTTAAAAAGTATCTCTTTCTAAAATTCTGTTCTATACCTTCAGGACGTACGGCCTTTCCCGTGTTAAAAAATAGCCCTGGTATATGCTTACAAGGGGCAACAAGGGCTCATCGGAGCCTCTGTGATGTTTGTACTTATTAACAAAAGTGGCGACACACCCACACATGCCAAATACTACATTATAGATATTCTTATTTTTAACTGCCGAGTGCGCGCAAAACTTTTTTTAGTTAGTTTTTGCTTTAGTGTTCCTTCGAATAACATGAATTTTAACCACCTCTATTACTCAATATTTACTGTTTTAGTGCTTCTATCATTAAATTTCACGATCATTCTGTTTTAGGTCATTGATAAGTTTACTTTGCATTATTATTATTATCAGTAGTAATTAATGGTTTTTTTTTGAAAACTAAAGATTGCGCTAAATGATTTCAAGGTTATGTTAGATTTTAGTTTGATAGTCAGTCGGTTTTCTCGTGCACCCTTTTTTTTAGTTAGATAGAAAATGCAAAAATATTTAGGATTGCGTCTGTGTAATAAATCTCTAAAATTTAACAAATGCAAACTTTTCCTTTTCAAATTCTCTTTTTTGGCATATTGCCATCTTTGAATGTTCTTAAACTTGTCAACTTTCGTTTGTGAACTTAAAAATGATGAGGTGTAAACTTTTGTTGTTAAAAATCATTTCTTATCTAAACTTCATTTCAGATCGATATCTCGAAGCATGTCTTCCATCACACGCACCATAATCAATACCCCAAAGGCTCCAGCCGCCCTTGGACCATACAAGTAAGTTAGCTTGATCCTTAACTATCTGAAGAGAAAAAAAAAGAATTTTAAAAACTCTTGAGCAAAGCTACGATTTCAATCAGCGATTTTAATATCACCTCACTCGGAAATGTGCATAACTTTTTTCTCGATCGAAACAGTTAGAACATGGTGTTCGTTTTGCAAAGGAATGGCAGCGCTATAAAATGAGCTATTTTTAAATTGAACACTGTTTGAAGGGGCACACCCACGCTATAACAGGTAGTGCTCGCCAACTCAAATTTTTTTTCGTAACTAATGAACTCGTTTACGGATTTTTCAACTTGATTTCCAACAAAACAAGGTCTATAGTTTAATTTTAGGTATTCTTTTGTTAGAAATCAAGTTGAAAAATCCGTAAAAAAGTTCAGTAATTACGAAAAAAATTTGAATCGGCGGGCACCACCTGTGATAGCATGGGCATGCTCCTTTAAACATTGTTTATTTTAAAAATAGCATGGGCATATCCCTATAAAAGATCATGGTTTTGGCACCCAGCGCCATGTACAAAATTTGAATTAGATGGGGTACAGTTCTTTTTCTTCTAGTACTGTACTTTTTGAGTGATTTGCTCACGGTGCTTGGTCGAGGTCGTGGTCGAGGTCGATATGGGTGTGAGCACGGTCTATGTCGAGGTCGAGGTCGTGGTCGAGGTCGATATCACATCGACCACGGTCGATATTTGATTTCTTCAAAAACATTCTTTTACGTGTGGAAAATATTCTGCACGATACAAAATCACCAGAAATTAAAAAATTTAAAGTTCGATTAACCAAAATTTGTCATTTTTTCAAAAATTTTTGTCCCGATGATCTCAACCGTGACATCGACCGCGACCTCGACCACGACCCCGACCAAGGAGTGTGAGCACCATCGACCGCGACCTCGACCGTGACCTCGACCGTGAACTCGACCAACGGCTGCAAGCCATGATCTTGGTTTCGTGGCTTTACGATTTCTCAACATTTTTCCTTCTTTTAATTTATTTTGCACCTAAGGCGATCCGAACCAGCAACCTGGGCCATGATTATATGAAGTTTCACAACAACACCCTTCCTGTTATAATTGCCGAGAACTAGGAACGACTAGTTTTTCGCGCTTCACCAAAAGGTATTGAATTTTTTTGCGAAGAAGCAATTAAGCATATCGAAACTCTAGTCCGTTGGGCTCAAACGCTCAGTATTCCATACTCATTCTTTCTAAACCACCTTAAGCTTATTCAAACCGCATGATTTAGAGCGATTTATCCTATCCCATTAGAATTCTAATCACTTCAATCAGTTTTTTGCAAAAAGTTTAACCCTTTTTAGTAACCCTTAAAACACATTTTTATTGGCTTTCGGCCAATCTGGAGTGGTATACTTAGCAATTCTTGAAGGGAGAGAGGTTCATGTAGGCATTGCTCAGGTTGCTGGTTCAAATCCATCTGGGTGCACATTTTATTTATTTCTATACAAATTTAGTACAAAATAATCCTTCGGCAGTTAGGTATTTAGTATACACTTTGGTGTCCAAAGGCAAAAAGGTTGAATTCTGGTTCAAAAAGCGTTTCGGTAAAACTGGTCGACCACCATTCGAAAACATGTTCAAAGCAACACAAACCTATTAGTCGGCCTAAAATCATTTGATAAAGATGGAATAAGCTATTTTCGGACTAAATAAATCAATTACTGGCGTTTAATTTGACTTTTTTGACTGTGAGCACACATCGACCTCGACCTCGACCACGACCTCGACTACGACCTCGACCTCGACTAAGGACCGTGAGCAACATCGACCTCGACCACGACCTCGACCTCGACCACGACCTCGACCTCGACCAAGGACTGTGAGCAAGGGGTAAGAAGAGTACGGATGTAGACGAAAGGCAGCTTTCCCTCACCAAATTAAGCTTTGCAAATGTCGCTGCGCCCGAGAATCATAGTCCTAAAAATATGGAAAAAATCGAGTCGATCCACCCTCGGATCCACGTTGCGAGACACTTGTGCTACACTTCCAAAGTGTGGACCCGCTCAATTTCATTTACATTTTTCAAACAATGTACAATTTAAGACTCAGTCAGTCTAGTGTATAAAAACACACCTGGCCTCGCCAGAAAAATATAATTGCTATTTTAAGCTCTAATTCCATTATTTTTGTAGCCAAGCCGTGAAGGTTGGGAACACAGTGTATGTAAGTGGTTCTCTAGGCCTTGTCCCTGGAACTACTGACCTTATCCAAGGTGGAGTGGGGCCTGAAACCCATCAGTCTTTGAAGAATATGGGAGAGATTTTGAAAGAAGCTGGAGCCTCTCTCAAAAATGGTTGGTTTTTATAAAGAAATTTAAACCTGAAAATATCTTATCGGTGTTTGAGTTGTCAAAACCACCATTTTGCTGGCTGATATGAATGATTTTGGTAATATACTTCTGACTCTAACACCTAAACAATGACATTGTTTTGCAGCCCAAGTGAACGAGATTTACAAGGAGTATTTCACGGACAAATATCCAGCCAGAGCCACCTACCAAGTTTCCAACCTGCCCAAAAATGGTCGGGTGGAAATCGAAGCCATAGCTGTTGTGGGTGATATAGTTGATGCCTAGAACACAGGTCTTAGATGCAGATTTCACTTAAATTTTGTTGCCACATAAATTATTTAATAAGTTATGTTTTGGTTGGCACAAACAGGCTTATTATCAGCCATTGTTCTCTGATAAATTCTTCTGTGATTTGACTGAATTTTGTTGGTAAATAAAGGAAAATAATAATTGAATGGTCGAATGAGCACAATCCACACTTACTAAACATGAATTATACCGAGCCTGAGGTGATTGTTACAATTATTCGTTTATGTATTTTGATTCTTGACATCCCCATACCCCGGCAGCGGCGCCTACCGGCTAGGGGAGATTTGCCAAAAACGAAATTTGCCAAAACGAAATTTGCCAAAACGAGATTTGTCAAAAGACAAACAGGGGGGACCAAGGCAGTTTTTTTACGTTTTTTTTCGAAATTTTTAGATTGTGTCCAACCACCCCAGACCGACCAAAACCACCCTAAACCACTCAAAACACCCAAAATCTCCTAAAAATGTTAGTTCTTTCTAACTACTGCTTTGGGTGGCGGTAAATTGATCCAAAAATTTTTGACCCAAGTGGACGATCACTTGGTTTAGTTAATACGTGAATTACCCAGTAAACCTGAGGTTGTATTATAGAAAAGATTAAAAATGATATGACTTACAGGAACCCCAGTTTTGGAATAGTTTCGTATCTAGTAAGGTCTCCAGGTGTATGGAGGTGGTAGTACCAAGAAATTGGTATCCAGGTGGTTATACCAAGGCAGTGACGGGGTATCGGTACTCAGGTGGAAGTGCTTAAGGAATGGTACTTGGGTGCTGGTAGAATGTAGTTTCTAGGTAATAGTATCTTGATTGTAGTACTCAGTTGGCAGTACCCGAGTTGCATATTAGACCATTAAAACCAAGTGGTCGTCCACTTGGATCAAAAAATTTTTACGTTTTTCATGTTCCAAAACTTGTTTTCTGGACTAATTCGGACAAGCTGAAGATGGTTTGACAGTGGTAAAATAAAGTTTTGTTGTCCACTTAACTGAATCTTAACTGAAGTTGGAAATTTAAATTAACCGTGCAAGCAGCTAGTCATTTTTTCAGATGACCAACGTAAACGTAAACAAAACTGCCTTGGTCCCCCCGTTTGTCTTTTGGCAAATTTCGTTTTGGCAAATTTCGTTTTGGCAAATTTCGTTTTGGGAAATCTCGTTTTTGGCAAATTCCGTTTTGGCAAAACGTACATTTGGCAAATTTCGTTTTTGGCAAATCTCCCTAGCCCGCCTACCTACTGACGATACCAGTTCTTAATGCTTCAGCTATAACATAGTGTGATCTAGGACATAAACACTGAATCCAAAAGAAATGCAAGATTTATTCGCCGAAGCTGGTCGTGGTCAACAGAAATTTAACATTGTCTTTTTATTTAGTTAAAATCTGCTAAATTGATTTTTGTGCTCGAATTGTTGTCAATTACACAGACTTTCAGAACAGCAAAAAATGGCGAGTGGGTGACTTTCGCTTGGATTTCATGGCGCAGTGGATAAAATGTTTGGGTTTTTCGCGTAAAAACTAGAAAAAGGCTATTTCTTCGAAGTCACGAGTTTAAATCTACCTCCGGAGTACGGACACCTTCGATATATTAATTTTTTTTCAAAATAGCAATTATTGCCCATTTAACGTGAAATCAAAAAGCAGATACCGTATTTTCTCTAATAATGACCTCCTCCCCTTATTTTTGACTAGGATTTCAGAGTTTACAGTTTTTCTTATAAAAAAAATTTGAGTTCGGTCAGACGAAAGTCCAGACCAGAATATAAGGCAAAAATGAGGAAAAAATAATTTTCTCGCATAAAAAGGGCGAAAAGTCGCATTTTTCAAGACGTTTCATATAGCGAACAAAAGGTGAAAACCTCCTTTTTCATATGGATTTAAAGAATTATCTAAAAGTTAGATTTTTAAAAATTAGAAGCCATATGATACTTAGAACCCCTTTTGCTAGTCAAATTCGAAGAGTTTTCACAAGAATTTCACTTTTCCGCGATTTTTTTTGAATTGTTTAAAAGTTATCAACTAAGAAGTTGCCTACCATTACCTACCGAGGCCGTTAATTTGTTTTACATTTTTTACCAGGGACGGGTTGAGATCACTTCAAAAAAAGCCGCCAAAAACGCCATTCAGAAATTGGTCGAAATCTCGACCCAAACCGGCTTTTTGAAAAATCGGCTTTCCTATTCGAATTATCCGTTAAATTCTGTGCTAGAATATGCCGGCCTTACAGTCAAGGCTAGGCGTGTTATAAAAAAGTTTTGAATACATCTTTCTAACCCTTTGGTCACAGTGAGAGGTCGAAGTCGAAATGAAATGCTGCCTAGAAATCGTCATTTATTTGTCCAAGTGCAAATCTGATATAGGAGACCACCCATAATTAGTATATGGTTAAGGGGGGTTTCCTATATCAGATCTGCATTGGGACAAATAAATTAACGATTTCTATGCAGCACTTTATTTCGACTTCGACCTCTCACTGTGACCATGGGGTAATTCACCATACACTTGTTCTAATCTTGCCGTATTGCAGATGGAGGGCGAGGAGGTTCAGTGTTTGACAGATTGCCACCTAGCTTTCCTCGGCAATTCCATGCTTACATCATGCACTGGGATGGTAAGCGCTTGTGTATTATCCACAATAAAACACGTTTGCCTAATAGGTCCAGCCAATTAGTGCCCTCAAATTTGATTGCTACCAAGAACTTTTATGGAGCGCAAATAATTCTGTGAGTGAACTAAACAAATATACCGCTTGTTTGACTGGTTTAACCGTTTTGAATATTTTGAGGGCAAAGTGGGCAGCTTTTACGGTATAGGCTTGAATGACTACACCTGTTTCACTGCCTTCACTGATGCTCCAGTCAAAGACCTGGAAGTGGTGGAAGAAGCGGTTGTTCCTATTGGTTAGAACTTTTCTATTCATATTTCCTTAACATGGGATCATGAGTTTTTAGGCAAAGACTCCATTTGCGGGTTCAAACGACAAGGCCTACTTTTATTTGAGTATTCGTGAGTGTTTTTCATAACAATCGCGTGATAGTCAAACATATCTAAAAATTACTCAGATCCCCAAACCTAGAAGACTTGACCTGTGGATGCAGCCTTCCTGTGGCTCCTAATTCTCTTCTACTTGGTTTGTGTGATAGTTTTCGCCCGTTTCCACTTAGCTATTACATAAAGGGTGCTATTAAAAACTTAAAGGGGCATACCAGCGCGTTACACGGCAAATTAAGGCGGGGACCAGCAAGTTTTCAAAAAACGTCCTTGTTTTCACTCGTTTCAACTCAAATCTGATATTTATGACTTTATAACGCTTTAAAAAATTAGGCAGAAAAATTTCGTCGGATCAGGTAGAACGCTTATAGAAAACGGTCAAGAGAGAAATAAATTGCAGTGTAATGCGCTGGTACGTCCCTTTAAAATATTTTTTGATAATTTTCGACTGAGTTTCGAATTTTGCCTCCTTTCCTAAACACGGAAATTATAGATTTTATATACAGTCAAACCTCGATTTAGTGGCACCCCTAGGGACCAAGCCTTAGGTGCCACTAAATCGAGGTGCCACTAAATCGGGGGTAAACTTTGGCCAAGTTCGGCCAACTCTGGCCAACCAAATCGCCCTCAGGGTGCCACTAAATCGAGGGTGCCACTAAATCGGGGTGCCACTAAATCGAGGTTCGACTGTATCTCATATATCTCGTTTTCCATAAAGAGAACAGAAAACTTATTGATTGATTCAGGAGGCAAACAAAACAAAATTGTACAACTTGATTTGGTCAGTTGAGCTTTTAAAAAAATTGATTCAGTATATATTTAAGTAATTTTTTAGATTACCCAAAAAGAGCAGAGGGTAGTGCATCTAAAAGAGACCGACTGTCTAGATGTTCGTGCAAACGACAGATATGTTTTCACCGTTGACTCAAGTGGAGTGGTCGGTCGAAATTTGTGTTCCTTCATAAACTCTATATTTTCTATATTACAGTTAACCATGAGAAGTCTGAATTCCATGGAGACGATCAGTTCCACGGCTGCTCATTCAGGCAAGTTGACCACCGTGTGTGGAGTGTGCCTAAATCCTGACTTTTTTTAAATTAATTTAAAGAGCCTTTCGGGCCGGGCGTAGGAGGAATCGAAAATTTTAGACACGCCTTCTAGCTCATCCTATATCAAATTAGCAAAAAGAATTTCAAATTTTTGAAAAATTTTAATATTAAGAAAAGGCGCTAGCATAGAATACAGTGGGTGATTAATAAATAATTAAAACACTTTTTCTGGGGTCTGGGACATATATTTAGGTGCTTTTTACTTAAGTTTTAAAAAGAAAAATTTATAGGGGGAGGAGGCGGTATTCTATACTAGGGTCAAAAAACTATAAATTTTTATGTGGACTTGTTGCCTGGCTTATTTGCATAAAAATATTGTCACCTCGAGAAAATTGGACAGTGTTTGACACAAATCATTTCTGCCACTTTTCTCCTAGGGTTAATTGTAAAATTGTACTTTTTTTCACAAATCGACTTAATTTCCGTTTTCGTTTTGTTTGGCATAAAGTTCATAAAAAACATGACTTTTGCATGTAGCCCCTTGTGAACTGGCTGTCTTGCTGTCCATATAGATCTGGTTAAAACCAAACACAAGCCTTTTTTGACATAAATGGCAAAAAAATGAAAGTGAATTTGTAAAAACAGAATAGCTTGGTACGGCTTGGTATATCTCAAATTATGTTCTGGAAAAGTCAATTTTTAAAAAATAAATAAATTTTGGCTATCTTTGAGAAAAGGTCTCATTTTAACCATTCTGTAGCCAAAAAAGATTTTGACATAAAGTTCAAAGATAAAACTAGTTTAGGTTCAAAAAGAAGTAAAAATCATTTTATAAACGGGGTGTAATCGTTTTCCCAATGAGATCTTATTACCAATGGAATCTTTTTGCCAATAAGATCACTTCACCGATGGTATGTTTTCGCTAATAGCTTTTTTCTCAAGTGTTGTTATTTTTCGTCAGACAAATTACCACTTATTTTGTAGCCAGTGATATGAGGTAACGAATGAGTGGTGATTTGCCGGACAAGGGAATAACAATACTTGAGAAAAGAAGCTATTAGCAAAAACATACCATTGGCGAAGTGATCTCATTGGCAAAAAGATATCATTGGCAAAACGATTACGCCTCCTAAAAACTACATAAAGAGCCTTGAATAAGTGAAAAAGTCCTTGTAAAATTACAAAAAATAGAATTATTCTTTAATGTTTAAGGAGGCGTTAGTGACTTTGACGTGTGCGACAATCGAGTCATCACCTGCGGCTTCACAAATAGGTTTCTCTTTTTAGCTGTTTAGTTGATTATACATTTAGCCATTTTGAAGAGCTGGAACTCCTTATTGTGATCCATTTCTGAAGGTGTATGATGTGCGCAACCTAAAAGCTCTTTTACCCCACTCTGTTCTCTTTCCTCCAACCATGTTAGTGTTGATCTTTTAAACTGAATTGTAACTTATGTTTTTTGCTTCAGGTGTAGGTTTGCCAATCCTTTCTCGGATGGCCAATTGATTGTGGCTTCCAAGGTACGAGCATGCAAGCTCAACTCATGTATCATAATTCCTCTAGTTGGCCACCAGCCTCTCTTAATTCGAGAGTCTTTATCTCGGGGAACAGTCGAAATTTTGCAAAAAAGTTTAGTGGGTATTGTGAAGCAGATTTAGCTTTGTTCATTACCTCAAAAAAGTTTGATTATTACAAAGTTTTTTCACTTCATTAACCTTTTGAAACAAAAAGGAAAAAAAATTCACCACATAAGCTGAGGCACCGGCAAAAGAGGGCACATTGACTAAATATCAAATATAATCTTAAATTTTCTGCAGTACGGTCATGTAATGGCCACTAATCTGAACACCTCACAGAACGAGCTGTTGTACCAGTGCTGCAATGGAATGCAGCCAGTAAGTATAACTGTCTCAAGCACTCGCCAATGTGCAGCTATAGGAGATAACGCAGGTAGGTGGAGCATACAGATCAGAATCGAATGAGTTGCTCGATTGCTGTTTCAGGGTCTATTTGCCTGTTTGGTGATCGCCAGTCAGCGTCGACATTTAACCTAGACTCATGGCCCACAGTTTTCCCTACAGTTGTTAGTCAATTGACTTTTGTAGTGCGCAATAACTGTTAGTTTTATATTACAGGATGAGTGTCTGCCACCCATTTCTATAGATGATTCCAACAGTTCTTTGGCTTTCGTGCCCACACCTCTCCCACCTTCTAATGGATATTGCTCAGATTTTTGGCCAGAAAATTTTCTTCGACGAAAATTCAGGTTGTTTTACTTTTAATATAAGCAGACATTAGAGTACGGGTTATTTAGAAGGCTCTCTTAAGAAAAATTGGGCGTTTGTATTTGGGTGTTTGTTTGGTGCTGTAGCGTTAAAGGGTTACATCTAAATGTAGTATTATGGATGTAAAGTCCGTCACGCTTTTTTGCGTTTTTGCATTTCAACACTTTCCAACCCCTATGTATTAGGTTGTAACATAAGTTCCCAGCGTTTTATTTGACGGTATCTCCTGACACGAATGATTGCTGGCCTTGTGCCATGTTATTTACCAAAATGAAGCCCTGTATTTGCTCTTTCATACGCGCTATAATTTACCCTTGTGTGCTTTAATTTTAATCAGTTATAGGCAATTGAAATGGATTGTCAAGTTGACAAAAAATCACATTTTCGACACCTTCTTCTTTTTGCTTTCAATCGAGGCCAAAAAGCTGCACAAGCTGCTCGGGACATTTGCGCTGTGTACGGAGAGGCTGCTATTGGCGAAAGCACTGCCCGTGAATGGTTTGCCAAATTCAAAAAGGGCATCTTTGACCTTGAAGACGCTTCCCGCTCCGGCCGTCCAGTCGAGTTTGATGAGGACCGTCTGGAGTCTCTTTTGAAGGAGGATGGCCGTCAAACAACTCGGGAATTGGCTGAGAAGATGGACAGCAATGCAATGACCATTTCCCGTCACCTTGCGGCTATGGGAAAAGTGCAAAGGCTTGGAGCTTGGGTCCCCCACGAGCTTACGGAAAAGCAAAAAAGTCAAAAAAAAAAGTCAAAAAAGCTCTTCTTGAGCTCGGATGGGAAGTGTTACTGCACCCGCCATACTTTCCCGATCTGGCCCCTAGTGACTACTATCTTTTCCTCTGCCTTTCCAATGATTTGCGCGGAGTTACGTTTGAAAATAATGAGGAACTCGAAGATTGGCTTCAAGATTGGTTCGACTCTCGACCTGGTGACTTTTGGCGGAAGGGAATCGACAAATTGCCGGAAAAATGGAAGGAAGTGGTAAATAACGATGGAGACTACATTACTGAATGATATGCAACTGTTGATGTATGTTTCTTTTATGAAACACCAATAAAATTTTGAAATTCCAAAAAACGCTGGGAACTTATGTTACAACCTAATACCATATGCTATTTCGCGGACACGGACAAAAGGCTACAACGGCCGAGAGGCTACAACGCGCCAAAAGGCTACAACTCGAAAGAAACGGACAAAAGGCTACAACTCAATAAAATTGAGAAAAAGCTCCGAAAACTTTTAACACGAGAAAGGCGGACTGTAACTTTTGACTACCTGGGAGTTTGCAGACCTGCTGATCACGAATATCGCAATATCAGACCCCTGAACTTGTGTGCAATGCCCTTAACTACTCCAATTTTCAAAACGACTCTTTGAAAAATGGACCTTTTTTCTTAAGGCTGGTGAGCAGTGAAATTATTTGGCGCAGCATTTTCTTTTATGCTCATAAGAAATCGCTTTGTCCTGGTTTTTGAATGGTATGTCGTTTGCCTACATATGAAACCATTGAAAGGGAATCACATATGAAACCACATCAAACCCTAAATTTTCTTACTTGATAAACTCTACTCAAGCTGCTCAAAACGTGTCATATCGCCGTTCAACTCCATGATGCTTGGTCAATACTTGTAGAGGAATTCAAGAGCTACAAGATAAGGCAAAAATTAGCACAAAAATTAAACAAAAGTCACTCAGAAATTAGAGGAGGAGAAGTAAACTCGGCTGTTTTCCTGGTATTGAAATTTGAAGGATTCCTGGTTTTAGCTTATTTATAACCGACTTTCTTCAACATTTTTGGTTTCCAATATACCAAAATGATCAGCGTGAAAAATGCGACAGAACTAGTGCAAAGACTCACAAGACAACAAGCGAATATCACAAAATCCAAGCCAAAACAATTTGACCTCAAAAACATACCAAAAACCAGGGCTTTTGGACGAAAATTCAGGTGGTTATGGTTTGGTTTCATCAGATTTTTTTGAAAAATAAGAACATCATGTGATAGAGTACTACTTTTAAAGATATTTAGGTTTGTATTGAAGTGGAAAAGGACCAAAAAAAAAAACGACTATGGATTAGCGACACTTTTTGAATTTTTTTGCGAATTTTAATAAAAAAAATCGTCAATTTTCAAGGTGAAAGTTTTGAGAAAGTCACTCCTAATGCTAAAATCTCTTCTTAAATCCGAATCCGTTGAGATCAGATCTAAATAATATTTATGAGCTGATATAGAGCTATTTTGAATAGAAATACCAGAAATTTTGCAACCACTTACCTACTTTAGTAGATTTCTCAGCTTATAACAATTATTTCGATCTGATATTGGCGGATTCGGATTCAAAAAGAAATTTCGGTATTAGGGTGATTTTGTGAAATTTGCGGCCTTGAAAATAGACGATTTTTTGATAGAAATTTGCAAAAAAAAATTCAAAAAGTGTCGCTAATCGATATTTTACCCGAAAAAGCGCCGATTTTGAACAAAAAGGAAGATTTTGAACATAGTTTTGAATACTGGGGCCCACCGCGTAAACAAGCTCTGGTACACGTGTTTTATGCATCCAGAGTCACTTTCGAGTGGTTTATGTCTAAGGTATGTGGGTGTGCGCATCTCAACTGCAAGCCCCCTGCGCCCCCGAAGGGGATTTGTTGGATAGCCGAGAGTGTGAGCCCACCTGCAGTATTACAACATTTCCACCTGGTTCAACCACCTGAAAATCTAGGTATTACTACCTTTCAACCAATAGCTGGTAACCAGTGATGTTTTGTGCACACATGTAAACTCTCAAATGTTTTGTGTTGCGGTTACATTTTCGTAAACAAATGTACACAAAGATTTCGAGTTTTTGTTTTTGAACATTTATAAAAATTTAAATTTCTCACTTTCATTTCTGTACACAAATGAAAATCAGGAAATGTTTGTGTACTTTTGTGTACACAAATAAAAAGTCAAAAAGTTTTGTGTAGGTTTATGTACACAAATGAAAACCCTGAAAATTTTGTTTATGTTTGTGTACAAGTGGAAAAAGTATTGTACGCAACACAATAAAAAGCGAAATACTGGTAAAAAACTCGTAATAGTACATGAATGTAAAAAGTCTATGTTCTTATCCGGTTTTAAAATCCCGAAAATGAGATCGAGCTTCTAACATGACTCGTTATCGTGCACAATATTCTCGAGAAAGTATGTTTTTGTAATTTATTAGTGTAGTACACATTGTTAATGCAATAAAACATTGTTCTTTTTGTTGTTCAGGTTTTCATTTGTGTACATAAATCTACACAAAACTTTTTGACTTTTTATTTGTGTACACAAACGTACACAAACATTTTTTGATTTTCATTTGTGTACAGAAATGAAAATGAGAAAATTTAAATTTCATAAATGCTCAAAAACAAAAACACAATATTTTTGCTTTCTTGTGTTTACAAAAATGAAAATTTTCGTACACAAAAATTTGTAAAGAAAGCAACACTGCTGTTAACTAGCACTTAGGTAACAGCACCTGAGCACGACCAGCTAAGGCCCTGAATTTCAGGTTGCTGCAGCAGCACACCTGCGCTTGCAGTGATAGTACCGTACACACTTTTTATCCCAATCATTTCATCCCAACTTTTTCTGACTCAAACTCGGTTTTTAGACGAAGCTTTAGGCGTAAGATAGTTTGACGCATAGGAAGGCCTCAAACATGTTTCTCGACTTAATTCAGAACTTAGTTCAAGCTGAGTTGAGATTTCTAGTTCGAATAAGTGAGGTGGGATGAAATAAGCAAAATAAATTGTAATTACCGTATTTCCTCTAATAACTCACCCGGGTGAGTTATTTTTTGGATCGCTGAAAATTGGAAAAATTTGGGGTCGAACTCGAGATTTTTGGGTGAAAATATTAAATTTAAAAACTGGAATCGGTAGAGCTCGTGGGAATTAAGAAAACGCAATAAACAGCTTTGCAAAATATTTGTTCCGAGCTGAGATACAGGCCCTCAAAGTTGAGGGGGGTGAGTTATTAGAGCAGGGTGAGCTATTAGAGGAAATACGGTAAATGAGATATTGAACTTGTGAATCCAACTCTTTAGACCTGGTCTCAGGAATGGATACCTTTAGAGGTGGATTAGAGATGAACACCCTTTCGAGTCATTTACCCAGCTTAGCAATGGCGTTTTGCTAGTAAACTCTCTGTTTTAGTACCATGAAACCATGTTCAGCGCATGACCTTAGTTAGATAAAGGGGCTTTTGAGTACTTTTAGCTGCATCCAAAATTTTTGGATTATGCAGCCGGATAGCTGTTTACGAAGGTATTTGGTTATTTACTTAGTAGCCCTTAGTAGCCACATATTCATTTGCAACCTTACACTCAAAATGTAGCCCTGCTTTTTGGCGTTACTAGAGAGACCGAGCACGGCTCTGGCGTGCCGTTACAGCTGAAAAGTGAATTAAATCTGTAGAATTCACTCCTTGGCCTTTTATAGTCTTCCGTATACCATAATATTCGAAACAAAAACAGCGTAAATGAATATAAAACTTTGCGGTAGTCCCCAAACAATAGAACCATGTTCAAAGTCTATCTTTTCTTGATACCCGGGTACTCATGATAAGCCAAAAGGCATCCAGTTTCCTAGTACTTCAAGCTTATCCAGACTCCGAACCCTTCAAATCATCCAGAATCCGAGCCATTCGAGTTATCCAGACTCTGAGCCCTCCAAGTAATCCAGACTGCGAGCATTTCAAGTTATCCAGACTCCGAACCCTTCAAGTTATCCAGACTCCGAACCCTTCGAATCATCCAGACTCCGAGCCCTTCAAGTAGGCTTGGCAGTGACTTCTCACCGACATTGAGGCCAAGGCAAGAGTCCGACCAAAATAAATTTGAGTTCAGGTTAACCATGACAGCAAACAACGGAAATTTCATATCAAACATTACCACTATTGAAACGTTTCATGAAATATTTATAACACTTTATTCGTAAAACGACGGAATTGCAATGAATACAACAAACAGTGTCGTGAGAATAGTACTAAAAACAATCATTCCTACACACAAATAGTCCTTCCACATTCTGGAGCGCAATTTCTTAATATCGTCTCTCAAAGTCAAGTTGGCCTTCTTCACTTCCTGGAGCTCTCTTCCCATTTCTCTCATGTTTGCCTGAAAACTTATTTATGAGAATTACAAAAAGGGAGCTATGAACATCTGAAAAAAGCCTCATAATATTTTGGATGTTGATTATCAATACGTATTTTGAAAAGTTGCTAGCATTGAAAACAACCTCAGCCTCTGATATGGCACGACTTGTAAAGTTGGAGAATGCAGTGGAAACAAGAAGGAGATCCAAAAATACATAGGGATCAATAAATTGAAACATTTCATGAAATATTTCAATGGGCAAAGAGTTATTAGCCATCGCAGAAGATTGTAGTTAGGCAAAATATTTAGAACGTTGTGCAGTCAATTAATATTGCAGCAAATAAGGGACATAGCA
The DNA here is from genome assembly GCA_004194705.1 of Ditylenchus dipsaci. NCBI lineage: Eukaryota > Metazoa > Nematoda > Chromadorea > Rhabditida > Anguinidae > Ditylenchus > Ditylenchus dipsaci. Next base: position 275,054 of record SADC01001285.1, on the reverse strand, counting down.
ATGTCAACCACAAACTCAAAATGTGACAGGTGTCAAATTATTTTGATGAGGATGCATATAGAGAAAAAGATGTTACCGGCTGAGGCTGATCCTCTTTTTGTATTTGTTGATGCTAAACTATTTGTTTTAAGAAAATAAAAAAAACAAGGGCAGTTAATTACCGGGGTCGTGTGAAATGCTATAACTTTCGGCGACAAAAAAAAAGATTGTCGGCGTAATCGGATAAATAGAAGAAAAATAAAAGACTAAAATATCGGAGCACCTAGGTTACTGGATGGGCTGTTCACCTTGAGGGTTACGGGTTATAAAACATTTTTTTTAACCCGATTTTTGAAAACTTTGGGGGGCTTTGCCGGGTTTGAATGTTTGTCGGCGACAATAAGAATTATTTCGGCGACAAAAAAAGTCATTCGGCGACAATAAAAAAATTTGCCCTTTAATTCACATGATCATTCACAACCATACACTGAAAATGACGCAAGAAGCAGAAAAACATTTTGAGTGTAAGGTTTTGGATGATCATGTAAATCAAAACTGCAAAAAACCGTCAGTTCCAAAACTAATACTGAAGAGTTGTGGGACAGGGTAGGATGGCAAGGAATTCGGTATTGTTGAATGTTTGTCAAATTTAAATCACGACTCGAGTTTGTTTTCCTCTGTATGATGACTCAAATTAAAGCCCAGAATCTTAGCTACGTTTTGGTATATGAAACGTTTGATGTGTAGAAAAAACACTGAAAATGATCGATTTTCAAAAACACAGCAAGTTTTTTGCCTGTGAATCAGTTACAGTAGGTATGAAACCCTGCGCTAATATTTTTGTTAGATAGCCAGGAGTGTGAGAATCATTTTGACATCAAACTTGTAAATAAAAGGTTACAAAAAAGGGTGTGCACCACTGGTAATCGAACTTGAGAGTTCAAAATATGCGCATCTGGACGGGCACCCCCCTTTCAAAACATTACCACTATTGAAACGTTTCATGAAATATTCATGACATTTTATTCGTAAAACGAGGGAATTGCAATGAATACAACAAACAGTGTCGTGAGAATAGTACTAAAAACAATCATTCCTACACACAAATAGTCCTTCCACATTCTGGAGCGCAATTTCAACCACAAACTCGAAATGTGACAGGTGTCAAATTATTTTGATGAGGACGCATATAAAGAAAAAAGATGTTACCGGCTGAGGCTGATCCTCTTTTTGTACTTGTTGTGGCTAAACTATTTGTTTTAAGAACTCACAAAAAACAAGGACAATTAAATACCTGAGTAGTGTAAAATGTTGTAAAGTGGCTGAAAAATAGAGTTACGAAGAAGAGATAAATTGAGCCGAATTCGTTCATTGGATCTTCTCCAGCATGATATCTAATAGCCAATACGCAGAAACTCCACAACAGAATCAGTAATCCTCTCGATGCTACCACGAACTGAAAAGTCCTCGTTTTGTCTACGAGAATCTCATGAACCCCAACAGCTGCATAATACATGGACATAGGAACCAGAACTTTAATTAAATACACTCGAGCATCACTGAAATGCATGAAGAGTAAAAACAATAAGAAAATTCCCAAAAAAAGTTACGAAGGTTTAGATATTTTTAGGCAAATCGAGTAACCAATCAATATTGCACTTGCAGCGGACAGCGCTGCTAGCCGTATTTTATCAGTCGGATCCACTGCATAGATAATCACGTAGCTAAAACAATTTAGTGTTATATTGCTGCATGCGTAAATATCAGCATAAACATACCCAAGGAAGCACATCAAGCCAAATGTGACTAAAATGAAAACTAGAGCGTTGCTGACCAGCCTAAAACACATTCAGAATAAACAAAAGGCTGGACATTTTCGTTTTCCAGACAAACTTTCCGACTTACGGTTTCTGGTGTTGCGAATTCTGTTGTAATCCAGGGTTTGCGCTAAATTTGAGGCACGTTAAAATGCTTGTCCTTCAAGTACTGTCGGCGTAGTAGTTACCTTGCACAGCTTCCGACATCCGAAGACCACGAGGAAAGATCATCAAGAGAAGCAGAAACATTGCCAAAGACCTTAAAGAATCTATGTTGTCACATTTTATGACGCAGTTGCAACCACAAATTAACAGATACGACAAAAAATCACCATATATTGTCACACGGGGTCTTGCGCACTCTCACAAGCTGCTTCGCTTCTTGCTTCCGCTCATCGGTGCTTATGCCAACGGATTTTACAGAAGTACACACAGTTCTCGGAAGCGCCAAGGCATTCTACTCGACCGATATGACGGGAACTTTCAACTTCTGTCGCAACCTGACCTGAGTTTCGTCAATGTTTTTAAAAACATCCACTGCAGCGATGTTTGCCTAAAAGGAGCACAGAAAAAATGAAAGAGTTTCTTAAAAATCATAATCACCTGCATAGCTTGAGTGATACGTGCCAAAGCAGGGGCCAAAGTTTCTTAAATAGAGTCGGTTAAAAAAAACTAGACGCGTAAACCTAACCAATAACACGAGAACGAGGGTCAACTGGCGGCCATCCCAACTGGCGGCCCCCGACTGGCGGCCATCCCAACTGGCGGCCCCCAACTGGCGGCTAGTATGCCTACTACGTATTACCCCGACTATCTAAAGGTACACTAATTACCTGTATGGTATCTCAACGTTCAAAAACACATCTTCTGACCTAACTAGCTGCGCCAGCGTTGATTGATCTGTGTACCTAGGTGGTTGTACCCCGGCGGTGTAAAGGTTTCAAGTCCAGGTAGTATTGCCTAGGTGGTGGTATCAAGACCCAGGTATCTAGGTTGGAGATGGTAATATCTAGGACCTTATACCTGAAAAGAAGTACGTAAGTATCCATGCCGGGGTAATCTTAAAAATGGCTGTTTTTCACCAAACATGTTTTTCTTACCTTTTCGTAGTTTGGGAAACATCTTTAAGTCCGTCCTAACACACGCTCGCTTACCCTGCACCGGTGTTAAAATATTTTCTTATTAACAGTAAGTTTTAATTTCACTTCAATTAGAAGGGCCGTTTCCCCTCTCATTTAAAAATTTTTTGGCCACAAAAATTGAACATAGAACTTTTTTGAGGAAAATCGATTGAACGGATCAGATTTCGGGTCCGATGGGCTTATTCGCCCACAAATTTACCCTGAACTACCCAAAACCACCATGGACCTGGAATTCTGAGCGATTTAACCGATCGGACCCGAAATCTGATCCGCTTAATCGATTTTTCTCAGAACGTTTACCCTCCCCCTCTTTATTATACCGCCGGAAAACCAATAATTTTGGCCCTTTGGCCATTCCGGAGTGGATCTCCAGCCATCTAGTCTTTGCCCACCCCTGAATTTCACACAAAAAATTTTAAAAATTGTTGATTTCGTGTCGAGAACTATAGTTCTCAAAAACATCAAATTTGATGCTGAGCATCAAAATTCGGTGTTTTTGACTTCAAACACATATTTTTCATAGATTTTGATTTCTTATCTCAAATATTTTTACACCAGCTTGTAGCTGAGATTTTTCTCTATCGATTGAGTGGTCAAACACCATAGTCAAATATAATTTTTGGGGAAATCACACCAAAAATGAGGTAAAAACCAAGTTTTTTAATTCAGTCTTTTTCAGTGGTTTTTTACCTCATTTTTAGTGTGATTTCTCCATAAATTATTTGTAACTAAAATGTTTGACCACAGAATCGATAGAGAAAAATCTCAGCTACAAGATGGTGTAAAAATATTTGAGATAAGAAATTAAAATCTATGAAAAATATGTGTTTAAAGTCAAAAACATCAATTTTGATGCTCAGCATCAAATTTGATGTTTTCGAGAACTATATCGAGAACCAAATCTGTGACAGAAATAAGTAAATCTGTGACAGAAAAGAGTGAATTCGGTGTAAAAAAAGTGAATCTGGTACAAAAAAGTGAATCTGTGACAAAAAAAAAGTTTTGCCCAAATTTTTGCCAGTTCTGTTTTTACAGTCTTGGTCAGAAATATCGTCAGAATTCTGATCATGCCAATTATTTTTAAAAATTCTGAAGTTTCATCATTGAAAAAGTTAATTAATTAAAAAAAGTTTTATAACCCGTAACCTTCAAGGTTAACAGCCCACCCAGTAACCTAGCTGCTCCGATATTTTAGTCTTTTATTTTTCTTCTATTTATCCGATATATATATATAGTATTTGGGTCGGGTGGGTCACGCCTTAGTTGAGACCAACTTTCGCGCGAACTTTCGCATTGGTCAACCCTAATTTTTAGTGAGTTCACTCACTTCTAGGTCCAAAAACTATCGAGCAGTCGATCGCAATAATTTCCAGCACTGCTTTGCTGCCAGCAACTTCCTTAATTTTGGGATTTCATGCAAATGACCATCAAAGTGAAAGGAAACCAGCCAAAATTATGCTTACTTAGTTTTATATGGCCCGAACCTCTACAAATTTTATTTATTTTTCAACGCCTTAGTGACTTTTTATAGTCGGAATTTCTTGGAGAACCAGATATAAATTTTTACATACCAAAATCATTTCAGAATAACAAAGTAGCTAGCGAAGGTTTGACCAAGCGACAAAAGAGTATTTTTGAAGAGCAGGATTTTGGTATTATTTTGGGCTGTACCCCGAAATTTAAGCGGCGATTTGCTAAGAAAAAAAATTTAAGCGCGATTTTGCTAAGAGTTCACAATTTAAGCGCCAATTTGCTAAAGGCTCAAATTGTTTTACCCCGCCAAATTACTGATTGGCTGTAACTAATTTACCCCGCCAAATTACTGATTTACCCCGCCAAACTATTTTTTTACCCGCCAAATTTGAATTTTCGGTGAAATACTGCAGTAAATTTTGCGGGAATTCAAATTCTTCAGTCAAAAATGACTTGGATCGCTCAAAATCCCACCCCGAGTGGCCAGAAGCCACTGAAAGTTGGTTTTTTGGGGTTTACTAAAGGGGAGTGAACTTTTTGCGAAAAATCGATTGAGCGGATCAGATTTCGGGTCCGATGGGCTCAATCGCTCGGGATTCCACCCTTAACCATTCTCAACCATCTTAAACCACCCTAAACCATCCCAAACTGCTCCAGACCAGTATCTAACTACCCTAAATCAGTGCTTAGGTTGGTTTAAGATAGTTGAGAATGGTTAGGGTGGAATCCTGAGCGATTGAGCCCAACGGACCCGAAATCTGATCCGCTCAATCGATTTTTCGCAAAAAGTTTACCCCCCCCCTTTAGTAAACCCCCAAGTAAATTCAAATTTGGCGGGGTAAATCAGTAATTTGGCGGGGTAAACGAGTATTTTGCTCAAAATTCAAATTTGGCGGGGTAAAAAATAATTTGGCGGGGTAAAGCAGTAATGGCTCAAATTGTTTTACCCCGCCAAATTTGAATTTTCGGTGAAATACTGCAGTGAATTTTGCGGGAATTCAAATTCTTCAGTCAAAAATGACTTGGATCGCTCAAAATCCCACCCCCGAGTGGCCAGAAGCCTCTGAAAGTTGGTTTTTTGGGGGTTTACTAAAGGGGGGTAAACTTTTTGCGAAAAATCAATTGAGCGGATCAGATTTCGGGTCCGTTGGGCTCAATCGCTCAGGATTCCACCCTTAACCATTCTCAACTATCTTAAACCAACCTAAGCACTGATTTAGGGTAGTTAGATACTGGTCTGGAGCAGTTTGGGATGGTTTAGGGTTTTTTTGAGATGGTTGAGGATGGTTCAGGGTGAAATTCTGAGCGATTCAGCTGATCAGACTGGAATTCTGATGCGCCCAATCGAATTTTTGCAAAAAAAAATACTCCCCCTTTAGTAAACCCCCAAAAAACCAATTTTCAGGTGCTTCTGGCCACTCTGGGGTGGGATTTTGAGCGATCAAAGTCATTTTTGACTATAAATTCGGATTCCCGCAAAATTCACTGCAGTATTTCACCGAAAATTCAAATTTGGCGGGGTAAATTCAAATTTGGCGGGGTAAATCAGTAATTGGCGGGTAAACGAGTATTTTGCTCAAAATTGAAATTTGGCGGGGTAAATCAGTAATTTGGCGGGGTAAATTAGTTACAGCCATTTGCTAAATGGTCGTTTTGCTAAGAATTTTTTTGCTAAGTAGTTGTTTTGATAAAGATCTTGTTTGTTAAGCTACATCTTCTTCAGTTCGGCTTAATTTCGGGGTACAGACCTTAAAACCCAAACGATTCAATCCAAAATCATGTTCTAAAAACGGTTTTAATTGAATCAGGGTCTCCTACTCTGGACTGATTGCACCCAGAGGGATTCGAACCAGTAACCTTGGTGATGAGTATATGGACCTCTTCGCCAAGTAAACACTCAAAATTACGATAAAAAAGGTATGCACCTAGGCGGATGCGAACCAGCATCCTCGGCGGTGGCTATCCAAGTGGTCGTCCACTTGGATCAAAAATTTTTTTTTACGTTTTCGGTTTCCAAAACAATTTTTTGCACTAATTCGAGCATCCTGAAAATGGTTTTACAGTGGTAAAATCACGTTTTATCGATAAATTTAGAGTTATTGTGAACTCTTGATTTATCATAATCAAAAATTGTTTTGGAAACCGAAAACGTAAAAAAATTTTGGCTAAAGTTTAGAATGTGACCTTTTTCTAAAAATGGTCAAAATCAGTTTTTTTAGTTGTGTAACATTGTAAAAAATGCTCAGCATTCATTTTTATTGTTGGGAAAGCCAATTTTTCAAAAAAAAAAATTTTTTTCGAACCACAGGGGGGGGTATCATGGTTTTTTAGTCAAAATTTGAAAAATTTAAATTGGCGCCTTTTGAATTTAAAAAGGAATAAGGGCTGTATTGGGAGGGGAAGGGAACAAAAGGGGCCACTGATCACACAGGGCCCACTAACAAGAAGATGTTGAACATAGTTTTGAATACTGGGGCCTACCGCATAAATAAACTCTGGTATGCATGCTTTTTCATGCATCCAGAGTCACTTTCGAGTGATTTGTGTCTAAGGTATGTGGGTGTGCGCATCTCAACTCCAAGCCCCCAAGCCCCCTGCGCCCCCGAAGGGGGCGCAGGGGCTTGAGAGTTAGAGATGCGCGCACACACTTACCTTAGACATGATTCCGAGAAGTACTCTTGACCATAAAATGCATATAGAGTCTTTTTTGCCACGGCCCAGTTGAAAAACATGGTGAGGCAGTCGAAGAATATAGATATTCAAATTTATAATGTTCTGCCATAAAAGTGGCCCCCTTTTGTTCCCTTCCCCTCCCAATACAGCCCTTATTCCCTTTTAAATTCAAAAGGCGCCAATTTAAATTTTTCAAATTTTGACTAAAAAACCATGATACCCCCCCCTGTGGTTCGAAAAAAATTTTTTTTTTGAAAAATTGGCTTTCCCAACAATAAAAATGAATGCTGAGCATTTTTTACAATGTTACACAACTAAAAAAACTGATTTTGACCATTTTTAGAAAAAGGTCACATTCTAAACTCCAGCCAAATTTTTTGATGCAAGTGGACGACCACTTGGATAGCCACCGCCGAGGATGCTGGTTCGCATCCACCTGGGTGCACACTTTATTTTTTACCGTAATTCCAGATATAAAAAGACTAACGTTTGACCTTTCAGGTCATTTGGGTGAATATACCCCTACTCTTGAGCTGCCTGGATAACAACCTGTCCAGGTGGTACTCAACCCTAGATTTGGGATCGGGTAGGTGAAATCGCACTTTTGGTCTCATCTAGTCCAATTATTCACAAATTTTTTTGGTTGGAAAAATAGATTTTTTTTATTCAAATGAACTTTTTGATTTTTAAGACATCCAGGTGGCATCGACCTGGTCAGGTGATACCTACACCAGGTATTGAAGTTGGGGTGTGTAAAATCGCAACTTTGGGCTTGACAACCCAATTCCCCGCACAATTTTAAGTTAGAAAAAATGGCTTATTTTTTATTTTTAAGAAATTTTAATCTTTCAGGTTTGGGTTTGGTTTGGGTATTTAGGGTGGTTTTAGGGTACTTTAGGTGGTTTAGAATGGTTTGTGGTAGTTTCGACACAATCTGAAAATATCAATTTACCTAGATCCCACATTCAAATCAGTAAAAAACAAAAAAAATTGGCCGAAAAATGACCGTCGGAAAATCTCTAATCCCCTACCAGAACATGAGAAAAAGGAAAAGTACAAAAGGCAGAAAAGTTCTTAACAAATCGGGATTTAAGAAAAGAATGCCTTAGCAAATATATTCTTAGCAAATGGGCGCCTTAACAAAAAAATTCTTAGCAATTTGTCGCTTAGCAAAAAAAAATTCTTGGCAAAACGACCGCTTAGCAAATCGACCACTTAGCAAAAATGCCGCTTAAATTTCGGGGTACAGCCTTATTTTGGCACTGACGTTTTTTTTTGTAATTTTAATTTAGAGCAAAACTTTTTATTATCGCCGAATGACTTTTTTCTGTCGCCGAAATACTTTTTCTTGTCGCCGAAAAAACTTGTCGCCAAAAGACCTTTTTTTCGCCGAAAATCTTTTTTTTGTCGCCGAAAATCTTTTTCTTGGGTGATTAAAGCCATCTGACCCGAAATCTGATCCGCTCAATCAAATATTTCTCAAAAAGTTTACCCCGCTTTTAAAAAACGCCCAAAAAAGCAATCATTTGGCCTTTTGGCCATTGCGGAGTGGGTCCTGAGCCAGCTGGTCTTTCCCACCCCTGAATTTTACACGAAAAATTCAAAAATTGCTTTTACTCACCCATTTACTCAGTGAAAGAATTTAAGAATTGAAAAATGGAAAACCCGTTTGTATCACGCGACAATAACGGAAAAAAGTCGTTTTTGTCGTGCGACAAATCCAGAAAAAGCTGTTTTCGTCGCGCGACAAATACTTTTAAAAACCTGTTTTGTCCGGTTGCCACTTTTTTTTAACCCGATTTTTGAAAACTTTGGGGGGTTTTGCCGGGTTTGAATGTTTGTCGGCGACAATAAGAATTATTTTGGCGACAAAAAAAGTCATTCGGCGACAATAAAAAATTTGCCCTTTAATTCACATGATCATTCACAACCATACACTGAAAATGACGCCAAGAAGCAGAAAACATTTTGAGTGTAGGGTTTTGGATGATCATGTAAATCAAAACTGCAAAAAACCGTCAGTTCCAAGACTAATACTGAAGAGTTGTGGGACAGGGTAGGATGGCAAGGAATTCGGTATTGTTGAATGTTTGTCAAATTTAAATCACGACTCGAGTTTGTTTTTCCTCTGTATGATGACTCAAATTAAAGCCCAGAATCTTAGCTACGTTTTGGTATATGAAACGTTTGATGTGTAGAAAAAACACCGAAAATGATCGATTTTCAAAAACATAGCAGGTTTTTTGCCTGTGAATCAGCTACGGTAGGTGTGAAACCCTGCGCTAATATTTTTGTTACATAGCCAGGAGTGTGAGAATCATTTTGACATCAAACTTGTAACTAAAAGGTTACAAAAAGGGATGTGCACCCACTGGTAATCGAACTTGAGAGTTCAAAATATGCGCATCTGGACGGGCACCCCCCTTTCAAAACATTACCACTATTGAAACGTTTCATGAAATATTTATAACACTTTATTCGTAAAACGAGGGAATTGCAATAAATTGAACAAACAGTGTCGTGAGAATAGTACTAAAAACAATCATTCCTACACACAAATAGTCCTTCCACATCTTGGAGCGCAATTTCTTATTATCGTCCCTCAAAGTCAAAATGGTCTTTTTCGCTTCCTGGAGCTCCTTTCCCATTGCTCTCATGTTTGCCTGAAAAATTATTTATTAGAATTACAAAAAGGGGGCTATGAACATCTGAAAAAGCCTCATAATATTTTGGATGTTGATTATCAATACGTATTTTGAAAAGTTGCTAGCATTGAAAACAACCTCAGCCTCTGATATGGCACGACTTTTAAAGTTGGAGAATGCAGTGGAAACAAGAAGGAGATCCAAAAATACATAGGGATCAATAAATTGAAACATTTCATGAAATATTTCAATGGGCAAAGAGTTATTAGCCATCGCAGAAGATTGTAGTTAGGCAAAATATTTAGAACGTTGTGCAGTCAATTAATATTGCAGCAAATAAGGACATAGCAATGTCAACCACAAACTCAAAATGTGACAGGTGTCAAATTATTTTGATGAGGATGCATATAGAGAAAAAAGATGTTACCGGCTGAGGCTCATCCTCTTTCTGTACTTGTTGTAGCTAAACTATTTGTTTAACGAAAATAAAAATACAAGGGCAGTTAATTACCGGGTCGTGTGAAATGCTGTAAAGTGGCTGAAGAAAAGGGCAACCACAAAGAGATAAATCGTTCCTAATTCATTCATTGGATCTTCTCCAGCACGAAATCTAATAGCCAATACGCAGGAACTCCAAATAATAATTAGCACCACCCGGGATCCCACCACATACGTAAAAGTTCTGCTCTTATCTTCTAACGACTCATGCACGCCCACAGCTGCGTAGTACATGGATATTGGGACGAGCGCTTTAATGAAATAGACATATGCATCGCTGGAATGCATGAAAAGTAAAAACAATAAAGAAATTTACAAAAAATTACGATATTTTTGGAAGTCTAATGCAAATTCCGAAGGCAATGAATGAGGCGCTCGATACAGACAGCAACACTAGCAACAACTTAGCAGTTCGATTTACCGCGTAGACTGCTAGGCAGCTGAAATAATTCACAGCTTTATTGCTGCCTACGTGAATAACAGCTCAAATGTACCCAAGAAAACATACTAAGCCCAGCGTGATAAAGAAGCAGCTACGACTGTTGTTGCTAATCAGACTGAAACAAAAATTTCAATATACAAATGGCTGCACATCCTTCTCTTTCTAGATGAACTTCTCGACTTACGGTTTATGCCAATCCACCACAGCATGTTGTCCCGCGCTTCGATCTTAATTTAAGGCACATAAAAATGTTTGTCCTTTAAGAATTTATGGCGCAGTAGTCACCTTGGGTAGCTTCAGCCATCAAAACAGCATCAGGGCACATCAAAAGAGAAGCAGAAAGACTGTCAAAAACCTTATGACCTGCTCAATCCCACCGGTGTGCCTGATTCCCGAGTTTTGATGAGACGCAAGCGACCACTTTCAGCTGTTTCAAACACACGCGGTTTAGTCATCCCAGTAGTTGACTTGGCCGAATTTATATTTTCATCGCTGCCTTTCACATTGCATGTCTGAACCAGAAGAGGATTCCCTTTGCGATTGACTTCAAATGATGTAGGAACCAGACAGATGTGATTATTCGCATACCGGGCCTCGTCCTTAACCAAAAGCGATAATAATGCTTCAATGAATAAAGTAACCAACCATAGAAGCAAAAGTGACGTAATTAGCAAAAGCATTGAACCACGGACATTTCCCGACCCCAGTCTCGCCCAAAATAAGCACATTCTTCTTTCTGCCAGCATCCAGATCATGGAGAATTTCGCAATGGTCGTCAGTCTGATGTTGGAGAATTTTATGTTATTTTAAGTACATTGATTTTTGAAAATGGCAGCTCAAGCTGAAGTAACATGGGAAGAATAGTTTTGAAGAGACCGCAAGAGCTCGAACCATACTTTAATCACGCCAGAGCGCCTTTTCGTAAACCGAACCAGTCTTGCAGTGTTGATTAGACAAGATTTAACTGTAAAAGCTTAATTATCCATGGAGCTACATGAAATATTCTTTAATAAAACAGCGAATTAATTTGGATTCGGAAGCATAGAGCTGAAAGTAACCTATTAAGAAAAAAATAGCTCTGACGATAATGAATAGCCCTCACAATTCATAGCCCCATGTCACTACAACCTTACTGGCCGCATTACGTAAAACATCATTCTTATTCAAATACAAACCTTCTCTGAAATCTCGTAGAACTTGATGGAATGGATCTGATCCTCTTTGATGAAAGCACCATCTTTGACCTGATATTCTATGTCGAACGGACCGCTAAGCTTGATTTCAAAGCACTCATAGATTTTATCCATCCCATTGATTTTGAGAGCATTGTTAGCAAAGTCAAAGACCTTTGTACCAGGCACCCCATTTTTGACCACAACTGTTTTCTTGAAGTCCTCAGCGCAACAGAATTTCGCACAAAACTTGATAGCCATAGCAACAAACAAACCTAAACTTCATACATGAACAGAAAATTCGACGCTATTCCATTGTGAAAGAGTTCCTTTCGAGTGATTTCAGTCTAAGGTAAGTGTGTGTGCGCAACTCAACTTCAAGCCCCCAAGCCCCTTTAGAGTTTCAACGTTATCAAAAGGGCAAAGCAGAACGAAACTACTGGAGGGATGAATTTATTTCAATAAACTGGAAGTGCAATCGTCTTTGGACAAACTTTTAGCTTATTCTTCATGCAACAATTAATGAAAAATGAAAAACATCGGGATATAGCACTAATCTTCAGAGCTGTCGGCATAATCCTGTGGATTGGAACTGCACTCATATGGATATATCGTGCAAACTAAAAACGCGAATATTTCAGCTTTTGGACAATTAGTTCCGAAAAAGATCAAATACAGGACAGTTCACATTTATACAGCTAGCTGTGAAACATACAACTCACTTCCCTTGATTAGTGATACGCATTTGTAAGAATTCGGCCTCTTGACTTTTTGTGGTTTTTTGAAGAAATATTTTTCGGGGATGTCACCTGGAATAAATTTTGAAGGGTTGATAGCTAATTTTTTCCATCATACTGAATTCTGCTGCCAAAACAGATCTGATGACAAATATCTAAAGTTTGCTACCAAATAGCCGAAATATGCTGCGAAAAATCTATATTGTGCTGCCAGATCGAATATTGCTGCCAAAATACTGTTGCAATTACTTAGTGCCATTACAGCACTGAAGAAATCTGCCCATTTCGAAATACTGTCGTGAAATCACGGAAAAATAAGGTCCAGTAGAAACCACTAAATGACCACCGGTCAACCAGTAACTCCACTGGAATGCCATAAACTTTATGGCATAAAGTCTAAAATTCCAATGGATTGCCATAATTCACATGATCATTTACAACCATATACTGAAAATGACGCCAAGAAGCAGGGTTACGGTAAAATATCAACTGGCAACCAATTCAAAGGGGCAGGCCCACGCTAATGAGAGGTGGTGCCCGGGAATTCAAAATTTTTTCCCGAATCATTGGTCTTCTATTCAGATTTTTCAACTCGGTTTCTAACAAAACATGACCTGGAATTTAATTTGGCTTAAATTGAATTCACACCCCAAAATGCTGATTTCCCGCAGTAAATTTATTTTTTCCCGCAGTAAATTCAAATCTCAAACAAAATACTGATTTCCCGCAGTAAATTTTGGATTTCCCGCAGTAAATTTCAGATTTCACGCAGTAAATTTGAAAATTTGTGCAATTTCAGTCAAAAGTTTGCAACAACACCGTTTTACAGTCAGAATCGACGTTGAATCGCTTAAAATCCCAGGCTAAAGTGGCCGGAAGCCAATAAAAACTGGGGTTTTCGATGGTCTAGTAAAAAACTTATCTATTTGCGAAAAAAGCATTTGCGCGCATCGAAATCCCGTTCTAATTCACTCAATTTCTCAGAACTTAACTCTGAACTATTACAAACATTTTTAAATGCCGTTAACCTTTGAAAATCACTTAAAGTAGTGTTTGGAGTAGTGTAGAGTGGTGTGTATTGATCCGGAATGAAATTCTTAGCAAATTAGGGCGTCAAATGGCGATTTTCACTCTGCAAACTCACGTAAAACAGCACTGAAAAAGTATCATCTTTATCTACGGAACAACAATAACAGCAGTAATAACAACTATTAATAACAACGACGTAATAACAACGATCAACAATTTTCATTTCTAAAGGCGCTCTAAAGCCCGGCCAACTTTCTTTCTTCGCCCTCTTTTTCTTCTTGGCTCCAGTGGTCACGGTGGTGGATCAATAAGTCTTTCGGTTTCCATCAAAAGTAAAGAGTGCTTGCACAATTCATCTTTTATACTGATTGGACAGTTGCAGCAAAGAAAGCCAGGATAAACACGAGATTTCTTTAACACATGGAAAGAATTTCGAAGGATCTGGTACCTACAATTACTAAAAGTAGGCGAATTGAACTTAGAACTCTAACCTCTGCCAACTTGAGTACGTCCAATCAATATCGTTGGTGGTTTCTGCTTGCAAAAGTTCAGTCCACATCAGCTCTAACTCAGCATCAGTATTGCAGCAACTTGAACGGATAAGCCACACATACTCTTGATGGTACACACTTTGCACAAACGGGCGCTTTTCTTAAAAGTAAAAGGCAAAAGGTTAAAGGTAAAAGTACATGAATGTAAAAAGTCTATGTTCTTATCCGGTTTTTAAAATCCCGAAAATGAGATCGAGCTTCTAACATGACTCGTTATCGTGCACAATATTCTCGAGAAAGTATGTTTTGTAATTTATTAGTGTAGTACACATTGTTAATGCAATAAAACATTGTTCTTTTTTGTTGTTCAGGGTTTTCATTTGTGTACATAAATCTACACAAAACTTTTTGACTTTTTATTTGTGTACACAAACGTACACAAACATTTTTTGATTTTCATTTGTGTACAGAAATGAAATGAGAAAATTTAAATTTTCATAAATGCTCAAAAACAAAAACACAATATTTTTTGCTTTCTTGTGTTTACAAAAATGAAAATTTTTAGTACACAAAAATTTGTAAAGAAAGCAACACTGCTGTTAACTAGCACTTAGGTAACAGCACCTGAGCACGACCAGCTAAGGCCCTGAATTTCAGGTTGCTGCAGCAGCACATCTGCGCTTGCAGTGATAGTACCGTACACACTTTTTATCCCAATCATTTCATCCCAACTTTTTCTGACTCAAACTCGTTTTTAGACGAAGCTTTAGGCGTAAGATAGTTTGACGCATAGGAAGGCCTCAAACATGTTTCTCGACTTAATTCAGAACTCAGTTCAAGCTGGGTTGAGATTTCTAGTTCGAATAAGTGAGGTGGGATGAAATAAGCAAAATAAATTGTGGATCTTCAGCATAAGGTTATATTAAATCGTGTGGATTAAGATTGCAAAAAAGTCAGTTTCTAAGTGACTTCTCACCGACATTGAGGCCAAGGCAAGAGTCCGACCAAAATAAATTTGAGTTCAGGTTAACCATGACAGCAAAGAACGGAAATTTCATATCAAACATTACCACTATTGAAACGTTTCATGAAATATTTATGACATTTTATTCGTTAAACGATGGAATCGCAATGAATACAACAAACAGTGTCATAATAACGCCACCAAAAAAAATTATTCCTATACACAAATAGTCCTTCCACATTTTGGAGCGCAATTTCTTTTTTTCGTCCCTCAAAGTCAAAATGGTCTTTTTCGCTTCCTGGAGCTCCTTTCCCATTGCTCTCATGTTTGCCTGAAAACTTATTTATTAGAATTACAAAAAGGGGGCTATGAACATCTGAAAAAAGCCTCATAATATTTTGGATGTTGATTATCAATACGTATTTTGAAAAGTTGCTAGCATTGAAAACAACCTCAGCCTCTGATATGGCACGACTTGTAAAGTTGGAGAATGCAGTGGAAACAAGAAGGAGATCCAAAAATACATAGGGATCAATAAATTGAAACATTTCATGAAATATTTCAATGGGCAAAGAGTTATTAGCCATCGCAGAAGATTGTAGTTAGGCAAAATATTTAGAATGTTGTGCAGTCAATTAATATTGCAGCAAATAAGGGCCATAGCAATGTCAACCACAAACTCGAAATGTGACAGGTGTCAAATTATTTTGATGAGGACGCATATAAAGAAAAAAGATGTTACCGGCTGAGGCTGATCCTCTTTTTGTACTTGTTGTGGCTAAACTATTTGTTTTAAGAACTCACAAAAACAAGGACAATTAAATACCTGAGTAGTGTAAAATGTTGTAAAGTGGCTGAAAAATAGAGTTACGAAGAAGAGATAAATTGAGCCGAATTCGTTCATTGGATCTTCTCCAGCATGATATCTAATAGCCAATACGCAGAAACTTCACAACAGAATCAGTAATCCTCTCGATGCTACCACGAACTGAAAAGTCCTCGTTTTGTCTACGAGAATCTCATGAACCCCAACAGCTGCATAATACATGGACATAGGAACCAGAACTTTAATTAAATAGACTCGAGCATCACTGAAATGCATGAAGAGTAAAAACAATAAGAAAATTCCCAAAAAAGTTACGAAGGTTTAGATATTTTTAGGCAAATCGAGTAACCAATCAATATTGCACTTGCAGCGGACAGCGCTGCTAGCCGTATTTTATCAGTCGGATCCACTGCATAGATAATCACGTAGCTAAAACAATTTAGTGTTATATTGCTGCATGCGTAAATATCAGCATAAACATACCCAAGGAAGCACATCAAGCCAAATGTGACTAAAATGAAAAACTAGAGCGTTGCTGACCAGCCTAAAACACATTCAGAATAAACAAAAGGCTGGACATTTTCGTTTTCCAGACAAACTTTCCGACTTACGGTTTCTGGTGTTGCGAATTCTGTTGTAATCCAAGGGTTTGCGCTAAATTTGAGGCACGTTAAAATGCTTGTCCTTCAAGTACTGTCGGCGTAGTAGTTACCTTGCACAGCTTCCGACATCCGAAGACCACGAGGAAAGATCATCAAGAGAAGCAGAAACATTGCCAAAGACCTTAAAGAATCTATGTTGTCACATTTTATGACGCAGTTGCAACCACAAATTAACAGATACGACAAAAAATCACCATATATTGTCACACGGGGTCTTGCGCACTCTCACAAGCTGCTTCGCTTCTTGCTTCCGCTCATCGGTGCTTATGCCAACGGATTTTACAGAAGTACACACAGTTCTCGGAAGCGCCAAGGCATTCTACTCGACCGATATGACGGGAACTTTCAACTTCTGTCGCAACCTGACCTGAGTTTCGTCAATGTTTTTAAAAACATCCACTGCAGCGATGTTTGCCTAAAAGGAGCACAGAAAATGAAAGAGTTTCTTAAAAATCATAATCACCTGCATAGCTTGAGTGATACGTGCCAAAGCAGGGGCCAAAGTTTCTTAAATAGAGTCGGTTAAAAAAAACTAGACGCGTAAACCTAACCAATAACACGAGAACGAGGGTCAACTGGCGGCCATCCCAACTGGCGGCCCCCAACTGGCGGCTAGTATGCCTACTACGTATTACCCCGACTATCTAAAGGTACACTAATTACCTGTATGGTATCTCAACGTTCAAAAACACATCTTCTGACCTAACTAGCTGCGCCAGCGTTGATTGATCTGTGTACCTAGGTGGTTGTACCCCGGCGGTGTAAAGGTTTCAAGTCCAGGTAGTATTGCCTAGGTGGTGGTATCAAGACCCAGGTATCTAGGTTGGAGATGGTAATATCTAGGACCTTATACCTAAAAAGAAGTACGTAAGTATCCATGCCGGGGTAATCTTAAAAATGGCTGTTTTTCACCAAACATGTTTTCTTACCTTTTCGTAGTTTGGGAAACATCTTTAAGTCCGTCCTAACACACGCTCGCTTACCCTGCACCGATGTTAAAATATTTCTTATTAACAGTAAGTTTTAATTTCACTTCAATTAGAAGGGCCGTTTCCCCTCTCATTTAAAAATTTTTTGGCCACAAAAATTGAACATAGAACTTTTTTGAGGAAAATCGATTGAACGGATCAGATTTCGGGTCCGATGGGCTTATTCGCCCACAAATTTACCCTGAACTACTCAAAACCACCATGGACCTGGAATTCTGAGCGATTTAACCGATCGGACCCGAAAACTGATCCGCTCAATCGATTTTTCTCAAAACGTTTACCCTCCCCTCTTTATTATACCGCCGGGAAACCAATAATTTTGGCCCTTTGGCCATTCCGGAGTGGGTCTCCAGCCATCTAGTCTTTGCCCACCCCTGAATTTCACACAAAATTTTTTAAAAATTGTTGATTTCGTGTCGACAACCAAATCTGTGACAGAAATGAGGAAATCTGTGACAGAAAAAAAGTGAATCAGGTACAAAAAAAAGTGAATCTGTGACAAATCAAATCTGTGACAGAAAAAGTGAATCTGTGACAAAAAAAAAAGTATTGCCCGATTATAGCGGACTAAAAATTGAAAATCTTTTTTTTTAATTTTATGCGTTTTCCAGATTTTTAAAAACAATTTATTTTAACTTTGTCGAAGGACACGCTTTTGTTAAGACGGTTATGGTTATATATAGGGTTGTCGACTCGATCGATCGATTTCGACTTTTTCAGTCGAAAAGTTGAAAAATCTGGAAGGCCGACGATTGCGGGATTTAAGATTGCGGGAATTGAAACTGCGGGAGTTCAAATTGCGGGATTTCAGATTGCGGGAAGTTCAAATTGCTGGATTTTTAAAAGCTTTTTATAACTCTGTAGAAATCTCATGTTCTGTATACGAATTTTCTTGTATACGAATTATACGAATTGTATACGAATTATGTCGAGTTATTGACAAACTGACCTCTGTTTCTTTTTTAGAAATGGAGAGCGCGTTCTATACAGAAAGAGGCAAGATGCTAGACTTTTGCAATGGTTTCTCGATGATCTTTCGAGGTGTCCGGCATCGTGATGGACTGTGGAGATGGGAATGCTCAAGCAGTCGCTGCGGAGGAACGGCAATATCGACAAATCGAAATGATCTTGTTGAAGGAAATGGACATTACGGGCATCAACCTGATGTGGCAGCAGTGGAAGTAAGTAATTTATTTTTCATGGAATATATATGGCATAGAATGACCGTTGTCTTAGGCTAGGAAACGCTTGTCAAACGCAATCTCTAATCTAGCATCTTTAATATTCATTTTATTGTAGCTCGTTTAACTCGCAATCGGAATAAAGATATCGGAGCAGTTAATCGTGGTGAGCGAAGCGTCAACTGGCCAGTGCACACGAAGAACACAAACGAGGGCGAACAATTCCTCTACTATGACTCAGGTTTTTTGCAATGCTACTGCTTTTTCAGCAACTTTGCTTATCTACGCTATTTAGCAGCAAATGGCTTTCGGGTAGAACTACTTCAATTTATTAAAGGTGATTGTAAATAAGAAAATACTTTACAGAGTTGTTTTCCTATTTCGAACGAAACTATGTGCGTCGGCCTAATGGTAATGCTGCATTCTATCCAACTGCTTTGACGAACATGCACGATCGGGCGAAACAAGGTCTGCCAAGAACCAACAACGGAGTGGAAAATTGGAACAGGAATTTCAACAGTTATTTTCGACACTCCAACCCTTCGATTGGCGACTTTATTAAGAAGCTGCAAGCCGATGAAGAGAAAACACGGGAAATAATTGAATTGTAAGCTGTTTATTATACTTCTTTATAGCTATGAAGCTATCTGCACCGCGTTTATAAATTCAACATTCTTAGGAGAAACCGAAATCCAGTGTCGCAAGTCAAAGAAGGCATGAGATCAAAGAAGGCAATCTTCTCGCGTGAGCAAATTCAGCGGTTGGTATCTGATTATTCAAGTGGAGCCGGTCTGCCTCGGATGGAATTTCTGGTCGCAATTGCAGCACATTTAGAAAAGTATGATGGCCATTAGAAGTGTTATCACCTTGTTGTCCGTTGTTTATGTATGTGATAGAAATAAAATTTCTCTTTTTGGATTCTGTGTGGGCTGTGAAGTGTAATTTTTTGTGCGGTAATCTAATTAAAGATCGGTAAAGAAAGATGTAATTAACCACGTAAAATGTTATCATTGTAGAGCCAGAATCTAAAATTTCGGATTGAAATATAAAGCTCATAATGCTTAAAAGCCCAGCAATTTGAAGTCCCGCAATTTGAAAATCCCGCAATTTGAACTCCCGCAATTTGAACTTCCCGCAATCCAAAATCCCGCAATTTGAACTCCCGAAGTTTCAATTCCCGCAATCTTAAATCCCGCAATCGTCGTTAATAAATATAGGTTAATAATATTAGCCGGGTCTTCTAGGATATTACTTTCCACAACTTCAGGATTTCCCGGCAGTGCCTCTGCATTTGGTTCAAATTCAACATGAGCCATCTGATAAATGAGAACAATTTCATGGAAATCATATTAAAATGCGAACAAAAGAAACAACAACAAAATGAGCTTAAAGGGCCATTGACGTCTCCGACAACGGTTGTCCCCGCCAATGAAAATCGAGTAAAAAGAGTGGTGATACAAAATTAATTACAGTCGACTCTCTTGTTAACAAACCCGAAGGGACCGGACGTATTACTTCGATGACGAGAGAGTTCGTTAACAAAAGAGTTCGTTAACGACCAAACCAACCAAGCTAAACCAAAAAGTCTTGACCGAAAGTTCGTTAACGAGAGTAATTTGCTAACGAGAGATTCGTTAACGAAAGAGTCAACTGTAATCGCTGTATCCGATCGTTGTATCCGATCGCTGTATCGATCACAATTGTATCCGATCGCTGTATCCGATCACAATTTGTATCCGATCGCTGTTATACCGACAGAAATAAGTAAATCTGTGACAGAAAAAAGTGAATTCGGTATAAAAAAAGTGAATCTGGTACAAAAATAGTGAATCTGTGACAAAAAAAGTTTTGCCCAAATTTTTGCCAGTTCTGTTTTTACAGTCTTGGTCAGAAATATCGTCAGAATTCTGATCATGCCGATTATTTTTAAAAATTCTGAAGTTTCATCATTGAAAAAGTTAATTAATTAAAAAAAGTTTATAACCCGTAACCTTCAAGGTTAACAGCCCACCCAGTAACCTAGCTGTTGTATCGGTAATAGATAGAATAATAGTAGTGCCTAGAGCAGTACCGACAACAAGAATAGTTTTTAAGCTTTATAACAGAACAGACTATACAGCAATACGACACAAACAATAACTTAATAGAAGCTGTGATACAACCACAGCACAATATATTTCCGCTCGAGACAAAAGAGCAATTCAAATACGAGGTCATCACAACACTAGCTGCTCCGATATTTAGTCTTTTACTAGCGCTTGCCCGCCCTACGGCGGGTCTTATTTTCCGCTGATTTTTCGTAGCACTTTTCGAATTTGTTCCGCTGATATTTACGCAGCATTTCTCGATATATTTTCCGCTCATATTTCTGTTGCGTTTTTCGATTTATTTCCTGCTGATATTTCCGTAGAATGGTTTTATTTCACTTTCATTTATTTCACTTTCAAAAGAATTTTAAAAATCTATGAAATCTGAGAAAAACTACAGTCATATACCATCACTCTTAACGACTTATCCACTCTTTACACAGCCGACAAAGCGTTTATTTCTGTCGCGACTCGCGAGATTTACAAAAGCGTTCGCTTTATGCTCTCTGGTGAGATTCATAAAGGCACTTTTTTATGTTGCGGATTTATAAACACACATAACCGAAACATGAGCCGTGAGCTATGAGGTCCTTTCCGAGACTCACAGAACTACTCTACTACTCTATTTGCTAACTTTTTAAGACGTGTGTGTGTTGCTATTTGATAAATGCATATTTATGCAGAAGCGTTTGTCTTCTTTCCTGTGGCGAGACTCGTGAAAGCGTCTTTTAAACTGCTCCAGATGCTCAAGAAGCGATAATGAGAACACCACAAAATTCTCCCGAAGAAGACTCGAGAAAAGATTTAATTTAAACATGTTTTCGAGACATAATTAATCCATTTCCTTTGATCCAAAAATGAGCAAATATGAACTAAGATATGCACATACTACACACGAAACAGAACACAGACAACCAAAAAACATAAATTTCTATTGACAAACAAATACAGGCAATTGAAATTAAAGCGACAAACATGAGCCTTGAGCTATTGACTCGTTTCAGTTTACTATATTTGCTAATCCTTTTAGATGTGGGTGCAGAGATTTATAAAAGCATATTCTTGCTCTGCATGATTTACAAAAGCATTTCTATTTTTTCCTGTGGTCAGGCTTGTAAAATCGTATTTTGAACAGACCAAGAAGCGATAATGAACAAAACCATTTTTCGCATAGGAATATATCAAAGCGTTTTTTTCTATGGGACGATTTATAGAAGCATTCGCTTTGTTTGATGCTGGAATTTTGCAGCAAGGTTTTACTTATCTCGTTGTGCTTCTTGTGGTGGTGGTTCACGAACAGCCAAGAAGAAATACATGAAAGTCAACGACGAAAGCGAGCCGATCGCTCCGTGTTCCCTAAGAGCAAAAATACGACAGTCTCGATAAAAAAAGAGTCAAAGAGTTCTCATCTCAAAATAAAAGTCAACTAATCTCCTGTGATTTTGAACTTAGAGCAAGCCACTCAGACGTCATAGATGACACAGATGACACATGAGACTACACATGACACAGAGGATAAAAAGCCACAGAGGACAATAGGTACATAAGAAAATTAAATTTTATTGACGAAGACACACATACATGAAATTAATACTGAGACATTTTGGGACTTAATTCTTGAGCATTCAGAGAAAAGCTTGACACCACCAATGACGTATAAGCAGACATCAGTTCCAACACCCGAATAATAAAGATGGACGAAACAACCTGCAAATGATGAGAATAATGCTAGTCAGAGTCTAAAGCTTGCCGCCCTACGGGCGGTTTTATTTTCAGCCGACTCTCCCGAATCATTTTTCGATTTATTTTCCGTTAATAATTCCGCAGCATTTTTCGATATATGTTTCGCTGATATTTCTGTAGCACTTTCGATTTATTTCCTGCTAATATTTCTGTAGAATTTTTAATTCACTTTTCGACTATTTCACCTTCAAAAAATTTTAAGATCTTAAGATCTATGAAATCAAATCTGAGATAACTATAATCACATACCGTCACTCTTAATTACTTATCTACTCTTCACACAGCTGACAAAGCATCTATTTCTGGCGCGAGATTCTAAAAGCGCTCGCTTTGTACTCTCTGGTGACATTCATAAAAGCGTCTTTTTGTGTTACGGGATTCATAAACACACATAACCGAAACATGATCCGTGAGCTATGAGGTCCTTTCCGAGACTCACAGAATTACTCCATTTGCTAACTTTTCAAGACGTGTGTGTGGGGATTGATAAAGGTATATTTATGTTGTGCATGATTTAAAAATGCGTTTGTTTTTTTCTGTGGCGAAACTTGTAACAGCGTCTTCTGAACTGCTCCAGATACTCAAGAAGCGATAATGAGATACCACGAAAATTCTCCATGAAGAAGACTCACGATTCAATTTCAAACATATTCTCAAAGGGCAAAACTTATTTTTGTCACCGAAAAACTGATTATTGTCACCGGTTTCATTCTCTTCGGTGATGACCGACCGAGGAGAACGAAACCGGTGACAATAATCAGTTTTTCGGTGACAAAAATAAGTTTTGCCCATTTCAAAACATAATTAATAAATTTCCTTTGATCCAAACATGAGCAAATATAACGTAAGATACGCACATACTACACACGACACAGAAACTATGGTTCATACTTAAGTTAAGAAAATTTCAAAAAAAATTAAAAGACTCGAGTTCAAAATATTCAATCAAATATTGAAACTCAATCCAAGTACTTGGATGATTCACGAAAATTCGAGAAAAAAGCATCTCCTTCTCACTGAGTCTCGACCACAAACTTAATTCGAGAGAGCCGACTTCTCGTCACACTTAAAAAAGTACTAATAACGACTCTCGCTACCAAAGACTCGAGAAAAAAAATTACTTTTATTCTTATCTCGAGACAAAACATTTTGTGGCATTCAAATTTCGCGATGACTGACATACAGACAACTCTTTTTTCGCATATAAGATTACAAAGAAAAAAATTAATGATTCTTAAATGATTCTCGGGTAGGATTTAGTATACAGAATCCATTTAGTACTCAGTTTAAACATGCTACATGAACATGACACATAAGACATTGAACATGAGACATATAGAAAACATGTACGACGCGACATAGGAAACGTGTGACATCTCACATTATACGCTCTACATTACGCAGGTGCACAGGACACACAGACAATACAGACGTATATTTGAGACGGTTTTTTTGCATATTTGAGACACATCCATGAATCACAGTATAGTCCAAGCACTTTGAGTATTTACCATTATTGAAGCACTTGGACTGAACTATGATCCATACTTGAGTTAAGAATTTTCCAAAAAAAATCCAAAGACTCAAGTCCAAAAGATTCAATCCGAAATTGAAATTCAATCTAAGTACTTAGATGATTCACAATAAGTCGAAAAAAAAATGATAGTCTTACTGATATTATTGATTCGGAGTTTCATTCGGATTCTTGGATGATTTACAAAGTCAGAAGTAATACATGAATTCAATCATGAATATTTTTCGAAAGAGTCAACTGCTCATATTTCCTTGATAAAAAAACAGAAAAACATTTAGACAGTGGTTTATCTATTCGTGCTTGCTCACAGCGTCTTCGAGCATTTTTACTTTTAAAAATAAATTGATTAATAACCACTTTTCACACAGCTGACAAAGCGTGTTTTTCCTTTCGCAAAATTCACAAAGCTTCCGTTTTGTGTCAAAAGACTACTCTCGAGACCGACAATTCTGAAACACTTTTAAAAAGCGCGCGGACAAGCATACAAATACTTCTCTAGCAGAGGTAGAGAAAACGTGATTTAACCATGTTAGCAAGGTGAATACTTATGTAGCTAACAATGCACAAATGAAACACGAAATGACTCAGGAATTCACATCTCGAAGCCAACCAACTCCCTTTAATTTAACAGATAAAGCAATTAATAATGCATGGACACGACGCATCTATACTGCAATACCGCACATGAAAGACCATACAGGGAACCAGACATTGCTAAACCCCCAAAGTTTATTGACAAACAAATACAGACAATGATATCACTGTGATTTAATGAACTTTATTCTTGAGGCAGAAAGGCTTGCTACAACCAGAGACCAAAAGGCAGCCATCGGTTCGAACGCTTGAATAGTAAGAATAGACGACTCCTGACATGAGCACCTGCAAATTATACGAATAAATAATGATCACAACTTATTTTAAGCAGAAAGTCGAATCATCAAAAGAATGACACGTGACACATTATCATATGGGACATTTAACATGAGAAATGAGCCATGACAAAGTCACATGAAACAGGACTGTGAGAGATGTTGTTAAAACATAACTATGAGACGAAGACATGACCATGACATGTGAAACATGACCATGTAACATGAGAAGAGGTTATCATGAAGGTTTAATATGATCCACGATAGCATGCTTGAAGTCACGCTTTTTCTCAAGTACCTCTACTTGGTTACATTTCACTTTGAGAGGCAAGCATAAATCACCGCACAGCCCGACCCTTCAAGTATTTACCATTATTGAGGAAGCTGGAATGTACCGTGATTCATACTTGAGTCAAGGTCGAATACAATTCACAAAAACAAAACATGCTTGAGTAAAAATTAGGAAAAAATGAAAACAACAATGAGACCACATCATGATCAGTCTTACCGTCAAATAACTGTACTTTTTTACTCTTCAATTTGAGACTTAATTATGAACCATAGAACAGTCCAAGTACTTCAAGTATTTACCATTATTAAAGCACTTGGACTGTAGTATGAATCATATTTGAATCAAGAAATTTTCAAAAGTATTTAAAAGGCTGGAGAACAAAAAATTCTTTGAAAAGTAAAAATTTAATCCAAGCATCTGGATGATTCATAAAACAACAATGAAAAACATGAGACTCGAGCACGAAACTATCTCAGAGAGCCAACTGCTCAACATGCGCAAGAAATAATAATGAGCATGCGACAAAACTCTCGCTGCAATGAAATCCTCTCGAGACCAACTTTTAAACGACAATTTTAAGACATTTTTGAGACAAAATCGGACGGACACAAACTCTCTTTTAGTATATAGGAACTAGTCTTTAGGCCCGCTACCGCGGGCCAGCCGGGGCATCCAATTTCTTTTTCTTCTTCCCCTCCCTCACTTTTCTACCCTGTTCAAGTTCTTGTATTGTAGAGGCCTGCTGATTGTAACAATTCAGATTGGAAAGACCCAACGATGATTGACAGTTAAGTAGTGAAGACTTGAACTGTAAGAGTTGTGTATGATTAACTATTGGATTGAAGAGGGTTGTAGGCCTGTGGATGGTAAGAAATGGGTCGATTCATTAGATGATGGAAAGGTGAAGGCAAATGATTCAATGAACAATTAAATAAACCTCAGAAGGCCATTGGATATCAGATGGTAGATGCATGATTGGATGAATGAATTCAATCAAGCCAGTCGAATCGATTCAAATAGATGAACCCATTCCAGCCAGTTAAATTGATTCAACTGGATGGATTTAACCAATCCAGCCAGTTGAACCGATTTAAATGGATAGAGTGACCAATTCAGCCAGTTGAATCAATCAAATGATTGAATTGAACAATCCAACCAGTTGAACCGATTTAAATGGATAGAGTGACCAATTCAGCCAGTTGAATCGATCAAATGATTGAATTGAACAATCCACCCAGTTGAATCAATTAATTAGATAGATTGACCAATCCAGCCAGTTGAATCGATTCAAATAGATAGATTGACCAATCCAGCCAGTTGAATCGTTTCAAATGGATGTATTGACCAATCCAGCCAGTTGAATCGATTCAAATAGATAGATTGACCAATCCAGCCAGTTGAACCGATTTAATTGGATAGACTGAGCAATCGAGCCAGTTGAATCGATTCAAATGGTTGAATCGACCAATCAAGCCAGTTGAATCGGTTCAAATGAATAGATTGACCAATCCAGCCCGTTGAATCAATTCCAATAGTTGAATTGACCAAGCAAGCCAGTTGAATCGATTCAAATGGATAGATTGATTAATCCAGCCAGATGAATCCATTTAACTGCATGAATCATATCAACTCAGCCCGTCCAGATAGATTTAACCATGGCACTTTGGATCGATTTGAAAAATTCGAAAAAATAGTTAAAAATATTTTGAAAAGACTCGAGATTTGTAAAAATATAGGCCTGATGCCTGCCCTGTCCACTCCAAGCCACTGACCATTGAGCTTGGAGAGGAGAGAGCAGACACGACCGCCCGTCACACCATAAAACATAAGAATGAATGAAATGACTCAAAGTTTTGCTTATATAGCCAGAATGACTGAGAAAAGAAATGTTTGGTCTCGAGAGGAAATGAACGTTTAAACAGTGCGGACAGACAGACACACAGACAGACAAAGCTCCTTTAGTACTTACGGACTAGGAATCGACGTTTCATGTTGATGGTCATAACTTTTCTTAGAATGATCAAAAAAATAAGTTTGACCTACCAAATTGTAGCCGAGACACAGTCGAACCAGAAGTAAGATGATATCTGCTTCAAATAAATGAAAACATCGAGCGGCGCATTACAACCGAACTGCGTCTATACTTATGATACGTCTGATTTCAATGTTTACAACTACAAATTATTTTCTTGCGCTTTCTAACTTGGTTTTTGCGCCAGGACCCGTACCAAATATAAAAATTAGTCACTAAATATTTAGTGACTAATTTTTATATTTGGTACGGGTCCAGAACATGTTTTTTCGCCTAAATGTATCTCGTTATATTAAAACATTTCTCACTTTTAGTCAAAAACTAGTCTTTCAGCCCCGCTACCGCGGGGCCAGCCGGGGCTCTTATTTCTTTTTCTTCTTCCCCTCCCCACACTTCTACACTACTCTTCCAACTTCTCGTATTGTGGAGCCCCGATGATTGTAACAATTCATTGGAATGAACCAACGATGAGTGGAAATTAAATAGTGAGACTTAAACTGTAAGAGTTGTGTATGATCAACTATTGGATTGTAGAGGGTCGTAGGCCTGTGGATGATAGGAAATAGGTCGATGGATTAGATGATGGAGAAGTGAGGCAAATGATTCAATGATCAATTGAACAAATTTCAGAAAACCGTTAAATGTCGGATGGTTGTGGCATGATTGAATGAATGAAACAATCAAGCCATTTAAAATCGATTCAATGGATAAATTGACTAATCCAGCCAGTTGAATCGATTCAAATGAATAGACTGACCAATACAGCCAGTTGAATCAATTCAAATAGATGAATTTGCCAATCCAGACCGTTGAATCGATTCAAATGGTTGGATTGACCAATCAAGCCCGTTGAATCGATTCAAATGGATGAATTGACCAATCCAAGCAATTTAATCTATTCAAATAGATTGGGTGACCAATCCAACCAGTTGAATCGATTCAAATCAATGGATTGACCAATCAAGCCAGTTGAATCGATTCAAATGAATAGACTGACCAATACAGCCAGTTGAATCAATTCAAATAGATGAATTTGCCAATCCAGACCGTTAAATCGATTCAAATGGTTGGATTGACCAATCAAGCCCGTTGAATCGATTCAAATGGATGAATTGACCAATCCAAGCAATTTAATCTATTCAAATAGATTGGGTGACCAATCCAACCAGTTGAATCGATTCAAATCAATGGATTGACCAATCAAGCCAGTTGAATCGATTCAAATGAATAGACTGACCAATCAAGCCAGTCAAATCGATTCAAATGGATGAATTGATCGATGCAGCCAGTTTACTTGATTCAAATGGATAAATTGACCGATCCAGCCAGTTGACTCCAATCAAATGGAGGAATCATATTCAAAAGCTTCAATCACGATGAATTGAAAATATTTTGAATCGATTCGAAAAAGTTGAAAAAAAATCGAGAAAAAGTCAAAAAAAAATTGAAATGACTCGAAGATTTTGAAAAATGTATGCCTGATGCCTGCCCTGTCCGCTCCAAGCCACTGACCACTGAGCTTGGAGTGGAGAGAGCAGACACGACCGCCCGTCAAGCAACAAAACCTAAGAATGAATGAAATGACTGAATATTTGCTTATATAGCCAGAATGACTAAGAAAATAAATGTTTGGTCTCGAAAAGAAAAAACATTTGAAACGAATGTGCACAGACAGACACACACACATGTCTCCTTTAGTATTGACCAATACAGCCCGTTGAATCAATTCCAATAGTTGAATTGACCAAGCAAGCCAGTTGAATCGATTCAAATGGATAGATTGATTAATCCAGCCAGATGAATCCATTTAACTGCATGAATCATATCAACTCAGCCCGTCCAGATAGATTTAACCATGGCACTTTGGATCGATTTGAAAAATTCGAAAAAATAGTTAAAATATTTTGAAAAGACTCGAGATTTGTAAAAATATAGGCCTGATGCCTGCCCTGTCCACTCCAAGCACTGACCATTGAGCTTGGAGAGGAGAGAGCAGACACGACCGCCCGTCACACCATAAAACATAAGAATGAATGAAATGACTCAAAGTTTTGCTTATATAGCCAGAATGACTGAGAAAAGAAATGTTTGGTCTCGAGAGGAAATGAACGTTTAAACAGTGCGGACAGACAGACACACAGACAAAGCTCCTTTAGTACTTACGGATTTTCTTCTATTTATCCGATATATATATATAGTATTTGGGTCGGGTGGGTCACGCCTTAGTTGAGACAACTTTCGCGCGAACTTTCGCATTGGTCAACCCTAATTTTTAGTGAGTTCACTCACTTCTAGGTCCAAAAACTATCGAGCAGTCGATCGCAATAATTTCCAGCACTGCTTTGCTGCCAGCAACTTCCTTAATTTTGGGATTTCATGCAAATGACCATCAAAGTGAAAGGAAACCAGCCAAAATTATGCTTACTTAGTTTTATATGGCCAAACCTCTACAAATTTTATTTATTTTTCAACGCCTTAGTGACTTTTTATAGTCGGAATTTCTTGGAGAACCAGATATAAATTTTTACATACCAAAATCATTTCAGAATAACAAAGTAGCTAGCGAAGGTTTGACCAAGCGACAAAAGAGTATTTTGAAGAGCAGGATTTGGTATTATTTGGGCTGTACCCGAAATTTAAAGGGGCATGCCCGTGCGTTTCAAAAAGTTAAGGCGGGGACCAGCAATTTTTTTTGAATCGTTCTATTTTTCACTCGTTTTGCGTCGAACCTAATATTAATGACCCTATACTACTTTTAAAAACTGGGCAGAAAACTTAAAAAATCTGAATGCGTATGCATGTGAAACTTGATCGAGAAAGAAAAAAGTGCTGGTCCCCGCCTTTTCTCCGTGTCGGGCACGGGCATGCCCTTTAAGCGGCGATTTGCTAAGAAAAAAATTTAAGCGCGATTTTGCTAAGAGTTCACAATTTAAAGGAGCATGTTCACGCAGTCAAATTCAAATGTTGATATTTGAATTCCGGGGACCAATCCTACAAGTGGAATTATGACACGAAATGCTTTTTTCAAATAAATATTTTTTGCTTTTCAAGCAAGTTCTATTTCTGGCCTGCTATTTTTACACCCAAGTCACCCGTTTTCGATGCAGACTTTACCACCTGAGCCGGTTTTATGTATTAGTTTCAGGTATTTCGATCGCATTGTGGATGTTGGTAGGGAAAACAATCGCATTGCTTCGCTAATAAGTGCCCCACACTTTCATAAGATAAGTTTTTCTAGCCAATTCGCCGTCTATTTCTTTTCTCTTGTATGTCTTTTTCAGGTTGTCGGAAAGAAGAATTAGGATGATCAAGGGTGTCGAGCAGTCGAGAGTCCAAATCTATTCTTTCAGAGACGTCTACTTTTGCAATGTCAATATCATCAAGAAGTCGAAGTTGGGGGGCAAGCTGCTGGAACTGGTAAGACTGCTAAGTTCATTACTTCCAGATATGATGAGATCACATAGCGTCCATATGCCTGTTTGCGTTAGTGTCTAGTGTCTCAATGGGCTCCAAATTTTTTAGATAAGTTGTTAAGATAATTCGCCGTCCATTTCTTTTCTCTTGTTTTTCCTTTTAGGTTATCGTCAAGGACAATAATGCTGATCGTGTGAGAACTAGTGGTGCTGTCTACTTGGTTGCTATACTTGAGTATTTCTCTCCTAAGGTCTTCTCTGTTCATACAAAAATGACTAGTGATTTTCAGGTCTTCGATTTGGGTCCATCTTGAAAAGCAAGATGGCTGCCGGTAATAACGAACTTTAGTAAGAACGCTTTGCTGAGTCTTGTCTGTATTTGTTGACTCTATTTTATTGGCGCGAATTGAAAGCACCCTCAGAATATGTATCCCTACCCCTAAAATTCAATTTTTGTACGAAATGTGTGAACACCCCCCTCCGATTAAAAATTCATCCCTTCAAATTCAATTTTTTACCCTTTAAATTTGTTATTACCTTTACGGAATACATAAATCTAAATAGTGAACACGGTTATTGCAATAGTTTGCAGTTTTACCGGTATTTCATCTTTTGTGTGTTTCTATGGGGCATTTTTTACCTTGTGTTTAGCCTTTTATTTATGAAGCTAGAATATTTTAGTGATTCCAAGAACCGTATGATGGACGCACTGGTTGACTTAGCTTTTTCGGTTTTCAGACGCTTTTACGGTTCTTTTTAGGTTCGCTCGTCATGTAAATTTATTTTTTCACGCAATTACCACTACAACTGCATACAGCTTGACAAAGTCGTCAATAGACTGTCAAGTCAGAATTTTTCGTATGTTGAAACTACTGACTTTGCCAGCTGTATGTGGCCGAGGTGTCACTCTCTATGTGCCTTCCTGCTCTATACCCATGACAGTATGGCTAGGCCTGTGTAACATAACTGTCAGAGCAGGTTAACTTCCATATAAGAGGCTGCCTAGCGAGAGTTGTCTTATCTGATGTTCACTTCATTTATTTTCACGTCTTATCGTGAATGAGCAGCTACTTCGGAGTTTATTATGTTGC
Source organism: Ditylenchus dipsaci (assembly GCA_004194705.1). Lineage (NCBI taxonomy): Eukaryota > Metazoa > Nematoda > Chromadorea > Rhabditida > Anguinidae > Ditylenchus > Ditylenchus dipsaci. The sequence continues at coordinate 243,273 of SADC01001285.1, read as the reverse complement.
CCCTAATATTACCCTTGATATCCGGTCTGATTTTTTTTAAGCTGGAATATATCATTTCGAGAAGACCTAGAAATTACCCTTGTAGATTCACGATAAGACCTAAAATAAATGACGTGAACATCAGATAAGACAACTCTCGCTAGGCAGCCTCTTATATGGAAGTTAACCTGCTCTGACAGTTATGTTACACAGGCCTAGCCATACTGTCATGGGTATAGAGCAGGAAGGCACATAGAGAGTGACACCTCGGCACATACAGCTGGCAAAGTCAGTAGTTTCAACATACGAAAAATTCTGACTTGACAGTCTATTGACGACTTTGTCAAGCTGTATGCAGTTGTAGTGGTAATTGCGTGAAAAAATAAATTTACATGACGAGCGAACCTAAAAGAACCGCAAAAGCGTCTGAAAACCGAAAAGCTAAGTCAACCAGTGTGTGCATCATACGGTTCTTGGACATCACTGAAATATTCTAGCTTCTGGAGTGTAGCTTCTAAATTGCGTCTTTCATAATTACCTGGAAAAACAAGAAATAACCGTATTATAAAAGGCTTAAACGCAAGGTAAAAAAGGCCCCATAGAAAGGAAGCTGAGGAATAGACAATGTTGTTATATCTTGTTTTTGGATTTGGAACACGACTTCTCGACGCTTTTGATAATCCGAAATTCCCTTGCACATTACCTGAAAAAGAGGGAGAGAGAAAAGAAAAATACGGCAAATGGGATAGAAAAACTTATCTGATAATAAGTTAGAGCTCTAAAGCTCTTATCTAATAGCAATTTGAAGCACTTTTAGCAGAACAACGAGATGCCTTACCTATTCACCTGAAACTAATACATAAAGCCGGCTCAGGTGGTAAAGTCTGCATCGAAAACGGGTGACTTGGGTGCAAAATAGCAGGCCAGAAATAGAACTTGCTTGAAAAGCAAAATTATTTATTTGAAAAAACATTTCGTGTCATAATTCCACTTGTAGGATGGTCCCGGGAATTCAAATATCAACATTTGAATTTGACTGCGTGAACATGCTCCTTTAAGCGCCAATTTGCTAAATGGTCGTTTTGCTAAGAATTTTTTTGCTAAGTAGTTGTTTTGATAAAGATCTTGTTTGTTAAGCTACATCTTCTTCAGTTCGGCTTAATTTCGGGGTACAGACCTTAAAACCAAACGATTCAATCCAAAATCATGTTCTAAAACGGTTTTAATTGAATCAGGGTCTCCTACTCTGGACTGATTGCACCAGAGGGATTCGAACCAGTAACCTTGGTGATGAGTATATGGACCTCTTCGCCAAGTAAACACTCAAATTACGATAAAAAAGGTATGCACCCAGGCGGATGCGAACCAGCATCCTCGGCGGTGGCTATCCAAGTGTCGTCCACTTGGATCAAAAAATTTTTTTACGTTTTCGGTTTCCATAACAATTTTCTGCACTAATTCGAGCATGCTGAAGATGGTTTGACAGTGGTAAAATCACGTTTTATCGATAAATTTAGAGTTATTGTGAACTCTTGATTTATCATAATCAAAAATTGTTTTGGAAACCGAAAACGTAAAAAATTTTTTGATGCAAGTGGACGACCACTTGGATAGCCACCGCCGAGGATGCTGGTTCGCATCACCTGGGTGCACACTTTATTTTTTACCGTAATTCCAGATATAAAAAGACTAACGTTTGACCTTTCAGGTCATTTGGGTGAATATACCCTACTCTTGAGCTGCCTGGATAACAACCTGTCCAGGTGGTACTCAACCTAGATTTGGGATCGGGTAGGTGAAATCGCACTTTTGGTCTCATCTAGTCAATTATTCACAAATTTTTTTGGTTGGAAAAATAGATTTTTTTTATTCAAATGAACTTTTTGATTTTAAGACATCCAGGTGGGCATCGACCTGGTCAGGTGATACCTACACCAGTATTGAAGTTGGGTGTGTAAAATCGCAACTTTGGGCTTGACAAACCAATTCCCCGCACAATTTTAAGTTAGAAAAAATGGCTTATTTTATTTTTAAGAAATTTTAATCTTTCAGGTTTGGGTTTGGTTTGGGTATTTAGGGTGGTTTTAGGGTACTTTAGGTGGTTTAGAATGGTTTGTGGTAGTTTCGACACAATCTGAAAATATCAATTTACCTAGATCCACATTCAAATCAGTAAAAACAAAAAAAAAATTGGCCGAAAAATGACCGTCGGAAAAATCTCTAATCCCCTACCAGAACATTGAGAAAAGGAAAAGTACAAAAAGGCAGAAAAGTTCTTAACAAATCGGGATTTAAGAAAAGAATGCCTTAGCAAATATATTCTTAGCAAATGGGCGCCTTAACAAAAAAATTCTTAGCAATTTGTCGCTTAGCAAAAAAAATTCTTGGCAAAACGACCGCTTAGCAAATCGACCACTTAGCAAAATGTCGCTTAAATTTCGGGGTACAGCCCTATAAAATTATTCAGTTTTTCATCTATTTTGCCCTACAAATATTAGTTTTTGAAAAACACCTGGAATTCAAAGTGCCTGGCTGCGCCACATAAACAGTTTGGTATTTTTTCTGTATAGAGGAGTGGTCAGTAGCGAGGAGAGGAACGCCATTCCTACAATATCAAAAAAATTTGAAATCAATTTTTAAACAAATAACCTTTGTAACGCAAAATCTGTTCAGGATTGCAAGCATTGAGTTGCTGGAAACGCAAAAAAGTCAGATCTTTCACACTTTCTGTGATCGCTTCAAAGTCTTTATTGGTTATGTCACACTCCAAGCCCTGCAAATAGTTAGTAGGTAAATAGTTTTGACTTTAGAAATGAGATTATAAAATTAATGCAACACATACAGGGTATTCATTGAGTTGTTTGATCTTGTCAGAGAGCTGCTTTTGGTCTTGCTTGCCAACTAACTCCATTTCATCATCACTTGATTCCTCCCGCGGTCTGCTTCTTCTCTTCTGATATGAAGTTTTTCAATTAAATCCAGTGACAAATTTGTCTCCAGGTCCATTTCAATGCGTATTCTAAATAAGACGGCTTAGTCGTGCGAATTTCAAGGCTAATCAGGAATTTTTTATTAGCTGACCGGACAGGCCCAAGAGTCTTGGTTATCAATACTCGACTGCAATCCCAAGGTTGCACTAAATTTGCGGAGTCAGGTGTTTGGTCTGCGAAAATTGAATTCGTGCCTTTCCCAATTTTTTCATTTTTTTTATTTAAGTTTATTTTTTCTAATTTATGTGAAGGCTTATGCGCGAGCTAGCCACATTAGGACTGACTCAAAAGTGTATCCCAAACTAAGAAATGGATCTAACCCAAAGAATAAATAAAGCCATGATTTCAAGAAAATGTCACAAAATGGGTTAAACGCCTATGCACTGAATCTACCTCTGAATACATATAGATTAGGGCCACACTCTTTCTGCTCTTTATCTTCTAAAAAAACTGATTTTGACCATTTTTAGAAAAGGTCACATTCTAAACTCCAGCCAAATTTTTTGATGCAAGTGGACGACCACTTGGATAGCCACCGCCGAGGATGCTGGTTCGCATCCACCTGGGTGCACACTTTATTTTTTACCGTAATTCCAGATATAAAAAGACTAACGTTTGACCTTTCAGGTCATTTGGGTGAATATACCCCTACTCTTGAGCTGCCTGATAACAACCTGTCCAGGTGGTACTCAACCCTAGATTTGGGATCGGGTAGGTGAAATCGCACTTTTGGTCTCATCTAGTCCAATTATTCACAAATTTTTTTGGTTGGAAAAATAGATTTTTTTATTCAAATGAACTTTTTGATTTTAAGACATCCAGTGGCATCGACCTGGTCAGGTGATACCTACACCAGGTATTGAAGTTGGGGTGTGTAAAATCGCAACTTTGGGCTTGACAAACTCAATTCCCACACAATTTTAGGTTAGAAAAAATGGCTTATTTTTTATTTTTAAGAAATTTTAATCTTTCAGGTTGGGTTTGGTTTGGGTATTTAGGGTGGTTTAGGTACTTTAGGTGGTTTAGAATGGTTTGTGGTAGTTTCGACACAATCTGAAAATATCAATTTACCTAGATCCCACATTCAAATCAGTAAAAACAAAAAAAATTGGCCGAAAAATGACCGTCGGAAAAATCTCTAATCCCCTACAGAACATTGAGAAAAAGGAAAAGTACAAAAAGGCAGAAAAGTTCTTAACAAATCGGGATTTAAGAAAAGAATGCCTTAGCAAATATATTCTTAGCAAATGGGCGCCTTAACAAAAAAATTCTAGCAATTTGTCGCTTAGCAAAAAAATTCTTGGCAAAACGACCGCTTAGCAAATCGACCACTTAGCAAAATGCCGCTTAAATTTCGGGTACAGCCTTATTTTGGCACTGACGTTTTTTTTGTAATTTTAATTTAGAGCAAAACTTTTTATTATCGCCGAATGACTTTTTTCTGTCGCCGAAATACTTTTTCTTGTCGCCGAAAAAACTTGTCGCCAAAAGACTTTTTTTTCGCCGAAAATCTTTTTTTGTCGCCGAAAATCTTTTTCTTGGGTGATTAAAGCCATCTGACCCGAAATCTGATCCGCTCAATCAAATATTTCTCAAAAGTTTACCCCGCTTTTAAAAAACGCCCAAAAAAGCAATCATTTGGCCTTTTGCCATTCCGGAGTGGGTCCTGAGCCAGCTGGTCTTTCCCCACCCTGAATTTTACACGAAAATTCAAAAATTGCTGATTTCGTGTCGAGAACAACTTTCGGCGACAAAAAAAGATTGTCGGCGTAATCGGATAAATAGAAGAAAATAAGACTAAAGACTAAAATATCGGAGCAGCTAGGTTACTGGATGGCTGTTCACCTTAAGGGTTACGGGTTATAAAACTTTTTGGCAACCGGACAAAACAGGTTTTTAAAAGTATTTGTCGCGCGACAAAAACGGCTTTTCCGTTTTGTCGTTCATGTTGCCTCGCGCGACAAAAACGGTTTTTACATATTTTGTCGCGCGACAAAAACGGTTTTTTCCTGATTTGTCGCGCAACAAGAACGGCTTTTCGGTTCTCACGTTTTTTGCTCTTGTGTGGCTACCAGTCAATTTTTAATATTTTTAGAATTGTGTGGATATCTTGGATGTTCACCTGCATTGGCGTAGCCAGCGGGGACAGGGGGCACGTGCCCTCTGCCCTCCCCCCCGTCGCTTTCCTAGTTAAAAATGGAAAACGGTGTAGGTGAAATGGCCTAAAATTCTTTTTTTCTCGTATGTGCCCCCACGTCAGATCTGGCTACGCCCTGTCTACCTGGTTAGGTAGTACCCCTTCCGAGTATTTGTCTTTTGGTGGGTGAAACCGACGTTTCAGTCTTATCAAACACAATTCACCGCATTATTTTACATATTATAGCATGGTTTGTTTTAAAATTATAAAAAATATTTCCTAGGCGATCCAGCTGTACATCCAGCTGGTTAGGTAGTGCCCATCCCAGATGTTGCCTTTCGTTGAGTAAAATCGCCCTTTTGGTTTCATCAAACCCGATTATGTGCACGGTTTTACAAATAAAAAGATAATCCGTTTTTGAATTTTACAAAAGTTCATTTTTCAGGCCATTCAGCTGGATATTCAATTGGTCAGGTGTGACCACTTGGTTATGCGTAATTACTGCGTCGTAATTAGTGCATCAGTAATTAGTGAGTCAATCAGATTCTGTATACATATTACGCTAAAAATGAATACATATATTCGTATTATTCATTAATTCCAGGTGATATCCACCTGAGACTAGGTACACCCCAGGATTGGAGTTCGGGTAGCTAAATCATAATTTAGTCTTAACAACCCAATTCCTTTTAGAATCCTATGTTAGGAAAAAAATGATCAAACCAAAAAATAGTTCTACAAGGTGGATTCGAACTCTTGTCCTTACTAGGGATGAATTCACTATGGCCGAATTTACTGGAGACCCATTTACTCAGTTAAAGAGTTTAAGAATTGAAAAATGGAAAACCCGTTTGTATCGCGCGACAATAACGGAAAAAAGTCGTTTTTGTCGTGCGACAAATCCGGAAAAAAGCTGTTTTCGTCGCGCGACAAATACTTTTAAAAACCTGTTTGTCCGGTTGCCACTTTTTTTTAACCCGATTTTTGAAAACTTTGGGGGGTTTGCCGGGTTTGAATGTTTGTCGGCGACAATAAGAATTATTTCGGCGACAAAAAAGTCATTCGCGACAATAAAAAATTTGCCCTTTAATTCACATGATCATTCACAACCATACACTGAAATGACGCCAAGAAGCAGAAAAACATTTTGAGTGTAAGGTTTTGGATGATCATGTAAATCAAAACTGCAAAAAACCGTCAGTTCCAAGACTAATACTGAAGAGTTGTGGGACAGGGTAGGATGGCAAGGAATTCGGTATTGTTGAATGTTTGTCAAATTTAAATCACGACTCGAGTTTGTTTTCCTCTGTATGATGACTCAAATTAAAGCCCAGAATCTTAGCTACGTTTTGGTATATGAAACGTTTGATGTGTAGAAAAAACACCGAAAATGATCGATTTTCAAAACATAGCACGTTATTTGCCTGTGAATCAGCTACGGTAGGTGTGAAACCCTGCGCTAATATTTTTGTTACATAGCCAGAAGTGTGAGCACCATTTTGACATCAAACTTGTGAATAAAAGGTTACAAAAAAGGGTGTGCACCCACTGGTAATCGAACTTGAGCTCAAACTCAAACTCAAAATATGCGCATCTGGACGGCACTCCCTTTCAAAACATTACCACTATTGAAACGTTTCATGAAATATTTATAACACTTTATTCGTGAAACGAGGGAATTGCAATAAATTGAACAAACAGTGTCATAATAACGCCACAAAAAAAAATTATTCCTACACACAAATAGTCCTTCCACATCTTGGAGCGCAATTTCTTATTATCGTCCCTCAAAGTCAAAATGGTCTTTTTCGCTTCCTGGAGCTCCTTTCCCATTGCTCTCATGTTTGCCTGAAAAATTATTTATTAGAATTACAAAAAGGGGGCTATGAACATCTGAAAAAAGCCTCATAATATTTTGGATGTTGATTATCAATACGTATTTTGAAAAGTTGCTAGCATTGAAAACAACCTCAGCCTCTGATATGGCACGACTTTTAAAGTTGGAGAATGCAGTGGAAACAAGAAGGAGATCCAAAAATACATAGGGATCAATAAATTGAAACATTTCATGAAATATTTCAATGGGCAAAGAGTTATTAGCCATCGCAGAAGATTGTAGTTAGGCAAAATATTTAGAACGTTGTGCAGTCAATTAATATTGCAGCAATAAGGGACATAGCAATGTCAACCACAAACTCAAAATGTGACAGGTGTCAAATTATTTTGATGAGGATGCATATAGAGAAAAAAGATGTTACCGCTGAGGCTCATCCTCTTTCTGTACTTGTTGTAGCTAAACTATTTGTTTAACGAAAATAAAAATACAAGGGCAGTTAATTACCGGGTCGTGTGAAATGCTGTAAAGTGGCTGAAGAAAAGGGCAACCACAAAGAGATAAATCGTTCCTAATTCATTCATTGGATCTTCTCCAGCACGAAATCTAATAGCCAATACGCAGGAACTCCAAATAATAATTAGCACCACCCGGGATCCCACCACATACGTAAAAGTTCTGCTCTTATCTTCTAACGACTCATGCACGCCCACAGCTGCGTAGTACATGGATATTGGGACGAGCGCTTTAATGAAATAGACATATGCATCGCTGGAATGCATGAAAAGTAAAAACAATAAAGAAATTTACAAAAAATTACGATATTTTTGGAAGTCTAATGCAAATTCCGAAGGCAATGAATGAGGCGCTCGATACAGACAGCAACACTAGCAACAACTTAGCAGTTCGATTTACCGCGTAGACTGCTAGGCAGCTGAAATAATTCACAGCTTTATTGCTGCCTACGTGAATAACAGCTCAAATGTACCCAAGAAAACATACTAAGCCCAGCGTGATAAAGAAGCAGCTACGACTGTTGTTGCTAATCAGACTGAAACAAAAATTTCAATATACAAATGGCTGCACATCCTTCTCTTTCTAGATGAACTTCTCGACTTACGGTTTATGCCAATCCACCACAGCATGTTGTCCCGCGCTTCGATCTTAATTTAAGGCACATAAAAATGTTTGTCCTTTAAGAATTTATGGCGCAGTAGTCACCTTGGGTAGCTTCAGCCATCAAAACAGCATCAGGGCACATCAAAAAGAGAAGCAGAAAGACTGTCAAAAACCTTATGACCTGCTCAATCCCACCGGTGTGCCTGATTCCCCGAGTTTTGATGAGACGCAAGCGACCACTTTCAGCTGTTTCAAACACACGCGGTTTAGTCATCCCAGTAGTTGACTTGGCCGAATTTATATTTTCATCGCTGCCTTCCACATTGCATGTCTGAACCAGAAGAGGATTCCCTTTGCGATTGACTTCAAATGATGTAGGAACCAGACAGATGTGATTATTCGCATACCGGCCTCGTCCTTAACCAAAAGCGATAATAATGCTTCAATGAATAAAGTAACCAACCATAGAAGCAAAAGTGACGTAATTAGCAAAAGCATTGAACCACGGACATTTCCCGACCCCAGTCTCGCCAAAATAAGCACATTCTTCTTTCTGCCAGCATCCAGATCATGGAGAATTTCGCAATGGTCGTCAGTCTGATGTTGGAGAATTTTATGTTATTTTAAGTACATTGATTTTTGAAAATGGCAGCTCAAGCTGAAGTAACATGGGAAGAATAGTTTTGAAGAGACCGCAAGAGCTCGAACCATACTTTAATCACGCCCAGAGCGCCTTTTCGTAAACCGAACCAGTCTTGCAGTGTTGATTAGACAAGATTTAACTGTAAAAGCTTAATTATCCATGGAGCTACATGAAATATTCTTTAATAAAACAGCGAATTAATTTGGATTCGGAAGCATAGAGCTGAAAGTAACCTATTAAGAAAAAAATAGCTCTGACGATAATGAATAGCCCTCACAATTCATAGCCCCAATGTCACTACAACCTTACTGGCCGCATTACGTAAAACATCATTCTTATTCAAATACAAACCTTCTCTGAAATCTCGTAGAACTTGATGGAATGGATCTGATCCTCTTTGATGAAAGCACCATCTTTGACCTGATATTCTATGTCGAACGGACCGCTAAGCTTGATTTCAAAGCACTCATAGATTTTATCCATCCATTGATTTTGAGAGCATTGTTAGCAAAGTCAAAGACCTTTGTACCAGGCACCCCATTTTTGACCACAACTGTTTTCTTGAAGTCCTCAGCGCAACAGAATTTCGCACAAAACTTGATAGCCATAGCAACAAACAAACCTAAACTTCATACATGAACAGAAAATTCGACGCTATTCCATTGTGAAAGAGTTCCTTTCGAGTGATTTCAGTCTAAGGTAAGTGTGTGTGCGCAACTCAACTTCAAGCCCCCAAGCCCCCTTTAGAGTTTCAACGTTATCAAAAGGGCAAAGCAGAACGAAACTACTGGAGGGATGAATTTATTTCAATAAACTGGAAGTGCAATCGTCTTTGGACAAACTTTTAGCTTATTCTTCATGCAACAATTAATGAAAAATGAAAAACATCGGGATATAGCACTAATCTTCAGAGCTGTCGGCATAATCCTGTGGATTGGAACTGCACTCATATGGATATATCGTGCAAACTAAAAACGCGAATATTCAGCTTTTGGACAATTAGTTCCGAAAAAGATCAAATACAGGACAGTTCACATTTATACAGCTAGCTGTGAAACATACAACTCACTTCCCTTGATTAGTGATACGCATTTGTAAGAATTCGGCCTCTTGACTTTTTGTGGTTTTTTGAAGAAATATTTTTCGGGGATGTCACCTGGAATAAATTTTGAAGGGTTGATAGCTAATTTTTTCCATCATACTGAATTCTGCTGCCAAAACAGATCTGATGACAAATATCTAAAGTTTGCTACCAAATAGCCGAAATATGCTGCGAAAAATCTATATTGTGCTGCCAGATCGAATATTGCTGCCAAAATACTGTTGCAATCACTTAGTGTAGAGCTGGAAACGGGATTACAACGGGATTGGTTTTGGGAGATCGTGTCAGCCAATATTTGATTAGTTTTAAAAATTCTGTTTTGACCATTCTATTCAGCGTGAAAAAAGAGGCCCGGGATTTGGTCAGAGCATGACCATGAAGTAAATTGTTTCAGTGACTAAAATGCGACGCCAAGGATCGCCAAGGTTTTTTTTCTACCACTCCAGAAAAAAAACCTTGGCGATCCTTGGCGTCGCATTTTAGTCACTGAAACAATTTACTTCATGGTCATGCTCTGACCAAATCCCGGCCTCTTTTTTCACGCTGAATAGAATGGTCAAAACAGAATTTTTAAAACTAATCAAAATATTGGCTGACACGATCTCCCGAAACCAATCCCGTTGTAATCCCGTTTCCAGCTCTAACTTAGTGCCATTGCAGCACTGAAAAACCTGCCCATTTCTAATTACTGTCGTGTAATCACGGAAAATAAGGTCCAGTAGAAGACCACTAAATGACCACCGGTCAACCAGTAACTCCCACTGGAATGCCATAAACTTTATGGCATAAAGTCTAAAATTCCAATGGATTGCCATAATTCACATGATCATTTACAACCATATACTGAAAATGATGCCAAGAAGCAGGGTTACGGTAAAATATCAACTGGCAACCAATTCAACTGGCAACTGTCAACTGGCAACCTTTTTCAATTTTATTAAAGATATAGAAAAAAATATATTCGAATTTTCAAGATCCCACAAAATCTCAACTGACAATAAATTCATCTTACAATAAAAAATTGAATTAAAAAAGGGTTGCAGTTTACAATCCCCCCACGGCGAGTGGTCAGATGAAGGAGATAACTTCATATTCGTGTTACTCGTCCCCGATTTCATGAGAACCGGGCACGGGCATTTGCCCAAGGCATTTCCCTTCTTATTATTAACTGTGAGTAGTGTTTTTAAGACGAGCTTTTTTACTAACAACATTTGAATTTCATGATAATTTTATTGATTTTCAACCCAGTGCAATAAAACCAGAAATGTCCATCCGTGACTAGGCTGCTACCACACTTCTTCATCCCTTGTAGCTCTTGAATTACTCTATAAGTATTGACCAGCATCAAGCAGATAAGCGGCCAGAGTAAAAAATTTCAAAATTTTGAATTTTTTAAAACTCCTTTACTTGATTCTTGTAATTTTTTTCAAGATAATTTTTTGAATGTAGGCAAACCACACATCATTAAAGGCCCAGACAATGAGCATTCTCATGAGGATAAAAGAAAATGCTAAGCTAAATTAATTCACTGCTCACCGCTTTGAAGAGAAAATGTTCATTTTCCAAAGAGTCGCTGTGATAATTTGGCTTTTTATGGAGGTCCGATTTTGCGATAGTCGTGCTCAACAGGTCTGAAAACCCCCAGCTATTCAAAACGTTACAGTTGGGAAATATCGTGTTAAGACTTACTTTCTTACTTTAAAAGACTTACTTACTTTTTTTGGGACTCCAAATCTTTTCTTTTTTCAATGTACTTTTTAAAAAGATTTGTACTTTTTTTGGAGAAATGTACTTTTTTGTACTTTTTTTTTTGAATAGGCGCCGAAAATGTAAGAAAACATTCAAATTTTTCGAAAATTTTGCCTGGTTTCACAGTTTTTCATTCGAATTTTCAGTTGTCTGTTCATTTTGTTTTCATTTGTCTCTGCTTTTTCTTCCTTTTTTGCTTCGCTTATTTAAATTGTCAAATTTGCAGTGCTAATCTCAAACGCAATGTCTCAGCCTCGAAGGAAAAACGTGTACAAAGCCGATTTTGCAAAGGAGTTTAAAGGAATCAGAAAAGGAAAAGACGACTTCAACGCTCACTGCATTCCGTGCAACGACGAGATCAACTTGGCATCGATGGGGAAAGCCGCAATCAAGCAGCATCAGGAGAAGTCAAAGCACAAAGAGAACGCCAGGGCCGCTAACACTACAAGGTTTTTATTACTTTATTTGTTTCTTTTATAAGTTTGGACTTTCAGAACTATCTCGAACTTCATTCCAAGCCGAACTGCGCCAACTGCAATCGATGTCAAAACTTCTGCTGCCGGAGGTGCCTGGGCGTTCCATGTCGCGACTCACAACCAAGCCTTTTCGTCTTCCGACAGCTGCTCATCCGATGCTCTCTTCCGCACAATGTTTTCCGATTCCGAGGTAGCCAAGAAGTTCGGATGTGGTCGACTGAAAACCAAAGCGATTCTCACAGGTTTTGTTTGCTTATGGGTTTCTTATTGATTCCTGATTTTTAGGCGTGCTGGCTCTGGACTCGGTCGAATGCGTTCTGAAGGAATTGGGCAGCCAACCGTTCTCTATCTCGACCGATGCATCAAATCACAAGGAGATCAAACTGTTTCCACTCGTCATCAGGTTTGGTTACTTTTGTTCGAACTTTGTTACGCGAAAATCTTTTAGATTCTTCTCCGCTGCAAAGGGAGTACAAGTCCGCCTACTCGACATGAGGGATCTGCCGGGGAAGATTCGCAACTGGTGGCCGACTTCATCGCCCAAATCTTGGAAAAGCACGCTCTTAAGTGGACAAATCTCGTGTCTTTTTGTGCCGACAATGCTCCAGTGAATTTCGGTGGATCGCGCATGCAACGGCCGAACAATATCTTCAAGAAGCTACTCGCCAAGAAGAAGGATCTTATTCCAGTTGGTTGCCCGGCTCATATTTTTCACAATTCTGCGCAGAAGGGTGCTGATCGGCTATCGCTTGATATCGAAACTGTGGTCTTCAAATTAGCCAGCTACTTCAAGGGATCCACAAGCCGCCATGAACAGACAAAGGACATCTGCGACTTCTTGGAGGTTTGTCGTTTTGACTCGCGTTAACAATGCCTTCCGTTTTCAGAGCAATTATGAAAGAATTCCGACGCACGGTCCCACGCGCTGGCTTACTCTGGGCAAAGTTGTTGAAAGAAATTTGAAGCTGTGGAACCGCTCACTGCTACCTTCGCATTTGGAAAAAAGCGCCGCTCTTTCTGGAGAAGTTCTTTGCCTCCGTGGGATCGATGCCAGTTCTTCAATTTCTTCAAAGTGTTCTGGGTGTCTTTGAGAAGCCTTTGCTCCAACTTCAGGTTTTTCTTCGTTTGGTCTGCTAATGTCTGCTAACAAAACTGATTTCAGAAATCGGAGGCGCTTCTTCCGGAGCTGGTGGAAATTGTCGACTCATTCAAACAGAAGATCCAGGAAAGGAAAGCGAACAAGTTCTACGGCGCTGCTACTGCAATATCTCTTGGGCGCTTGGACATGGAAGTGAAGGCGAGGCTGAGCTCAAGTTTCCAGGTTATTTTTGCTTGGTAAGAGTGGGGACATTGTAACTTTTTCTTTAGGACTTCTATACGACCGTCATCGAATACATCAATAAGTGGTTTAGAGTGGAGTTCCTGCCGACCAACATCTCGTGGATTATGCTGAAGACAAAGAATATCGACTACACCGAAGCAGTGGAGCTCGCAAAGCAGGTGGCGCCAGAAATCGCTGAGAAAGATGAGCTCTTCAACGAGGTGGTCGAAGTGAACCGAATGGTGCGCCAATTCCCTGACGAAGTCTTTGATGCAGATCTAGCGGAAACTAAGTGGCAGAAGATCTTCAAGGTGAGGGAAGATTTTGTGGCGGAAATTAGACTTATTATTCAGGTCAACGATTCCCTGCCGTGCCTCTACCGACTCGTGAGCACAATCCTCTTAATTCAGCTGGCCAATTCTTTTGTGGAGCGGGCCTTTTCGTTGTGCAAAGCTCAGTGGACAGACGCAAGAAATCTCCTTCAGGTGGAAACGGTCAAGGTTCTTCTCCAAGTGCGGGTCAATTACGATATCGATTGCGCAGGTGTCTACAAACTGCTTATGAAAAGGAAGATCTTCGGAGGAAATTCAAAGTAACGAAAATATGATTGAATTGTTTTATTTGTTTAAAAAGTGTTATGTGTTTCATTGTTGTAGAAATAAAAAGTTTGAAGCCGCTTTTATTGAGTTTCGGGAATTGTACTTTTTTTGGCCCCAAAATCTTTTTTTTTGGAAAATGTACTTTTTTCAAAATTTTGAGATATCATCCCTGTGTTAAGTGTCCTAAGTATTTTTATACGCCAAAAATCATTTAAAAAAAGTTGTTTTCTATTGTTTACCTTACTAAAAAGTAGATTTTTTGAAAAAAATCCTTACTTTGGCTTTAAATAACTGTTCATAGTCAATAAAAAAGGGCCCCTGCAGTGCGTAAGTGCCAACAAATTTTCAAATAAAAAACTTTCCCAAGCCTGGGTTTTTTTTCTAAATCAATGGAAAATCGCAAAAGCCAGCTTTATTATAAGACATGAAACACATGGTGCAATTACAAAAACTATACATAAAAAAGGTTAAATTAGACAATTTTACTGCTGTTAGCACCTACAATAGGCAGGGAATATCTAGCGTTGACAGTATTCTGCACCACTCTGTCTCCCGTGTTTGGAGAACAACAACTATGTTCTCTTCTCATCCTCCATCTATTGTCTCTGCCATGCCAGCTAGTGCCACTTTGTAGGGTGACCAGCTTCTGCCGCTCATACAAATATTTTGGAGAAAAGACACATGGGAAGTAACCAGATAATATAGTTAACAAATTTTTTCTAAAATGTGAACTAGATAAGCAGAACAAAAAATGATTGGCAGTTTTGGCGGTGACTACTAAAAAATTGCTAAGAGTGGCTATGGTTCGGAATTCTTGCACGCCACCGATGCTTGGCCACACAATCTCCCAGATATGCACCTTAATGGTTGTGTGTTATAGGACTAATTCAGAATGCAGGTGTGAGGTCGAAATATTAAAAAAAATTTAAGCTGGGGTTTTCAGAAGAGATTGGCTCTAAAATTTTATAACAATTACCCTGAAATCACAAGCTTTTTTCAGACCTGTTTTTTGTATACCTAGGGTATAGATCTCAAAATTAAAAAGAACTTTTGGGTACAAAAACTACATTCTGAGGCTTTTTGAAGAAAAAGAGGGAAAAATTATCCAGTGCTTATTGCCTTATAACAGTATTGCGAGGTGGGGAAGTAAGTAGCCAATAGTTTAATTTCCTTTTTAGTTTTAACCGATAAATGGTCGGGTCGATACATTTTCTATGTTACCGTCTTTTCTCTAATTACAGACCCCCTTAAATTAAAAAAAAACGTATTTGTGGCATTGTGTTTTTGACACACTTTTTGAGAACTTCTCTCAGGCAAGTTACCCCTTATTTTGTAGCTTGTTTTATGTGAGAGGTAATTTGCTTTAGAGGAGTATTCAAAAGTGGGTCGAAAATGCAATGCCAAGAACACGATTTTGAACAGGAGAAGGGTCTTTAATTAGAGAAAATACGGTAATCAAATATTTTCAGTTATTTTTAGCTATTTTTGAGCTACAGTCGACGCTCGATTTAACATACGGCCTGGGACTGAGCCTAACCGTATGTTAAATCGAGCGCATGTTAAATCGGGGGGGGGGATGTAATTTGACGGAGTCTATTATGGAAGGGACCGACCCAACCGTATGTTAAATAAGGTGTATGTTAAATCGAGCGTCGACTGTATAACTTATTAAATTGTTAGCTAAGACCTTAAAAATTTTTTTGGTTTCACCTGTCCGTGGACAGGGCTGTAAATTTTTATACCGAAATCCAAAACAGGTGTATGTTAATGAGAGTTTTCGCTTTTTAAATGTCAAAATCATTGTTTTCTGCAAAAATGATAGGCAAAATGTGAATCCTTGCAGTATTTGCGACCAGACTGTCAAAACAGAAATGGAAAAAACTTGAAAAAATGGGGCTTAAAAAAGTGTCGGACCCTAGGCGGGAACGAACTTTTGGAGTGTATGTTATTGGAGCGTCGACTGTATGCCTTAAAATGTCCACAGGCACCGGATTTTTTTATTAAAAAAGACCACTAAAGTAAACGGTGTATATCTCGCACTTCGACCTGACACATATATTGTGACCGCGGCCTTTATACGAAATATAAAAAAAATGTATTACTATAGCAGACGGAATTTGGCACAAGCTGAATGTGGATGCGATAATAAGGACATTGAAGGTGGCCTTTTTGTGATTTTTGATGTGGGCCATGAATTCCTGTTCTTTGTGTTTGCTCCTTAGACTCACTACCATCAGAGTGTTAGAAACGAGCACAATTAGCACTGGTATTATAACCATAAGCATCACGTTGACTATAGTGCCCACTCTCCAGTACTGTTCCATCAATGGACTTCGAAGGGTGGTCCGATAACCGTGGCGCACCACTTCTAAAGACCAATTAGTTATTCAACTGTTTGCAACACAAACTTACAACCAGTGATCAGTCCTGTAGTTTTGTTGACTATTGATTCATTGCGGGCTACCATAACCACGGTGTGAGTGATATGTGAGTGCATAGAAGCCTGAATTATAGTGGAAACTCAAATTTTTTGCTTTTTAGTAGAGAGTGGCAAACTAATATTTGGCTCAAAAAGAACAAATGTCATGAAAAATCTGTAAACTCTTTTGAAAACTATCTAGCAACTGGGATTTGCACTCGGATTCGAATGCAAACAAAAATTTAGATTTTGAAATATATTCGATTATTTACACGACAGTGAATTTTTTGTATAAAGAAAAATAATTTTTAGGGAAATCAAGGTTTTTCGGCGACAAAAATAAGGTTTTCGGTGACAAGAAATTTTTTGTCCTTACGAAACTGCTGGTCTAGCCTATATAGAGTTTATAATTTTCGCACATTTTCTAGCGGTCATTTGTCAGCTATTTTAGCAAAAACTGAGTTTAGATAATTCGCCTATGTTCATTACAAGTTAAGAACTTCCAAATTTTACTTTTAATTAGTACAGTCAAATTTTTTTATCCGGGACCCTAAAAATGCCTTTGGCCTTGGGTCCGTTACTTTTTTTAGATCAATTTTCAAAGTCTTTTTCCAAACGTGATTCGCAAGTCCAGTCAGAAATATCGCAAGAGTTCTGATTTGCCGGTCATTTTTTCCAAAATCTTTAAATTTCGCCCTAAACACCAAACACGCCGTATACTCAGGGTTTTCAATAATGACACTGACATCAGTGACATGTCACTGATGTCAGTGTCAGTGTCACTGTCATTATTGGAAACCCTGCGTATACTCAATTTTTCTCGAAAAAATTATTCGTTGCTTACCAATGTTCCAACCAACCAAATAGAGGCGATAATAATTTTGGAGTTTCGCCAAGTCCAAATAGTTCTGGAGCGGAGAGGAAATAAGATAGCCATCATGCGCTCTATACTAACCACCACTATAAGCCTAAAATTTAATTTTTTAAGTAGTTGTTTTCAGAAAAAATAGTAGTATGGTCTACCAGGCACTAGCAAAAGAGCAAGTATTGACCACGCCGGTTATATGGTTGTTTCCATAGACAATAAACCTCTTCAGACATCCTATTTTCATTAGTTTGTTGTGATACATTAGGGTATGGGGCAGCATAAACAAAAGGAACAGAATATCAGCCAGCGCTACCATAGCCAGCAATATATTAGTTTTGGTTCTCATACGTCTAAATACAAATTCAAAGAAAATATCAAAATTTATTGATTATTCAAACTACCTATTCAAAAGGACCACTAGGTTGAGGGTGTTGCCAATTAGGCCGACTATTAGTTGGATCGGAAAGATATAGACCATTAAAATGCTGTCTATGTTAGACATAATACTTGTCAGTTGTGCCTAAAATAAAGCTATTTTTCTGACGCTGTCGCATTAGAGATGCGCACTTTATTTTTATTTTTTGGATTTTTTATGACCTTGTAATCAGGGTGGTATACTCGACGATTACCTCAGCCATCAGTCTCAGCCGGGTGAGTTGGGTAATTTTCCTCAGCCTCAGCCGGGCCCAAAATTTTAACTCAGCCATTAGCCGGCTGATGGCTGAGTTTAACCTCAGCCGGCTGAGTATATCACCCTGCCTGCAATGCTGATTTTTCTCCAGAACATGGCATTGTTCTGTTTTATCTTATTAAAAATATCCATCCGGCATGTTTTCATATTTTCGAAAGAATATAAAATTTTTATAATTTCATTCCAGCACTGAACCGAAGCCAAAGCAGAGCCGAAATTTTTCCCATCACCCTTTAATCTTCTTTGAAATGCTTCTCTCTGTATCTTAGAAAATAGATAAGTACTCAGGTACTCAGGTACTCAGTATAAGTACTCAAGTACTCAGTATAAGTAAGTACTTATTACCAATAAGTACTTTATTTGTGGTTCCTTTACAATATTTTCAAAGTATCTTTAATTAGGCGCTTGTTCCACAAGCGTCCTCCATAAATCCGAAAGACCAAGCTTTTGAAATATGGCAAATAAAAGTACAAATTCATCGCAATATTGAAACTTAATTCTGTCAATATTTTGATTCAGTCTTGTTCAACCCTTAAAATAAAGTACATCCTCTCTATGGAAAAATAATCAATGCATGTTATTCAGAAAGCTCAAGCCAATTCCTTTAGAAGTAATGCAATCAGCCAAAAGAAATGGCTCTGTTCTATACTATTCCGCTGGTAAAACCTTAAAATTTTCGTAACACAAAAAACAACAACTGATTTTTAGCGAAGAATGCAAACAGCCTATTGAATGGTGTTAACATTTGTCCTTATGATCTCAACCTTTCCAGCAGTGTTTCAGGTGAAAATCCTATAATTCAAATCAGGAGGGCAAAAAATCGAGCTTTTTCGTTCAACTTCGAACATATTTCTAAATTTTCGAAATTTTTCGAACGTTCGACTATGTACGGAACATTCGATTTGAAAATTTAAAACTCCAACTTTGATCCGAACGTTCGGTTCGAAATATATTGAACTCCGTAACAAATACTTTCATAGGCTTAAAATTAGAACTAAGAAACACAAAAAAATTTTGACCAAAACATGCACAGCATGATAAAGAAACGGCCAGCGATAGCTTGCGACAATTCAAATTGAGACAAGTTCAGATTGCGAAAAAAAAACTTCTCTATTTGAATTTCGAATTTCCTTTATAAATTCTTGTCTCTAAATGAATTGTCTCAACCCTAATTCTCTAAATTTGATTTTGTATCAATTTGAATAGCTCAAATCGAAAACACCCGTCAAAATCATTAAATCTCCCGTCAAATTTTTAAAAATTCTCCTTCTCAGTGTATACTTTTCAAATTTTTTATTTTTGCATAGCATGTAGCCCTGAATCTCTAGTTTCTGATAAGCTATTAACTAGCTTGATACAATGTTGAAAAACAGTATAAAAATTGAGTTTTTCAAAATTACATCTTTTTTTAATGAATTGTTCTCCCACTTTTCAAAATTGTATCGACCTAGTTGATGGCTTATCACAAAACAAGAGACTCAGGGCTACATGCTAATGCAAAAAAATAAAAAATATGAAAAGTATACACCTAGAACGAGAAGTTTTAAAAATTTGACGGAGATTTAATATTTTTGACGGGTGTTTTCAGGTACAGCCAATTTGAATTGTTTCAATTTGAAATGTGGCAATCTTTCGCTGGTCAAAAAACATCGAAAATAAGTCAAGATCATTTTGAAGTTCAAATTGGAAAAAAAATACGCATATTTTCAAATCGTACGTCCAAAAATTTTCGAATTCAAACATCGAATCGAACCGAACGTTAATTTTTGAACTTTGACAACCCTACTCTCAACTTTGCTGATCTGACTGAGCACATTTATTTTAGATCTTCCAATAAAAGTCGTTCGCAAAAGCAGCAAAATATATCATAAATAACTTTATTTCCCTTTATAATATTTAATTTGATTTTTGGTCATTGAGCTGCAGCCATTTATAGCATGATGCTCCTTGAAAGATCATTGGCTTCTTCCGGCCGGCTTTTTGTCTCCTTTGCCTGGCACATTTTGTAACTTTTGGAGAGAGATAATAGAGAAAATACGGCTAGAAAATACTATACGCATTTGCGCCCACCCTCAAAAGATATGCCTCCCCTGTTGATTTTTTTCGAATACTTTCTTTCTCAGTTTTGTGGGGCAGGGGGATTCTATAGTATAGCCGATAAAAGTGCCAAAATTGATTTAACGCACCAAAATACTGATTTCCTGCAGTAAATTACTGATTTCCCGCAGTAAATACACGAACAAGAGTATTTTTCAGTATATTCTAAATTGAAAATTTTATTTTTTTGGATCGACATGTAGCCCTGAATCTCTAGTTTCTAACAAACGATCAATTGGCTCAATGTGTTAAAAAAATTTGAAGAAAATGCATTTTTATGATACTACTTCGCGTTTTTCAAAGCCATTAGTTCTCTCACTTTCACACATCACATTGAGCCAGTTGATAGCTCATACCAAAATAAAGAAATTTTGCGATTTGGAAAACACTGATAAATACTCATATTTATGTATTCACTGCAGGAAATCAGTATTTTACTACGGGAAATCAGTATTTTGGTGCGTGTTTTCAGTTACAGCACTATTAAGCCCGCCCCCCCCCCTCTCTAATAACTCCTCCGGAGGATTAAATGAAGAAAATCCGGTATGTCCTAAGTGTTTCACAATTTTATCTACTGATAATGATAGGCAAACAGTTGATTTTAATGCTTGCAAAGTACTGATTCCTTTCGGACAAACAATGTATCTTGCGTATATAATGAAAAAATAAATAGCATTTCATAACATTTATTGCCCCAAAATATTTTTCCCTCGAATTTCTGTATAAATGCAAAAAATTAAGGGAATAAAAAATTTTGAAAAAATAAATTTTTTGACCAGCAGAGAAGACCAACGCAAAATTTGAAAAAAAAACCCTAAAAATGTCAACAGGTGGACCAAGGCATATTTTTTTCGGGGTGAAAGTACTGTATCCGATAATTTAATATGAAAGTGCTTTGTCTGTAATTTTTTGCTTATACAGTTAAATATCGATATAGTTCGCTCTCGGTATAGTGCGCCTTGTTCGATGACCAAATGGTTTAGTATACAGTCAATTCTAGATAAATTGAACTCTCGATATATTGCGCTTTTTTGGTCCCCAGCGACCGCACCATATTGAGAGTTGACTGTAGCTTGAAACCTAATCAAATGATGACAGAATTTTCGAAAAAAACTTAGGTAGTTTTCGTCGCTATTGTAATATAACAGCCCCTCCCCAACAAAACGCTACTGTGATCAGCTTGGGTGGTTGACCACACTCATTTCTTCCAAGATCAAAAAATAGAAGAGTCGGGATATTTTCAAAAATTTTACAATTACAACACTTTGCGTACATAACAATTCAGTAATAGGAACGGAATGTAAGCAAAACTCTGACTGTGTAAACATTTTAGATGAGAAAAGTGCAGATGAAACTTCGTATTCCGAGAACAACCAACAATAAACTCCAGAGCAGGCAATATTGGAAGAATATTTTATTGGTAGAAAATGGAAGGTTGGAAAGGATGGACGCTTTGCTGATTTGTTTAATTCCAGAGCCAAAGGCTGTCCCATCTCAAGTGCTCTCATTTCCATTTCAATTATTAATTTTTGGCTATTTCCACCCTTTTCAGTTCAATAAAATAAATGAGTAAAAGGGATAAGCTTACGCAAGAAGACATGAAACTGGACAAGGGAGAGTTTACAAACAAAGAACAAATTGACTTTTTCAACATCAGCATTATCACCATCAAAAGAGGGTGAAAACAAAAACATGTGTGAACACCAGAGGTTGTTAAAGGTTAAGAGCTGATTGTTAATGCGTTTTTGGCCATAATCCCTGGCTTATGTTATTAGTTTATTAGACAAATTGTTGACACCACTTAAGTCTACCCGCCCCAGCTCCGATAATATTTTTTAATATAGTATTTGAACCTGAGTAGCAAATCCTGTAAGCTGTGAGCTTTTTAAAATGAAAAAAATTAAAAAAAATTTATTCTGGGGTGCTGCAGGCTTATTGTTCAAATCTCCAAACGAGCGCGAGAATTATCTTGGGACATTAGAGGCTGGGCTAAAATTGGTCCAAAATGCTGACGGTCAATTTGGTGAACGGTCAAACGTCCAGTACCCCGATTTGGTCCCCCAAAGGTAGATAGTCAATGAAGCAAAAAGTCACAAAAAAATTCTCAAAGATTTCCGCCCCGCTCTATTTTCACATTCCATCCTTTGCAGCGTCTAAAACATGTTTTCAAAATTGAAAAAACAAGGATTTAGCTCCTGTAAAATAGTTTTTAAATAGGAAATAGTAATAGCCCGCTTTATTATTACCTTTTACGGGAAATTTGAATTTGACGGGATGATGAGCCCTTAGACTGGTCAAATCAGACACAGCCTATACCTAAAAAGCGATGCTCGATATTAGTCGAGCGCATATTATTGATCTCAAAAGACAATGCATTAATTGCAGAGTTTTACAGTCAGTGTTTGCAGTTTTTGGCCTATTTTGAAAAAGCATAGATTTTATAGGCGAAAAAAACTATGCCAAATAAAAAGCCGAGAAAATTTTTCAAATAAAATATGCGACGAAAAAAGCCGAGAAGTTTAATCTGCTTTTTCAAAACTAGCGTGCGGGCATAGTTTTTCATTCGGCTAAAAAATGCGGGAAAAAGCGGAAAGATAATTTCGACTTTTTTGTTCTTTGAGTTTAGCCGAGAACTTTTTGCAAACCCATATGAAAGAATGACTGCGCTTTTGTCAAGTTGTCAAAGAAGTATTATTTTTTGTTATGATTTTTCTTAATTATGGAAAGCATAGTTATTACTTATGCTTCTTTCTTCAATTTCGTTTGGCCGACAACTATGCTTTTTAAAAGTGAGATAAAAGAGCATGATAAAAAGATAAAAAGATGAATATGACTCGTGATGTGCTACGGTCCTAACTACCGTATTTTCTTTAATAATGACCCGGGGTCATTATTTTTCAACCCCTCAAAAATCCCGAAATTGTCAATCAAAAATGGCCTTAACTCTGAAATCCTAGTCAAAAATAAGGGGGGGTCATTATTAGAGAGGGGGTCATTATTAGAGAAAATACGGTATATTGTATTTTTCTCTGTATGTTAGCCCAACAAAAGCCTGAAATCGTGGCTACACACATTGTGATCCTATATAAATATACACTTAGGTGCTCATATCTGACCATACACTTGGGTGGTCCTATCCAACTTCGTGCTTAGGTAGTCTTATCTATATTGTAGTACCTAGGCAGACCGATCCAGCTGGTAGTACCCAATTTGCCCGATACATCCTTAATATCGAAGTGGTACTATCCAAGTGGGGGTTACATGCGCACAGGGAGGTCTTTGTACGAAAATCGAAAAATTATAGCGGCAGCGCTCGCCTCCCGCCTCTCGCCGCCGCTCGTAAAAGCATGGTTATAGCCCATTCTGCTGCATTTTTCTGCTGATCATTCCAAATTGTCATCGCCCACCACTAATTTGAATTTACAGGTAAAAAAAACTTATTTGGTACTTCTTCAAAGGGTCATGCCGTGCGTTTAAAATTGGTGCCCGCCAATTTAATTTCTTTCCTAAGCATTAAACTTGTTTACAAATTTTTTGACTGGGTTTCTAATGGCTCATTTATAAGCTTTGTCGTTGTTGTCGTCGTTGGCGTTGTCGTTGGAATAAATTTTTATAAAAGCATTTTTACGCCAACGACCACCTATTTATAAAAAATCTAACGACAACGCCAACGACGATGACAAGGTGTTTGCATACATTTAAAAAATAGTCGTGTGTAAATATACGAATAAGAATACTTATAAGAATAAAAAAATGCCATTTTGAAAATTTTTTATTAAAAGCATGCGAAATTTTTGTACTTTGCCCGTTTATCTGCTTCATGGCAGGTCATTACATGTAAAGAAATTCAAGAGCTACAACATGGGCGGAAATGAAGCACAAAAATTCAACAAAAGTCACTCCGAAATTACAAAAGACAAAGTAAAACCAGCTGTTTCCCTGGTATTGAAACTTGAAGGGTACTTACGACGACCTATTTATAAAAAATCCAACGACAACGGCAACGACGACGCCAGCGAATTTTTTTCTTTCAAATTAGACAAGTTTTGCATTTTCAGTCAAGATTTCGAGGTGTAACGTTTGGGAAATCCTGTGTTCCTTCAAAATTTTGGCTTAAAATGCAATGTTTGCTTAATTTGAAAGAAAAAGTCGTTGTCTTCCTTTTTTTCAGCCCTCAGTTTAAAGTTTTTTAGGAACATAAATCTATTAAATTTCTATAAAATCTTCTCTTTTTTGTTCCTTTTTTTCAGCCCTCGGTTTAAACAAAGTACAAAAATTTCGCATGCTTTTAATAAAAAATTTCAAAATGGCATTTTTTTATTCTTATAAGTATTTACACACGACTATTTTGAATGTATGGTGCTACTTGTAGAACTTAAACTAATGCAGAAATTCTGGCTCTCTTTTCTGTTGATGCTCTCATCCTTCGCTTTGGCCTTAGGTATCTTCTCTGTTTTGTTCCTTTTTTCAGCCCTCGGTTAAACTGCTTTTAGTTTTAGTTCTTTTCGACCCCGAAACGGTACCTTTTCTGCCCCAAAAGGCTCTTTTCCTATCTGCTTAACTTCTCTGTTTTGTTCCTTTTTTTTCAGCCCTCGGTTTTAAAGTTGGATTTTTCCAAAGTACAAAAATTTCGCATGCTTTTAATAAAACATTTCGAAATGGCATTTTTTTATTCTTATAAGTATTTACACACGACTATTTTTTGAATGTATGCAAACGACATTCTTTCAGAAAGTACAGACAAAGGGCTTTCTTATGAGCACAAAATGAAATGCTGAATTAAATAAATGCACTGCTCAGCAGCCTGAAGAAAAAACCATACATTTCTCAAAAAGTCGCTGCGAGAATTGGGCTTTTAGCAAATTTAAGGACATTTTTCAGCAATTTGGGGACAAAATTAAATATTACCCTTTAGGCTTAGGCAAGGGTAGGCCAGTGCATGCTAGGACGGGCTCAAACGTGTGTCCCAGACTGAGCACCAAAAGGCTCAAATTTAAAAAAAGTATTCAATCACAATTTATATCCAATCTAGTGGCAGTCAAAAAAAGTTAAGATAGACCCAAATTTTTACCGATTTTCGGAGGTTCAGGGGCCTATCCCACTAATTGAAGATTGGCACTAATTGAAGATTGGGCTAATTATAAAGTGCGGTGCATAATTATACGACCACCCCCTATTTTGCGAATTTCGGGATTTTTCGAAATAATTCCTAAAATCTACTACCACCATTCGAAAAAGCGCGCTGAAAAACGGTGGTTTTGCTACAGTATCAATAAGTAGCCGATATTTTTGTAAGAAATTTTTTCAAAAATGTGAAATTTCGGCGGTGCATATTTATACGACCACTTAGAACAAAGCACTATTTTGCACTAAACAGAGCACTATAACAAAGCACTACCATCATTAACAGCTTTAGAATGTAAGCCCTGAATCTTAGCTACAATTTGATAGGTCAATCTTTATTTTTCATCATTCCGGAAAAAGTTATGACCATCAACAAAAAAGTGTCGATTTCTAGTCAAAATCAAAGTAAATCTAAGGAAAATGGTTGTTTGACCGCATAAATACTGATTTTTCTTAAAATTTTTAATATCATAATTTACCAGTTAATGCACTTTTTGGAAGCTTAATATTTTTTCTACAAAATGACATGTCAGCTTTTTCATAAGATTGTACAGGGCTGAGAAACGGACGGTTTAAATTGAAAGAAGTGAAAAACCTCTACTTTTGCTTTATTTTGAGACATTTTCACTTCTTTCAATTTAAACCGTCCGTTTCTCAGCCCTGTACAATCTTATGAAAAAGCTGACATGTCATTTTGTAGAAAAATATTAAGCTTCCAAAAAGTGCATTAACTGGTAAATTATGATATTAAAAATTTTAAGAAAAATCAGTATTTATGCGGTCAAACAACCATTTTCCTTAGATTTACTTTGATTTTGACTAGAAATCGACACTTTTTTGTTGATGGTCATAACTTTTTCCGGAATGATGAAAATAAAAGATTGACCTATCAAATTGTAGCTAAGATTCAGGGCTTACATTCTAAAGCTGTTAATGATGGTAGTGCTTTGTTATAGTGCTCTGTTTAGTGCAAAATAGTGCTTTGTTCTAAGTGGTCGTATAAATATGCACCGCCGAAATTTCACATTTTTGAAAAAATTTCTTACAAAAATATCGGCTACTTATTGATACTGTAGCAAAACCACCGTTTTTCAGCGCGCTTTTTCGAATGGTGGTAGTAGATTTTAGGAATTATTTCGAAAAATCCCGAAATTCGCAAAATAGGGGGTGGTCGTATAATTATGCACCGCACTTTAGTCGTGATGAGGGGTCAACATTTTAGGGGTCAACATTTTCTAAAAATGCAAAAATATCGATTTTTAAATGAAAAAGTACCAAATCTGATATTTTTGACCCCCATCAACTTTTTGAGCTCTACAAGATGGCTTTAACAGAAATTTGAAATTTTGTTTCTACAAAATTTTGGCAAATGTTGACCCCTGTTAACCCCTCAACATTTTTTATCCACCGATTTTCATACATCAAATTTTCATAAATAACTCGGAAAAGCTGCTTATATTTTCGTGTAGAGCTCAGAAAGTTGCCTGAAGGTCATAAACATCAAAATAAAAAAATATTGAGAAAAATATAAACATTTTTTAAAGGGCCTGACCTCTTCCTACTCGGTGGTCCCCGCCAATTCAAAAATTTTCCCTTGATCATTGGACTTCTGTACGGATTCTTCCGCTAGGTTTCTAACAAAACTAAGCCTAAAATTTGATTTCAGGCCTAGTTTTGTTAGAAACGTGGCGGAAAAATCCTTACAGAAGTCCAATGATCAAGGGAAAATTTTTGAATTGGCGGGGGACCACCGAGTAGGAAGAGGTCAGGCCCTTTAAATTTAAAAAAATGTTGACCCTAAATGTTGACCCCGACTATGATTACGGCCATTGGAAAGTGGAAAGTGGAAAGTCTTTTTCTGTCTCACTAACATTTTAGAAAATGGAAAATTTCCATGGAAAATTTCCTCTTCTGTCTAACTATTTGAAAATCGGAAAATGGAAAGTAGAAAATTGGAAAATGTTCTGTGGAAAATTGATGACTAATGGCTCTATCACAATTGTAAGTGTAAGTGTAAGTGTTAATGTAAATGTAAGTCTAAATGTGAGGTGCCTTCACAATACCGAAAACATTTACACTTACGCCTTCACAATACAAATGTAAATGAAAATTATTGACCTATCTTCACTTTTATTTTTAAAGTCAGTTTTTTACCCAACTACCGATTTTTTAAGTTTAATTTTTTAAGTTTTTATTTTTAAGTTTGAGTATAGTGGTAAAACATCGTTTTGCAGGGTATTTCTTGTTTTTTTGCAAAACTGAGTTTTGGTAAAATCAATTATTCCCAATACTCAAAAAATATCCGAGAAAACGGCATTTTGCCACTATCAAACCATCTTCAGCATGCCCGAATCAGTCCAGAAAACAAGTTTTGGAACCCAAAAACGTAAAAAAAAATTTAATCCAAGTGGACGACCACTTGGTTTTAATGGTCCACACTCTAGAAAAGGTGCCAGGTGGTTACCCTACCCACCCTGAGTCTTACTGGTCTTTTACAGAATAGTTTATAATTGTTATTCAAGAAACAATAGTGTTTGTTACCACCAGGATTTGAGCCTGCAACGTCAAACATTTGGAGTGGCGATTTACATGGAGATCCAAGTGGACCGCTCGAAAATTCAGGTGTCTATTAGGCGTGTCAACAATTTATTAATAATACTAGTTTTGGTCAATTATGTATTTGTACCCTGATTACTGGGATCGTGGCACAGAGAAAATGACTCAATTCGACTTTTCATGTAAAAATTATTTTATGGAAAATTTTCCATTTTCCATGGAAAATCGGGAAATTTGAAGTGGAAAATGGAAAGTGGAAAATATTTTAGTGAGACAGAAAATTGGAAATTTTGACCCTAGCAGCGAATACCCCCCCCCCCAACGATTTTCACCTTTTTTACTTTAGTAAAAAGATCCCAAATTTATGTTCCAGACCCCAGAAAAAATGCGTAAACTCTTTATTAGTCACAACTTCCGTACGCTGGCCTACCCCCAAGCCTAAGGGCTAAGCCTAAACTTGTTGTTTGCGAGGGTAGTTACAGCAATTTTAAAAGGTCGGATTCTTGGGGGGGGGTGGTACTATTCGCTACTAGGGCCAAAATCTTCCACTTTCCATTTCCATTTTTCGTTTTCTGAGACACAAACTTTCCATTTTCCAATTTTTCCATGGGAAATTTTCCAATCTCCAATTAGTGGATAGGCCCCAAGTGATCGGACAATGATGCAGCGCCCCAGTTTATTAAAGGTTTAATTCCCCGCGTTTTTTATGGTGAATTTTTAAATCGCGATTTTTAATATTTCTTAATCTTTTCTGTAGTGTAAAAACTTCGCATCTACATTGAAGACGATCCACTAAAATTCTGATCTGCCAATTATTATGGTCTTGCTTTAGGTTAGATAAATAGAAAAGAACATGGCAGCGAATGCTCCAGCAACTAACGGTAAATTGTAAAAACACCTTATTTTTGCAAAGAAAGATTTTAGCGCAAGTGCCAAAATCCGCAAACAGAAAATTCGAGGAAGAAAATTTTGAACTGAGAGATGAATTTGGTGCTCGAGACTTCCGGTAACCTTTTTAATTCTTGAGCTTTCCAGGTTAAAATATTCATCATTATTAGGGGTGAAATGAAATTGAAGGACGACCATGCTTCTCGGCCTCTTTGGGTCGCTCCAGATGGGCATATTTTCCTTGAGTCCTTCTCACCAGTTTACAAACATGCACAAGATTTTTTGATTGCCGTTGCCGAAGTATTTTTGGCTTCTTAGATGCAGTCCTGCTTTATGTGAAAAAATTTAGCCTGTTTCTCGGCCTGAATTTATTCATGAATACAAGCTGACTGCCTATTGTAAATTTTTTGCTTTTCCTTCACTTGATGCACTGTTTTCATTCTCTTGATTTAAGCCCTCTACGCTGCTGTTTCAATTGGCTTGCAGACAGCTGATATCATCGAGTACTTGGACAGGCTGTGTAAAACAAGTTTGCCAGTAAAAATCAGAGAACACATTGAGGTAATTTTAATTGCAAGGTGTGCAAGAAACTGGGCCACTTTTGTATGCCGGTTTTCATGTTTCGTTTGTGACTGACATCGTGACCATTTTCGCGTATTATAACTCCTTATGATTTTTTCACGACCGTTGGAAAAAATCGTAAGTAAAGTTTTTGATCTCCTAGGTCTGAGCCGAGAATTCGGAAACCGGCTGGGCAAGGACCTAGCCAATAAAAAAATTTAGATGGTGAAGTTATTTTGGCCAACTCTTTGATTACTCTTATTTATCAATGGTCATAAACTTTATAAATTGCCATTTATAGCTCTGCACCCTCAGTTACGGGAAAGTCAAATTAGTTTTGAAGCACAATCAATATTTCTGCGAAAGTCGGCAGTCAGATGTAATTCAAAAATTGCTCAAAGATCCAGGTAAGGCAATTTGTGCTGCAATCAGATTCGTCTCCGATAGCAAATTTCTTTTAAGTTATCAAGGATTGTTTGGTGGTTGAAGATGGCTGCAAATCAGTTCAAGATCTCCAAAGTGATTCGAAGGGCAAGATCGAATTCCCCGGCATGAAGTCGGTGACGGAAGCAAACGTGGATGAAAAAGGCGACATTCCTGAAGACATCGACCAATTTTACGAGAAGCTAACTGGGATGGACGATGACGAGGATGCTGAAGCAATCAAAAATTTGGAGATTTTGTAACTTTAAAGATAGCTTTGAAGCATTTAGTTTAATATTCCTCTTCTCTTTCAGGTCCTTCGAAATAAAGCAAGAATTTATTGAGACAGTCCAAAACAGATGTATGGAGCTAGATTACCCTCTCTTAGCTGAGTACGACTTCAGGTTTGTATTTGCACTGACTTTATGGTCATCCTCTTCTGCAAATTATAACACATATCTAGGAACGACAATGTTAACCCGAATCTGAATATAGACTTGAAACCCGCAACAACACTTCGGTTTGTTTTGTTTCAATACCGTTCATCTGCCTATAAGCTTTTTTCAGTCCTTATCAAGAAAAAAGTCTGCGAAAGGTAGCCCTAAAGTGTGTTTCTTTACTTTTCACCCTTCTGTTTTTTCAGATGTTTGGAAATAGCCGTGCTCGGTCTGGTGTGATTGTATTGCCATGTGGTGCTGGGAAAACACTAGTGGGTGTCACTGCCGCAACTACTATGTAACGCCACTTCTCCTGTTAAGCCTAAATCGATGGATTTTTTTCTTGTAGAAACAAGAGATGTCTAGTATTGGCCACCAGCAATGTGTCAGTGGAGCAATGGCGCACCCAATTCAAAGTTTGTTTTCAAATAATTTTGATTCTTCATTCGCAAGCTAATCTGCGATACTCTTTTTCAGTTATGGTCAACAATTCGAGATTCACAGATTATTCGTTTCACCAGGGACAACAGAGACACAATTCCTGCGGGTCAGGAAGCAAATAAGCCGGTTGTCTGTGTCAGCACTTACTCAATGGTTGCCTACACGTAAAAGTTTTTCTGCCTACCATTTCTCTTTCATGTTATGTATCATTTAGTGGAAAGAGAACATATATGGCGGAAGAGGTTATGAGATATCTCGGAAGTCATGAATGGGGATTGCTTTTACTTGACGGTATTTTTTTCAACATGTTCAAAGCTCTCTTATGTGTTTTAAGTTTTTCTCTTTTAGAAGTGCACACCATTCCCGCGAAGATGTTTAGACGGGTATTGACAATCGTCAAAGCACACTGCAAACTAGGATTAACTGCGACATTAGTGCGTGAAGACGACAAAATCGTTGATCTCAACTTTCTTATTGGACCTAAAATTTATGGTGAGATGCAACTTCTGAATCCATTAAAAAAATTTGCGTTTAGAAGCAAATTGGATGGAATTGCAGAAAGCCGGGCATGTGAGTAATGAAAACTTCGATTCAGGCTTCTGAATTTCCTACACATTCTAGATCGCGCGAGTTCAATGTGCTGAGGTTTGGTGTCCAATGACTGCAGAATTCTTCTCTTATTACTTGACCTCAAACATCGGCAGACGCCTTCTGTTAGCAGTTATGAACCCAAGCAAGTTTCGCCTTTGTCAGTATCTGATCCGATATCATGGTGACCAATTTCGTTTTTCTTGATAAAATTTATAGTGTCGTCTTTCAGAGCGAAGGAATGATAAGGTTAGACTGAAAGAAATTTTTTTGACTGAAATTAACGCTTTTTAGATTATCGTATTCTCTGACAAAGTTTTCGCGTTGAAGGAATACGGTGTTTTCAGTTCTTGGATTTTTCGGATGTTATTTATGAAGCATTTTCAGCTCTTCTGATGAACAAGCCCTATTTGTTTGGAGAGACATCACAGAATGAGCGTATGAAAGGTGGAATTACATTTTTCTGAAATTTTCATGCATTTTTGATTTTAGTCCTGAACAACTTCCAGTGTAATCCCAAAGTTAACACGATTTTCGTATCGAAGGTAACTACAGTCGAACCTCGATAATCCGCCACCCCATGGGACCGCTCCGAGGGTGGCGGATTATCGAGGTGGCGGTTTAGCCGGGTAAACTTTGTTGAGTTTCTCTGACGGCCAACCAAATCGGGCTTATCGAGGGTGGCGGTTTATCGAGGGTGGCGGTTTAGCGGGGTGGCGGATTATCGAGGTTTAACTGTATATCAAAATAATTTTTTCGTGAGCGCAATTTTTGTAAATTTAAGGTTGCTGATACTTCATTCGATTTGCCAGAAGCTAATGTACTAAGTAATTTGTCTATGTGTATTTTTCTCTCTTAACTTTTCGCTTTTTAGTTCAAATATCCGCTCATGGAGGGTCCCGTCGACAAGTATGTTATACCTAAGTCGTATAAGTCGCTTTATAAACACGTGCCGTCAATTTAGGAAGCCCAGCGTTTGGGTCGTATTTTGAGAGCAAAGAAGATGTCGGCTGAAACTTTTAATGCATTCTTCTATTCGCTGGTATCCCAGGATACAGTTGAAATGGCATACTCGCGCAAGCGTCAAAGGTTTCTAGTCAATCAAGGATATGCATATAAGGTAAATTAGCTAGCGATAATCCGCAGGGTGTGTCAAATTTATTGTTCTGCTTTTTTTAACTTTCTCATATTTTATCCGTTTCGAACTCAAAATTTATTTCAAAGTGTCTGTTCGCTTATCTACTAATTATGTATAATTATTTCTTTGTCGTATGAGGTAAAGTACGACATATTTGCTGTTAAACAGGGCTATTATTAAACTCTGGTAAGTGATAATATTTCAAGCGAGCCCCCTGTGGCTTAGAAATTACTTAGCTAGGTATGAGTAGGGATTTAAACTTTGACAAGTGCTTCGCAAAAATTTTCTCGTTCTTCTGTGAAATTAAATTCAGAGACCGCTATGTTTTAAAATTGGCCAACTTCATTGTAATACCACCCTTTACTCATATACCTCTCATTCTAGGTGGTCAACAATATGCCTGGCATGGAAAAAGAGAAGTTGGACCTTGCGACTAAAGATGAGCAGCTCAAACTTCTCAGCAAAGTCCTTCAGAGCACGGACGCAGATGTGAGAATTCGTGACAGAGAATTAATTGTCTGCAATTAATATATTTTCTTCAGGCTGAAGAAGAGGATTCAAAGGAAGAGGTTTTAGATGGAACTAAAGATTCTAAGGTTAGTAGTCCAACTTTTTGTGCGCTTTATAAGAGTTTTCTTTAATTTTTTTCACTTTTATCTATCATAGTTCTTTCAGATTAACTTTTTTATCACCTTTTTTCTTTTTAGGTGACTCGTCGAGAGGGAGACCTTGGTGGATTTTCTGGCGCAAATTCGCTGACATACACCCAGAAGCTTAGCAAAAGAAATGATGATGACAGACATCCGTTATTTAAGCGTTTCCGTCGATAAATCAAATTGTATAAGTTGTTGGTTTTTGTACAATAAAATTTGTGGTTGAAGTTAACTATCTGCTCATTTAATAAAAATTTGAACATTTAAAAAAAACCAATTTTGATGACCATCAAAAATAGGAGGGGGAAAAATTATGGCTAAATCTTTTTTAAATTTTTCACCTAACTATGATACTATCTTTTGGGCAGAACTTTTTTTGTGGCCGATAATCTCTTTCTTGGGACCGGTTTACAGCTAATTTTTATCCAGTGGTACGCCACCAATTGCCAGTGGCACACGATTGAACTGCCATTAACAGTCGATGGGAGTCAATTGGTAATTTGGTGGACTTCCACTGGCAATTTGCTGGACTTCCGCTGGATTTAATTTAGCTGTGTTTCGTTCTATTCGGTGATGAGCGATAAAGAGAACGAAACCGGCCACAAAAAAGAGATTTTCGGCCATGAAAACGTTTTGCCCCTACCTTTTTCTCTGTATGATAGCTCAAATGACTGTTTAGGATCTTTTTTTTGTTAAACAGCCAGGGGTGCGCTGAGGATCAAATTGTCACCGAGCTTGTAATTAAAAGGAGATAAAAAATTAGGTTGCACCGAGCGGTAGTCGAACTTGTTCACTCGGCGATGCGCACACAAAGTGCGATGCGCACACACCCCTCCCCCGTCTAATAGCAACAGCGTTGGACAGGATGGACTACATCAGAAAGTGCTGCTCCTAAAGAGTTCTGACATATCTATACTTGGCAGTTCCAATTGGTAGCAGGTGTGACCTGAACTCTGTTACTCTGTATTTATCGCTCATTAGACAATCAAAACAAAGAAGCGTAGGATAGCAGGATCGTTAACTCTCAACCAGCCAGTCATTCCACAATAAAAAAGCCATAAAATACTTGCGCAATATGTGCTCTCTTTACAACCACAGAGCCAAATGGGACTCTAATTTATAGTAAGAGGTATAACTTACCATTGTGAGCAGTTGATTAAAAGCTATACAGCTTAAGCTTGTGGTGCATTTCATTTCCTTGTGTTGACTAATAAAGGTGTTAACTAATAGAGACCAATCTAATAGAACTAATAGAGACCAATCTTTATTTTCTTTATGTTCTTATTTTTAATCTGCATTATTTTTGTGACCTTGCAGCCGAAGGAATTAGAGGGAGCTCCCCTTTCAGATGCTCTTCACATAGCTTGCCGACGTCAACCAGAACTTTCGATATGCAAAGCTTTAAAAAAGTAGATCAGATTTTCTAAGATCGCTATAGGGGCATGGTCACCTGTTAGAAATTTTGTCCCCGCCAATTCAATTTTTTTCTGAATCATTGGACTTCTGTATAGTTTTTTCAACTTGGTCTCTAACAAAACAAGCCCTAAATTTTAACTCAGGCATAGTTTTGTTAGAAATCAAGTTGAAAAATCCATACAGAAGTTCAATGATCCGGAAACTTTTTTGAATTGGCGGGGACAAATTCAAAAACAGCTGACCGTGCCTCTTTTAAAAATCCACTTTTTAATTTTTTTTTTCAAATTTTCTAATTTTTTAAAACAATTTTGGGTTCTTTTGCATTATCGAGACTACCTGGTTTTACTATCCCGATAGCATAAATGACAGTAAAACCAGGTAGTCTCGATAATGCATAAGAACCCAATTTTGTTGTAGTTATTTTTTGGACCCTAAACTAAATTAGTCGGTCTCTTTTTTGCTACATTCAACCTTCTCTATAAGCTATACCCTCAGGACCGGTCCCAGCTGTATCTTATAGAGAAGTGTAGCTTATAGAGGGGGTATATTATCCAGAACATACGCCCCTTGAGACCAGACCCAGGTGTAGCTTATAAAGAGTGTAGCTTAGAGTGAAGTTTGACTGCACTGATAAATTTTTTGTGGTCCATGAAGCCTTGAAGATCTTCAATAATTATACAGTTCTCTAACAAATGACCATCTTGAAAAATGTTATTTGGCAATGAAAATATACATGGAGGTTGATACAGACTATATCGACCACGAAAACTTGACTGACATACGACTCGATACACATTGTGACTCGATACACCAACTCGATACACCGGGTCTTGAGTTCGACTCCCGCCGATTGTTATTTTTATATTTTGACATTTTTTTATTCATTTGTATCAATATTCATCACTTCTAACCATACCTGCACCAGCGCCAGCGCCGGCGCTGTTTTTAAAAATGCCTGGCGGCGCCGCCAGGCGCCGGCGCCAAAATTTTTTGGAGCCTGGCGCCGGCTCTGGCGCTGGCGGCGATTTTTTTTAGACGTTGGCGCCGGCGATGGCGCTGGCGCCGGGTGGTGGAACAGCCAAGTGGTTGAACAGCCTTCTAATTTCGGCTTTGGAACTGTCATGCTCAGAAAACCTATTGGAGCGGGTGAAACGGAGCAAATAACAAGATTTTTTAAGGAAATATCTAACGAAAATCTGGAAATTGAACGTGATTCTGGTGATTTTGGAAAGCTCATTCAAAGGTTATGCAAAAATACTTGACTGAAATTCAAATTTTTGTAAAAAAAATTTATAGATCTATCCATCAACTTCTAAGCTAGCATTTGATATACCGTATTTACTGTGTTAAGTCCCCATGGGGAGTTATTTTTCAACCTCTAAAAAATCGAAAAATTTTGAGGTCGATTTTGAGATTTTTGGGTGCTCAAACAAAAACAGAAAAGTGTAATCAGGTAAACTCACGGCAACTAAGAAAACGCAAAAAACACATTTGCGAAATGTTCGCTCTAGGCTGAGATATAAGGTCCGTAGGGTGGGGACTTATTAGAGGGTGGAGAGTTATTAGAGGGTGGGGAGTTAATACAGTAAATACGGTACTGCCAAAAACATTTTTTATGGCGCTGGCGCCGAAATTTTCGACTGGCGCTGGCGGCGAAAATTTGACAACCTAGCGCCGGCGCTGGCGGTGCCGCCGGCGCCGGCGCTGTTTTTAAAAATGCCCGGCGGCGCCGCCAGGCGCCGGCGCCGAAATTTTTTTGAGCGTGCAGGTATGCTTCTAACTATATATTTACTTTGATAATGGCTAAACATTCAGAAAGCAGCTTACATTATGCGATGCCGCTGGATACCCTATTTCTTATTTATCACTTGGTTTTCTCTTTAGAGTCTGGCAAAAGAGCCTACGAATAAGTACACAATCGAGAGAATCGCTCAGAATTGTCTCTAAAGTATGTGCGCGCATATTCCATGCGCATATTTTATTCTCAATGCCCCTATGTCCCCGAAGAGGGTAACCTTTAGAGTTTGCTCGGAATCGATATTTGGACCGGAACCGGAATTTTAGTTTTGTGAAAACCGGAATCGGAACCGGAATTTGATTTTTGTAGAAACCGGAACCGGAATTTCACTTTTGCCGAGACCAAAACCGGAGCCAAAAAAGAAAGTTTTCGAAAAAAAATCGCTGCTGTTCACATGATTTTTTGTATATATTGATATTTAACACGAAAAGTTAGTTCGAAAGTTGAAAAAGTGCGTAAAAAATCAGCCGTGCAAGAGCAAAATTATGATACAGTTTGGCTCGGAATTGATATTTGGACCGGAACCGGAATTTTAGTTTTGTGAAAACCGGAACCGGAATTACATTTTTTTGCGCGACCGGAACCGGAATCCAAAAAAAAAGACCGGAATTCCGGGCCAATTCTAGTAACCTTGTAACATTTTTTTAATTGATGCCCTTACGAATTTTGTATATTTTTAGCCGTTTTGTAGTTTCAGAACACATTTGAGACCGTCCTAACGCGCGCTGGCCTACCCTTTGCCTAAGGCTTTGCCTAAATTATAAAAAGACAATAAAATAGCCTGAAATTTTGTTGAAGGCGCAAGCTCTGTATGAAATCTCAGAAGGTGCCAAACACCCTAATGACGATGAGAATCAAGGATTCAGAGACGCAAAAAGATATTGAAGCCCATCACACATCGAAAAAAAATGACAAAACGTCAAAATAACACTAGACGAAGGTCAAACTCGAGACCCCTGTATCGAGTTTTCGTATCGAGTCGCAACTGTATCGAGTTGGTCTATCGAGTCACAATGCGTATCGAGTCATCGTTATACCCGCAAACTTAATTAAAAAACACCATTTTTTAGTAAAGATTAATTTCGAAAGGTTCATCCAAAACGCACATTTTAAACCAACTTATAAAATTAAAAAAGTGGTCTGCTTGTGAGCGACACAGAAAAAGGGACAAAAAAGAAAAATAGAAAGAAAAAAATACGAATTAAAAAAAATTCTTATTCGTCCTTATTAATGTTTTTGAAGTTTTCCGCCAAGTGTAAAAGGATCCCAAGTCATTAGTAGCAGATGTGATGGAAAACAAGTAAAAACGGATCTGTTCCAAAAAATTGCTGGTCCCACCCCTTTTTCTTGTTGTTCTCAGGCGACCCCCTTTAACTGATTACGGACTTGTTATCACGCGCCTTATTACAGGGAAGTTCCAATAGTACCACCTCCACTGCCAATTCACCCCGAGTCCCTCTATCCAGAGAAGAAGAAAGAAATCTTCGCACACTTGCTTCTCAAACACAATCTTTCAAGAACCCGTTTGATGAACGTGACAATGTGCTCAAAGAAAAGGAGAATGCCGATGAAGACTTGGTCGAGTTTTCATCCCAAGAAAAATTGACCAAAGACGGGAGTAAACCACAAGGAACTAAACAAAACACTACTACTGGGGGTGATAAGCTAGACAAGCAGGTGGTCGAAGAATATTGTGGCAAATACAGTGAAAACTATGCCTTTTACTGTTTGGATGTGGTGGCTGGTGCGGAAAGCAGTGGAGGAATTGACAAAACAGCTACTGCTGGACTGAAAGACCACCTGGAAAAGTTTTGCCCCAGCTACGACGACAATTGCCCACAGGAGGCAGCAAAACTGTAAGACAACACAAATAATATGTGAAATATTTCTTAAATAACAGTTTTTTTTTTAGCAAATCTTCTTTCGATTCGAAAGCTGGTCCAGAAGTATCTAAACAGGCCAAATCAACTAATGAGAAAGAGTCCTCCTTTTTGTTCCCAAAAGAGACTTCAACCTCGAGTCCAACGTTGCTGGCTCCATCAGAAATAAGTTCCTCTGGATCACCTGCTGCTTCTTTTCCCGATCTCTTGGTGGGTATATTTTAATTTTTAAGTTTTTTTTAGATATTCATTTCATATTTAATTTAATTATTATAGAACAAAACGGAAAAAATGCCCCCTTTTGGCGAAAAAGTGCCCCCTTTTCTTTTAATTAAAAGAATGAAAAGGGGGCACATTTTCGCAAAAAGAGGGCACTTTTATGCCAAAAGGGGGCATTTTTACGTATCGTCCACCAATATATCATATTCATTTAAAAATACCGTATTTCCTCTATTAGGCCCACATGCTCTAATAAGCCCACACCCCCTACTTTGAAGACCTACATCTCGGCATGGAGAAAACATTTGCAAAGCTGTTTATTGCATTTTCTTAACCCACGAGCTTCACCGATTCCCCTTTTTAGATTTTGGGTTTTCAGCCAAAGATCTCGAGATTGACTTCAAATTTTTCCAATTTGGGTGGGGAGGTGTTGAAAAATAAACCCACATGTAAGCCGATTAGAGGAAACACGGTATATATAATCTTAAATTTTTATCTTTTTTGAACGCAGCGGCCTTTTTCGAAATTCGAATTGGCGGGGGACACTCTTTTATTTCCGAAATTCTCAAATTGATGTTTGAATTTTTGGCCCTGGTTTACATACGGGGGTTTTTTTTGCCTTGGTCCCCCCCCCTATGGTTTTTTCAATTATTTTAAATTTTATAGCGCGGTTCGTACTATGCTAATGAATGTTATCGAGGAAATCGATATAGAGTCTATTCGGCTAAAGTATTTGTTTGATTACACAGCGGAAGACGCTATCGATTTTCTGGCAAATACGAAGTACGATAAAAAAGACAAAAAACATCCCGTATGTAAACTAGGGCCGAATTTTTTATGAATGAAGTTTTAGAAGTTAGAAAGTGGGGAGCTGTATAGGAAAACCGCTGTATAGAAAGTTACTTACTTATCGAATTTAGAAATAGCCCCAGTAAATTATAGTTTCCCTCTCTCAATATCGTTTTAATGTTTTTATAAAAGATTTAGACCACCTTAATAAAAAGTCTAATTTCTATAACATTTTTGACATAATATAGATTACTTGAATAACTTGCAGAAAAGCAGCATTGAAGAGGAGAAGTTGAAAGAGCTGAAGAAGCGTCGGCCATGCACTCCCGATTGTAATAGGCGAATTTGGAAGCACTGTACAGCAGAGTGCAAGTTGGTTAACTATCTTTATATTTTTTTCTATACCCTATATACCAGGGTTGCAGCTGACATCTGATATCTGATTACCTGACTTTTTTCGACATCTGATATCTGATTCTGATTTTTTTTTAAATCAGCTGCATGATACATTATTTGCTTTTATTTCTGGTATTTTATAAATATATTTTTGAAAAAATATCGTTTTCCTTTCACCGCAATGTATTTATTTCACAGCGTCTGTCATCAGTTTCATCGAAATTGTTTAGATTTGACTATTCCATCACAAGAACTCCAGTTTGAGCTTAAATTGTGTCATGTTAAAGTTTAATTCGAGTAACTATTGAACATTAAAAACGACGACCTAGTACCTTAACAAACATGATCCTAAACATTAATTTCACCCAATTTAAACTGGGAGCTTACCCAATTTAAACTTCAAAAGTAGGTCAGTTACCAGGCGGAACCGAACTTTTGCATCAGTGATGGACCTCCACAGCCTTACCCACTAGGCTACCACGTCGTTTTAAATATTAGAGGTTATGCATGGGCTGTATACCAGTATGACTGTTTCTACAATCCTAATTTTTATAGAGTTTCTACCAAAAGTTATTATTTTGTTATGATTAGAAAGCAATTCAAGTTCAAATAGCACTATAAAAACAATAGTTAGTGTAACTGCGTAAAAAGGGTTGTAAAAAGGGACCGGTAAAAAAGGGCCAGTCAAAAATGGTTGTGTAAGGTACACTGTCGATTCGCCTCCAGGACAATTCGCCTCCGGGCCAATTCGCCCCCGGGCCAATTCGCCTCCGATTACATTTTTATTTCTTAATCAGTCTGTCCATTCACTCCATGAACAATAAGCTAATTCTTAGTTTGTATTTTTGCAGTTAAGGCAGTGCTCCCGATCGTACTAATTAATAAGATTTGTACTTATTTTGTAATTTTGTGCTTATTCGTACTTATTTTCTGAATCGACGCCTTAAATGTAAGAAAACACTTCGAATGTCCAAAATTTCGCCTGCGCCGCATTTTTCATTTTCTCGAAAAGGACGAATTCCATGCTCACTGCATTCCGTACAAAGACTAAATCAATTTGGCTTCCATGGGAAAAGATGGCTAGCCCCGGGAAAGGTCATTGAAAGAGTTGTGAAGCTAGGAGATTTGTTGACTGTGCTCTTGTCGTCTGCTGAAACATCGACTGCACCGAAGCTGAGGAGATGGCGAAAGAAGTCGCGCTTGAAATCGCAAAAATTAATGAGCTCTTCAACTAAGTGGCAAAAGTCAATCGAATGCTGCGCCGAATTCCTGATGAAGTTTTTAATGTGGATCCAGCGAAGAACAAGTCGCAGATTTAGATTTAGTCAAAGTGAACCCTCGATTTAACGACACCCTCGATTTAACGGTACCCCGGGCCCGGTCCCTCGGGTGCCGTTAAATCGAGGGTTGACTGTACAAACTTGTCAGCATCGTACTCTTCATTCAGCTGGCTATTGCGTTTGTGGAGCAAGTCTTCTCTTTGTGCAAGTCGCTGTGGACAGATGCAAGGAATTCTCTAAAGGTGGAAATGCTCAAAGCTCCTCTCCAAGTGCATGTGAATTTCAATATCAATCGCGCCGGGTCTCTTATCGGCTTATGAAAAACGAGGACTTCGAAAAAAAATTGAATTTTTCTGTTTTTTGCTGTTTTTGAGCAGTGTGTTTTGCTCTGTTTTTCGCTCAAAAATAGCAAAAAACAAAACGAATTGAACAGAAAATTCGAGGTAGGAGATACAGTGAACCCTCGATTAAACGGCACCCTAGGGACCGGGCCCGGGTGCCGTTAAATCGAGGGTTCACTTTGACTAAATCTTAGTCAATGCCGACCAAATTGGTCTATTTTTGGGTGCCGTTTAATTGAGGGGCCGTTAAATCGAGGGTTGACTGTTTATGGGAAAGCAAAACTGTTTCCATTGTTTTATTTCTTTTAATGTGGTATCTTTATTGAGAAAAAAGTGTTTAAAGCTGATTTTCGCGTGCTTTAGAAAATGTGCTTTTTTTCGGTGTCAAAATCTTATTTTTTTAGAAAATGTACTTATTTTCGAAAATTTTCACGGGAGCCCTGAGTTAAGGTAATGTTGTAGTTGTATTGCAATCGGAGAATGCTGCTTTTTGTTCACAATAACTTGCCGTGTTTGAATAATTGTTAAATTTTTGAATAAAAAAGTTGCCTATTTCTGATATCTGATTTCTGATATCTGATTATCTGACTTTTTTTGACATATTATATCTGATATCTGGTTCTGATTTTTTTTTTCACAGTCAGCCGCAACCCTGCTATATACTGTATTAGTCGGTCCAGGCCACTTATTTTTTGACCTCTCTAAAAACAGAAAAATTTGCGTCAACAGATTTGCAAAATATTAATTCCAGGCTGAGTTATATAATGTAGGCCCTCGAGAAAGGCCGTATATTAGAGAGGGGGCGATCGATACAGTATACGGTGTATCCACTAATTAACGCGCCGCGCGTTCATTTTTTGGATCCCCGAAAATCGAAAAAATTTGAGGTCGACCTTGATATTTTTGGGCAAAAATTCAAAATCCAAAAAGCAGAATCGGTAGAGCTCACGGGACTTGAAAAAATGCAAAAAGAACAAAGCGAAAAAAAAATTCTGCTCCGAGATAAACCATCAAAGTCAGGGGGCGCTTTTATAAGAGGAAATACGGTATACGGTAAATGGATTGACTGCGAAAATTCTAAATTAAGTTAATTAAATTTTGATAAATACTTAGGTGTGACTACAGTTATCCAGCAGTCCAACGATTTTGCAATCCCCCTCCACTCCCATTCTTTCTCAATACTTGTCGACTATGGTACGAGGGTTGTCCCAAATACGAGGGCTACCACTATGCCAGTCAGTTTGTCTACTCCAAAGCGGAAAAGGGAAAAGTACTGCGTAAGTATTCCTAGTCTATACCAACTGAATTCCCCAACATTCGTTTTGTAGCTGGACGACCAGCACCCACTCAGGCCATTGCCCCTTACGGCCCAATAGATGCTGGTCGACTTGGTAAACCCACTGCCAGGGCCGCAGATGATCCTCGTCCTTCCGCAAGCGCTCTTCTCAGTGCTATCAGGCACAGCAAACACGAAGAACACACTGGACACAACAGATCGCAACACACAGTAATTTAGTTGACGAGAAATTCTGACACCGGATTCAAGCTCAGCATACTCGATTTACTTTGAAAAGTTTTTTTGCAAAAAATTATTGTGTGTCAAATTCAATGTTGCAAAATTTAAGACTATTCTTTCAATTAGAACATAAAAAATAATTTCTAGAAAAAATAGTATAAAATTTTTATCCGCGAGATTTCTTTGGAAAACCTGTAGTTTACACTCCGTATCATATTTACCAGTGAACTTTATATTAGTAAGTAAATATAAATGCCGTATTTTTCATAATGAGCCTCCATCCTAAATTAAAAAAAGGCATTTGTGGCGTTATGTTTTTGACCCATTTTGAATACTTCTTTCAGGCAAGTTACTACTCTTTTTGTAGCTAATTACACTGGCTACAAAATAGGTGCCAACTTGCGTGAGAGAAGTCCTCAAAAATTTGGTCAAAAACACAACCCCAAGGGATGGGGCCTAATTAGGAAAAAAAACGGTAATAATGAATTGTAATTCGAAATTGAAGTACAGTAAATCTTCTAATTATCGCCCATCCATTCAAAATCGTGTTTCTCAATAAAATTTTGATCAACATCTTGCATATCTCTTCCGGGAAAGTTACGACCCATTTGGTAACTGATTTCACTGGTTACAAAATAGGTGGTGAACTGTCTGAGAGAAGTCTTCAAAAAGTGCGTCAAAACACAATGACAAGAACGTGATTTTGGGTGGTGACAATTATTAGAGGGTCTACGATACTTAAAATTTATTTTCA
Organism: Ditylenchus dipsaci; assembly: GCA_004194705.1. Classification (NCBI taxonomy): domain Eukaryota; kingdom Metazoa; phylum Nematoda; class Chromadorea; order Rhabditida; family Anguinidae; genus Ditylenchus; species Ditylenchus dipsaci. Next base: position 200,051 of record SADC01001285.1, on the reverse strand, counting down.
TTGCTTTCTTAAACTCTTTTATCCAGCCTGCCCACTCTTCCTCTTCCAATAATGACGACAAAAAGGCGTGGTTCCAGTCGGTTGATGATGAGCGTATAACCAAAGCCCTGCGCCAACTATCCCCCAGAACAGAGCCGCCCAAGTCCCCATCATCCCAAGTGACAGTGGCTTGGCTGCTTCCAGAACTATCCAAGATTTTGATGCATACACAGACACCAAAGGAGTGCTTCACAGGCCAAGATCCACCTCCCCCTTCACCAAACCAGGCTTGTGGGAGGCTAACCCTGCTGATCCACACAACCGAGATCACGCCAACAAATGGTGGTATGCTCCTTCGTCAGTTGGAGGTTAAATAATTTCATAGCTTAAGGTTTTTTTGGTGGGGAGTCTATTCGACAGACGGTGAATTAAAAACCCAGATAATTCATCATAGGAAATTCAACAACTGCATATTCAAAAAGCGGATAATTCAACAGTGGACAATTCAAAAAGTGGATAATTCAACAGAGTAATATTCACCAATCGGATAATTCAACAGTTGCATATTCAGAAGTTGGATAATTCAACAGAAAAATTTCGGCCTAATCGGGAAATTACACCGAATACTGACGTTTTTGCAAAAAAAATTGGTGAAATGTCTTATTGATGAATTTTATTCTGATGAATTATCCGGTTCTTGATTTATTTATTGTTGAATTATCCGACTGTTGAATATTACTCTGTTGAATTATCCGCTTCCGAATTATCTGTTGATGAATACCGTATTTTCTCTATTAATGAACCCTCTCTAATAATGAACCCCCCCCCCCTCGATTTTTTGACTAGGATTTCAGAGTTAGGGCCATTTTTGATTTACAATTTCAACATTTTTGAAGGGTTGAAAAATAATGCACCCGGGTGCGTTAATAGAGAAAATACGGTAATCCTCTGTTGAATTATCCGCTTTTTGAATATGCAGTTGTTGAATTTTCCTCTGATGAATTATCCGGGTTTTTAATTTACCGTCTGTCGAATAGACCCCCCGCCGTTTTTCTGTATTTCCTTGACACAGCTGCTTATCTCCCGTCAAAATGATCACTAGGCTATATTGGCCCGATAATTCATTAGAAACTCTGATTTCTAAAATGTAGATGTCATCCAGAGACATGTTTTTGGTTCTTCATTAATGGGAAAAATTCGACATTACTAGTTTACACACCCCATCCACAAACCCGAGCTACCGTATTTGCTCTCATAATCCACCTCCCCAAAAGTGAAAAAATGCACCTAAAATATATTTATTATTTCATTCTTTTAAAATCTGATTTTTTCTTTATCAAATTGGCTTTTTTCACGGTTATGGGTAAAAATCCCCCCGCAAAAATCCCCCAAGCAAAAATCCCCCACAAAAATCCCCCACAAAAATCCCCCCAGCACAAATCCCCCAGAATAGAAATTGAAATTAAATGGACATTTATTCACGGACTCGGACTTAAAATAAGCAAATTATTGTCAATATTATCAATTTGTTAATCAAAATTGGACCCTAAACACGGTTTGATAATACCAAAATATCGGTTTTGCTATTCGGAATCCCGCATCGAGCTAGAAAAATACCTTAACTACCTGAGGGTACCTGAGGCTACCATGTAAGCATCTTAACCGATGCTGGCAGCAAACACCAATTTTTCTAACCAAACAGCTTCAAAATTCCTATTTCGGTTACTTTAGCATAGCAACAACCTATAATTCAACTTCCCCAAGAATTGGTAGTAGGGCATCTTAATAGTTGTACTGAAATGGTAGAACTTAGGTGGTGGAACTTGGGTAGTACTACCACGGCAGTGATACTCACCTATTAATATCCAGTTATCAGGTATACAGGTGGCTTTACCTAGTTGGTTAGGATATCCACATAGGAGTTAAGGTCCTTTAGGCATTGCGAGTTAACTTTATACTTAAAGTATTGTGAGTAAAACCAATGACTATACTACACCCTCCAGGCAATAAAGCCATTACCTCGTTTCATGCTTGGGTACTCCGGTTTACATCGGCACTGGGACGTCTTTAACTATAAAATAGTGTTCATGACATGATTTTGGTTAGAATACCGTGGTTTTGAAATACATTTGCTTAGATACATTTGCCTCACTTCAATTTTTATTCTGGGGGGATTTTTGTGGGGGGATTTTTGCTGGGGGATTTTTACCCATAACCTTTTTCACTTACAAAGTCTTCATGGAATTTGGACGACTGGTTTTTTTGCCAATCATCATACCGCCGCAAGTACGATAATTGGATAATACAGGGCATTTTAAGAATTTTGGCTAATGTTGTTTCGGCCACAATTTTTTTAGTCCCAACATAATTTTCTTTTCGTTTTTGAGCCGATTGGAATTTACAGAATTTTCAAATTCGGACTACAAAAAAGTTGTGGCTAAAACAAAATTGGCCAGAATTCTTGAAATACCCTTTTTATACAAGTGGCGTCAAAAATTTGTCAAAAACCATTTTGATAGTATAGGAAAGCCTGCATTTTTGAGGTAACTATAACTAATTTTACAGCTGATTGGCTGAGTGGACAAGTCACTTGGGTGAGAATATTTAATTTAATTAGTCTAAAATGTTTAAAAAATTGTTTATTCAGGGTGGTCATTGGGCAGTACCAGCTGCAGGAGTGGGAGGAACCGCCGGATATTCAGCTATCCATTTCCCAACTGTGGGAACTTTCTTGAACATAGCCGATGATTACGATTAAATTTGGTTTTGTCTAAGCATTTGTCTGACACGGGAAAGGCACGACCCGGGTGTGGCCTATTAAAAAACGTTATATACCAAAATGTAGCCCTAATTGAGCTAGTTAAGGAACCGTTCGCAGAATCTGCTATGGATCAATCTACGGTGAGAAATAATCTTTTTAAAATTACAAAAAAATTGTGTTGACATATAAGTCAAGAACAACCCTTTTCAAACATGTGAGTTGGTGGCCGTGTGGATGAGTGGTGCGGCGCCGAACCTATTTCTTTTTTTTTCGGGAAAGGTTCGACTCCAGTCGCGTGCACGTCTTTTTTATTTTCGGTTTTTTTAAAGCTTCACTTTCCTACACAAAATGACACGGGGAGAACAATAAAAATATTTTTAACGTCGTCGGATTTGTAATACACATTGTGAACGGTATATATTATATATATACGGTATAATCATTGTCATTAATTGTTCGTTGTTCGTAAATGAAATATATACCGTTCACAATGTGTATTACAAATCCGACGACGTTAAAAATATTTTTATTGTTCTCCCCGTGTCATTTTGTGTAGGAAAGTGAAGCTTTAAAAAAACCGAAAATAAAAAAGACGTGCACGCGACTGGAGTCGAACCTTTCCCGAAAAAAAAGAAATAGGTTCGGCGCCGCACCACTCATCCACACGGCCACCAACTCACATGTTTGAAAAGGGTTGTTCTTGACTTATATGTCAACACAATTTTTTTGTAATTTTAAAAAGATTATTTCTCAGCGTAGATTGATCCATAGCAGATTCTGCGAACGGTTCCTTAACTAGCTCAATTAGGGCTACATTTTGGTATATAACGTTTTTTAATAGGCCACACCCGGGTCGTGCCTTTTCCGTGTGAGTATTATAATAAAATTGTAAAATCAACAACTTTTATATGAGTATATATAACAACTTATTTCTCGACACCATCATGTTTAACCTCATCAGCACAACCAACGACAACAAAATCTTGTTTGTAAACGAATTCCATGGCATAACCATCATTGGCTAGTTGACAACTTTTGCTGCAACTGTAGACTAAAACAGTTGCCCAGTCCAGACTTTCCCCTAAACTGTCCACATCCAACAGAGACACTAGGTGGGGCATCAACTAAAATGCAATGATAAGTAAAAATTAAGATCAAAAAAGAGTGATGATTTCTAGTTTAAGGTGAGGGAGATTTTCGAAATACAAATACATACGATATTTTGAAAAGTTACTGATAAAAAAAGAAAACCACGTAAAAGAGGAACCGCTTGAGTAACACTCTCTTGGAACCCGACTTGTGCTACACCGAACAAATTGTCGACGCTAGTATTTGAAATCATTATTTCATCAGTCCATGAATCAGTAAGCGTACGCCAGTGGCCGCGTACGGCTTTTGTACAGGCCTGGGAAAAAGTGCGATCCCACGATATCCTCCTTGCAAGTCGGCGCTCTAACCATTTGAGCTATCGGGTCGTCCCTGGCCTCTTTCTTATTTCTCTGCTACCTGCCTCCCTTACAAATCTCATTTTGGTGATGAAAAATCACGGTTTGAATCAAAAAAAATAGGGAAATATGAAATTAAATAATGTGAACCCCTGCCTACCAATGCAATCGCAGCGCGTTGGATCCCTGCAACCCCCGAAATGGCGAAACCGACTCAAGCGAATGGATAGCTTAGCAGACCATACCAACTACCACATGGAAGACACATTGGTTATGTTGGGCATTGACCGTCTAACAAAACTGTGGCTAATTTAAGTAAAAATATTTAAAGGGCCATACCAGCGCGTTACACGGGCGATTTCGAATTTGGAGAAGGACGAAAAGGGGACCAGGCAAACTCAAAAAAGATCTTATTGAAATTTATATTTTTCATTTTGTAAAGAGAATGTGGTCGTGCGAGGCCATAACATTTTTTTTACAAATTGACAAATTTGTGTTTCAAAATAATGAATTCACCTGGAGCCTATAAAATTATTCAGTTTTTCATCCATTTTGCCCTACAAATATTAGTTTTTGAAAAACACCTGGAATTCAAAGTGCCTGGCTGCGCCACATAAACAGTTTGGTATTTTTTCTGGTATAGAGGAGTGGTCAGTAGCGAGGAGAGGAACGCCATTCCTACAATATCAAAAAAATTTGAAATCAATTTTTTAAACAAATAACCTTTTGTAACGCAAAATCTGTTCAGGATTGCAAGCATTGAGTTGCTGGAAACGCAAAAAAGTCAGATCTTTCACACTTTCTGTGATCGCTTCAAAGTCTTTATTGGTTATGTCACACTCCAAGCCCTGCAAATAGTTTCGTAGATAAATAGTTTTGACTTTAGAAATGAGATTATAAAATTAATGCAACACATACAGGGTATTCTTTGAGTTGTTTGATCTTGTCAGAGAGCTGCTTTTGGTCTTGCTTGCCAACTAACTCCATTTCATCATCACTTGATTCCTCCCGCGGGTCTGCTTCTTCTCTTCTGATATGAAGTTTTTCAATTAAATCCAGTGACAAATTTGTCTCCAGGTCCATTTCAATGGCGTATTCTAAATAAGACGGCTTAGTCGTGCGAATTTCAAGGCTAATCAGGAATTTTTTATTAGCTGACCGGACAGGCCCAAGAGTCTTGGTTTATCAATACTCGACTGCAATCCAAGGTTGCACTAAATTTGCGGAGTCAGGGTGTTTGGTCTGCGAAAATTGAATTCGTGCCTTTCCCAATTTTTTCATTTTTTTTTTATTTTAAGTTTATTTTTTCTAATTTATGTGAAGGCTTATGCGCGAGGTAGCCACATTAGGACTGACTCAAAAGTGTATCCCAAACTAAGAAATGGATCTAAACCCAAAAGAATAAATAAAGCCATGATTTCAAGAAAATTTCACAAAATGGGTTAAACGCCTATGCACTGAATCTACCTCTGAATATATATAGATTAGGGCCACACTCTTTCTGCTCTTTATCTTCTTGTTGTGCCAAATCTAATAATAATAAATAGTTATGCTAACTAGAGTTGTCAGGTCTGCAAAAATACCTGAAATAGGGCTTTTCCCGCAAACGTATTTGTGAGTTGAATTCCAGTCTGCTATCTGATGAGCACGTGAGCAATACCTGAAAGATAAAGTATTGTATTCATTTACTGTAAACTTTGAAGAGATTCAAATTATTATTACCATTGACTAGTACATCTACTACACTTTTTCGTTGCTTTGCAACCGCACAGCCCACAAAGTACGGCATAAGTGGATAAATTGTGGTAGGGATCAGGAACCTTCAAAAACAGTTAGTTATAGAACAATGCAAAAGTATTTGATTAATTGCCTCTTACATCACCAGCCACCCAAGGATTCAAGGGTGCTTCTGAGCTGTAGAAATCATTGATACGTGGCAATTGACACCTAGTATCCATGTGTTGCTGCATTTATTGGGTCGTAGCCTTTAGGCCCTTTTTTTCCATTTGTGGAAAAAAAAGGCCAAACGACTTACGTAAGTCGTTTGGCCCTTTTTTCCACTTTTTCAAATTCGCGCCTTTTATTTATTTTTATTGTTTTTGTGCTTTCATAGTCTTGGCTCCAGGTAAATTTTTCCGAGGTGTATACTCCTTCTGGTAAATTTCCCTACTGTGAATTCACCCTCTGGCCGCTAAATCCCTCTGCAAAGATTTTCAAATTAATCTTTTTTTCTTGTGAAAAATCTTATCACTTAAAATGTTTTTCTATAATCCAGCATCCGTTTTATTCGATGATTTATGCACCAACCCAACCAAATGGTCGTCCATTTGGTGAAAATATTTTCTTTATGTGTTTGGGTTTCCGAAATCTGTTTTTTGCAGTAACTCGAGCATTCTAAAGAAGGTTTGACAATATTAATTGCCATTTTCTAAGGTAATTCTGAGTTTTCTAAAATGACAGTTTGGAATTTACAAGGTATATTCAGATTATCGGAATAAGTGAAGGTAATAGCTTTTCGAAGCCGAAAAATAAGAGAGAAAAAATTGACCCAGGTGGACATCCAAATCCACCACTTGTACCCGGATATGAAGCCGGACTGAGTAGACCAACCAGTTAACTTCCTCATTTCGACCTATCTGCCTAGGTATCCACTTACTAGATGTATCCATTCTTTTCCAGGTATCTTCATCCGCCTAAACCATTTGAGCATTGGGTAACACTGCCTGGCTACTACTACCGAGGCATTTCCACCAGAATACCGTTACCTAGGTAGAACAACCTGAGCACCACCTGGTTACCCTTCGAGATACGTGATTAACGCAGAACTGGGGCTCCTGCAAGTCAAATTGCTGTTTCAGCATTATCAAACCGTGTTTGGAACACGATTATGGATAGGGTAGAATGACTTTTAGTTAGTTTCAGCTAAATCGAAAATTTTGGATTTTAGAGATGGATACCCATTTAGAGGAGGTACCAGGTGATTCCCTATCCACCCTGAGGCTTAAAAGTCTTATAAAAATTAGTTTATGACGATTATTCAAGAAAATAGTAATAAAAGAACAACAGACTGCAAAAAACCAATAAAACTAAAAAAGGCGCGTATTTAAAAAAGTGGAAAAAAGGGGCCAAACGACTTACGTAAGTCGTCTGGCCCTTTTTTTCCACAAATGGAAAAAAGGGCCAAACGCCCCTACGCCCATTTATTTACAGAGAACATATTGAACCTTAGTATGCGAAAGTTAGATGCATCATTCGGCTAAAAAAATTTGAACCAGTTTAATTAGTAAATAAGAAAATGTGGGTCAACTGCCGATAGGTTTTATTTCAGAACAAACTCAAACATGTTTCCCGAGCTATAAAAAAGTAAGAATAAATGTTAGAGTCCGTCCTTACAAGCTCCAAAGCAAAAACCAAAAAACAACAGGCGACCGAAAATTTTTGACAAAAAAATTAAACTCATCGGCAGTTGGGGCGGCAGGGAGTTGTTCCTTTACCGAAAAAATCATTTACCTTACAGCATACCGCATTCCTACAAACAAATACGAAAATAGCTCTGTGAAAGGCATTTCCAGGATCAGCTGTAACGTTGTAATTAAAGTAAGGACCGTTGTTTGAGCTGTGCTGCTACCAGTAACAAAAAATGCACAAGTGGATACCATAAAAAACAAACTTTTCTTTTAACAGGAATAAGTGCAATTTAAGATTTTCGAAATAGCAATGGCTCTCATGTAAAATGTCGAACCTGTATCAGTGCAGTATACTTGCATTAAAAAAGACAATGGATTGGTACACACCTAGAACGATAAAAAAAAACTATGCGGGATTTTGCAAGCGGCAATATTTGGCAAAAATTACCGAACAAATTAAATCAGTTGGCGAGGGCAAATTCACTGGATCAAGCCAACTAGGAAGACCACCTATTTTTCCCAGTGGCAGATACTGTCTCTTGAGTGAATACAACTAAATTTTTTATTTTCGTATTTTGATATCAGGAACACTCTCTCATACCTGATCTGGTGGAAGAGAATTAGCATATCCTAAAAAAACGCTGGTCTGACTGTTTTCACCCATTTCTCACTAAATCGAATAAAAATTCACATATGACTGAACTATTCTCAAAATTAAGACACTTCTTGACCAAAATATTAACTCAGAAAAAAGTTCTAAACAAATACCAGAATTGACCATTACGCAATTTATTGATAAAGCACAAATAATAAACAAGAAATGTACAGAGAAGTATCAATCTTTCTTTTCATTCTTCTCCACCGCGTCTTCTTGCCACGCTGTCTTGATCCAGAAAATGAGCACCACATGTACCAGGATAATAGCTTAAGTTCTAACATTATTCAAACTACTCAACAATAAATTCTAGAATAACACCTGCGATCCCTGCGTAAGTCATCGAGTCTTTGGTTTGGTAGCCGAGCAATCCTAAAATTTCTTCCCAATACCATCTAAAAAATATGTTGAGAAATGCAAACCTTCAAATAAAAACTGTTTCAATAGAAACATAGAAGCAAGCGGCAGCACGAGTATCATAAGGCTGTACGTCATCTGAAATTACTGTAGGGTAAGCAAGGAAACTGAGCATGATACACGAATAAATAAAGGTTAATCATTTTTTTGAAGCAAAAATACTCTTTTTTGTGGCTAATTTTCATTTTGCTTGGTTTTACTAATTTTTTTCATCTTTTTTTAAAAAGTGATGACACCATCATGTAGATAAAATAAAAAAATTATTCGCTTCATACTTTTAATTTTTTGTACCAAATTTTGAAAAGACGTTGTAATAAACAATACCTCATTGAAAACTAGAGTCGTAGGGCTACATGATGGTGTCATAACTTTTGAAAAAAGATAAGAAAATTTAGTAAAACCGAGCAAAATTAAAAATTAGCCACAAAAAAGAGTATTCTTGCTACAAAAAAGAGTATTTTTGCTACAAAAAAATATTTTTGCTACAAAAAAATGATTAACCAACCATAAATTAACTACCAGGTTTTTGACTGCAGAATGCACATTCTTATCGCGAATAAGTTCCATTGTGTCCATTTCAAAAATTCTAAAATATACACGTATAAGACTACGGGGTTGATTTCCAACATCAGCACAATGGAACCTCCAAATATAATAATATGGCTCTCATAATAAGAAATTTTATATGTCATCGAATAAAACATGCTCAAATAGAAGAATTTTGCTCTGCAGTCTGCAGAATTCAAGAATGATTCAAAAATAATGTTGAAAAATCACAAGGCAACCCTGAGCTAAGCCACAGTCTCTATAAGAAAAAAAAACATTCACAACATGGTCTGTCTTCAATCACGCTTTCTTCTTCTCTTGGCCTCATCGACCAATCTAGTTAATCTAGTCTCATCTACATATCTAAACCAAAATCGTGATATATACTCGATGTTATGCTGTAACATACGCTCTCCAAATGAAAAGGATCACTATAATAATAACCATGACTGCACCAAGTATGCCAGAATAAAGGGCAGCACGATCTCGTGGTAAGTGGAAGTAGTCTGTAAATGTTGTATGTTACAAGACTGTACTCCGGAAGGCTTCAAGAAAAAATACCAAGCAAAAACAAGTAACAACCATACATGACCAATAAAGGTAAAGTGAAGATTAGAAAACTGTACAGGACGAGGTTGCTCACCTGAATTTTATGTTTACTAAAAAACCAATGATAAGAGAGCAGGAAAATACAGCAATAGAGTTAGATTCCGCACCGTACATAATTTCCTCAACTTCAGAATCTGAAAAATCCAATTTTTAAAAATTCTGAAAATGAAGCCAAAAACCTCGAATAATAATGGGTGAGGAATGGAGTATGTCTTTTGTAAATTCATTGTCCACCAGGTCTTGGTCTAAAATTAAAGCTCACAAAATAGCTTAGTGACAATTAATAACCTGGTTCAGACGAGGGAGAGCATGTTTCAAGTAGATCTCCTTCGCTCTCATTTTCTGTAGACATTCTAACATGGTAACAAGCCAATTAGGGCATGTCACTAATGGTTCCAAAGACATATATCGTAAGCGGATAAGAACAGTTGATAAAAAAAGACTGTAAATAATCAATGCGTTTTATTTTCAAGCCAACAAATCACAATGGACCATTTATACAAACAAATTATGAGTAGTTGATGGCAGATAGAGAAGACGAATAACACCATCAGACACATGCTGTAGGGCCCCGATATATTCCAAAAATCCCACGGCATTGAAGAATCTTGATTCCAAATCACAGCCACGAATGTCTTCAATTCCGATCGCTTTATAGGCATCAAACAAATCTCCTAGTTCTGCAGTGTAACATTCTTTGTTGAAATTCACTAGAAGCTGATAGATTACGCACACATCCTCGTTTCGACAATTCGGGTTCTGAAAATAATAAGAAAAGATCAGAAACCACCACAAATACTACCTGTCCATTTTTGCCGCTTAGTTGTACATCGAGTTCCACTGTCGTTGAAGTCCTGAGCAAGCATTTTTGATCCTCATCTATTCCAACCAAATCCGGCAGAACAAACGACTTGAGAAAATTGCCGAAGAGATCATCCAAAAAGATAAAGACAGATTTGAACTGGTCCTCGGAAATTTTGGCCTTGTTTTCCGCAGTTTGCTTGTTTTTTAAAAAGTCAGCAGCCGTCTTTTTTGTCTTCGATTTCAGCGGAACTAAAAGATATATGAGTTTAAGGTACAGTCCCATAAAAACTACCCTACCCTCAACGACGGCGTTTTCATCATTTTCTGTTGGCGCTGACACATGCTCAATAAGATCTTCACAGGCTTCACGTTTGTCTTGCAATGCTTCGTCATTCATCAAAAATTTTGACAACAATCGAAGACGAGCCACCCATTGCTCTTTCTTCCACTTTGACGAGTTGTTCTTCAAGTGACTGAAAAATTCGCATTAATGATGAAAAAAATCTCACCGGCGTAACTTACAGGTATTCATTTTCGAAAAACTCTCCAGTCTGAATCTTGTAGTGCAGCTGCAGAAGGGATTCTAAGGAACACGTTTCACTTGATGTCTGTATTAAGCTGCTCAGTCCTCAAAATGCAACATCATTTTCTAAACTAGTTTTAAAAATGAAAAAAGTACCTTGCAATAAGTGCTCATACGATTGCAAAAGATTATGCGGATGAACATCCTACAAAATCAGAAAAATTAATTGAAATCAAAATATTCATTGAACAAAAGAACGACTTTTTTGGAAGATGCCCTGTTACCAGATCTTTTGACTACCTTTTTCTTGCTTTGCTGATATGATGTGCAGAAATTGATGAGTGCCAAAATGAAGCACTTCCTAAACTCGGTGAGCGAGTAGTTCTCCACAAGATATCGACGACGCGCCAGCAACAACAGATCTCCCGCAAACTGTATAGATGACAAATTTCCTTTGGAATTCAAAAAAAGCTCTTTTGTAATGCTGTCCGCTAAAATAGTTATGCTAGATTCGTTCCAAATTAAGGAGAGTACCTAATTGAGAAGGTGAATTAAGTTCCAGTGTCAAAACATTCAGAGAAGTGCTGCATAGTCGGCCAATTCGCTCAGAGATAGCTGCAAAGTTTGTTGTCGTGTTTATGGCCAGAAATGTGTCGATCCGACTGAAAAAAAATTACGAGTTGATAATGAAGATAAAAAGTGCTGTCTAGGTCAACGGTGGACCTTCACAAGTAAATAACTCAAACCTTCGTTTCAGGATTCCAAGAGATGTTCAATAAAGCGGTTCCGCGGAAAGCATTCGAATTGAAGAACGAATACAAACACCTTTTTATCTTGGTCCTTAATTAATGTTTATAAGATACAGTTAACATCAATCAAATCCAATAAGCATACATACCTCTGCTTCTTTGACAGCAGTGAGAGCAATATTTACCGGATTAGCGTCAGAAGGAGTCACCCATATGAACAAACAGTCATTGTGCTTGGCTTCAATATTCTTCCGTAAGAGATTCCAGCTCACGCAATGGCCTCTGACGAACAATGTTGGAACTGTGTCTGAAAACGATAGGAAGTAAAGAAAAAGTTAGTTAAAAATATCACCTTGATCTTCGAATGCCAAAAGTTTACAAATAGATTTTGAGATCGGTTCATAAAAGGTAGTAATGCATTCCTCGATAATCAAGTCAAGAGCGGCACTTAGTTTTTGGAATTCAAGGATACTTTGTTTATTCCACTTTCCGCCAAACTGCTTAGGCTTCTTGGCCTTATTCACTTTGAAACAATCTTCCATTAAATAGGCTGCTAAATTTTATATTATTATACGCAAACATACTCGAAAAATTTTAAGTTGATTTTTAAACTCAACGAAAATATGAAAATATGTTGCCAATGTGTGTGCATGAATTTAAACTAAAATATTGTTTGAAAGTAAGATTTTGGCGTTTATTTTTGCTGCAAAATCACTGAAAATTGCAAATCTTTTATACGGCTTTTACGATGACGCGAGAACGAAGACGAATTTTGTATTCACAATGACGCGAGAAGAGAAACATATCGCCCACGATATTGTTCTCGCTCTTGTCGGGATGTTCACAATGCGACAAATTTCTCGTACTTGGTCTTTTTCTCGTCGGCCTTCAAAATAGATTTGAAATGGTCGACAAGTTGTCGGACGAGTTTTGACCAAATTTCGAAACAAGTGTAATCAAATTATCCTACCTAAAATTGTGCGATGAACACGGTTGACAATACAGTCAACTCCCGATTTAGTGTACACCGGATTTAGTGTACACCTCGGTTTAGTGTACACGTGGATTGAATCATTTTGGCCAGCGGTTAAGTAAAATGACTAGAATGAACCCTCGATTTAGTGTACACTCGATTTAGTGTACACCTGGAGCCGGTCCCCAGGGTGTACACTAAATCGGGAGTTGACTGTACCAAACAGTGACTTCCTAATAGCTCTTTCACAAACGTTGGAGTTGGCGTTGGAGTTGGAGTATTTTTTTTATGAACGCGTTTTTACTCCAACTCCAAGTCCGACTCCAACTCCAACCCTTTTATAAAAAACTCCAACTCCAACGCCAACTCCGACTTTAATTCTTATTATTTATATTTTTATTATTTAATCTTATTAGTTGGAGTCGGCGTTGGAGTTGGAGTCGGCGTTGGAGTTGGAGTTGGAGTCGGCGTTGGAGTTTTTTGTGAAAAGGTCGGAGTTGGCGTTGGAGTTGGAGTAAAAAGGTGTTCATAAAAAAAATTACTCCAACTCCAATTCCAACGCCAACTCCAACGCCAACTCCAACGCCAACTCCAACGTTTGTGAAAGAGCTATAAACTAAAACCTCCTTTCGGAAAAACTTGTTCTCGTTTTCATTGTGAGCACTCCTCTCTTTCTCGTTTTCGTCCTCATTGTGAACACCCTTTCTCGTCCTCGGTCTTTTTCTCGTCGCACGGTTCTTTAGCGGCCAGTTCCCGACGCTTTATTCGCGTTATCGTCCCATCAGGTGGGCGAAAAGGATTTTTAAATGCGTTTCTGATCAAGAGTCTTACTTGGATTGATGTCTCAGGTAAGTCTTTGCGCTCGTCTCCAGCCCTTCAAGCTGAGAGCTTAGAGAGCGAGGTTGAGATACATACCGTATTTCCTCTAATAGGCGCCCCGGGCGTTTATTTTTCAAACCTCTAAAAATTTTGAAATTGTCAATCAAAAATGGTCTTAACTCTGAAATCTTAGTCAAATTAGGGGGGGGGGCGTTTATTAGAGCAGGGCGTTTATTGGAGGTAATACGGTACTTGAGAAGGATAGGCCAGACCTCCAGTTTTCAAAATGGCTAATTGACGGGAAAAGATATTTTTTCAATTTGTTGTAGTTCGGAGAATATTTTTGATTGCTTTGCCCTGCTCTAGGAACCATAAGGCGAAAAAAGCATCGGAAATTGGCCGTCAGGAACTGGCTGCTAAAAAAGGTCGAGAACTGGCCGTACTCCGTTCTCGTCCTCGCGTCGTGTTAGTTTCTTGGGGAAATTGGTAAAAAACAAAGTACGCATATACGTTTTTTATTTAAATTTTTATAATCTTATTTTCTAAAAAACTCATACGGTCTCCTCATAAAAATATTTTTCTCCGTCTCATTATTTCGCTGTTTTTAGTCGGTGCAAAACGCCAAATATTTTTCTTCATTTCAGCAGTTTTTCTGTTTTCGCGAACCGCGTAATTGGCGCAAAAGTCGTAAAGTGATTACGTTTGTGAATTCAAGGGCGCGTTACTAATAACAACGTACATAGGCTAAACGTTTGCAGTGAGTAATGTGTGGGTAAAAATTAAGCGTACAGGCTAATTGGTCGCTGCAAAACTAGTCGTTTACAAAACTGGCCGTTTACAGAATTGGTCGTCACAAAACTGGTCGTTTACAGAATTGGTCGTTTACAAAACTGGCCGTTTACAGAATTGGTCGTTTACAGAATTGGTCGTTTACAGGATTGGTCGTTTACAGGATTGGCGTTTCAAGAAGTAATCAATGAATGAACGGGTGACCTTGATATCATTAGCAACCAATACCACATCAAACATAGTGTAAGTCAAGAATAGAGCAAACAGAAATTTTCAAACCCCGGATCAACAATAAAACACAAAAATGGCCTCTTTAATTCCCGTCCACGATAACAACAATAACAAAATTTTCAATACTCAAAGCTCCCCCCTAGACTTGCAGACTCATATTCTTCATCGTCGATGTTGTCGTCCAGGTTCATCTTGGGCGTCTTTAGCTGATTCTGCTTCTAAATTGAGTGTGATGGAGATTTAATGAGATGAGGTAGAAAGACGTTGAACAATGTGATGGCAGAGAGAGAATGATTGACAGAGATGAAACTATGTTTGGCATGCTATTAACCCCAACTATGGTTACCCTAACTTGTACCCCAACTAAAGAAGTTACGCTTTTGCAAACGACCAATCCTGTAAACGACCAATTCTGTAAACGACCAATCCTGTAAACGACCAATTCTGTAAACGACCAATTCTGTAAACGACCAATTCTGTAAACGACCAGTTTTGTGACGACCAGTTCTGTGAACGACCAATTCTGTAAACGACCAATTCTGTAAACGACCAATTCTGTAAACGACCAGTTTTGTGACGACCAGTTCTGTGAACGACCAATTCTGTAAACGACCAGTTTTGTGACGACCAGTTCTGTGAACGACCAATTCTGTAAACGACCAATTCTGTAAACGACCAATTCTGTAAACGACCAGTTTTGTGACGACCAGTTCTGTGAACGACCAATTCTGTAAACGACCAATTCTGTAAACGACCAATCCTGTAAACGACCAATTCTGTAAACGACCAGTTTTGTGACGACCAATTCTGTAAACGACCAATTCTGTAAACGACCAATTCTGTAAACGACCAATCCTGTAAACGACCAATTCTGTAAACGACCAATTCTGTAAACGACCAGTTTTGTGACGACCAGTTCTGTGAACGACCAATTCTGTAAACGGCCAGTTTTGTGACGACCAGTTCTGTGAACGACCAATTCTGTAAACGGCCAGTTTTGTAAACGACCAGTTTTGCAGCGACCAATTAGCCTGTACCCAAATTAATTTATGAGGTGAAATGACTTTATCACTTCCACTGAATGTAACAACTAATAACAACTAACTGAAAGAACTAACAACCAACTAATAGCAACTAATTCTTCTCCTAGATTCTCCCTAGATAGTGGACTAAGAAGATTATTCATTTTTTTGCATGTATTGCACCAGCCATCTTTGTTTTTAGGACCATTAAAAATACCCGAAAAGCTTACTCGAAAAGAAATCCTACAGAGGCGGAAATACGGAATTTTACATATGAGAGGTTTTCGAAGCTGGCCTAGGTCTCAAACTTTATCGGTCAAATTTTCAGCCAGGCGTGGCAGTAAAAATCCGTCAGATCCCATATTCTTTTTTCAATGGCTTGCAAAAAGTATACAAATGTTATCGTAGAATTTTTTATTGTACAACAAACAAATGGACATACATTAACGAAAATAGACTACACCAACTATTCATTATGTAGACCCATTTTGAGTAGTAGAAAGTCTCCTTTTGGTAAAACAACCAAATAATATTCAAACTATATCAACAAATATTCGAAAGCTCTGCTTCAAACAAACTGCAGAAGATCTGCTGTTAGACCAGCTCCAATTGCAAAAAAACCTGCAAGAAATATTCTTTGTTCATTAATTTGTCTATTAGGACGACTCACCCAGTAGCACAATGCTAAATTCAATCCTATTTTAAAGGCACGTCTTGCCGGAGTCAAGTTTGCCTGAAAAAAATATTTGTGAAAATGTACAGAAAAGTTCCATCTTACTTTCCAGTCCTCCCAAAAGGTGATTGTCTAAAATGTTAGAACTCAATTTATCTTGAGTAATAGTGTGTAGTCGTTTGGTGGCTTTGTGATATATTTTAAACTTCAGATTTTTTGTTTTTTATTTTTTCAACATCTGAGGATACGGATCGCACTGACACCAACTTGGGTAGGAGCTGACTCTGTTCCAGTGCGAAAATGTTGGGACTGCAGGGCCGCTGCATGTAATTTTAAACCGGCCTTGAGATTTTTATGAATTTAAATTTTTTGGTACAAAGCGACTACTTTTTTGGGTTAAAATAGTCTTGGTCGGTATCAGGATTCCGAATCCCGTGCAGGGATGAGAATTTCGGTCTAACTAGGCCTTTTTCCTTAATAGCCGGGATTCCCAAAATAGGCCTGCAAAATTTGAGTTAGGCCTAGTCCTAACTAGACCTTTTTCAGGCCTAGGTCTTTTCGGTCTAATTAGGCCTTTTTTAGGCCTATTTTTTGGCGGGAATTTGAAATAATTTTATTTTTCAAAGAATTTTTTTGTGCTTTGTGATAAGGATAATACTTTTTTCCGGCCCAAATCCACGCTTTTTTTCAAATTGTTCGTTGCTCAAGGCTAGGTTATTACGATTGGCATGATTATTTGGACTAATTTCCGTAGTTCCTCTACTAATTCAACCTGTTTTTTTACAGTCAATATGTCTATATAGTATTTGGACTATGTCCGTCAGGTTTTTGACTACAAAGTTTGTTCGCAGCATAAGTGGCCTTAGAGCTAATTTTTTTTAGCTAATCTTTGACGCACGATTGTCTGGAGATGTGCCCTTCTCGAAAGTGCGAAACCATACTCCCACACCCCAGCGAGCTATGTGCCTTGGAAGTAAATAATATTTTTTGCTAGACAGAAAAATTAAAAAAAATTAAATTTTGAATTAGGACCTTTAGTTTTTGGTACCAAGATGTGCTCTATCCACCTGAAGGATACACCAACCACCTGAAGGTTTATAACTGCCTACAATATAACTTAACTTCCTTTAGGGTGACCTATCTATACAGAGGGTACACCAATCATCTGTAGAGTACCTAAACTGCCTAGAAGCATCGTAAACTGATCAGCGCTACTTCACCTGGAGGATACCCAAGTGGTAAAACATGCTCTAACTGCCTGGAAGCTTTTCTAACCGCCTGGAGGGTACCTGTCCTGCCTGGACAGTGCCCTAATCAACTGGACTGGATTAAGCCCCAAAAAGATACACTAACTATCTAGATGTTACACGGGATGTACACTGGATGTTATAATCTGCTTGAAATGAACTAGCTGCTATGTGCCGTGATTACGGTAAGGCTCAGCTTGCCGGCTCGATCAGGGCCATTACCGGAGGTATAATGGACCTGGATATTGTGTCAGACAGTAACCTTAACCACTCTGAGGGTATATAGACTCCGTGGAAAGTACTGGACACTGGCTCAAGATTCGCGGAAAATTTGCGCTGAGTGTGGGCACCGACGCCAAATGAGTAAATACGTCAATAGCTGAAAAGAAAATTTTGATGTCGGTGTCAATGTCTCATATGGCGAGATTCTGACGGTGGGTACTAGCGCTAAGTGCTGACACCAACCATATACAAAACGGCTCTGGACACCGGCACCGGAAAATTGTCAAATTTTGCCTGGCAACCGATCAACTATTGGCTGTGATGATATAAAAAGAGTATTCTCTCCCTCTAATTTACACGCTACATAATGTACTCTTCAGTTACTACTCCTGCACGATTTCGACTTTATTGCTTTTCTAACAAGGCGATGCCATGCCCCTTTCAGGTCTCTTAGTCAGGTAAATGTCTCGTTCAAATTACACTTTTGCTTCATACAGCTTTCAAGCAAGCTGATTATGTGTGAAAGGTCATGTGAACTAAAGTATTTAACTGCAGTGAAAACTTCAAATTATCTCTAATGGAATTGACTAAAAACCACGCATTTAATCAAACATCCTCTTATTCAAGGGTATTAGAAAACAAGAACAAAATGAGCAAGAGAATACACCACAAATCGCGCTTGATTATCAATTACAGTCGAGTCTCGATTTAACGATCACCCGATTTAACGATCACCTTCAATTTAACGATCACCTGGATCGGTCCCTTCAATAATAAATTCCGTCAAATTACCCCTCGATTCAACGATCACTCTCGATTTAACGATCACCTGGGTCGGTCCCAGGGTGATCGTTAAATCGAGACTCGACTGTAGTGAGAAAATCTAGCCAGTGGTTCGAAAATTCGAAAATCTGATTATTTGCTTATGCTGTGTTCAGTGTGGTAAATCCACCGGTGGATCCACCCATGGGCGTAGCCAGGGGGGGGGCTGAGGGGTTATAGCCACCCCCCCTCGTCAGGTTTTTCGAAAAAAATTGTTAATTAAAACACTATAAAACTCGAAAACGGTGTAGGGAAAATGACCTCTCCGGGTGCTTTAGCACCGCCCCCCCCCCCGTCAGATTTTTCTGGCTACGCCTCTGGATCCACCGGTGGTGGTGGGAAATTTTGGGTAGCCACCGGTGGCGGTGGGTGGCTGCCAACAAATTACAACGCTAGAGTGAAGAAAAGAAATAAACAGGGAACCCGTGAATCTGACAATGACAAAATCATTGATTGGTTTTGGTTTGCTTTAATACCTGAATAAGCAAAATTACAGATGAATATTAACTGAAAAAAAGAAAACAGGTTGAATTAGTAGAGGAACTACGGAAATTAGTCCAAACAATCATGCCAATCCTAGTTACCTAGCCTTGAGCAACGAACAATTTGAAAAAAAGCGTGGATTTGGGCCGGAAAAAAGTATTATCCTTATCACAAAGCAAAAAAATATCGTTGAAAAATAAAATTATTTCAAATTCCCGCCAAAAAAATAGGCCTAAAAAAGGCCTAAAATAGGCCTAGTTAGACCGAAAAGGCCTAGGCCTGAAAAAGGCCTAGTTAGGACTAGGCCTAACTCAAATTTTCGCAGGCCTATTTTAGGCCTCAAAATAGGCCTAAAATAGGCCTAAATAGGCCTAGTTAGACCGAAATTCTCATCCCTGATCCCGTGTAGCTTCTGTGTCTAATTACTCATCATAGCTCAAATGTATGTTAAAGTTTTAAAATTTACTCCGGCTAGCACCGGCGGCAACAGGTGCCACTGTAAGAATTTTTCACACCTGGTGCCTGTACAAAATTTTGGTAATTTTCAACATGTGTCTAAATGCACGCTGGTCTACCCACGTTAAAGTTTAAAAAAAACACATTTTAAAGGACTATGCTCACGGTGGTCTGGTGGTCCCTCGCCAATGCAAAATTTTTTCCTAATCATTAACCTTCTGTTTGGATTTTTCAACTTTGTTTCTAACAAAACCTTACCTAAAAGCAAATTCTAGACTTTTTTTGTTAGAAACCAAGTTAAAAAATCCTCACAGAAAGTCAATGATAAAGAAAAAAGTTTGAATTGGCAGGGGCCACCATGCCACCGTGAGCATGGTCCTTTAAATAAATAAAAAACCAATCAAGGCTTTATTTTAAAAAATGTCACAAGAACCAAAGATCGCCTTTATGTACTAAACAACAATATTGAGAGCAAAATTACCTGGAAAAGTGGTGGGTAGACCAAGGCACAGAGTGTTCCACTGGTCACACCAACCAAGGGAATCAAATGTTCCAGTTTTGGGATAAGGATTGCCTGAACAATTTTGTTATTGTTTATCCCAAAAACTGTGATAAAAGTCAGGAACAGTACCATAAAGTAAGTGACAAGCACCCAAAAGCAGCGAAAGCCCTGCAAAGTACTACTAGTATGACAGCTACTACTGACAAACATTGGAAATCCACCTTGTCAACAAGGGTGAGAGGCACATTTGGGAATCTAATTTGGAACTTCCGGCGAAAACCTTTGAAGAACATGTCAAAAACCACATACCTAAATAAAAAGCTATAAAAGTATCAAAAAATTTTGGGCATACATAGCAATGGAATGTCCCAGTATGGACTGGATCATCAAGAACACATTGACCACTGAGTAAAACCTGACGAAAAATTTGTAATAAACTTAGAATTGCAACAAAAAATTATAATCAATGCTACCCTGTCTTGGGCACATTAACAGTAATTGTGGACTTTATATCGTTTCCAAAGCCATTGTAGCCGTAGAAACCGATGGCCATCATAAAACCTTGAATAATGAAAAAGATTTAATTAAGCAAAAATGTATTATAATTTTGGGTGATTTTAGGGATTTTTAAAATTAAAACCTACTGTGCAAAGTATCCTGGAATGATTTACTTATTACACCAGACTATTTAGTAATTTTTTCAATTACATGGTTGTGGGGAGCACACCAAAGTTGTCCAGGAAGTCTTCTGGATTCTCCAGTTTGTTTTCAATAGGCAATATCTGTCACAAAAATTTTTAAATAAAAGTCGACTCTGATTAACCTATCATCCCTAAAAGTTAGTTCAATTTTTACCTCCATCTTACACGGGAGGGTGGGGAAATGACCGCGCGATTTCTGAAATATTTTTCACAAACCGGTAACTCAACAGGCGACTCGAAGACGACTCGCAGGTTCGATTCACTCTGCATGCAATTTATTTATTTTCCCGACAGTCACATTTAGCAGTGTAACTTATTTGCATTCAGAAAAAAATTCAAGTTTCTTATGATTTTATTGACTGCCGAGAAAATAAAAAGTTGCATGCAGAGAGGAATAGAACCTGGGTACTGGACGTTTGACCGTTCACCAAATTGACCGTCAGCATTTTCGAACCGATTTTTAGATCTAATTTTCTTTTCAATTTCTAAAAGTATTTTTACCAAATTGTAGCCCTGAATGTCAGCTACATTTTGGTACTGAAATTTCTAAAAAAATAAAGAAAATTTAGATCTAAACGTCAAAAAGCGCTCACTCTCACACTTTTCGATCACCGCAAAACGCAGAGTGAGCGCTTTTTGACGTTTAGATCTAAATTTTCTTTATTTTTTTAGAAATTTCAGTACCAAAATGTAGCTGACATTCAGGGCTACAATTTGGTAAAAATACTTTTAGAAATTGAAAAGAAAATTAGATCTAAAATAGTTCCAAAATGCTGACGGTCAATTTGGTGAACGGTCAAACGTCCAGTACCCATAGAACCTGCGACTCTAAAAGGTAACACACAAATCAAGACAACTGTTAGTAGGGGTAGTAATTGCCCTGTATTTTAGAGAGTCTGATTTTAAACTGTTCACATGTTCAAAAAAACCATTGCGCATTAAAGGAGCATGCTTTCCTGTTGATAAGTCAATTGTTGATATTTGAATTCCGGGGACAAAATCCTACACTATGGTTTTGGCACGAATTGTTTTTTGAATGCAAGCAATTTTTGTTTCAAACATTCTTTTTGAATTTTTTTGATCACGTCAAACCCAGCAATTGTGGGCACAGCAAAAAGTATGAGCACTCACTGATCTGTAGCTTTTAGCCGCATCGGATTCCGAGGTTGAGCATGAGTCAGACCTCTTCGGAGTGTCGCGGACTTTGAGTTTTGGTTTCGCTGAGCCTTTGGCTCGGCCTTCAATCTGTGGGTGAGTGTTCACTGTGTAAAACGGAAATGCCGGAGCAAGTCAAATACCTCTCTTCATACCGACTCTTCTTGAATTTTCTTGGTATTTATTATGGAAGTTGGTGATTAAAATGGTTGGTGATGAAAAAAAATTGTAAGGCCGAGCCAAAGGCTCAGCGAATCCAAAACTCAAAGTCAACGACACTCCGAAGAGGTCTGACTCACGCTCAACCTCGGGATCCGATCCGGCTAAATGTTACAGGTCAGTGAGTACTCATACTTTTTACTGTGCCCACAATTGCTGGGTTTGACTTGATAAAAAAATTCAAAAAGAATGTTTGAAACAAAAATTGCTTGCATTCAAAAAACAATTCGTGCCAAAACCATAGTGTAGGATTTTGTCCCCGGAATTCAAATATCATCAATTGATTTATCAACAGGAAAGCATGCTTTTTTAAAGTTTGGGCAAAAACTCTCGCGGCTGGCATAATAAAGTAATGGTTTTTTCACCGTTTGTAAAAAATAACTCAGAAATTGCACGGTCATTTTCCTGCCCTCCCTTGTTAGACTAATTCAAAAATGCAGGATCATAGCAATTTTTCGGGCTTTATTGACCAACCAGTAAAAAGCTTCAAAATGGAGATAACATCTTTATGGACCTCTGGGTCGAACGAATTTTTAGGGGTGACTAGTTAGGTAGATTATATTTACCATAGTTTGGCCTTCAAATGCGTACATGGACATGCCAATAAAACTGTAAAAAAATAAGTAGATAAGACCATATGTACAACTAATCCTACATGATAGTGCTGGTGAAGTTGGTGTAAGAAGGCAGGGTTTCCCATTGACTAGGTTGTTGGATGGTGTATTGCATGATAACACCTTCATATACATTAAATATATATCATTAATTATCCGGTCAAATAATTTACCGTTCCCATGAGGAAAAATACAGAAGAGATCATAGCAAAAATGCTGATAACCTAAAATTTACCTTCCTTTCTTTAAATTAATAACTTTTCAAAATAAATAAACTAGCCCTCATCTCAGTGAACATATTTGTGCCCAAAATAAATATGGTAGCTATAGAGGCCATTATGATTGTCTTGAAGTGTTCAGAACCACCAACAAAATCTCCAAGCAAATGGACCATATTATCTGATATGAACAAGATTGCCACTGAGCACATCCCCAACTAGAGCAAGTTTGTATAGTTAGAGCAAAAACACCAAAAAAACCGGAAAGGCGAGAATTCTGCAAGAGCCGATTCCCCAGATGGATTTTTATATTCGACATTCCTGCTAGGCAAAAACAGATTCTGAAGAATTTAAAATTTGACCGTAAAATTTAAATTGTATGAGAGTTGATATGCAAACCGACCATGCTGTACACCAATGCTATCTTAGAATTTGGGCGACGGTCATTTTGTCCCCTGTCCTTTTCGTCCCAAAAGCCGCCAATTTGAAATTTTCAAACAGGTTCAGATCCATGTGGTAGCAGACACTTTTTCTTGAATGACAGTCATATATTTGTATTTATAAGACCCGTGAGCCTCAGGATGATAGTGTAATCCCCTGGTACCTCCTCTAAATGGGCATCCACCTCCAGAATCCGAAATATTGGATTTAATTGAAAGTAACTAAAAATTATTGTACCTATCCATAATTGGTTTCTGAACACGGTTTTATAATGCTAAAACATCAGGAACCCCAGTTCTGGAGTTTTTTTCCTATGAATAGATTTCTATCCTGTAGGGAATCCACGTGATAGTATGAAGGTTGTAGTGCCGAGAAAGTAGTACTTAGTGGTAGTAATAAGGCAGTGACTATGAATCGGTACTCAGGTGGAAGTGCCTGGGTGGTGGTAGATAGTAATTTCTAGTTAGTGGTACCTAAAGGGCAGTACTTATTCGACAATACCCAGATTATTTATTAAACTATTTTTGCAAAGCATCTGACCATGCTAGCAGCTGGATCATTCGGATCTGCCATGCACCAACTAAACCAAGTGGTCGTCCACTTGGATCGAATTTTTTTACGCTATTGGGAAATCCAAAACTTGTTTTTCGCACTAATTCAAGCATTCTAAACATGGTATGACAGTGCTAAAATTACGTTTTGCAAGATTTACGAAAACTGTGAAAATACCGTCAAAACGTAGTTTTACTACTGTCAAACCATCTTTAGAATGCTCGAATAGGTACAGAAATTAGGTTTTGGAACCCGAAAACGAAAAAAAAAATTTTTTTGATCCAAATAGACGACTGCTTGGTTTTGTCGGTACATTTGGCATCCAGCAAAACTGCGGTTGGTTCATAGAAAAATATTCAAAATATTCACCCACCCGAGTGATAATTACCCAAGGATTTTGGTTGATGGAAATCTCAATTTGTTTCTAACAAACTTGACTTCCTAGACGATTTTAAGTCAATAAAGAGGTTTGTTATGAATTTGAACTAAATTTTGATTTTCAGGCTATCCAGGTGTATATACACCTGACCAGGAGGTACCCACCCTATTTATAGAGTTGGGGTGGGTAAAATTACAATTTTGGTCCTAAAAACCCAATTCCTGACACAATTTTAAGTTAGAAAAAGTGTTTACTATCCCCAGATTTGAACCTGTTTGAAAATTTCAAATTGGCGGTTTTTGGGGACGAAATGACCTAGTGCCTAGAATTTAGTGTTTACCTAGCAGGGACGTCATAAAAATAAAAAAAATCCGCGAAACTATCATCCTCGGAATTAGCTTCATTGGAATTTTTGCCTTTTCAATAAACCTACTTGGTAGAACAGAATGGTCACATTGACCACGTACCTGAACACACGAATGTATTACATTTTGTTACACATCTTAAATTACATGATCGCTTTGCTGTAAGTCCTAAAAAATAATTCGAAATTATTATTTTGGATAAATACACTCCATCAAAAACCTAAGAAGAGGTGAAGCGCTGTAATCACACACCCGTTTCTGAAACAAAAATATTTTTGCACAAAAATTACATTTAAGTTTAAAACCAACCGCGAAGTGGCCATAGTCTAGACTAGAAACACCTGACCTAAACTCTTGCCATTGATTTGGAAATTAGTTAAAGCTATATAAAATACAGGGTGTCGCAAAATTACGCGTGCATTTTTGAAAATTTTTGCGAGGTAGCTCCTTGCCCGGTCGATTTCCGTCTTTCGGAACCATACCCGCGGAAATCTCCACATTTATAGGGTTTAGGAGCATAAACACAATATAATTGCAGATTAACACACAACAAAATTTATTGACATGAAATTACAGCATCATAAACAATATTTGATAAAAAAAAATTCAAAGAAATTTCAAACAACTTTTCAAAAATGCACGCGTAATTTTGCGACACCCTGTAGTGGCTCCTACTTCTTGGCCAAGTGCTGGGAAGAGCGCACCAGAATGTGGTTGCCTAAAGCATCAAAAAAATCCGTAAAAAGCTTAAAACTCAATAATTTACTTACCATACCAGTTAAAGCCAGCGATGGCAATAGTCAAAACAAGAGCCGTCTTAAATTTTACGTCTTTAGTTACAATTTTTAATTTAGTTTTGTACTTTCAAACGTATTTTAGCACTTTTGAAGGGGCATGCCCACGCTAATAAGTCCACCCGGGCACCACTTTTTCTTATGGAGACAAAAAATTAAATTTGAATTTGGACGGTTGAAAAATATTTTTGAGACGGGATCATGTCCGTGATCTTTAGAAATAAGTTACTTTGTCTAAAAGTTTAAAAAAACTGACCCATTTTCCAGCCAGGCTCCAGGCAAAAGGTAGAGAAAAGCAGCCAGCATTGAACATGGATTTACTCAGAGTCAACACCGCGCGATGTGGTCTATACGTTACTTTAATCAACTACCCGAATGACAGGTTATATACCCTTTTTTCTCTATTAATCTCCCCGGCGTATTTTTGACCCTGAAAAATCTTTCAATCATCAGTCCGAAATGTCCTGGAAAGTGGCGGAATGGATGATTGGGCGATTGATAGAGAAAATACGGTATACTAGCCACTCACGAAATAACATCTCCTTGGCGACGATCAGGTCTTATCAGTGATCTGCCGTCATCAACTGTCACTGTTTCTTCAGTCATATTTGGATGTGGGGGAAAAACAAGGTGGTTGATAGGTGTGTGACTGTTACGCAAGCAAGTCCATTGTTACTGAGAAAGGTAGAATAAAGGGTATAATTTTAGCATATTAGTACCCCCAAAATGTCTCTAAATAATGTTTTTTCGATGATATAACTGGTCTAACACACCTAAAAGATATTTTAATTCAGGAAAGAGTCCTTTTTGGCCAAAAAATTCAACCAAAATTCGACTTTTTTGCCTTGGGGAACCAGGGTAATAAGGATAGGTAAATATACCCAAAGTACCAAAATAATCATAAAAAGACCCAAAAGACAGAATTTGAACATGATTTTGTTGACTTGGACCTACAGCGTGAAGAAACTCTGGTATGCATGCTTTTTCATGCATCCAGATGATGTAGTTTTTTTATTTTCCCGTTCCTTATTTGGCTTCTCACATCATATAGTTGAGGTTTAGGGCTATCAAATGAGCTATTGACTGAGTAAAAACTGCTTCAAAAACTCGGCTAAAATTTTAAGAATCCGCCCAAGAATCCTGACTCAAATTTGAGTGCGGATGCTTGGGCGGAGTCTTTCTTTTAAACTCAATTTTTTAATAACATTTACTTGATTGATAGCTCATTTGGTAGCCCTGAATCTTAGCTACAAAATTGGCACCAACAGATTTTTTTTTAAGTAAAAAAATTATGACCATTTCCCTGTGACAAATCTGATTTAGCATCCGCAAACAGCCTCCTCATTGTGAACGTAGCTTAAGAAAACGCAAAAAACAGATTCGCAAATTTGTTTTCCTGGGCTGAGATATAGGCCATTGGCGGTGCCCGTTTATCAAAGGGTACCTTTTTATTAGAGTGAATATGGTAATTTCGAGCAGGGATCTTGATCTAAAATGCTTAAAGATACTCTTTTTGCCCAGTTCTAGTGACCGAAACTCGGTGGTATACCACAATATATTAGGGTGTCTGGCTTGGGGTTAAACATCTTTTAGGCGCTAGTTTTCCCAAAATTATTCAGTTGGTGTAGTTTTTTTATTTTCCAGTTCCTTATTTGGCTTCTCCCAAATCACCAAAAACATTATTTAGATACTTTTTGGGAGGGTTCAAAATACAATTTTTCAGAAAAAAGTCAGACATGTAAATTGAACACCAACACCTACAGCAAATTATCCATGAAATTTGAAGGGATAAAATTCCCTCAAAACACAAAGGTAAACAAAAATTCAGGTTTAAAAATCATTTATTCGATTTACATTAAATTAATTTGGATTAACAGCTATGTATACACAATTATTCATTCAAAAAGCATCTAGTGGCTGACACAAATGTAGCATGCACTTTCACTTGCTCATCAATCAACACCTAAAGCGCAAAATTAACGATTTCTACAGATATTAGTTTATTGCTTACAAAGTCGGCTACGCTGCCATAGTCCAAAGATCCCATTTTGGCTTGTATGCCTAGAGCAGTGGCTGGAAAATGAAAAAATGAGAATAAGTTGTAAATTTCAGCGAAGTCTATTATGCTAACTTCTACCGAAAATAGGGTTTTAACCATTTTTGTGTGTTTCTGGCTTTAAAACATGTATTAACATGTTTTTAGGTGGGAATTGGGAGTTGTGGATATTTCTTTCGGCTAAATTTTGACTTTTGGTCTTGAGATATTGAGGTAATAGAAGCCTCTCTCCAATTATAAGCAACCACTCCCCTGCCCCTACCTTTACGAGATGCCATTCGAGAAATAATCTCCTGCTTTTCGGAAATATTCGAAAAATACGAGACAGCCTGTATCTAGCCCTGAATCTCAGCTTTCTAGCACGGCCTCAAACTCCTATGAAACATTTCAAAGATACAAAGATTCCGGTGTTTGTATCAAGTAACTTTTTTGACCAAGTTCTCAAACTCTCAAATGTCTAAATTTTTTAACAGGAGATAGGCGGGTTGTGATTTTTTTTGCTTCTAACGCAGAATTTCATACAAAAAAGTTATGGGGAATTTGTTGCAACTTATATAATAACTAAGTGCAATTTTGAAAAACATTATAGGACACCCGAAATAGTCCAGAATTCAGTGTTTTAAGGTTTTGCCATGAAAGTGGCACTTTCTATTCCCTACCCTCCCAATACAGCTCTAATTCCCTTTGAAAAATTTCAAGATTTTTTACCTTTGGGGATCAAGGCAAACCAGATTAAACTGCATATTTAATTGTGTAAATAAATTAAATTGAAGTTGTAAAATTTCGATTTCTCAGAAAGAAAGGATTCCGCACCCATTCAGACTATGAGAAGCAAGATTTCAGAGGTCCTTTCCCCTTAAATTTTGCGCTGATTGGGGGGGGATTCTATACTGTTACCATTGGCCTCTTTTCACCTACTTCGCCAATGATTGAAGCAAAAGGGACCCGCACCATTGTGTTCAGCATGAAAATCTGGGCTAGAAGCAAAATAATCACAACTCATGTTCTCATGTTAAATATTTTACTAGACGAAAATATTTTGTTGGGCAGCTGAAATGCAGGACTCTCTATTGAAAATTTCAAAGAATTTTTATTCATACAAATAGGATACAAAAAGATCCGAGTTTTAGATAATGAAAATTAGAAAATATTGAATGAAGCTTTTTTGACAATTTCGATTAGACCAATAAAAACTACTTGTTTTCACCCTTCGAAAAAATCGATGTCTAGATAGCGCTACACGCGTTAACAAATAATCATCTGATGAATCTTTTACCTGGATTTGTGGTGGCACATTTCAGAGCTTCTTCCAAACTACACTCTACACATTTTTTGAGTGTTCGAATACAGTGCGGCATTTTTGCAACGCTGAAATTTACACGAAAAAATGATATTAACGGTTTTTTCAAAAAAAAAAGTAGCTAACCTTCCAGCTACCACACCATTTTCACGCACAGCCAAGTCGCCTGTCACATGGACATTTTCATCTCCTAGTTTATGCACTCCATCTTTTAATCCTTCAAAACTAAGATTATGCAAATTCTCATAAATTAAAAAATTGTGGGGCTCAACCAACTTACGAACCAAAATCTCCCCAACTCACAAATAACTCCAATTAAAGGAGGACAAACTTTAGGGGGGGGGGGTATTTTGACTAAAAAGTGGAATTTTTCGATCCTCAGTTAATTTAATTTTTCTTTTTAACCTCTTAATTTACATATTACATATTTGTACTTGTATTTACGCCAAACGAAATTATTACAAATCTACACGACAAAAAACACATCAGATCAAATTTTGAAATACTTTTTTTTTTCCTAAAAATTTGCTTTGATCTCAACCTTGGTCCAAACCAGGGACAACCAGAAAGCATGGCTATACTTTGAGCATGAAGTTATATATGACTATGCCTGCAAATTTGTTCGAAAAAAACATAAGTTATGAAAAAGTTTTGAAAATTTCCAAAACTCCGAACACTTTTTCATAACTTATGTTATTTTCGAACAAATTTGCAGGCATAATCATAGATAACTTCATGCTCAAAGTGTAGCCATGCATTCTGGCGTCATTTAGAGTATAAACTTATATAATATCATGTCCACTGAAGCACCGACAAAATGTAACTTCTGAAGCAGTTACAAAACTGCCAGAATGCCCCTGGTTTGGACCAAGGTTGAGATCAAGGTGAATTTTTACGAAAAAAAATTATTTCAAAATTTTGATCTGATGTGTTTTTGTCGGGTGGATTTGCGATAATTTCGTTTGACGTAAAAAATTAAGAGGTTAAAAAGAAAAATTAAATTAACTGAGGATCGAAAAATTCAATTTTCTAGTCAAAATACCCCTCCCCCCCCCTCCTTAAAGTTTGTGCTCCTTTAAATTAGATGCCCCAATCCAAATCTCTAATCAAAATATTTTTTTTGCCCTCTTTTTCGTTAATAGCAATAATCTTTTTTTTTCGATATAGGCGTTTCTCTACTTTTTCCCGTTTTTACAAATTCCATTTTCCTTGTGTTTAGGATTGATATTTCGGTACTTTCCCGTTTTGCGGTTTTTTTAAGAAAAACTTTACTTTTCGCCATTTTACTTCAAGTAATTTTTTTTAAGTTCAGTCTCGTTTGGTACCTAAGGTTCTGGTCATCATTTTTAAAAATATTTTTTTAGCATGAAGCCGTAATACGTGGCAAATTTACAATAGTTCCTAGGAACCAATGAGGAACTAAAAATTCTTGGTCCTTTTTAAGAACCGAGGGACCATTGTGAATTTCTGTCGTTTTTACCGACCTATATAAAATGGTGTTTAGTACCTTAGCTATCAAATGAGATTAAACTTTTAAAATTAACTTTAGGTTTGACTTCAGACAAAGTGACAAAAAATAGTTAAAAAAAAACCGCAAAAAGTTGAGACTAGCAGTGCTTTTTCTGTCTTGAATTTCTATTATAAGCGCTCTGCCTGAACCAATAAAAGTTTTATGTCTAATTATTGAAAGTAGTATTAGTTTATCAATATCAGATTGAAGGCGAAACTAGTGACAACTGGAACGGTTCAAAAAAAATTCCTGGTCCTCCGCCTTAATTTTTTTTGAAACGCACCGGCATGCCTCTTGAATTTACAAAAAAAAATAAAATTATCGAAAAAGTACAATTCGAAGCTATGAATAAGTTGCCGACTTTTTTCAGTAACTGAAGTTTTGTCTGAAGGATTTTTGGGCTAGTAGAACGGTTAAGTCATTGAAATATAGATATCTACCTAGCGCCGAAATACAGTCGCTAACCAACACCAGACCACTGGGACATGTTTTTGAAGGCAATTCGAAGGGCAGTGTCACTAGTATGGATGCCATCTGCAATGATGCCATAGAAGAAGGGACAGGCTGGTGGAGCACAAGTCAACAGTCCAATCAGACCTGGTTGTCTATGGTGGAACTGAAAACAAGTAGTCTATGCGGCCTGGTGAATAATCACTTTTTAATCATGTAACAAACAGGGCACTTTTTATAAAATAGTAGAATATAAAATTTATTTGATTTTTTGCGGCAATTCAAATAGAATTTTGATAAAAGAGGAAATGAGCGATTTGTTTGGCGCTCAAAACAGTTTCAAACCCACTGGCTTCAAGGCGTTGAACATGTGAGTGACAAGGCGAGCTCCACCTTGCATTGCTCTTTGACCCTGAACACATTACTGCATTAATCAATTTTGGAATGCACAATTTTTTTAAATGCCGTAGAAACACACATCGTCTGGTTTTAATCAAAAAATTATAAAATAAACCGTAAATGCTCTAATAAGCCGATACTACTTAATTCAAAATCATTTTTTGGCATTGTGTTTTTGACCCACTTTTTGCACACTAATCTTATGCAGTGCTGTCCATTTGGCTCGCGCGAGCCAAATGCAAGACCTAAAATCGCATATCCTAGCGAGCCTTATGGTTCGAGCCATATGGCTCGCCTTTATTTATATATGCGAGCCAATTGGCTCGCGTACTTGTTTTCGTAAGCGAAAGCGAGCCAAACCATACGAGCCATTTGTATCGCGAACCATTTGGCTCGCAAACAAAAACGAATGGTTAGGCTCGCGCTTTTATGTGAGTTTTGAACGTCGATTTATTGTTAAAGACAAGGAAAAGGACAAATAAAGTATTACTAGCTTAATGTTTGCAGAAAAAATCAGTCAGAAAATTGAAAAATGAAAAAATAAACAAGATTTGGGCTTTATTTCAACTAAGAATATTCTCCGCAAGCCGAACCATAAGCTTATTATAAATGCGAGCCAAACGGCTCGCGTAAAGGGCTCGCAAACGAGCCAAATGCACAGCACTGCTCTTATGCGGTGGCCACAATGGAGGTGTGAAGTCGAAGTGTGAAGTTTTCGACTAGCCAGAACTAGCTTATTTCGGCTCGAAAATGCGTGATCAAAGCTTCCAACTTCCCCCTTTTGGGTCCTTTACATGAAAACCTAAATCTCGATTATTAAAAACATATAACGAAAATTTGCTGACTTCGAACTTCAGACTCTGCACTTCATACTTCCATTTAGGCTAAGTCGCTAAGCAAGTTAGCCGTCTTTTTGTAGCTCATCTCACTGGCTACAAAGGAGGGTTAACTTGCTCAAGAGTAGTCTGCAAAAACACACAATGCCAAAAAACACGATTTTAAATTAGGGGGTGTCAGTTTATACGGTAAACAGGTCTCCGAAGTATACTTATTAATCAGAAAAGGTTTACCGTATTTCCTCTAATAAGCGCCCCGGGGCGCTTATTTTTCAAATTCCCAAAAATCGGAAATTTTGGAATTCAACTTCGAGATTTTCGGGTGCTCAACCAAATTCTAAAAAGTGGAATCGGTAGAGCTCGTGGGAGTTAAGAAAACGTATCAAAACAGCTTTGCAAAATATCGCTTCTACACTGAGATCCAGACCCTCAAAGTCGAGGGTGGGGGGGGGCGCTTATTAGAGCGGGGGCGCTTATTAGAGGAAATACGGTATTATACAAAAAATTACTCAAACGTCAATGTAATTTTTAAGAGCAAATTTATATATTATTTTTGATCAAAGTGATCCAACCCAAATACTGCATACCGTATTTTCTCTAATTATAGACCCGGGTTTATAATTTTTCAACCTCCCGAAAATTGGAAAATTTCGAGGTCGATCTCGAGATTTTCGGGTGATCAACCGAAATCTAAAAACCGGCATCGGCAAAGCACCTGGGAGTTAAGAAAATGCAAAGAAGATATTTACAAAATGTTAATTCTGCGCCGAAATAACGACCCTCAAAGTCGAGGGGGGTCTATAATTAGAGACGGGTCTATAATTAGAGAAAATACGGTAACTTTATTAATACGCCCTAGCAGATTTTTATCAAATTGGGCAGATCTTGAGATTTCTAGGTGTAAAAAATAAAATCGAGAACATGATTGGTAGAGCTCGTGTTTTTTTTTGAAAAATGTTGAATGAAAAGAAGAATCCGAGAATCAAAAGGGACGCCTAAAAAAATAAAAGAAGCTGGGATTCCTATTAAAACTTTAGAGTTTTAAAGAAGTTGGAATAGCGAAGGACGTGCAGTTCGGCAAGCAGTCTCGATCTGAAAGCAATGCCATGAGCACACAAGTAGGGAAGGGTGGGGCGGGCATCAAACTTACCGTATTTACTCTATTAAACGGGCATGCCCGTTTAATTTTCAACCCTTCGTAGGGGGCCCGTTTATTAGAGAGTGCCCGTTTATTTTTCAACAAAAACTGTTTAAAATTTTTTTAGAGCGAAAAAATTACATTTCTTTGCATTAATTTTCTGCGCCTTTTTGATACAGATGACTCGTTTTTTGTGCTCTCTTTTGTCTTTTGTGCAGCCACCCCGTCAACGTGTCAAGTGATTAATTCTTTTAAATCGGTAGAGATTAGTTTGACTAGAGGGCCGCAGTAACAATCAAACTAGAAGTGGACAAAAGTGGAATATCTCTGATATCAGTTCACATATCGAAAAGCAGTTTCGAAAAAATAGACATGACAGCTCGGCTTAATATGTGTTGGTTGCACCCCCAAAAAATATGCCTTCTTCCCGCTGTTGATTTTTTGTAGATTTTGTTTGTGTGCAGAGTAGGCCACGTACTCTAGAACAAGCTCAAGTATATCTTTTGACTACAAAGAGATAATAAAAAAATTTTGTCTGTCCTAATCCACGCTGCCCTATCCCAAGTTAAAGCATAAATTGAAAAAGACTTCTAAATTTAAACACATTATTGATGACATCACTGTTATTTTGTTAATCAAAGTTGAGAAAATATGTTTATTTGAGGTGAAAACAAAATATTCTTAAGATGAAAATGAGAATTTTTCAAGAAAGATCAACAGAGACCAAGGGGACCAAGGCATATTTTTTCCGGGTCACCACCAACACATCTAGAGCCATAGCTCTAGGTTTCCTTATAAGGATTGGATTAGCCTCTAGATCGGCTATTGGAAATCAGACATAACGTTTATGCAAAAATACTTTTCAGACCCATGTGGCTACAACTATTTAGTAAAAGAATAGTACAAATTTTATCTGATGGGGATTCTGTGGAATAAAGCTTGAAAGCTAATTTCTAAGGGACATTGTGGTAGTTCAGTAAAATTGTCGGTCGTACTAAAATATGAAAATTACAAAACATATCTCAAAATATTGAGTTTGAAAAACTAACAGAAATTGTGCTAAAAATATCTCATATAGTGCAGAAAATTAGTATTTGGGGAGCCCGTTTATTAGAGAGGGCCCGTTTATTTTTCAACCCTTCCGTAGGGGGCCCGTTTATTAGAGAGAGCTTGTTTAATAGAGTAAATACGGTAAATTGACATTAACCTTCGGATCGAGGAAAGTCGGAAATAAAGTTATTTTTCTGCTTCTGCGAAGAGGATTTAATCAAAATTATATGGTATATAAACGCCGGCTGTATTGAAAATGTAAAAAATACCTCATCCAAATTGCCAGCTGAATGTCCCAGTGACACATGCACACCTTTGTCTCGAAAATATTTGATTGCATCCAGAGAACCCGGCAACTCTGGTGCTAGGGTAACGATGGCCACATCCTGTGCTGTGAATTGGCCATAGGTGTGGGCAATAGTTTGGGCTGGATTTTCTCCAAAATCAGAAACAATGTTTTGGATAGAATGACAGCCTCTTTTTTCATTGGAAATAAAAGGTCCTTCAAGGTGCAGGCCTGAAAAGAAGAAAGTTAATGTAACGCTCCAGGTACTTATTCGGCCACCCATACATACATATCTTATCCGCCCACCCATATTCTTCAAACAATGACTGAAACAATCTTCTGAACTTTTTTTTATCTATACATAAAGATCAAATAACATTTCTTACACTTTCTGCAAAAAATTCGAACTTTTAGAATTTTTTGGTCTAAATCCTCTAAAGCAAATGGTTTTTAGGGTATTTTAGGGTCATTTTTAGTGATTTATCAATTCAGGTTTAGGTGAGGGTAGGCCAGCGTATTTTCGGATGGACTCGAAAATAAGCGAAAAGAAAGCAAAACACATGTTTGAATTTGTACTAACATAAGTTGGCCTTTATTTGATAAATTACCGAAAATGAGCCTAAAACACTCCCATAAGAGCATCTGCCTTAGAATAATTGAACCCGATTTTTTAAAAAAAAGTTTTATTTTTTTCAGAAAGTGTTTAAAAATGTTTATTTTATTTTCATGTATAAAAAATAATTGAGAAGGTTATTTGAGTCATTTATTAAGAAATGAGGGGGGAGGTCTGATCCGAATAGTTACCTGCTCCCAACCCCACCGATTTTTTCACCAAAATTTTTACGTTTTATATAGTGATCAAGTTAATTATGGTGATTTAATTGACCATGATCACTTTAATCAACATATTTTCTATGGTCACTAAGAGACGGTTAACATAATTATTATGATTATTAGAATCAACATGTAAAAATTGAAGAAAAAACCGAGGTGAAAAAATCGGTGGCCCCCCCCCCAAAGTACATAAGGTCCCTATTTTTTCTTGAAAATGCCTTTGTCCTCCCTGTTCATTATAGTTATATTGATACTGTGATTATGGTGATCATAGTGATTTTCGGTTGCTAATAATTTTTCCTCTTTTTCTGGAATTGGGATCTCAAAACGGGATCCCGTCAGAATCTCTCATAATATTAGAGGCATAACAGAAGTTTGAATATTAGCCAAGGTAGAAAATACTTTGAAAGCACTCATCTTACAACTATTTTTGCCAAATCTTGAGAAGCTAAATTAAGCCAAAATTGTAAGCAATAACCTAGAATAGTTGCTGCACCACCTGAAGAAGACAACGAAGCTTTGGCTGCCAGTGGAATCAAACTCTTGTAAACATCAGGGTTTGAGCTAATCACTAAATCAACAAATAGGTATTTTCAATTTCAACTCAAACACAACAAAAAAACTTGCATGTGGGCAAAAGGCAGTGATCCCAAACTGGG
Source organism: Ditylenchus dipsaci (assembly GCA_004194705.1). Taxonomy (NCBI): domain Eukaryota; kingdom Metazoa; phylum Nematoda; class Chromadorea; order Rhabditida; family Anguinidae; genus Ditylenchus; species Ditylenchus dipsaci. Next base: position 163,961 of record SADC01001285.1, on the reverse strand, counting down.
TGAGACCAGCCGCAACTTTATGAAGTGAGTCTACAAACTGATTGGGGGCGCATGAAGTGAAGTCCACCTGGGTAAACACAGACAAATTTCAGTTTAAAAAAAGTAAACAGCTCACTCCAAAAGCACCTGAACGTGTCTACCTTTTTCAAATAGAAAGCTAGATAATTTATAATTTACCATTCACTTGAAGATCAATAAAGCCAGCAGTGAGTATTAGACCTTGACAATCCACCTCCACTTCAGGCCCTTGTTTTAATTCAAAGAAAACATGGTGGGGGTTTAGCACTTTGCCATCTAGCACCCACAAGTCTTCATTGCCAACTGGCAGTCCGTTGCGCACGAAACGGCAGTTGAAGAACTTGATGATGACACCCGTATGCACTTCTTGCAGCCAATTGTCCTTGTAGGAAATACTCTTCATTCCTGATTATTACTGTAGCATAATTTAATGTGTTAGAAATTTTGGACACTAGTAGCGAATAACCATACAACCATCCTCCAACCAACCCACCCCCCCCCCCCAATTTTCCTTATGAAATCTTACTTAAAACTACCCAAATATTAGTTCCAGACACTGGAAAAAGTGCGTGAAACATTTCTTAGCCCCGGCTAACATAAGCCGGCCGACCCCTAAAAAATTTTAGTTACAGCGATTTTAGAATCTCAAATTTTTGGTCGGGGTAGCGCTAAATTTTTACATAGTCAAGCAATAAAAAAACAATGTACAGTTGAGTCTCTATTTTATGGCACCCGTGCGGACCGGAAAATAGTGCCGTAAAATCGAGGGTGCCATAAAATCAAATTTCCTAAGTTCATTTAGTGGCCGGAGTAACTCAGATCTCTTAACCCAGAATTGCATTTTTATTAATTTCGGTGCCGTAAAATCAAGTGACGCAAAACCGAGTGTATTAATATAAATATTTTTAAGTTAACCAACTGAATTGGCCTCAGGGTGCCGTAAAATCGAGACTCGACTGTACTGTGATTCCTCAAATAATTTGGCTGTATTCAACACGGGGTATTTGTATTGGTCTTACACGTTGTTTTTTTTGTAATTTTTAGTCTTACGCAAAGGTTTAGCGGCGTGTGTTAGGACGAATTTAAACAGGAATCTAAGATTTGTTTGAGTTCGTCCTAACGAACCCTTGCCTGTACCTGAAAATCTCAAAAAAATAGGGGAATCACGGCAAAATCCCTCTTTCTTGGATAGGCTAACAATTTTTTAAAACCTAAGAATTCAAAAAAGTTTAAAGGGGGGGGGGGCTGACATTAGGGGGGGGTTGTTGAGGAATGAATTTCAAAACTTCGTGAAACCCATCATAATACAATTCTTAAATTCTTCATATAAAATATTTTAGCTTGGCATTTATCAACTCCTCCAAATGACACCCCCTTAAAGCCGAATTCGGAAGGGAAGAGATAAATCCTTATGAATAGGAATCTCATCTCTGTTTGCGCCAGAAAAAAAGTATTGTCCCTAAAAATCAAATAGTATATGAACTGAAAAAGCTATAAAAGCCAAAAAATAAGTTAGGAATAACCACACAAAAGTACAATTTATCGACTGCTCTTTTAAGAACACGTATTATTACAAAAAAGGTAGAACACCGTGATATAATTAAGTGCAGAGGTCTTATCAAAGTGACCTAATACATTGGAGTGTGTGCCGCTTTGACTTATCATACAAACACCATATTCCCAATTACAATCATCCATTTATTTGTTGGGTAAACAAACTTAGCTGATTACAACCAAAAAAGACAGGAAAGTTGAGCTATTTCCTTGAATATTTTTAATGCATCAACCATTTCGATTTTTTTGGCAGATGTAAGAAAATAGTGGAAAAGTTTAAATGAGTACAAATGATTCAAACAAGAAAGTTTAATTTTGCTCATTTTTCATTCTTTTTTGTATTTGATGTTATTACTGGATGTAAACTATACAGTCAAACCTCGATTTAGTGGCACCCCCCAAAAGTTCGTTCCCGCCTAGGGTCCGACACTTTTTTTAACCCAATTTCCAAAATATTTTATCGATCTGTTATGACAGTCTGGTCGCAAATATCGTGAGGATTCCGATTTCGCCGATCGTTTTTTGAAAAGTAAACAAATTTTTGGGTAAAAAAGTAAAACCTCGATATAGTGGCACCCCTTTTTTGAAAACAGGTGCCGCTATATCGAGGTTTACTTTTTTTAACCCAAATTTTGTTTTCTTTTCAAAAAACGATCGGTAAAATCGGAATCCTTACGATATTTGCGACCAGACTGTGCTAACAGAATCGATAAAGTATTTCGAAAATTGGTTTAAAAAAAGTGTCGGACCCTAGGCGGGAACGAACTTTTGGGGGTGCCACTAAATCGAGATTTGACTGTAATCCATGCCCAAATTGCGATCATGGTTAAAACGTTTTTGTACACTTTGATAAATTTTGCATTCTGAAAGAGCTAAGATTTTTTTGTACACTTGTACCAGTTTCGTAAAGGCAAACCCTTTAGTTGCCGTAAAAAGTAGTTTCACGTTCAAAAATTATTTTTGCGGCAAAAAACTTTTTTGACTTACCGTATTTTCTCTATTAACGCACCCGGGTTCATTATTTTTCAACCCTTCAAAAATATTGAAATTGTAAATCAAAAATGGCCCTAACTCCGAAATCCTAGTAAAAAATCGAGGGGGGGGGGGGTCATTATTAGAGAAGGGTTCATTAATAGAAAAAGTACGGTAACTTTTGTTCTTGCCGTAAAACGACTTTTCACTGCCAAAATACAATGGACGGAGCGGCAGAAAAAAAGTATTTAACGACAAAAAAGTATTTTTGTGGCAAATAAAAACATTTTAACGGGCAGAAAAACAGCTCCACTTACCAAAACGGGGTAGACTACCAAAAATCAACCCTTTTCTGGCAATCCAGATACCCTTTTAGGTTGAACTAGTGCTTGGCGGCCCTACGGGCCGCTTTATTTTTGCTGGTTCTTCAAAATCATTTTTTTAAAGACTAAAAATATTTTGAAAACTATTTTTTTAAAGCTTTAATTCTGTATAATTCGAAGCATGAAAAATATATTTTTGTCATTGTTTTTAGCTCACTCAAAAAACTTTCGATAGTCCAAGCAAATGACAGAAGAATACACATTTATTTAACACATACACGCACAACAAATTACAGATGTCTTGATCAGATAATCTCTTGATTTCTTGAGCACGGTTCACTGAAAGCAACACGAAGATTCTTTTCCTTCTCAAGAGAAAGTTCCACCGCGCGTGTCATCATTTTTTGAGCATCTCTGCAGAATCAGTTATAATTCATGAGAGCAAGATCTAATGAAAGCAATCTGTAAACAACCAAATCACAGACAAATTATAGATTCTTTACCTTTAGTAACAGTTATTCTCGTCCTTATATTTCATATCTTCTTCCTGATCCTTCAGCAGAGTTACACATCATTCAGGAAATCTTGAATCACTAAAGCGACTAATACACAACCAAATTATTGATGAATTATAGATTCTTTACCGTTCGCAAAAGCTATTTTCACAACGCAGGTCATTCTTCTTGAGCATCTCAGCAGCTACTATAAGCAATCAGTAGACAATTTAATCACAGAAGAGTTATTGATTATTTACCTTTAACGACAGATATTACCACCACTCGGGTCATCCTTTTGAAGCCTTTGACAGAGTCACCAATAATTACGCAAAGCACGAACCACTGAAACAATCAATAGACCACTGAGTCACAATAAAATAGAGAAACGATTCACATCCTTATGATTAAGACTGCCACCACGCGGGTCATCCTTCCAATATATGTGAGCAACTTCAGCAATACTTGAGGCAAGTACTGAACAATAAAAAAAATCAATACACAGAATCACAAAACATATAAACGATTAACCTTCTGAAAACTCAAGATTGATTTTGCCACCACGTGGGTAATTGTTCTTCAGTACATCAGCAGATTTAGCAATCCTTGATAAGCGCACGAATCACTAAAACAATCAATACACTACCAAATCACGAAAAAAGCATAATAATTTACATTCTCAATAGATACTGCTATAGATACTGCACCACGCGGGTCATCTTTCTTGAACACAATAACTGATGCTTGATAAGAGCGAGAAAAACTGAAAATAAACTACACTACTGAATCAAAAGTATGTGACACAGACAACCCTTTTCTTGATTTTAGGAAAGAGTCATGATACTATAATGACTTTGAGAGTGACTTACGGAAGGCAAGACGCGGTGTTGAAGAAACCAGATTTACTGAAGAACAATCTTTTAATTCTTTTTCAGATCATTTCAAGTGACTTTTCAGTCAGTTATTTTACATCCTTATATTTTTTCTTCATTTTTCACAAAAATTCTTTAAAGACTACATTTCTTGTGATTTTCTCATCCCTTTTAGATTCTGACAACTTAATTTTTATGCAGTTCCATGATCTTAACTCGTGAATAGTAAAGTTGGCCATGATAAAAACTTCTTGGCAAAGGTCTAATCCTATAAAGTCAAAGGTTTGACCTGAGACTTATTAATCGTCATTGAGAATGCTACTTTTATCGAAACTGATGCCTTTTTAGTTGGAACAGCTTTTTGTCATCGATTAAAGTTATTCTTGGGATAAATACTTCTTCGCCTATTTCATCATCATTATCTGAAATCACCAAGCATCTTAGCACATGGTCTTTTGTTTCTAGACCTGCAGTCTGGTACCGTTACATATTCCTTTATCCACATTTATATTTCTCATAACCATGATGATTGCATTTCTTTTAAGAGTTAAGCTATGTTTAGGTAGTGCTGGTATATTTATCGCATTCAATGTTTCTGGCTGAATAGATTCATTTCCATGACTCTCAGCAGTGTCTATGCTTGTGTAAATTTTTGATTCGCCCGGCAACATGCTCATACCTTTTCATTTGTTTCATCTACATCACATTCAATGCAGCCAAAATTGCTCTTTTGATAGTTTAGTGTACTGTTTATGTCAATTACTTCTTTAAATACTATATCTTCGAGCAAAATCATTTGCTAAGCAGTTATTTTCCAACTTATATTGTCAAACTCATCAGTATATGTACCGTTACCAATATCAAGTATATCTTTTGCAAATTTGACTTCGTTAGCATGAGCCCTCATATTTTCAGTAAGCTCAAATACTTCGAATTTTTTCCATAAATTTGATCTTTTGATTGAGAGATTCACCAGTTCAGATGTTCGCATATTCTTGTATCGTAGAACTTGTCGGAAGTCTCTTCTAACAGCATGATCTTGCCCCGAAAGGTATTATTCCTCATAATTTCTTGAAGCTTCTTGTCCGCTATTTCAATGCGTTTTAGGCGCCATTGGAGCTTCATCCATATAAAGACATTCGCCGCTTTAGTTTGCGCTTTGCTGGAGTTAACATCAATACTTGAGTTGGAGTCACTATTAAGCGGTACAGGTAGCCGAAAACATGTGTACTGTTCGTCCGTCAGTCAATAATCGTGCTGCTATTCCACTGAATGCTGTAATTAATCTTTCTTTTTCTGACTATTGCTAAATGATAAATAGTTTTGTATAAATATGTTTTCCCTGTCTGCTGGTCCATCAACAAAACATACATTTCTGAGTGTCTTCTAAAAGACATTTTTTACCAGCTCGTAAATTACTTTTTGCTCATTATTCATTTTTAGTGCTCCGTCTTCAGCTAACCTTTCATGTCTTTCAATATCAATTGTGTCAGAATTTGTGTAGTATTCTTTTAGATCCATTTGCTGCATTGTGGGGTAATCTTTGATAGATTTTCCTTGCTGGTTTAAAAGCTTTACAATTTCAAAATATCCTTTTCTTATCGATTCTATCTCGTCATACTTCTGTACAAAATCTTCTGACATAGGAATGCAAAATTCTTCCCACAATTTCTGAGGCTCTACTGGATTGCAATGCACCAAATTGTAACAAATAGTTCTCTGAGCTTTTTCGGAAACTTAAAACACTTTGCTTCGTCCAAACAATTTTTCCATTCATCATCGTTTTGAATCAGCCCTCTAGCTAAGCAAGCTTTTGCGAAAGTTTCGTATTCAATGCCCCTGTAAGTTTTTATCCCATTTTGACCATAAAACCATCAGGTCTTCATGATGAAGTAAAAGTAGTCTAAGATGGTATAATTCAGATTCGGATGGACTAACAGTGTACATTCTTCCAATAACATTAAAGTTCAGTTTTCTTTTTTTCCACTCACTTTTTTTGCTGTCCCAAGTAATTTTTCTGGCATTTCTCGATATTTAAACTTTTCAGATGGATTTTCCTTGTTGTATTTGAAGAAAGCTGTAAGCTTGGTATTCTTTCGCATTTTGTTTTGTAGATTAGTTTCGTCCCTCTCGTCAAAGTAAAGCACTTGTTCGTTTTCCAGATGCACTGGTAATTTTTTCTACCGAATGGCTCTTTTCTTGCAGTGGTTTTTTAAAATTCTCCAGCAAGCTTCAACCGGACTTATGTATCTTGCTTCTAAATGTTGCTTTACCTCATCGTAATTAATCTTTTTTGTTTGTTGATCTATTTCAACATATCGATAGAAGCAGCATCATAACCTTTATAAATGTACTTATAAAGATACTTTATTGATTTTATGTCAGATACCTTTTCAACGTTTATGTGGCAGTTGAATCTTTTTAGCAGGTATGCGTTATATGGTACTACATGACTGTTATCAAGTTCAGACCCCTAACAATCACAGTTCTTCCATTGTTTCTTCTTCTATATTTTGCTGCTCCATTTTCTGTTATTGTTGTAGTCTCCCTGAATTTTTTTGGAAATTTTTTAGAGCATTTTCCATTTACCATGCAAGGGCATTTTGGATTAAAGTCTCCACATGGTCCATGCATCATTTTTGTCGTAACTATTTCATACAAAATAGGGTCTTTTTCTTTATCAGGAATTTCGGCTGAAATGAATGCATCAACGTAATTTGAGTTCTCCATTTATTTTCTTTAGCCAGTGTTATCAGCAAATGGACATGAGGTAATCCTCTTTTTTGGAATTCTACTACATGTACATGTGCCACAACTTTTCCAAATATACCAACTGTTGTAATTTCATGAAGTAGTTGTTTCTTGTGTTGTGCAAATACCCTTGCTACAATTTCTGGTCTATTTTCTACTTTTTGTCCTGGTTTTAGCATTTTAAAATATCTGGATGAGTTGGATTGCAGGTCATCGTTATGAACAAATCAGGTTTTCCGTATTTTCCAACAATGCACATCGAGTCTTGAAAATTCATTGCCATATTTCGTGGTGATCCATAATAGCTCGAAGGCAAAACAATTTGTCTTCCAACTTCAGCGTTCATCTGTTCTGATTTATTCATCATAAAGTCGTTTAATCCTTTGTAACTACTTGCCTTTAGTTTGTCTTGATTCCGTCGTACATAATCTAACCTATCCCATTCAATTTTAGCATACTGGTCGACTGCCCATTGCTGATATAATTTTTCTCCTTCAAGAAGTACATTGAACTCATCTTTTCTGATTGACATCCTTGAACTCACATAGTCACACATAGTCAGTTTTTTCCCATTTTTATCTCTGATATTTATACTCCATCCTTGGTCTCCATGTGGGTAAAATATAGGATACATAAGAGCTTCTATGTTTGGATCAATTCCATTCAAGTTTTTTATCTTTTTTCTCTCTCATGAACCACAATGTTTGCTTGAGGAATGCTACCATCTGCATCACAAATAAATACAGCAGCAACCTCATTACTTGTTGGGGTATTATATCGCTTGATATCTTTATTCTCTGTGTTGAATACCATCTTGAGTTCTTTAGGTTGTTCTCCTCTTTCAATTGCTAATATTTCTTCTTCTTTTTCGATTTCACTCATCATCATGTAAGCTTTTGCATACGGGTTATGATCTCTTAGATATTTTTCGAACAAATTTAGGATGTTGATATCACATTCCGAATATGCATCTTTCCTTTTTTCCAAAGATTCACTTGTATCGATAAAGAAAAGTTGTTCATTTGTTGGCTGTTGTCCTTCATCTGGTTTTGCTGCCATATTCATGTTGTGATATACTTGCCCTGATATTCTAAAGCAAGTTGGACCTCTTGTCTTGTGTTTATACTTCATCGAACTAAGTGATGCGAAAGCAAAACAGTTGTTCAATTTTCTAATGTTTGACAAAAAATTATTTTTGAGCTCATATTCTTCTGTAAACATTCCTTTTAGAATTTGAGGGTACTCAATTTGATCTGGTTCGTGTCAAGCTTGCCATGATTGCAACAATCATTAAACGTGTTTTTTCCAGTTACTTTTTCTTCCTTGAAATGCAAAGCTTTGCAAGCTTCACAAAATGTATTGAAATCACTAAGAAGGTAAAATTCAACATTATCAGATTCCATAGCAGCTAAGCTGCAATTTTTTCCTTTTTTGGATTTTCTCAAATCTGTTCTAAGATTTTTAGCTTTCTGATGTTCTTCTTTGTCTAATGATTTACGTTTAATTTGTTTGGCTACAGTATTTTTACGTTTTAATTCTTCTTTGGTTTTTTCATTCAGTAAAATTGTCTTTATGCGTTTTGCTTCTGAATTTTGAATTTTTATTTCTTCTTTGTGTGCTGGTTAAGGGACATTCTTTTAATGCGCTTTGCTTCCGTATTTTTCCGTTTAGTTTCTTGAATGGAATCTTTGCTTCTTTTGCTTTTATTAATACTGGTTTGTGAGCACATTGTTTGTTTGGATGTGGTGCTTTTTTCTCCGGAAATAATTTCAGCAATGTCAGAATCTTCATTATTGTCGCTTTTCTTCAAAAAATAGGCACGGTTTCTCGTGCCAACCTCAATGTCATTCACGACTGTGACCAATCTATCCAATATCTTCTCCCTCTCACACGCTATGTTAAAATCTTGTTTAAGGACTATCCCGTTATTTTTCAAATACCTCTCAGAATTAATACAGACGTGGAATCCACAGTTGTAACCATCCATTTGCATATTCATTTCTTCGTTCGATGCTCCGATTATTTCAAATGTCATGTTGAGTCCACGATGCCGATTCAGATCAATTACTGCAGATAATATATTCTCCTTGACTGCAGATGCAATAGGATTCGCAAATGAGTCGTAGTACTTTATATGACTATTAAATTCATAAACAGCTAACACCCAATGACCAATTTTACCAGCTTCTCCAACAAATACCGGAATCAATGCAACTTCAAATTCATTTATGTTTCCAAAATATAAGTTACTATTGAATCCGTTTGTTCTAAACCCGTAATATGGTGAAATGACAATTGTTTTTCGTTGAACTTCCATAGAAATTAATGACAAATATGCGTAAACACATGTGTCATTCATCATTGAGGTTTTCACATTTCTTAACAATTGCACATCGCTTTCAATAATCTGCGTCTTTTCTGTGATTAAAACCATTTTCGCATTAATTTGATTTTTAATTAAAGTGGATTCTGCAAAACATGATCTATCGTCTAACTCTTTTCTCTTCTCAGTCTTTCCTCCCCCAACCATAGTGTTTCTTTCAGTATTGTTCACATTCTTTTTAAAGTTTAGTTCTGATGTGGTTTTGAGCAATTTTAAAGAGTTGTTTCTCTTTTGAAGCGGTTTTTGAGAGCCGGCACTCTTTTTAAGCAAACACGCTCTCGGCTGCTGTCCACATGTCTCGCCAGACAAACACCGAGGCAAACACCACCAATAGCTTGAGAGCGAAGGAGCATCTGGAAGAATGACACATGAACAATCACATTATCCTCTATCGACGTATCATCAATTATCGTGCAATCAACATGTATACTGGCGTACAATCGACGTGTCGATCGAGAAAAATTTTGAAATTATATCGTATATGAGGAATTCTCGGGTAGGATTTATTATACAGAATCCATTAAGTTATCAGTTTAAACATGCTATGTGATCATGACACATAAGACACTGAACATGGAATATAAAGAAAAACATGTACGAAGTGACACAGAAGACATGTGACGTCCCCTAAAACACAGGCGCATAGGGCACACAGGCAATATATATAAATTTTTATTGACGCAGCAGTACTGGCATACCACACATGATATACCACACACGAAGAAAAAAATACTTGAGACACGAAAAATGTAAAAACCACCAAACTTTATTGACAAACAAATACAGACAATGATATTACTGTGGTTTCGTGAACTTTATTCTTGAGGCATTTGACAGGAAAGCTTGCTTCAACCAAAGACCAAAAGGCAGCTACCGGTTCGAACGCTTGAATAGTGAGATTAGACGACTCCTGACATGAGCACCTGCAAATGATACGAATAAATAATGATCACAACTAATTTTAAGCAGAAAGTCGAATGATCAAAAGAATGACATGTGACACATTATCATATGGGACATTTAACATGAGAAATGAGCCATTACCAAGTCACATGAAACAGGACTGTGAGAGATGTTGTTAAAACACAACTATGAGACGAAGACATGACCATGACATGTGAAAAATTACAAGGTAACATGAGCAGTGGAAATCGAGAAGGATTAACTGTGATTCACGATAGTATGCTTGAAGTCACACTTTTTCTCAAGTGCCTCGACTTAGTTACTTTTACTTTAAGACTCAACCATAAATCACAGCACAGCCCAACCACTTAAAGTACTTACCATTATAGAAGCAGCTGGAGTGTAGCATGATTTATGCTTGAGTCAAAGTCAGATACGATTGACGAAAACAAAGCATGCTCGAGAAAAAATTAGGTAAAAATTAAAACAACAATGAGACCACATCATGATCAGTCTTACCCTCAAATACCTTTACTCATTTACTCTTCAATTTGAGACTTAATTATGAACCATAGAACAGTCCAAGTACTTCAAGTATTTACCATTATTGAAGCACTTGGATTGCAGTATGAGTCATATTTAAATCGAGAAATGTTTCAAGAAATTTTAAAAGACTCGAGCCCAAAAGTTTGTTCAAAAACAAAAAAATTCAATCCCAGTATCTGGATGATTCACAAAACCAAAACGAAACTCGACCAAAAAATCATCCGAGAGAGCCAACTGCTCAACATGCTCAAGAGATAATAATGAGCCTAGTACAATACTCTCGCTTCAAAAGACTCCTCTTGAGACCAACTTTCAAACGACAATTTTGAGACATTTTTGAGACAAAATCGGACGGACGGACACAAACTCTCTTTTAGTATATAGGATTACCTTGGCGGACCAAGGCAAAAAGTCGAATTTTGGTCGAATTTTTTTTCGGGAATCATGTATTGGCCGTAGGTGAAGGGCTCCGAATGAAAAATTCAAAAAAAAAAGACATTTGGGTAAAAAAGGACATTTTGACTATTTTTGAAGTAAAAGGGTCATTTTATCCAGTGCTTGTTGCCATTTTGAAGCGAAAAAAAAGATTTTGACTAAATATTCAAAAATAAAAAAAGGTTTGGGGTGTCAAAAAAATGAAAAAATCTTTTTAAAAAGGACGATTCGGAGCCCTGCGTAGGTGGGATTTTGGGAACCAAAATCATGTTTTACCCTATATCTTCTAATAAGGCCCCACCTTCTATTGAGACCCCACCTTCTAATAAGGCCCCACCTCTTAAGAGGTGTTGAAAAATAAGGTCCACCTTAAATAAGGCCTGATAAGGCCAAAAGGCATCTTCTTATAAGGCCCCACCTTTAAAGAGGGGTTGAAAAATAAGGCGCCATGGGCCCTTATTAGAAGATACACGGTAAGCATGTTTTCGCAGCTAAAACGTCGAAAAAAGTTGACTTTGGGCATTTTTGATTTACGCGATATAGTGTTATCCTGCCGCGGTAACTCGGTCAGATATTATGCGCGAGAAGTAAGTCGAAAATTCCAAAAATAGTTAACAAAGGATCGCAAAACCAATTTTCAAAAATTGTCAAAATCTCGAGTTTTCAGAGATCATGACTATTTTCGACCACATTTTTAAAATAAAACCGACCATTTTATTCCCATATATAACCATTTTAGCTAATAAAAAAGTTTTCGACTTTTCAAAAAATTAATTTGGGCAAAAATCGGTTAATAGAAGCTGTGGCGTTTTTTACTTTTCTACTACCCTAAATGTTGCAAGTTTCACAATAAGCTCCCTTAGACTTCACCGAAACACGCCTACCAAAACAAGCAGAAATTAATGTAGTCGAAAAACTTTTATACTCAGAATGATTGCCAGATGTTTGTGCTTATTTCAGTAGTAACTACTTTCAAGAAAAAATAAAAAGTTGGAAGATTAAATCAATGAAAATAGTGTTTCGGTGGATTTTGGTAAAATCCATCAAAAATCACCGAAACACCATTTTATTGATTTAATCTTCCAACTTTTAATTTTTCTTTAAAAAAATTAATACCGAAATGAGCACAAACATCTGGCAATCATTCTGAGTATGAATTTTTTTGGAAAAATAAATAAAATATTTCTCAATTACATCAATTTCTGGTTATTTCGGTAGACGTGTTTCGGTGAAGTCTGGGGAGCCTAATAAAAAAACGGTACCACACTTTTTCATTAAATTATCAAAATTGACCATATATATCTCACAGAGACAACTACATAAACTAAAGCTAAGAAAAATGGCTATAAGATGATAAAAAGATATAAGATGACTGATCTTTTTGTTATTTTTTTAAATCTTCTATTGCTTTTTTATTCTCTTGCCGTCTTCTTATTGATCTCTCTGCAGCAAAAAAAATTTTTGAGACAGTGCCTAGGTTTGGACGATCTAAAATATTTTGCTGTTGACCTTTTAAAATTTTGCTTTTCAACTTTTTTACCTATTTGTACAAGTTGTGGTTCGAAAGCTGCATGTGTTTCTAAAATTTTTTCAAAAGAGTGGGGAAAAGGAGACACGCAAGTTACATTAGATGATATAATATATCCTCCTCTCCAAGTCTATAATATTATTTATCAAACTAAATAAATATTTTTTATGTTAGCGGATGGGACGCTCAGCTTGAGCTGCAAAATCTCCCACTGGACGGTTTGCAGTGATGGTCATGTGGTAAATTATGCCTTATTTTTGATAGTCTTTTTGCAAGAATATTGTTTTTAAGGAATATTCCATCGGTTGTGCAAGAGGAATAGAGCCAAATGAGTGGAAATGGAAAGTCAAAAGACGATATGCCGACTTTTTTAAACTTAACAAGGAATTGCAGCCACTGGGTATTGAATTGGGACTACCTGCGAAAAAGGTGGGATTTTCGCTGGCTTGAGTATAAAATCCCCTCAGGAGACTGGTCAGGTGCCATAAATAACCGCATGCAGAATGTTCTCTATTAATTACCCACTCTTTATAAGTACTGCAAGATTAACAAAAAAGAGAAAGCACTTGTACTATACCCCAGCACCCCAGCATAGTAGTCTTCTTTTTTCGCAAAAGTCTTGAAAAGACTAGGGTTGGGTGGTTTCCGGTTTTTCAAAATGTTCGGTTAGCAACCGGGTACTAACTAGTCACTTATTGAATGTTTTCTCAAAATTTTCGGTTAGTGTGACTTACTGAGCGTCAACCATCCCTAGAAAAAAACGTTTTTATTTATATTTTAAAGTCATTTGATTGCAAAAACATTTTGGTAAAAAAAATGTTGAAAAAAATTACCTTGTTTCCCACGGCTGTTCAGCAAAAAAAAATAGGTAGTAAATGACTTTTCCCTAAACCGCAAGGTGCAGTGGTTAAAACGTTGGGTTTTGCTGTGATAACACCAGGGAAAAGATCTGGTGAGATCTGTTTAACCCCAGTCAGTTTCGACTTTTCTAATTTTTTTACAAAAAAAAATTATTAGCTTATTTATGACAAAATATAAAAGTAGACGTAAGTCATCAATATCAGATTTTCAATTTTTCCTTGAAACTTTTGAGTACCGATCAGTCTAAAGTTTACATTACGCGTCATGTACAAGGCAAAAACTCGAAAAATAATTTTCTGGTACGAAAAATGCGAAAAGTGGTATTTTTAAAGACTTTTCATGTAGAAAATTAAAGCTGAGTATTTTCGCTTTCAGAAAAATCAGATAAATTTTCTAAAGCCTTGCTCACAATGGTGGACTGTAAATTCAAGAATCCTCACTCGGAAATGGCCATAGCTATTTTTTAAAATCTCCAAAAATCATTCTTTCGAATCCATTTTGTATCTGAGATTTGAAGCTACCAGATGTGCTATTAATAAAGCTATTATGAATTAATAAATGTTGAAAAAAGTCAACCATCCTCACTCTGGCCAGAGTGAGGATTGTTGACTTTTTTCAACATTCTTCAATTTATACCTGCTCGACTAACTAACAGCAGCAAATGGATGTTCTATCATACGGTAGCCAAAATATGCCGACTTAGTCCTTCATCTAGAGAATTTTCCCCTAAACTGGGCATATTTTTGAAAGACTGGGACCTTTTTCACAAAAAGAATTAGACATTTTTTCACATTCACTGGGAACTTTTCCCAAATCAGGGCAATTTTCCGTTGGACACGAATTCAGTACAGTCAAAACTCCCATTAACATACACCCTTGGGACCGGGACTAGCCGTATTTTAATGAGAAGTGTATGTTAATGGGAAAGTATGTTAATAAGGAAATCACTATGATCAGACCAAATAAATCTTAGCCAGCCGTATGTTAATGGGGGAGTATGTTAATGGGAGTTTTGACTTTATCAGAATTAGAAGATTCTTTATAATAAGAAGACGTGATTTAGTATTAAAAACATGCTTAAAAGACCATACTTGTTGATGACAATGGAAATTTGGAAAATTCAAATGCGCACAGGACACTTTTTTTATTCCGAAGTTCTTTTTTCAATCATTGGTACTTCTCTAGTTGACATCACACCTCCAATTTTTGAATATTTTTTTTAATATATTTTTTTTCAGCTTGCTGAAATGTATGTTTGTGAGTAAAGTAATAAAATTTTTCAAATGAATTTCAAAAAAAAACCAAGAAATATTAAAAAATTGGAGGTGTGATGTCAACTAGAGAAGTACCCAATCATTTATATGTATTAAGAATAAATGGGGTATATACGTTTTCTCCTTTTTGTCCCAAATGGGAAAAATAGGAGGAAACGTATAACGCCAACTTTATACGCGCCAATTCAAATATTTTGTACGATATTTGTGGGTTTTCCAAAGGTTCTTACGTTTCTACGTGAGAAAATACGTTATGAGCTGCGCAAACAAAGACGGTTCCTAAACCTCACTCTTCACTGGCGGACACGGACAAAAATTTCCCGCGCCAAAATTTGCCCGGACCGAAATTTGCTCGCGGCGATAATTTGCCCACGGCCAAAATTTGCCCGGACATAATTTGCCCGCTACTCAAATTTTTCTAGAATGAACATTCATATGTGGAGTCTTTATTTCCTGGATTTTTTCTCTTACTTTCATTACTTTGTATGTCTATTTTGTTTTGACCAGTGCCTCATCGTCCAAAATACGAAAATGTTATTCAATGAGTATAACAAACCAGAAACGTGGTTTGATGTTACGGAAACAGGAATTTCACATTCCCTGACTACATAGCCAGGTTAGATATCTCAAGTATGGGTGGATCTCCAGCGAGTACTCTTGATGAGTTGACTCAACCTCTCTATGAATGTGGATACTTAAAAAACTCAGACTCTGAACCAACCAAACCAAGTGGTCATCCACTTAGAGCAATTTTTTCACTCTTTCGGGTTCCAGAACCTGTTTTCTGGACTAATTCATGCTGAAGATTGTTTGATGGTGGTAAAATACCGTTTTGTGGGGTATTTTTTGAGTTTTGGTAAAATCGAGTTTTAGTGAAATCAATTATTTCCCAATACTCGAAAATACCATACAAAACTGCATTCTACTATTATCAAACCATTTTCAGTATGCCCGAATTAGTCCAGAAAATATGCTTTGGAACTGAAAAAAAAACAAGAAATTTTGCTCCAAGTGGACGACCACTTGGTTTGTTTGGTTCATACTAAAGAATTTAAATTCCCGCAAAACTTTTCAAAATGCACGAATTTTAAAAGTGTGGACCGATTCGTGTGTGGACCAACTCGGTGTGGATCAATTCGCTTAACGCCCATAAATGGATATCCACCTGACCAGTAGGTACCTACTTTGGATTTTGGGGTTCGGGTGGGTGAAATCGTAGTTTTGGTCCTATTAAACAGGATTTACCACACCATTTTACGTCAAAAATAAGGGTTTGAATGTGGTATGACGACGGTGACTTTTCAAAGATAAAAGTAGAGAACAGTCAAAGCAGTCGATAAACTATATACATGTATGTTGAATGAAATAAGTTATTGAATTTTCGATAAGAGTGGCGATTTGGTGGAGAACCAGCGATTTGCCGCTGGAATGCCAATGGCAGTCCACTGGAACGGAAAAAACCGAAAACGAAACTAATAAAATCGAAACCCAACGCAGTCATTTAACTGTATAACTCATTCATGTTCATACTAGAGAAAAATTTGAGCAGCGGGCAAATTTTGTCCGGGCAAATTTCGGTCCGGGCAAATTTTGGCGCGGGCAAATTTTGTGACGTACCGCTTCACTGGGCACAAAATTCAAACGCCCGAAATTGTTTCTTTTAGCTTTTCAAGCGAATTTCGCGGGAAATTTAAAAAATCTTGGAATTTTACTAGGAAAACGAGTTTTCGACTTAAAATGGCTTCTAGTTTGCGCAGATACCCGATTCTGTAAAAATAAACACCAAGTTTGTAGAGGAAATCCGGGGCTAAATTTTTGTATATGACTCATCCTCTGAAATGCAGACCTCCGCACTCTCATGCAAAAATAGGTTGACGTAACTTTTTGCCCTATTTGACGTGAAGTCTGCACTTTCGTTTAACCTATTTTCAATATTTTATATGAAAAGATGAAAATCTGATATTTATGACGTAAGTCTACTTTTCGATTTTTCGTCGAACTAATACGTCGTTGAGGAAGGGTTTAGAGTGAGGGACTTTACAAACCACATGCAGACTTTACAAACCACATTCTCTTTAATTAGATTTTACAAAAAAAAATTTAGGAGGTGTTTTGTAGGTAAGAATGGGTGATATTTCAGAAATATTACCGGTCTTATAATTAGAATTTAGTAATCCTCACCGAAATATTTGAATTGGCGCGCACAAACTTGGTGTTATAAGTTTCCTCCTCTTTCCCCATTTGGGACAAAAAGGAGGAAACGTATACACACCGAATAAATGATCAAAAATGGCGACAGAAAAAAAGTATTTTGGCGACAGAAAAAAAGTGTTTTGGCGTCAGAAAAAAGTTTTGCCCACACTATTAGTGCCATTTTTGCTGTGTTCATTACACAAAGTTCGTGCTTAGCACTAAATTAGTCAGGGTGGCCAGATGTCCTGCTTTTTGGTTTTGAAATCTGCCTTTTGCCAGTGAAAATGCAGGAATTTTCGCACACTTTTGCATGTGTTATTTGTGTTTTTTGCATGTCAATGTACCGTATTTCCTCTAATAAGCGCGCAAATAAGCGCGCATGCGCGCTTATTTTTCAAACCCCAAAAATCTGAAAAATTTTCGGTCAATCTCGAAAATTTCGGATGCTAAACCAAAATATAAAAAAGGGGTCGGTAGAGCTCGGGAGAGTTAAGAAAATGCATTAAACAGCTTTGCAGAAAATTTTCTGTGCGCCGAGATATAGACCCTCAAAGTAGAGGGTGCGCGCTTATTAGAAGAAATACGGTAGATTAATTGTATTCTTTTGAATAATTGTATTCTTTTGTATTCCAAATTAATTGTATTTTTCGCTTTTCTTATTTCCACAAATTCTTCTAGCCGTTTTTAATTCTGCTTTTTCAGAATGTTCCCTATATTCAGTATGAATAAATATGTTCATTCCTGCTTTTTGCAGATGTTTTGTTTCAAAATCCTGCTTTTCGAGATCAACATCCTGCTTTAAAGATTTTGCATCTGGCCACCGTGATTTTAGGGCCAGAGGCACTAAATTAGTGCCACACTAATTGGTGTTTTTCGAAGTGCTTTTTAGCACTAATTTAGCACTATTTACTGAGGACCAGTGATGTAAAAATGTAAATTTTGGCACCGGCACCGCACCGGCACCGGTGCCTGGTGTCGGCACCGGTGCCGCACCGGGCCTTAAATGCGGCACCGGTGCCCAGCACATTTTTCAAGTAAAAAAGTTCAATTTTCAACGAGAATGAGTTTTGTTGTTTCAAAAAAGTTCGGCTTATACAGAAATATGAATTTTATTGAAATTGATCAGCACACGACGCTTTACGAGCAGTTGTCCAGAATGGCCTTCATGTTATTGTATTTATTGTGACACCTGATAAGAGTCTTTCTACGCTAGCTGACGTGGCAAGGGATGGCAAGGTTACGAGTGAGATTTGTGATAGCTTCGGGAACAACTAAATCAATTTATATTTTCAGTTGTTTGTTAAATCAGCTCACTTCCTTAGTTGCTTTCCGTAGTCAAAAGCATTGCATTTAATTGACTTTTTTAACTGTTTCAATGTTTTTGTTCATTTCTTCATCCAATGGGTCTGAAATGGGTTTCTCAGCCTGAGATTTTTCAAATTCAAAAAAAACCAAAGGAAAGCGAATCAGTGGCACTATTAATATAGTATTAATATATAATAAAATTGATTTATGATCAATCATTACATCGAACTATACCATTCCTTAACAAAAGCATCCAATTCTCTCACCTCTGGCTCAATACTCATTCGCTTTAATCGTTTTTGTTTGATTTGTTGTAAAAATAAATTGTTTTACTGGGGCTTACCGTATATTCTCGATTAGAAGGCCCCTCTCTAATAGAAGGCCCCTCTCTAATAGAAGGCCCCCTTGAGGACCTATATATCAGCATAGAAAAAGAAATTCGCAAATCTGTTTTTCGCGTTTTCTTAGTTAGCACGAGCTCACCTGATTCCACTTTTAAAATTTTAGTTGAGCACCCAAAAATCTCAAAATCGAAATATTTTTTTTCCGACTTTTTTAGGGTTGAAAAATAGAAGGCCCGGGCCTTCTAATAGAGAATATACGGTATATACATAATATGTCAAATTAAATATTAAGGGGGGGGACACTTCATATACGCATCGCCCAAAATCGACTGTTCTTATCCCGCTAGGTGCACATTTTTTTATTTTTTACTAAGTTTAGTGACATCTATAGTCAAAAACTATCGTGCAATCGATTTCGATCATTTCCAGCACTGCTTCGCTGTTAGCAACTGCCTCAATTTTGCGATTTCAAGCAAATGACCATCAAAATCAAAGGAAACCAGCAAAAATGATGCGTACTTAGTCTCATATAGCCTGAGCCTCCACCAATTCTATTTATTTATCAACGCTTTTAGTGACTTTCTAGAGTCAGAATTTCATGGGGAACAAGATAGAAATTTTTTCACACCAAAATCACTTCAGAAAAGCAAGGTAGCTAGCAAATGTTTGATCAGAGAAGAAATAAGTACTATTGAGGGGTAGGATTTCAGTATTATTTAGAACTGACATTTTTTGAGATTTCAATTTACATTGTTTCATACAACGTATGCTGAAAATGACGGCAAATAGCCGGGCTACATTTTGAGTGTAACGTTGCAAATGAGTGTGTAAATAAAAATTGGGAAAAAACATCAGTTCCAGGATACTATCGAAAAGTACTGGGATAGTCCTATTGAGGATTTAATCGAATTGGACATGGTTCAATGATTTTTGAATTTTAGCTAATACTTTATACTAATTTTTCATCTGTTTGATAGCTCAAAAGAAAGCCCAGAACCTTGGCTACATTTTGACACTAAACTTGTAAATAAAAGGAGAAAAAATAAAGTGTGCAGCCAGTGGTAGTCAAACCTATGACCTTGGGCGGTGCATATATGAAGTGTCCCTCTTTTACTCGAACAAAAAGTGGCATCTGCACTTCATGTTTTACTGAAATTGAAAAAAAAATATTCGAATTTTCGTTAAAAATAGGCAGCGGTGCCAGCGAAAAAATTGGCACCGGCACCGGTGCGGCACCGGTGCTTTTTCGTTGAAATTTGGCACCGGCACCAGCACCGGTGCCAGCAAAAACTTGGCACCGGCACCGGTGCACGCACCGGTGCTTTTACATCACTGCTGAGGACTTGTGCCCAAATGTAGTTCCATGATAGCCAGTTGAAACCGGGATAATTTATCGGGCCACTTGAAGTCGGGATAACTTCTATAACTACTTATAGTTATTTTTAAATTATGTAACTCATACTTATTTTAGTACATAGGCAACACAAACACCGCTTTTTTAGAGGACCGAAAGAAAGGATTACAGGTTTTAACTGTTTTCCGTGTAAACAATAAAAATTATGTAAGTTTACAGGACTTTCTCAACACAATATGCGCCCATCCTTTGATATATGCCAGCTCTTTCGTCTCTACTTTTCTCGATTTTCCAGACTGTACACAAACAGGTTAGCCCTCTCAATTGTAAAAAATATAAGGGACGCAACCGACTCGCCAACGCCATAACTCGCCAACTCTAAAAGACTCGCCAACGTCAAATCTCGCCAACGGCCAAATTCGCCAACAGCGAAAATCGCCAACGGCAAAACTCGCCAACGCCAAAACTCGCCAACCAAAAAGTCGCCAACGCTGAACTCGCCAACGCATCACAACCACCAAATGACCCCATAAATTACTTTTTCAGGACTTCACAAAAACCATTTTCATGCAATAATTTTGCCATGCAAAGACCGGAGGGGCCATAGGGCCATTGCCGTCTCCGACTACGGTGGTCCCCTGCCAATTCAAATTTTTTCTTTATTCTTGGATTTACGTACGAATTTTCGACTTGGTTTCTAACAAAACTATAAAAATCCGTACAGAAGTGGAATGATTAGGCGAAAAAATTTGAATTGGCGGGGACAATTCAAAACAGGTGGCAATGGCCCTTTAAGCTCTCGGTCAATTGCTTCCATATTAATTACGGGGTTTTTATTTGTTTTCGTTGCCGATATGCAACGCAATGATGTATATAATGCTGAACAACTGTAGTACAGTTCGAAACTGCCATACAGTTGTGACTAATTTTTGCAATTGTACTGCCGTTTTTCGGCATTATTCACATGACTGTTCCAATCGATTTTTTTTTAAATTTCAGTTTTCTCTCATGAAACACTATAGTTTTGCTATTTAGGCCCGCAACCCTCAATTTAGATGCTGAAAAATGTGCACGTTGGCCAACCTTCGAACAGCAAAATCTATATGGTTTAGATTATACTGACGCATAAGAGCTGTCAAAAGACTTTAAAAATTGGGTTGAAAGGTGTTAGACCCTTGACGGAATGAATTTTTGGTTTATACATAAAATCGATAGGCGACTGTATTACCATATGCTAAACCCTCGACATAGTGACACCTTTCAAGAATTTTTTTGAAAACCCTCGCTACAGTGACACTCCGTTATAGTGACATCCTCGCTATAGTGACACCCAAGGCCGGTCCCGAGGGTGTCACTATAGCGGTGGTTGACTGTACATAAAAGAAAGGTTAAAAAATTCCTGAGAAAAGATTTAAAAGTATATTTGTGGGTTCCGCAATGGCAAGTTCTGCGTTGGCGAGTTTTTCGTTGGCGAGTTTTGCCGTTGGCGAGTTTTCCCTTGGCGAATTTTATGCGTTGGCGAGTTTTTCGTTGGCGACTTTTATGTTGTCGAGTTTTGCCATTGGCGTGTTTCGCCCTTGGCGAGATTTGCCGTGGCGAAATTCCCCGTTGGCGAGATTTGACGATGGCGAGTCTTTTACGTTGGTGAGTTTATGCGTTGGCGAGTTATGGCGTTGGCGAGTCTTTTACGCTGGCGAGTTTTTTGTTGGTGAGTTTTTGCGTCCCAAATATAAAATTTGAATCTTTAGATTGGGAGCAATGGGTAATGGTGTCAGTTCGAAATCATCCAGACTTTATCTTTCAAAAAAACTGGCCCTCAGTCAGCTGGAGATACTATAAATTTTACACACTCTTGAAGCAAGGAAAAATGCCGTATGTGCTTTCTTGCATGCCTTTTGGTGTTGATTCAGCTGGCAGTATTGAGGAAGTCAATGCAGCTTTAAAATTTCTTCAATCTTTTGATTTTCCTTATATTTGCCCAAATTCAAGTTGCTGGGCAGACGCAAAAGGTACTTTTTCTCAGCATTCAAAAGTGAAATTTTTATCTAGGGATATGTGTCATTCGACCATTGTTTGCTAATGGGTCACTCAGGGATCTTCTACACAAGGTTTAAATTCGATAACTTTCCCTTCTGTAATTTTATCAAAAAAATTCTGTGCAGCAGTTGTCCATTTTTCTAACAGTTTGAAAACCGATTTCTAGTGCAATCCAGAAGGATTTTTTATCCATAAGTATGGAATGGATGTTAACTGCTACTCGATGAACTTAACAGACGCTGCTTTTGTTGGTAGGCAAGTCTTAGAAATGTTGTCAGTGTTGCACAGCTTATCTTTTCCTTTTGGTGAGTTCAATTTAAACCATTCAACTTTGCTTTTATCCGATAAAAAAATGACATAGTTTTAATCTTAGTGGATATTCACTGTGGGAATATTCGAATAAATGAGCATGGCTGTGAGCTCATGGACGTTGAATATAGTAAACTTCATATAAAAAAGCACTGCGTTATTTCCCATTTAAGGCTTAACTGGACATTCAAGTATAAATAGGCCCTCAATGATTAGAAGCAAGCATGTAAAGGTTAGTTATTTCATAATTCTAGTGTGAATGTTAAAACCAAAAAAATTCAGACTTTAGAAGATATGATGGTGTTCAATTTTGGGCATCTGCTTTATGAAATGGTTACTTCCTTGCTGGTTTTCCCTGATCATGACCCAACACTCGCGATTAGGAGGCTTCCACTACAATTCCGTAATCCCCTCTGTTTATTTTTTAGCTCTTATAATTAATATTGTAGAAGAAATTTTAAAATCAATTTTCATCCCCGTAGAGAACCACATACCCAGTTTGAAAAATCTGACAGAAATATTCGAAAGGTTAAGTGCACAATATTTTTCTTGGTTACACTGCTGAAAAGAGCTTTCCAGTACTTTCCAAAATGTAGCCATAGTGCGCCTAGCATTAAGGGAAATGGAAATACCAGTAGAAGTCAAGCAAGTCGCTGAGAAAATCACTGCTAGAGTAGTGGGGCGCTTAAACGATGACAGGAAAAAGGTATGCAATCAACACTTCACATAGAAGGAGTAAATAACTTTGCCTTCAGCTAGCTCTACAAACTAAGCTAGCGACTGTACGTGGATTGCTCGAAGATAACAAGGATTATGACAAATGTTTCAAAAAGGCTGCAAGTCACATGGTCTTTTAGAGATTTGATTTTATATGTAACTTGGTGAATGATTCCAGGAGCTTAAAATACCAAAATTATAAAGCGGTATGTTATTGAAAGTTACAGAGCCAATGACCAAGGAATTTTATTCAACCAAACGAATAACAGGAAATATAATAGACTCTGAAAGATGTGTTGAACCACGAAGCAGACAAACTGACATTGTTTTGTCCATTCATATCCTAAATTATCGTTCGTGAAATAAAAGAACATCACTAGTGTGTATGACTTACTTCTTTATGACTTGAACAACATCCTCGTCATTCAAAACGTGATCCTTTCCAACCCGCTGAGGATTGTGCCTGAACAAAAGCCGACATTTTATCAGTACTTTGTTATCAAAAATTGCATTACTTAACAGAACTACCCCAAACCAAAGCACATTTGAAATCTTTTTGTAAGCTTTTGTGAATCTACAATTTGGATATTGATTTCAGCATGAAATTTTAGGGACGTACTTTCATGCATAGGTCGTCAATAGATCTTCTCTCCGCATTTAGAACAATAGGAGCTGTGTAGTCGGGCAGAAACCCTTTAGGCTTGGTATACCTGAATATGAATGCACTTGTTTACACTTTGTACTGAATGTGAAAAGAAAAACTCACGTCCTCACCAAATTCAGGTACTCCCACATTTTTTCAAGAAGGTCATCGAAATTCCATTTGTGGTGAGCTAAAGCACAATTTTGGTTAAATTTTTAAAAACTTCAAGTACCAGATATGGGAACGCAATGAGGGATCTTGTAAATAACATCTAACTCTTGAATAGAAATTTGATCAATCTTGTTCAACACGTAGATGCACGGAACGTAGACTCTAATAAGAATTATAAACGCTTTGAAAAATCTACGAAATCCCATGCAGGATTCTAATTTATTGATTCTAAAGATGTATGGGCGCTAATCACCTGTTTCCTTCGATGATCTATAAACAAAAGTAAATGATCGGCAAAACAGTTTCAAATCGCTTACGTCAATGAGATCTTCGGCGGTAGCATCATATTTTAGGGTAACGTCTGCATTGTGTATTTTGTACTCGCCCAAGATGGTTTTCACTGTATCAACATCGAGCTCAGATTGTGGGACCTAAATAAAAAAGAAGTTTAGCCCAACTCACCAAATACACTTTAGTTTTTTTTTTCGAATTAACTATAATGCTTTTAGGGCGTGTTGAGAAAATAAAGAAATTTGATAGTCTTGCGTTTGATAGAACAGATTAGGCAGTGAAACAAAAATAAACTAAAACATTAAAAACAACTAACAATTTGTGTGAGATTTAGCCCTCCCTTCTCCTTGCGCTTGAAAATGATTTGCGGTGGCTTTTTGTTAAGTCGAATACCAAATCCTTCCAATTCATACTCCAATAGCTTCTTATGCTGCAAAGGCTTCATCACATCCAAGACCATAAGGATAAGAGAGCATGTACGGGCAACTGAATTATTGAAAGGCAATGAATAATTGAAAAGCTAAATAGTAACGAAAGATAACTATACCCGCAATGACCTGCTTTCCTCGACCTTTTCCATCTTTGGCACCCTCAATGATTCCGGGAAGATCAAGCAACTGAATTTTGGCTCCCTTGTATCGAATAACACCAGGCACAGTCGTGAGAGTCTAGAAAAGCGATATAAAAATTACCGAAAAAACTAAAGTACCGTAAATTCATAGTCGGCGACCTCACTGTATACCCCGGCCAAATTGCAAAGAAGAGTTGATTTACCAACTGAGGGAAAGCCTAAATAACAAATCCTTAACGTGATGAAGTAATCAACAAACTTGAAAATGTTTTTCCAATTTTTATTACACGAAAAAAACCCTCCTAGAAAACACAGAAAACAGCAAAATAATTTAATCCTCATTCTATCTGAATGATACAAATTAAATTTACGCCACTTTAGACGACTATGAAATGGATTAGGGGACCAGGAGAATATATTCCACAAGTTTTTTTTCATAATTCTACACCCGATAAACAAGAGCAAGTGAACGTTTTAAAAAGGTAGCTAGTTCGAATTAATAATTGTTTTCTGGGTGCAGGACGCACAAACATAAAGCGTGTAAATTGCAGACCCAGAGTGGAGAAAACATACAACAACAAAAAGCAAAAAAGATTAATTTCCTGCAGAGAAGAACGCCTCTAGCAAAGTGCCAACAAAAGAAGGAAGAGAGAAAAAGGGTAATCCCTAGAGACACACTAAGAGCATGCCTATTCTAACGAGATTTGCTAAAAAGCCAGTGACAGACACAAACAGAAATAGCTTTTATCTATTGGCATAGACACACACACATAAACTCGGCACTCCAGTCAAAAAGAGGAAAAGAAAGATGCCAGCACATAAATGTTTTAAAAAATAAAAAAATTGACAAAAGAAAGACCAGCCTGAACGGGGATGAAGCAAAGCTTTAGAAAAGACAAGGGCACCAGGCGTGAGGGTATCAATACAGCAGCATAGGCTCAAGAGGCATACACATGAATAGAGAGGGATGGCGGCAACAGCACAAGAAAGATGCCAATATATGGGAGCAAAGCCATTTCGTTCTCTTATTTCTTGGCCGTCAGTTAGGCAGTTACTTGGTGAGTCGTTTTTATCCAGCTACTTAGCTGCCATTTCAAACTCCACCACCTTTGTCGTTGTGAGGCGGTTGTATTACTATTCCGTTGGTGAGGGAGTGTGTGTGCTCAAGCCAACCGCACTCTTCTGAATGTACACAGGAGCAAGATTGGCTCTTGCCTTCTCTACTATTCCCTCTATTTCTCAAGTCGACCCAAACAAGGACTGGATAAAAGGAGGCAAATAAAAGCAAATGAGGGTTGGCATCGTCTAAGAGAGTCGATCTGCTGCAGCAAACGACTTACCCGCCCTCACCAAAATAATTTTTTCTTCCTTTGGCTCCATATTTCTATCAACAAAGACAACAAGCAGAAAAAGGAGAAAGGACAACACACCTTTAAAAATCCATCTTGATCCCGGCTTTTCCTCTCCTCCTATCATACTAATAAACCTCCACCCAGCATAGAGCACAATGAAAAACTAGTGCGATGTTAACTGCAGCTTCTCAACCTACCTGCTCCTCTTATTTGTCTTGTTCCAGAAACAACAAACAAGAGGACCTGGCAGATCCATTGAACCCAGTGAAAACCCATGCGCGCAGCACTATTATGCCAAAATCACCTTTTTTAAACACAGTTTTATGTTTGTTTCTGCTGATCATTTTATTACCATGTATATTGCCTAAGTCACTGAAGTACAAACGAAGTCGACCAGATACATTATGCAATGTTGGAGATGAGCACGAGTGTGTTTGCAATAAATCTATGGGTGATCTGGACAAAAAATACATGCCCTGTGATTACTTCCTTGATGTAAGTAAATATTAAAAGGTAAAGACAATATAAATCGGGGCGAATTCAGGTCAGAAAGCTAACTGTGTTATGTGAGTTTTCATGAATCACACACGATTAGATTAATTTTCAGTACCAATTTGCAGGTATCAAAATGCGTCATATAAATCTCAATGCCCGCCTCTACACCAACGAGTCCTACCAACAGTACTTTCGACGGAGGATAGCCAATATAATTAGCAAATATTGTGAGGACAAATCAAATGGTTGCTACACAGTCCCATCAGAAGAGCAAATGGAAAATAATAATTCTACAATACGGCCTAAGAGTTCACCTCTAGATGATGAGAAAGAACCGGAATTCACTCCCGAAATGTCGTACTATTGAGAGTGGTGTTTTTGGAAAAGAACCGCACAGAAGTCTATTTTGTGGTTACGAAGGGAGGATTAAATGCTGGTTCACTAAATTCACACGTGCTGATGGATCCAGAAAAAGTTAAATACATCATGTCTTCTCAAATAGCTCCTCTGTCAAGAGTATTAGGTGGGATTCATATCGAAGAGCTGAGATTAGCAGAATTCAGGTTAGATACTGAAAAACCAACTACCAGGTGTAGTTTTTGACGAAAAAGTTTCAGGAAGCGAAGACCTCCAGCCGACAATACCCGCCTTACAAATATGATGATTGTTTTGGGAATTGGGATAGGATTCTGTTACTTTGTGGTCGCGGTCAAGCAATTTAAGTAAGTGATTTTGACTATGAAAAAAAATTTAAAACAGTCATTTATTCCAGAGACTGGCGACAAAAACAATAGCTAACACACAAAAAGACCAGACCGAAAAAAAGAGCACAAGAAATTACGGAACTTGCACTGATCACTTGCTTTCCAACTATGAAGCATTGAATGGAAAACCCAAGTCTAAAGCGATTCCGTCGCAAAAGAAAAAGAACATCACAGCCACATTCTCAAATGATATAGATGGCAAGAGAGTGGTGGTTTCGCAGAGCACACCCGCATTTGAGCCAAAGAAGTACCAAAACATGTTTGCCTGTGACCCTTCTCAACTACCTCAAGAAGTTTTTCATATGAGTGAGATGGTAAAACCCATTGAAGATAAACACTACCAAACCAAAGGCAAAAGCTCCCAGTCCGACTTGGACGATGATGATGCATTTCTGCCCGAGGCACCTTTTCAAACCACTAACCGACAATCCGTTAGTGGGACTGTAAATCTCCCAAGTGTGATCCTGGTGTCATCTATATCGCAAGAGAACGTGCCGGAGAAAAACAACAATAAAAAATTGGAGCTGTATCCGCCCTCAGCCGGAGCAGCTGCTTTCCTCGATACCGGTGTCAAAGCAAATCCTTATGAGAGACCACTATCCAGGCGTGGTAGCAGAGAATCCACACCGGAACAAGGGGAGGAGGAGTATGAAGATAATCGAGACACACCTCAACCAATTGGAGATGAAGTTGGAATAGAATCCATGCTACAAGAAGGTTTAAAGAAGGATTTATCAATGACACTGAAATTTAAAGCACCCAGCTCAAACCGACAAAATTCTCCTACTTGGACCAGTGATAGTGGAGATGAGGAGGAAACAGGGTAAGATATTTTTCATTAATCAATCCTACATAATCAAATTCAGAACTGTGTACCACCAACTGGAGAACGACATTCATGCAAGTGACGAAGAGGAAGTCAAACAGAGGGCACACAAGACTTTTAACAAAGAAATTCCAGTGATAAACAGATTGTTACCCACTTTCCATTCAGAGGAAATAAGTGACTCAGAGAATGAGTATGGCGAGCCCAACGAAACAAAAGTGTTAGACCGCCACCATTATGAACGTCTTCAAGAGTCTCCCATACCAAACTCATTTACAAACGAAGAAATTAGACAGGCCACATTAGAAAGAGAGAGTTCACTCGATATGAGACAAGATGAATAAAAGCTCTGTTATGTCCAGAAAAAGAGCGTATAGATTATAACGTTAGCATAGATCGAAATTTTAACTGCCAAATTCCTATCCTGTGCATTGTGACCAGGCAGAATATTTTTATGAAATTATGTATAAAAGCAAAATTTACAATAAAATTATTGAAAAAACAATAGTGTACTCACCAACAAATCCAATCCGTGCATCTCCAGTCTAGATTTGAGGATTGGTGATAGAACCAGTGCTTTAAGCTCAATTTATTAACATACCTTGGCAACATCAAAGCCTGCCTCGCTGGTTCCACCTCCACCACCCTTTGGAGTGATCAGTTCTCGACGAAGTTTGGCTGTAAAACGACAAATTTTATTTGTACATTTTTGGATATTATTTGGTCAATTCTATGTATAACTCCTACCCAAACGAGCTTTGAGCAGTCCCAGATGCCCCATTGTAGCTTTGTTCCTCTGAGTTCTAGCCATCTAAAGGGTTAGATAATATTACAAAGTTTCTAGACCTCTAAAGGTATAACTTACTTCGGTCTCAATCTCCGCTATCTTTTGTAGAATCGACATTGCTAGGAGTCTGGATATTCAACGAGCAAATATTTTTTCTGAAATTATGTGACTGAGTAGGTATGAGTAAGGTTAATTCTCAAATAATAAAGCAAGAAAGACTGAAAGGGTGAAACGTCGGTTCGCACTTATTTGGGCGAAACTCATTTGGGCGCCCTCGTTTGGGCGCCCTCATTTGGGCGCCCTCATTTGGGCGCCATTATTTTGTATTGGTCTTTAAATGTCTCAGATAGTCTAAAAAAAAGATACGTTAACCTCAGTGCTTGTAAGTAAACCACCAAGTACCAAGTACAAACCCACGTGGCCACGGACAATAATTTTTTTTGGCGCAAAAACACTTTTTTTGGCGCAAATCCACTTTTTTTTGGCGCAAATTTTTGTTTTGCGTAATTAGATTGAAAATTTTCAACTTTTTTGAAAAGTTTTAACATCATCATCTAGCGTCGAATTGATCCAGCGCGAATTGATCCACAAAAATTTACGAAACGCAATGTTTTTATATTTTTGTCTTCACAATTTCACTTGTTAATTCAAACATTGTTCTTATGAACCAACAGTAGTTTTGCTGGATATCCCATGTACCGACAAAAGCAAGTGGTGATCCACTTGGATCACGAAAAAATAATTTTTTTTTTACTTATTCACTTTCCAAAACCTGTTTTCTGGACTAATTCGGGCACGCTGAAGACGGTTTGATAGTGGTCAAATGCCATTTTCTCGAAAATTTATTGAGTTTTGATAAAATTGAGTTTTCGGTAAAATAAATTATTTTCCAAAACTCAAAAAATATTCAAGAAAATGGCCTTTTACCACTATCAAACCATCTTTAGCATGCCCGAATCACTCCAGAAAACAAAATTCGGAACATGAAAAACGAAAAAAAAATTTCGATCCAGGTGGACAACCACTTGGTTTTATTGTACCCAGATAGTCATACTCAGGTTGGGGAACTCAGGTAGTGTAGCAGTACCCGGACAGTGTCTTTTTTTGTCTTGTGGAGAAATTTTAAATTATAATGTTTTGCTATGACCAACCTCAGTTCTACTGGATAATCCATGGATCAACTAAACCAAGTGGTCGACCACTTGGTTTAGTTGGTTCCTAGTCCGAGTTCACTAACTTGGGGACACAAAATGTTGTGAGGAATGAGTGGGCTTAAAGAGTGGGCAGAAATGGTGGTGGTACCCAGGTTTTCAGGTGGCAACACCAAATGAAAATGTTATGGAACTACCAAAACATGTTTAGCACTTGATTTCGGATAGGATAAAATGGATTTTGATCGATTTTCACTAAATGTAAAATTTCAGGATTATGGAGCTGGATACCCTTTACATATGGGTACGTGATGGTTTCCCTACCATCCCTGGGGTTAACATATCCTTTTCAGACTATCTGAGACATTTAAAACCCATATAAAATATTGGCGCCCAAATGAGGGCGCCCAAATGAGGGCGCCCAAATGAGTTTCGCCCACATGAGTGTGTACGGAAACGTCGACTCGCTACATTTGCGACTCGCTACAAATGCAACTCGCTACATCATAGAAATAATTCGTTCCCCACCGAGCAAATAATTTTTTTCATAGATCTTCCCGCAAGCTGATTTTTTCGAATTTTTGTCCTCCCAAATGTTCCAAGAAGCATTTAAAGGGGCAAACCCACGTGGCCATGGACAATACTTTTTTTTGGCGCAAAAACACTTGTTTTTGGCGCAAATCCACTTTTTTTTTGGCGCAAATTTTTGTTTTGCGTAATTAGATTGAAAATTTTCAACTTTTTTGAAAAGTTTTAACATCATCATCTAGCCCTGCTTTTCTAGTTTCTGATGAGGTATCATTTATTGCATCATCTTCAAAAAATGTGATACAAAAAAGTAAAAGTATTAATCAAATTAGAGCAACAATTTGGTTCATACTTTTACCTTTTTGTATCACATTTTTCAGAGATGATGCAATAAATGATACCTGATCAGAAACTAGAAGAGCAGGGCTACACGATGATGTTAAAACTTTTCAAAAAAATTGAAAATTTTCAATCTAATTACGCAAAACAAAAATTTGCGCCAAAAAAGTGGATTTGCGCCATAAAAAGTGTTTTTGCTCCAAAAAAAGTATTGTCCCAAACCCACGCTAATAAGAGGTGGTGCCCGGGAATTCGAAATTTTTCCTCATCATTGAACTTCTGTACGGATTTTCAACATGGTTTCTAACAAAACAGGGCCTAGAATTTAATTTTAGGCCCTGTTTTGTTAGAAACCATGTTGAAAAATCCGTACAGAAGTCCAATAATTAGGAAAAATTTTTGAATTCCCGGGCACCACCTCTTATTAGCGTGGGTATGCCCCTTTAACATGGGAATTCCCGACTGTAATAACTAGGATTGTCGATAGGGTTGTCGGCTTGGCGTTATGCATATTTGAAAATTTTTGGATGCTTTTTATATTTTAGCTCTAGTTTCATCATATTTTTCGTCTATATAATAGCGCAAATGAAAGTTTAGAATCTTGGCTACACATTGATATATAAAACTTGTGCATTTGCGAAAAAAACCAGAAAATTTCGTCAAGACAATTTCGGCTTGCCCAAGCAGATTTCGGCTTGGGCAAGCCGAAATCGCATTTTCCAAGCCGAAATTGATTTGATTAAAATTT
Organism: Ditylenchus dipsaci; assembly: GCA_004194705.1. NCBI lineage: Eukaryota > Metazoa > Nematoda > Chromadorea > Rhabditida > Anguinidae > Ditylenchus > Ditylenchus dipsaci. Next base: position 132,122 of record SADC01001285.1, on the reverse strand, counting down.
CTGATTTTTTTTTGCAAATGCACAAGTTTTATATACCGATGTGTAGCCAAGATTCTAAACTTTCATTTGCGCTATTATATAGACGAAAAATATGATGAAACTAGAGCTAAAATATAAAAAGCATCCAAAATTTTCAAATATGCATAACGCCAAGCCGACAACCCTAGTTGTCGACCCGAAGGATCGAAATCGAACTTTCGGCTCGAAAGTTCGATTTTTTTTCGAACTTCGAGCCGATCCGAAGGCTCGAAACGTGAATTTATGTAGCTCAGCATTTTTTTTAATGCTCATTAGAAAGCCGGCGCTACTGTAATATAACTGCCCCCTCAAAGTCCAGCCCCCCCCCCCCCGCCCCGAAAAAAGAAACGCTACTGTAATATACCCCTCCCCCCCCCCCCCCAACCGACTTTTTTAGGAGTGTCTAAAAACCATTTTTATAGAATAATTTCGCCATAAAAGGACCAGAAAAGCAATTAAAATGGGATTACGGGCTGTATTGGGAGGGGAAGGGAATAATACAGGGGCCACTTTTTCGAGATGGTTGGGATATTTAGAGTTTTAATTCTCTAAGTGTCTAAGGGCGTTTACAAACCCAGGAACTTGTGGTGCAGACAAAAGTATAACTACTTTCCATGGACTAAGCCGATCAGCGTAGTGCGCCCGCGGGTATGCACCTAAGCCTAGCACTGTTTCAGTGCTAAACTAAATTTTGAATGCTGGGCCTCTGGTCCGGCCTTGTAGAATAAGGGGAAACGCTCTTCGATGAAAAAACAAAGATGTTTAACATAGTTTTAAATAATGGGGCCTATCGCATAAATAACTCTGGTATGCATGTTTTTTCATGCATCCAGAGTTGCTTTCGAGTGATTTGTGTCTAAGCTATGTGGGTGTGCGCATCTCAACTCCAAGCCCCCTGCGCCCCGAAGGGGGCTTTGAGATGCGCGCACGCACTTACCTGCGACATGAATCCGAGCAAGACTGTTGATAAAAAGTGCATATGGAGAATCTTTTTGCCCAGCTCCAGTAATAAGATGTGGCAAATCAGGGGTGTATATCATATACATTTGGGGTGTATATGACAGTAGCGTCAGAAAGCCCTTTGTCTGAGCTTTCTAACGGTATGTCGTATGGCTACATTCGAAATAATTGTCATGGGTAAAAATTCAAAAGAATCAATTTAGGCTGTTTTTTTAAACTCACATCTTTACGAAAAGTATAGGAAATTTTTGCGCAGATGCAGTGACCATGAAACGGACTTGAGGGACGTAGTAACAATAGTAGTAACAACTTTCGTGGCTAAAAGTGAAATATCTCAGAGTTCAGTCCACTTTTTGATAAGCAGTTTTTTGCAAACAACAATAGACAAGTTTTATCTTCAAATTTCATTACAATCATCCAAATCACTCATCGGCAATCAGAGCTAGCACTAAATGCAAAAAAATATCCGCAGCTGCGGATATTTTTTGGACCTGTGAGGCTAAAAATGAAATTTATCATGGATGTTTGAGCTGATTGTGATGATGTTTAACTAGGTTTAGAGTTGTATAATGGACAATTGTCCGGACAAATAGGCGGACAATTGTCCGCCTATTTGTCCGGCTTTATAGAAATCGGACAAATAGAAATAAAAAATTTCATTAAAAAAGTTGTTTTCTAAGGACAGATTATTGCAATTTGCAATAAATCGGTAAATGACCGATAAATCTTTTAATGATGATTCGTTTATTAACAACGTTTATTAAGTTTATTAACGTTTATTAAGACTCTTCATTTATAATTTCTTGATAAATAGCCGACCCTGAATTCATTACTGTTCATTACCGTACCGTACGGCCCTATCCTAGAAGGGGGCCAAATTTTGCCTTGGTCCCCCTGTTGTTTTTCCCACCATTGTATTTGGCGTTTTTCAGTCTTAAGTCATCGAGTTCTGTTAAAATCTTTCCCTATAGTTTTTCGTTCTTTTTATTTGTATTCTACATGTGGACAAATGACTACTCAAACAAGGGGTCTAGTAAAGAATGCGTTTCAATTCATTTCCTTAGTCCTCCTGTTATTTTTAAGGTGATCATGTTAACCATATTCACCCTGATCACCATAATCCCAATGTTACAATAACCATAATGAACAAGGGGGACCAAGCTGTTTTTCGCAAAAGAGCAACAGGTACACCAAGGCGAAAGATGGAAACGTATTCTTCACTAGAGCTACTCCATCAAGCAAGTTATGAAAGAAGCCGGCTTGAATAAGAATTGTGTATGCGATTGGTTAGCCATGACTCGTGAAGTTTGCCAAAAGTAAGTTTGTTTTACTTGTTATAATTATATAGATTTTGAGTGTTTTATTAATGATATTGAATGATTTCTTTTGTTTGGCTTTGATGTTAATAAAGTTAAATTGGAAATTTTCTATTTGTCCCTATTTGTCCGAATTTGTCCTATTTGTCCAGACAATTGTCCGGATAATTGTCCGGGTTTCTATTTGTCCGGACAATTGTACAACTCTAACTAGGTTTGTAGCCTAAATGGCAGGAGTACACTATTCGGGTAGCCCGAAAATGCATTTTTCAAGGTCTAAGTATTTTTTAGGCCGTTAAAACGATAGAAACCGCAAAAAAGTGGGGAAGGCCATTTTCAAAAAAAAAAATTTTCGATTGTCTTGGTCCCCCTGTGGTTTCTGGTCATTTTTGCCTTGGTCCCTCCTATGCTTTTGGTCATTTTTTGGTATTTTACCTCGTTTTAGTCACTGGAGCTAGCCCTTTCGGGGCGCAGGGAGCTTGGTTGCTTGAGGTTGAGATGCGCACACCCACATACCTTAGACGCAAATCACTCGAAAGTGACTCTGGATGCATAAAAAGCATGCATACCAGAGTTTCTTTATGCGATAGGCCCCAGTTAACAAAACTATGTTCAAATTCCATCTTTTTGAGTCGAAAATGACCGAAAAACATAGGGGGACGAAGGCAAAAATGATTAAAAACAACATGGGGGCCCAAGGCAATCGAAAATTTTGGCGCTACTTGCATATACCCCCCCCCCAAATCAACTTTTTTAAAATGTTCCAAACACCCTATATCGACCTAAAATCGCCTCAGGAGTTCAAAAAAGACATTATTTTTGAGTTCTGGTCTATTAAAAATCGAGTTTCCGGACCACCAAAAAGTACACATTTTGACCATTTTCGAATGGATTTAAGGCTGTATTAGGGTGGAAATGGACCAAAAAGGGCTAATTTTGAACGAAAAGGAAGATGTTGAACATAGCTTTGTTGACTGGGGCCTACCGCATAAATAACTCTGGTATGCATGTTTTTTCATGCATTCAGAGCAGTGTTTTCAAAAGTCAAGGTCAAGTTCAAGGTCAAGGTCAAGGTAAAACTTGACTTTAAAACTTCAAGGTCGTTTTCTCGATTTTTAGTAGGGAAAATGGGTCTGAATTTTTTTTCCTATCCCTAAAGTCAAGATTTTGCGCTGAACAAAACGTACTTTTCAGAATAACGATATAATTTTTGCACGATGAGATATAGCCTAAAGTCAAGGTAAAATCACCTTGATTTTACCTTGACCTTGACTTTCGCTAAAATCAAGGTGATTTTAACTTGACTTTAGGCTATATCTCATCGTGCAAAAATTATATCGTTATTCTGAAAAGTACGTTTCGTTCAGCGCAAAATCTTGACTTTAGGGGATAGGAAAAAAAATTCAGACCCGTTTTCCTTACTAAAAATCGAGAAAAACGACCTTGAAGTTTTAAAGTCAAGTTTTACCTTGACCTTGAACTTGACCTTGACTTTTGAAAACACTGATCCAGAGTCACTTTCGAGTGATTTGTGTCTAAGGTATGTGGGTGTGCGCATCTCAACTCCAAGCCCCAAGACCCCTGCGCCCCGAAGGGGGCGCAGGGGGCTTGGTTGGTTAGAGATGCGCGCACTCACTTACCTTAGACAAAAATGCATTTAGACCGATTAAACCGAGGGCTGAAAAAAGGAACAAAAGAGAGAAGATACCTTGGACATAATTCTGAGCAAGACTCTTGAACAAAAATGCATTTAGAGACTATTTTTGCCATGCTCTAGTGACCAAAACATGATAAAACAGGTAAAAAGTCAAAATTTAAAAGTGTCCAAAACTCAATTTATCATTTACCAGAACTTAAAGATGATGTCTTTTTTGAACTCCTGAGGCGATTTTGAGTCGATATAAGGTGTTTAAAACACTTTTAAAAAAAGTTGATTTGGGGGAGGGGTGAGGGGGTATATGCAAGTAGCGTCAAATTTTTTTTCTCTCGAAAAATGTTCTTTTGGAAAACACTTTTTTTCGCCTTTTCCATCGTTTTTAGGGCCTAAAACATACTTTCCCCTAAAAAAGCCACTTTTGGGCTACCCCGAATAGTGTACTTTAGCCGCCTAAATTATGAGGAACACTTTCGTAGTACTAAAACTATTCTTGGCTTTACCAAACTTAAAATTTGACCAAAAGTGTCTCTAAATATTGAATTTGAAAAATTAGCCGAGGATAAACTATGCTAATTTTTCAAATTCAATGTTTAGAGGCACTTTTTGTCATATTTTAAGTTTGGTACAGCCAAAATTACTTTCTGAACTACCTAAATGTTTCCTTATGGCTTGTTCACGTTGTTAGAGTTCGAGTTAGAGTTAGAGTTCGGGATTTTGGTTACGTGAACACCTCTGATCCTAACTCTAACTCGAACTCAAACTCTAACTCGATGTATGTACCTAGAGTTAGAGTTAGTGTTCGAGGTTGGATTTGAAGGTGTTCATGCATATAACTTGGATTTTATTTTAGTGAACCTCCTAAAAACTAACTTTCAGTGGCTTTAGACGGCTTTGGAGTGAGATTCTGAGCTATCTAAGCTATATACATGAACATTTTCAAGCTCGACCTCTAACTCTAACTCGATGTACGTGAACACCATCGAGTTAGAGTTTGAGTCCGGGTTTTCGTGTACATGAACACCTCTTACCCGAACTCTAACTCTAACGCGAACTCTAACTCTAACTCGAACTCTAACTCTAACAACGTGAACAAGCCATTATAATCTAGACCACAAATTTAGTTAAACATATTCACAATCAGCTCAAACATCCACGATAAATTTCATTTTTAGCCTCACAGGTCCAAAAAATATCCGCAGCTGCGGATATTTTTTTGCATTTAGTGCTAGCTCTGATTGCCGATGAGTGATTTGGATGATTGTAATGAAATTTGAAGATAAAACTTGTCTATTGTTGTTTGCAAAAAACTGCTTATCAAAAAGTGGACTGAACTCTGAGATATTTCACTTTTAGCCACGGAAGTTGTTACAGTCAACGCTCGTCATTGCATTTCTCAAAGGCCGCCCTAGCTGAACGCTATATAGAACTGGACGCTATATAGAGCGGACGCAATATAGAGATAGAGAGTCTTTTGTCGAACTATTGACGGCTGGATTCAATAAAGAGATTTATTAAACTAACATCATAATCAGACAGGACCATACAGACAGGACTTTTCTGGAAACTGCTTTCAAACAAGCCTCTTGCTTTTAAGGGTTAGGGTTTCTTGTTTTCTTTTCTTGAGGATTTTGTAAATTTCTGTCTTCTGGTGAGCGGTGTACGTCTGCCAAGAAGTCGAAAGAGCGCATAACAGTTTTGGTCGGTGCGAATATGACCGGGGCGGAGAAACTGCCATTGCTAGTGATCGGAAAGTCAGCCAAGCCAAGAAGCTTCAGGAACAAGAACCTTCGGTGGCCCGAAAGGTGCTGCTCTACCTCGATAATTTCAGCGGCAATTCAAAGATCAGTCTGCAGCGAATCACACTGAAGTTCCTGCCGCCGAACACGACAGCTCGTTCTCAGTTTGTTTTAAGATTTTTGCTCGGATAATTCATTCTCTTTTAACCATGCGACCAAGGAATCATCCAAAACTTGAAAATGCATACCTGAGACACAAATCACTCGATAGTGACTCTAGATGCATAAAAAAGCATGTATACCAGATTTTTTTATGCGGTAGGCCCCAGTCAACAGAACCATGTTCAAATTCTATCTTATCTTGATACCTGGGTACTCATAAGAAGCCAATAGGCATCCAGTTTTTTAATCCTTCAAGCTTATCCAGACTCCGAGCCCTTCAAGTTATCCAGATTCCTAGCCTTTCAAGTTATCCAGACTCCTAGCGCTGATTTTGTTTTAAAACTTGCATCTCATCATAGATCTGACCTCTTAGAACGTGTTTTTATCCTTCCTTTACTTGTAAAAAACTCTTAGATTGAGCATATATTGCTTCTAGAGGTTTATAACGGACAGACCGACAGACAACTGTGCAATAAAGTAGTAGGATTTTATATCTAAGCAAACAACCACTTATTGGAAAACGCTATTCTTGTTCTTTCTATTGTGCACTTGAGATCACGGTTGTGTACATAATTTTCGAAAATTTCAGCCTAGCGAATGGACACATTCTTAACATCTAAGTCAATCTTCTTTCACTTAGATTTTCGTCATAACTCAAAGATGACTGGGATAACAACTACTCAGAAAGTAGCCCTATTCCTTCTCTACAGAATGATATTCCCAGAACTCGAAACAGTCAAGTACAAGAAAAGTTACAGCAATTTTTATCCTTTCGTGTTGAGACAAAAAAGTTTCAAAAATTAAAACTTCAAGAGGTTTTATCTCTGCACAGAGCACGAATATAGAAGTGATCTCAGCACTTTTTCTTACAACATGGGTTCGATCTACCAGAATATACACATGTTCCGGTCCGTACTGCGGGGTTAATATTCTACGGGTCAAGACCAGCACACTCCATACTGCAAGACATTGAAAGAGTTGTAGTTCGTAATCTTTAACTTCATAATATATCAGACATGTCACAACTCTTATAATCCATTGAGTTGTAGAGTGTGCTGGCCTTGGACGCGAAGGACAAAGCTTTTCTTTGCTGCAAAAAGACTTTTTTTGCTGCAAATATTGTTGCTGCAAAAAGACTTTTTCTTGATGCAAATAGACTTTTTTTGCTGAGAATCGGCTTTCTTTTGGGGCAAAGCTTTTCCTTGCTGCAAAAAGACTTCTTTTTGCTCCCAAAAGACTTTTTTTTGCTGCTAATTTTGTCTGCTGCAAAAAGACTTCTTCGTGCTGCAAAAATACTTTTTTTTGCTGCAAAAAGACTCTTCGTGCTGCAAAAAGATTTTTTTGCTGCTCAAATATTTTTTTTGCTGCTAAAATACTTTTTTTTGCTGCAAATATTGTTTTGCTTCACATGCCTTCTTCGCTGCATTTTTCACTAGAAATATCAATTATTATACGTATTTTGCGGTCAATTTGTCCACAGTCAATGCGTCCACTGTCAATTCGTGCATCCGCCAATTCATACACTCGTCAATTCGTCCACAGGTCCACAGGTCAATAATCACACTTTCGAAACCTAGGTAGTCCCTTATTCTCCAGGTGGGGTCCGGCTGAACAACTGAAGTACCTGAAAATTTTGCGACAAAAAACCGATTTTTCATATACACTGAAGTACTCGAAACACTGTTCTAGGCATGATATAGTTATTTATATACTCAATCTGAATGATTCCCTTAATTTTAATGTCAACTACTTGGTACTTATGCAATTCAGGGGTGAAACTTAAATGAAAACTTGAAAACTTGTGTAAAACAATTACTTAGGAGATGTTTAAACACTTTTCTCAGATTATTTTAAAATGACTTCCTCCCCCAAAGTGCATAAGTGCTGACTACCTTAAAGTGGGTGCTGCTTTTTCATAAATAACCCGGTATATTGAGATTCCGGTTAGTCAAAACAGGATTTCGGTATCAACAAACTGTTTTCAGCACACAATTTTAGGTCGAATAGCATTGTTTATTCGTTCCTGAGAAATAATACAAAATTTGTGGACAAATTGACCGCAAAATATGTATAATAATTGATATTTCTAGTGAAAAATGCAGCGAAGAAGGCATGTGAAGCAAAACAATATTTGCAGCAAAAAAAAGTATTTTAGCAGCAAAAAAGTATTTTAGCAGCAAAAAAAGTCTTTTTTGCAGCAAAAAAAAGTCTTTTTGCAGCACGAAGAGTCTTTTTGCAGCAAAAAAAGTATTTTTGCAGCAAAAAGAAGTCTTTTTGCAGCAGACAAAATAAGCAGCAAAAAAAAGTCCTTTGGGAGCAAAAAGAAGTCTTTTTGCAGCAAGGAAAAGCTTTGCCCTTTCTTTTGCTATTTTTACAGCAAAAAAAAGTCTATTTGCATCAAGAAAAAGTCTTTTTGCAGCAACAATATTTGCAGCGAAAAAAAGTCTTTTTGCAACAGAGAAAAGATTTGTCCTTCTAGGCTGTTATTTAGGGTTTCCTCATATAAACATTTGGGCACTTGTGCACTTTTGGGGGGGGGGTGGCTTGTTATTCTTAACTGTGAGTAGTGTTTTTAAGTCTCCTGGGTGAATTTTAAGCGCTCAATACGATAAAAAAAGTTATCATTATATGTATCATTATATTTATATATTATAGTTTTTTAACGCCAACCTTACTTAAAAGCTACATTTTCGAAAAAAAATTCCTTACCGAAATTCACCTTTTTATGACGGTTCACAGTTAATAAAACAGGGCCCCATAAAGTGCAGAAGTGCCAACATTTGAGTATTTCAATCACTCCGGTGGTCGGATAATCGGCGGTCCAGGGTCGGAAAAAAAAACTGCTTCCAAAAATTCCCAGCCGATTTTTTTTACTCCAATGGATTCTGAGAACGTGAAAAACCTGACCATACACCACGAAATGCACTCAATTTTCCCGAAATGAACTATTTTTATATTTTTAAAAGCCATCGAAACTAGTTGTAGAAATTTTAACATTCAAACCATGTTGTTTGGAAATTCTAAAAGACATTTAGCCAACGACGCTCATACAAATATAAATTTATACAAAGTGTATTTCTTTTGGACTTTCCGCTAAATAGAGTTGTCGACGACATGTATAAAATATCGGCACGATATGCATGCTCTTAGAGGCGCGTCGATAGCTCTGTTGCTAAAAATTTAGGACGTATCTGTACCGATGCCAATCTAAGACATTGACGGTTCAATAAACATTCAATTGGCGATTACGTATACTTTCCGACAGTTGACAGTTGCCATAACTGAAAATTGCGTAACTTTAGTATACTAGCGCACGTTAGGAGGGAATGAAACGCACGTGGGAAGCTGCCTAAATCGACTGACGTACGACTCGGTACAACAAATGACTCGGTACAACGAGTCGGTACAGGTATAAGTCGGTACACCGACTCGGTACAACGTACGACTGGGTACAACGAGTCGGTACAATTTTATACCAAATTTTTATAAGTCTCCCTCATACTCTCGCGCAACACGAGTCGCGCAACAAAATTTCATAGGGTTCTACAGGAACAATTTTTATTTTCGGTCGCAGACATCTTATACTCAAAATGACGGCTAGAATCTAGCAAACATTTTGGTAATAAAAATTTTTAATCTGATATAAAAATGTTTTAAGAATAATCACAAGTATGTGGCAAATCGGCGTGTTGCGCAAGAAAGTGACGCAACACGCCAATTTTTCGCATACTTGTGATTATTCTTAAAACATTTTTATATCAGATTGAAAATTTTTTATTACCAAAATGTTTGCTAGATTCTAGCCGTCATTTTGAGTATAAGATGTCTGCGACCGAAAATAAAAATTGTTCCTGTAGAACCCTATGAAATTTTGTTGCGCGACTCGTGTTGCGCGGGAGTATGAGGGAGGCCTAACAAATTGTATTTTTTGTACCAAATTCACTACTTCTTGTACCAAATCGACTAAACTCACCCTCAAAAATTTGCACCACCACTTGTTCCTGGATATGGATTGAATGGAACGAAAGAGTTAACTTTCTTATTTTCACCTACCTACGTGGACATCTATTCACCTGAGGTATCCGTTCTTTCCAGATATATCCATCCATGTAAATCCGTATTATCATACTACCTGGCTACTAATACCTAAGTAGGAGCATTAGGTGCCTAGGTACACTCCAGCTCCACTTGGATACCGTATTTCCTCTAATATAACCACCCCCCTAAATTCAAAAAACGTGTTTGTGGCGTTGTGTTTTTGACCCACTTTTCGATCACTTCTCCAAGCAAGTTACCACTCCTTCTGTAGCTCATCTCACTGGCTACAAAATGGGTCATAACTTGCCTGAGAGAAGTGACGAAAAAGTGGGTCGAAAACGCAATGCCAAGAACACGATTTTGAATCAAAGGGGGTGGTTATATTAGAGGAAATACGGTACCCTAAAGGATACGAAACTGCTCCAAAACTAGGGCTTTTAGGACCCGGTAGGGTTTGTGCTACAAATTAAATTATTATTTTAGCATTATCAAGCCGTGTTCCGGAAATGATTTTGGGTAGAGTAAAAGTATGAAATTTTGTAAAATTTTTAAATACTTTTAGCTAAATCCCATAATTCGGATTCTGGATCCGGATACCCATTTAAGGGAGATATCAGATAGTTTTGGTCATATAAATTAGTTTGTGACTGTTATTCTAGAAAAAAATGATGTTAAATAACACTAGGATTTGAACCTGTAACCTCAAAATTATGTATGTTATGTAGAGTGAAATTACGGCTCTCTCCTGTTTCGTCCCAAATTCTTTGCGCTAAAAATCGTTATAGCCAAAACCGTTACATTTTTAATTACCGTATTCTCTCTAATAGAACCACACTCTCTATTTGAACCACACTCTCTAATAGAACCACACCCCCAAGGGGGTTGTGAAATAGAACCACACTCTCTATTAGAACCACACTCTCTGATAGAACCACACCCCTCAACACTCTCAAGCTGCGCCAACGGCCGTCAAACTCCAATGGATTGTGAAAGCCTGGGAGAATCTCTCGAGGATCTCATAATTAAGTCATTCGAATCGTGCGGAGTTCCCAATGCCAGCGATGGATGTGAGGACAACGCCATCCACATCTTCAAAAAAGTTAGACCAGTTCCGAGTGGTCGAGGCAAGGTGAAGCACGCGCGTGATGAGAAGAACTTGGCTGAGCTGATACAAGAGATCGATCTCGAAGAAGCGCAAGAAAATTGTTTAATAATAAAGATATCTCTAGAGTGTTGATGAGTTTTGGGAGCTGTTCTGGTTTGGGGGGAGGGGACGCCCATTTTTACTGAATATTTATTTTTTTTAGGTTGATCAATTCGATTACGGTGACCAGGGTGACAATGATCACCTTAATCAACGAAATTACTTATTAAACTATTCATATAGATTATCGATATAACCATGACTGCCATAATCAACAAAAATACATAAAAAGTATAGTATAAATGAGCGTCCCCCCTAAACCAGAACAAGTCCGAATTTTTTGTAAAAAAAAAGGATTTATGCAATGCTTGAATATGTTCAGAAGGTTGAAAAATAGAACCACACTCTCTATTAGAACCACACTCTCTAATTAAACCACACCCCCCAAGGGGGTTGAAAAATAGAACCACATGTGGTTCTATTAGAGAGAATACGGTATTTAGTTTCCTACATATGGCTTTTCTAACTAATTTTGTGGATATTCTCATTTACAAGCTTATACTCAAATTGATGCTAGAGCGCAGGGCTACAAAATACAATTTGTTATAAAAATTTGGTATAAAATTGTACCGAGTCGTAGGTTGTAGCGACTCGTTGTACCCAGTCGTACGTCGTACCGAGTTATACTTGTACCGACTCGTTGTACCGAGTCATTTGTTGTACCGAGTCGTTGATATACCGCTTAACTCGTTGATATACCGCTTAAATCAAACTTTCACGAAGTAACGAGATTGGACCCTAGTATAGAATACTTCCCTCCTAAAAAAATTTTCCTTTTAAAGTTAAGTAGAGTTGTCGAGCGCTCGAATCGAAAACTCGACTCGACAACCCTGAACTTAAGTAAAAAGTACCCAGATTTTTGTCCCAGACCCAGAAAAAAGTGCGTAACACTAGGGTTGTCGAGCCGAAGGCACGAAATCGAACTTTCGGCTCGAAAGTTCGATTTTTTTCGAACTTCGAGCAGAAGGCTCGAAACTCTCGAACTTTGAGCCGAGCCGAAGGCTCGAAAATTTCGAAGGCTCGACAACCCTACGTAACACAGTTACTAGTCACAACTTCCGTACGCTGGCCTACCTTCGAGCCTAAGTGCTGAGCCTAATCTTGTTGTTCCAAAAAGTAGTTTTAGAAAAAGTAGATTTTGCGTGGGTCAGGTTTTAGGGGGGGGGGGGTGTTTATACTATACTAACGCCCGAGATTGTTACACATCGGTTGCACTATGTGATAGCCGAAAAATTAATCAATCAAATTTTCGCTACATCCGTTGATTGGATTCCAATACAGTCAAACCTCTATATTTCATCCCGCAAGGCACCGGCCCTGCCTGGATGCAATATAGAGGTGGATGCAATGTAGAGGGTTGCTTTAGGAACGAGGGTCAACTGGCGGCCATCCCAACTGGTGGCTACTATGCCTACTACGTATTACCCCGACTATCTAAAGGCACACTAATTACCTGTATGGTATCTCAACTTTCAAAAACACATCTTCTGACCGAACTAACTGCGCCAGCGTTGATTGATCTGTGTACCTATGTGGTTGACCCCGGCGGTGTAAAGGTTTCAAATTCAGGTAGTATTGCCCAGGTGGCGGTATCAAGACCCAGGTATCTAGATTGTAGTAGGTAATATCTAGGACCTTATACCTAAGAAGAAGTACGTAAGTATCCATGCCAGTGTGTTTCTGTTTTCACCGAACATGTTTTTTAGAGACGAAGACAGGACAGGATCCTGTCCTGCTCCTGGTCCGTCCTGTTCGAAATTTATCAATAAAACAAAATCCTCGTCCTGGTCCTGGTCAAATTAAAAAATCCTGGTCCTGGTCCTGGTATTTTGGCCAATCCTGGTCGTCGAATTTGGTAAATATAAATGGTATTTTTTCGAAACGTCATCTTGAAACGAATTTTGATCGAAATTACCTTTGAACTTTTCATTCGGGTATTTTCATTCATTCATTTGGAATACAATCTGTTATTTTAAAGTGTTGAATTCTGCAATTTCTCGACATTATATTTCTCATTTATTCAGAAAAATCATTGCCATTTTGTTCATGACTTTTCTTTTCAGATGAGCGTTGACTGGAGCATGGATCTTTTCGACAAGTTGTCCGTTACAGAAGCGAAATGTCGAGTGTGCAACAAACCAATCAAGATGGCAAACGGGTCGACAAAGGGCCTCTTCGTTCATGCTAAAACACATGAGGAATACGCTGCCAAGCTCAAGGAACTCGAAGAAAATAATGCATCGCAGAAGAATGCTATCGAGAAGTTTGTCAAGGTTTTGCCAACAGGGGCCTATTCCAACAGTTGAAAGTTGAAAGTGTAAAGTTGAAAGTTGAAAGTGAAAGTGTTCCAAGAGTTGAAAGTTGAAAGTAGAAAGTGAAAGTTGAAAGTTGAAAGTGAAAGTTGAAAGTTGATGGTGTTCCAACAATTGAAAGTGACTCACTTTCAACTTTCACTTTCAACTGTCAACTTTCACTTCCTCCTATATATTTCTAAATTTTTAAATTCGTACATTTTGCGGGAATTCAAATTTTACAGTTCGAACCAACCAAACCAAGTGGTCGTCCACTTGGTGCGAAAATTTTTTTACGTTTTTCATGTTCCAAAACCTGTTTTCTGGACTAATTCGGGCATGCTGAAGATGGTTTGATAATAGTAAAATGGCGTCTTCTCGGGTATTTTTTGAGTTTTGGTAAAGTCGAGTTTTGGTAAAATCAATTATACGTCAAAACTCAAAAAATACCGAGAAAACGGAATTTTACCACTATCAAACCATCTTCAGCACCCCCGAATTAGTCCAGAAAACAGGTTTTGGAAAATTAAAAACGTGAAAAAAAATTTGATCCAAGTGGACGACCACTTGGTTTGGTTGGTTCAAATTAAGAAATTTAAATTCCGCAATTCCGCCTAAATGGACCCCATGGTTACTGATAATGGATTAAGACAAGGGTACTGTGGGTAAATTGATAACAATAATGATGTGTGGGTACCACTTTATAGGTATTCCCTGTTACTACTCGAGGTTGAAAAATAATGAAAAGATCCGAATTACATATCGAAATCGTAAAAAATACCCACAAATTTGGATTCTACGCAAAAAATTGCATCTAGAAATGACCAAAACCGAAAAAAAATTTTACTTTCAACTTTCACAAAAAATCGGACCACCTATTTCAACCCACCGATTTTTACCATCTACTTTCAACTTTCAACTTTACACTTTCAAGTGTTGGAACACTTTCACTTTCAACTTTCTACTTTCAACTTTCAACTTTCACAAATTTCACTTTCAAGTGTTGGAACACTTTCACTTTCAACTTTCAACTTTCTACTTTCAACTTTCAACTTTCAACTGTTGGAATAGGCCCCAGGGAGACTCAAAACTTTTGTATTTCTATATGCCAGAATCTGTTGGTGGTCTTCTGTTTTAGGAGAGCCTTCATCGTTGGACAAGAAGGTGGTACATCTTATCGCGTGCGCTAATCTGCACTTCTCGATCGTCGACTAGCCTTCATTCAAGCCACTATTGTCTATGGAATACCGAGAAAGCTTGAAGGGTAGGCGTTGAGGGTTTTCAAAAGTTAAATAATTTTTTACATTTTTAGGCTTAGGCTTAGCATTCCAACAGATCAAGATCCCTTAGATTTTTGGAAGGTACTACATTTAGGGAGTTCAACATTTTACTGTTCGATATTTTCTAGATTAACGAAGCGATCTATCTAGTGTTGTCTAAGCTTGCACGTCGTTTCCTGTCTGCTCCAGCGACAAGTCAACCTAGCGAGCAAGTCTTCTCCGTTGCCAGAGATGTGTACGACTACCGGCGAAGTAACTTGAGTCCAGGAAAAGCAGAAATGTTGATCTTCTTTAACAAATAGCTCCCGTTGTTGAAGTATTGTTATTGAACATTGTTTACTGGATGTAATGAATGTAGAAAAGTGTCAATAAAAATTTTGCTGGCATTTTAAACCGGATTTCTGGAATTTAACGAAAATCCTGGTTTTCGGACCATGATCCCGACCAGGATCCTGGTTTTTAGAATTTCTAATCCTGGTCTTGGACAGACCATAAAATCCTGTCCTGAAATCCGTCCTGGTCCCGTTTCTTCATCTCTAATATTTTTCTTACCTTTTTGTAGTTTGGGGAACATCTTTGAGTCCGGCCTAACACACGCTGGCCTACGGTGTTAAAATATTTCCTATTTTACAGTAAGTTTCAATACAACTTCAATTAGAAGGGCAGTTTCCCCTCTCCTTTAAAATATTTTGGCCACAAAAATTGAAAATGACCGAATATAACCAAATATGATCGGTGATATGACCGGATTAGAAAATGACCGATCATATTCCAGCCCTAACTAAACTGAGAGAAGTTAGACCCTTACTTCAATGAAAAAAGACAAAATTGCTTATGGCTCATTTATAAACGTTGTCGTCGTCGTTGTCGTTGGAAAAAATGTTTTATAAAGGCATTTTTACGCCAACGACCAGGGTGGCCAGATGTCCTGCTTTAGCAGGAATTTCCTGCTTTTTGGTTTTGAAATCTGCTTTTTGACAGTGAAAAAGCAGGAACTTTATAGGAATTTTATGTTCATTCCTGCTTTTTGCAGATTTTTTGTTTCAAAATCCTGCTTTTCGACATCAAAATCCTGCTTTGAAGATTTTGCATCTGGCCACCCTGCCAACGACAACGACAACGCCAACGACGACGACAACGACAACGACGACATATTTATAAAAATCCAACGACAACGCCAACGACAACGGAAAATTTTTCTTCCAAATCACACAAATTTTGCATTTTAAGTCAGAATTTTAAGGATTAACTATATTCTCCACACGTTTTCACTCGAAAGCTCGACTAAAAATGCGAAATTTGTCCAATTTTGAATAAAAAATGTCGTTGTCCTTGGCGTTGTCGTTGGCGTTGTCGTTGGATTTTTTATAAATAGGTCGTCGTTGTCGTCGTCGTTGGCGAAAAAAAGGGTTTTATAAAAAAAATATTCCAACGACAACGACGACGACAACGACGACGACAACGACGACGACAACGACAACGACGACGACAACGACGACGACAACGACGACGACAACGACAACGTTTATAAATGAGCCATTAGTAAGAACTCCTCAAACTTCCACGGGCATCAACCAACACATGCACCTACACCCACCCATTGTAGGAAACCTAATAGCTTCTTTATAAACCAGGAACAATTGTCCCTTTTATACAGGCCGGAAACTATCGGCGCCGGGAGCTATTGTTCATATCCGCTTGTATGTGGTGGGTATAAGTTGTGATGGCCGCCAGTTGGGATGGCCGCCAGTCAGGGGCCGCCAGTTGGGATTTTGCCTGCTATAGAG
Source organism: Ditylenchus dipsaci (assembly GCA_004194705.1). Classification (NCBI taxonomy): domain Eukaryota; kingdom Metazoa; phylum Nematoda; class Chromadorea; order Rhabditida; family Anguinidae; genus Ditylenchus; species Ditylenchus dipsaci. The sequence continues at coordinate 115,673 of SADC01001285.1, read as the reverse complement.
AGGTTTGAGTGTATGTGTATGGAATTAGCACTTCTATCAAATTGTCCGGCAGTTGAGTTAGAAAGCTTATAGATTAGTCTCAAAAAGTTGAGTTAGAAAGCTTATAGATTAGTCTGATGACAATATCTTGTTCCAAATGCGTGTTCATATTTATTTGATACAGCCAATGTTTCTAAGAATTTATTCAATAACTTGTTATAACACCAATAATATTTTAGTTATCCAAAAATGCCCCCAAAGCAAATAGATTCTGACTCAGACTCAGGTGAAGATTATTACGATGACTTTTCGAAGTACAAGAAAAAGCACATGATTATTAAAGAAGCCATTTCATCCGATTTAACTGGTATTTTTAAAATAAAGGGAGCTTGGCATACTTTAATATTAAAATTTTGCAGTTCTGGAGAGCACTAGCAATGACGCAGAATCGCTCAAGCTTGCCGAAAATTCGAAAACTAAAGGTAAATCGAAAGCTTCAAAGAAAGTTGGCTCGGCAAAGGGAAAAAGAAACAAGGAGATAAAAAGGCTAAGCCATCTAATGAAATTTCGGAGTTATTTGATCTTGACGACGAGCTGGCTGAGTTATTGGTAGATCCTTAATTTCTTATTGCTCTTTACTGTCTATATTTTTTTAGGATTCACCGCCTACAAATATAGTTTCGAAGCCGCCTGTTATTGCTGTTAGAAAATGTGACAGAAATCTGGAAAATATTCTTTTGTAGGTGAATGTGGATGAGAACCCCAGTGAAAAATGGAATTTTAGGGCGACTAAAAGTATTCTAAACGATGCTCAGTTTTCGGAGCAGCCAGTCTTGTCCGATGAAGTTCCAGCAACTAGCGCCGATGACTCCAGCACCTTCGAGCAGCGTTGCACTCTTGTTTTCAGGTTCGATTTTTTTTTAATAATTTTACTCCTTTACGGCTAAATTCTAGTATACACCCTTCACTCAAGTCCGGTATACACCCTTCAGTCAAATTAGCTTGGGGGACCAAGGCAATTTTTTAAAATTAAAAATTTAAAAAAAATTGCCTTGGTCCCCCAAGCTAATTTGACTGAAGGGTATACACCCTGGTATATGAACGTATACCAGACTTGAGTGAAGGGTGTATACTAGAATTGCTCCAATTTTACTTCGCCGATTTTTAGGTTGAACGGACAGTCTTTCGTCGTGAGGTGTAATATGGTAGCTAGAAATTCAACTTGCATTTTATTATCCCACAAATTTCAGGACGATCAATTTCACCGAATCATTAAGGAAAATGCAGCTCAACTCGGCATGGAAGCGAGTAAAGTGATCCTCATGGGCAAAAGTACTTTGATTATTATATCCCACCCAATGCGACTAAGTTAAATAAATTTTTGAGATTGTCGTATCTATCCAGAAAAAACTCCGAGAAATATTGGGCTTGATACAGAAAATTTGAATGAAATTGAAGTGTTCGAGGTGTGGAACTTTTTGTTTGTGTTTTCTGCTGTTACTGAATAATAACATCGTTGTAGGATTGTGATGCTGCCAATGATATGCTTGCAATAAAATGGCTCATGAAGGGGAGAAAACCTATTGTTTCTAAAATTCTGCCGGTTTTGCTTACATATTTTTTCTGTTCTTTCTTGTCTAAAAAAAGTTTTTTCAGCAACAAACGTTCAAAGATCTGAAGGTAAGTCAGTCATATCTTGGAATAAACATCAATCTTTCGGATAGCATTTACTAATCTTTAGGAAAGGTTTTGTAAGGAGCATGAACTGGATCCGAAAAAAACACGGCTTGTCTTTGACGCAGGTAAAAATATGTCTCATTTCTATATTCGTACTTTTCACAATTGGTTTTTCAGAAACTCTTGCTGAAGATGATACACCGGAAGAAATGGGGCTTGAAGAGGGAGATTGTATTGATGTGTACCTTACTTGACGGGAATTTGTTGCACTGTCTGTTCTTATTGTTTCCAAATAAAATTTTTTGTTCGCTTTCCTCTTTTTGTTTTCGCTTATTTACTTCTGAAATTATTCCCTTTTGGTTGCGGTTGAGGGCATTCAACCATTCTACTATTTCATATGCTATTTTGTCAAAAAGTTATTGTGTGTAATATTTTGTTAAGAATATACAGTCAAAGGTCCTTATAAGGGTCACTTAACACTCTAAAGACGGGCAGCGAGCGACTGCGCCAATTCAGATTGCGCATGTTCAAATTGCCCAAAAATTATTGGCATTATTTGGCAGATATTTTCGTCTATGCTCAAAAAATCGAAAAATCCGTGATACCAGTATTATGGGTTTGCCTATTTTAAATTCCTGCCTAGCCAAATTCTCAGGAAAAATCAGTTTTTAGTTGACAAGTGCCAGCTGTGAGGCCATATTCGTGCTCAGGGTGGTCGATTTGCTTATAGAAGTGTAATCAGAAAAACAAAATGAGGTCATGGATTTTTCGAATTTGGCGCATAGACGCGATATCGCAACATTTTTGGCGCATAACTGAGGGCGGGTCCCCAGGGTGAGCGTTATATAGGGCTTTAACTGTGCTATGTAGTTGGTTTTTTCGAAAAGGCAGACAAACTTAGGAAACATTCCTAAAATGTCTTTTAATCAGGGTACGTAACTCGAAATTTGAAAAAAAAAGTACAGTTGGCCAAAAAAAGTACAATCGGATTATTTTTCGTTAAAAAGTGCCATTTTATTCAGTGATTATTGGTTTTTGAACACCGAAAAAAAGATTTTGACTAAAAACTTCAAAAATAAGAAAGATTTTGGGTCCCAAAAAAGTACACATCTTTTTAAAGGGCCATTGCCGTCCCGACAACGAGAATTTCAAGTGTTTGAATTGGCGCGGGACAGTTCTCTTTCGTCTTTCATTTTACTCTTTTGAGTCATTCGAAGCAAGTCAAAAGAGTACAATGAAAGACGAAAGAGAACTGTCCCGCGCGAATTAAAACATTTGAAATTCTCGTTGTCGGGGACGGCAATTGCCCTTTAAAGGTACAGTTACGTTCCCTGCTTTTAATTATTAGACAAATATATATGATTTTGCAATAACCATTTTACAGCAGATAGGATCTCTTTGCTGTATGCTCAAGTCAAGTTTTCCCATTGCTGCTGGTTGTAGTTTGCCTTTGCGATGTATTTCCCCGCGCATGAGAAGGTGGTATGCATCAAGTACTCCTCAGGAGGACTATTACAAGACACTAGGAGTTGGTAGGGATGCTACTTCGAAAGAAATAAAAGCAGCTTTTTACGACCTTTCTAAGGTTGCCAGTTTTTACTAACTTCTTTTCCAACGTTTTATTATTTAGAAATATCACCCAGATGCTAATCCGACTGATCGTGCAAAATCTTCCGATAAATTTCAACAGGTAATTTTTTCTATCGTTAGATATGTATACGGTGTTCAAGTCAATGACGTCAAACATTTGATTTCTCTCTAAGTCTGAAACTAATTTTGTTCTCTTTTTTGCACTGACATGTGAGGTTCTTGGAAAACATTTTTTTGTAACGGATGCTTATTTTCGTATGAAATTGCTAAAATTTTTCGAGAAAAGTTTCATGGTTCTCTTACACATTCATTGTTCTCTTACACAAGCTAAGAAAGAACGTGATTGGTAACTCCCTTGTACAAAAATATATCTTTGGCCTGCGCATTGTTGTTTTTGCTTGTTTAAATTTTTGTTTTTCTAGCTGGTTGATGCTTATGAAGTTCTGGGTCTGAAGACAAGAGACGGGGTTACGATGCTACATTGTCAAATAACAGATACAGCAAAGTGATCATAAATTCATCCAGTGCGCCGACGAGGAGGAAGGACTACACTGATATTGATATCGATTACAAGGACTTTGAACACTTCCAGCAAAGCAACAGAAGGTAATCATTTTTTAACAGGAAAATTCACTAAATTGCTAGTCAAATTTGGCCTTGTCTCTGATGTCCTACTCTAAAAGAGAAAGGGCCGTTTATTAGAGACTCGGTCATTTCCCCGAAAAGTACGTTTGCCCGTAAAGTTCATTTCCCCAAAAAATATCATTTTCCCGAAAAATCATTTCCTCGAAAAGTACGTTTCCCTGAAAAGCATCGTTTTTCCGAAAATGTGTGAAGAATGTATGATAGGGGTGTTAGGTTTGTGTCGTTGCATTCGTCGACCTTGACGCATTCTCAGTAAGTTTTGGTCTTATACAATTCTTCCTTCCAGTAAATGTAGCCTTCATGGACAAGTACTTTCTCGTTCCTATTAGGTTTTGAAGAAAGACCTGAACAAAGTCATCAGCATTTAAAAAAATATCATATTAGTTACCTCCTGGATAACAGGTGATGGCACAGCAGTCTCCTGATTTTTTGCCTGCAACAACGCTTCTTCCAGCTGTTATTTATCACTCTCATTGCTGTAAATACCGTAGCCATCATCTGAGACCAGGACGTTTGACCCCCAGCCGTTTGACCCCCGGCCGTTGACCCTCACGAAGCTTTTAACAGCTTTTTTTCTTGACAAATAGTTGCGAGGGTAGAAGATTTCGACCGGTTTGCCCTGTTTCTGTTTTGGCTTAGGCGCAATGTAGGGCCGCGTACAGACATGTGGAAACGATGAGGATATATAATCTCACGTGTATTTCACTGTCATATAACTCCTCATTAAAAGGGCATGCCCACGCTAATAAGAGGTGCTGCCCGGGAATTCAATTTTTTCCTAATCATTGAACTTCTGCACGGATTTTCAACTTGGTTTCTAACAAAATAAGGCCTATAATTAAATTTTAGCTGTAGTTTTGTTACGAACCAAGTTAAAAAGTCCGTGCAGAGGTTCAATGATGAGAAAAAATTTGAATTCCCGGGCACCACCTCTTATTAGCGTGGGCATGCCCCTTTAATGCACTTTGACTTGTAATGTTTTTACTTTTTTTTCTAAGGCCTTAGGCTCAGACAAGGGTAGGCCAGTGTATGTTAGGGGTTACTACTCATCTCATTCTCATTTTCCCATCGGATTTTTGGTCGTGTGCTCGGATAATTTTTTTAACGTTTTTGAGTTCCAAAGTTTGTTTTCTGCGTTAATTCGAGCATTCTAAAAATGATTTGACGGTAGTGAAACTGCCGTTTTGATGGTATTTTTCACATTTCTTGTATTTCTTACAAAACGTAAATTTAATACTGTCAAACCATCTTAAGAATGCTCGAATTAATGCAGAAAACAATTTTTGGAAATACAAACGTAAAAAAAATTAATCAAGTGGGCGATCTCTTCCTACCATCACCCAATTACCGCTACCTAGGCACATCCATCTGAGTACCGACACCTGTTCGGTACCTTGGTACTACCACCTCAATGCCACCTTCTCAGTATCACTACCTCCATATTACCACCTAGATACCCTGCGAGATATGAAAATACTTCAGAACTGATGTCCCTGTAAGTCAATTCGCTGTTTTAGCATTATAAAATCATATTCAGGGCACTATTCTGGATTATTTTGTGATTTTTAATGATTTTCAGCCAAATCAAAAATTTCATATTCTGAAGATGGATACCTGTTCAGAAAAGGTACCAGGTAGTTTGCTTATCATCCTGACACTTTCTAGTCCTCTAAAAGTATTTTGTCAAGAAAAAATTAAATTTGCTCCAACTTGGATTTGAACCGGTAGCGCTACAAAATCGGTGGATCAATTCACAGGGGATTTTCAGTCACTGTCTTTTCAGCTTAAGACAAGGCCCGGAGATGGCCGGGATTCGTTAATCGATCGAGATTTAATCGTTTAACAAAATTCTGTTCATAACACATCTTTGTTCAAATTATAAATATTTTCAGGGAAACAAACATTTCGGGGAAATGAACTTTTCAGGGAAATGATACTTTTCGGGGAAATGAACTTCTCGGAAAAACGTACTTTTCGGGCAAAACGTACGTTCAGGGAAATGAACTTTTCGGGGAAACGATACGTACCCGTTTATTAGAGAGGGTCCGTTTAAAGGAGCATTGCCGTCTACGTCAACAATTCCCCGCCAATTCAAAAAAAAATCCTAATCATTGAACGGATTTTTCGGCTTGATTTCTAATAAAACTTCATCTAAAATCAAATTCTAGGTTTCGTTTTGTTGGAAACCAAGTTGAAAAATCCGTACACAAGTTCAATGGTCAGGGAAAATTTGTTTGAAATGGCGGGAGACAATTAATAACAGGTGGCCATAGCCCTTTAATTGAGAAAATGCGGTATCTGAGCAATTTCAAGTCACGCTTTGTTTTAGGAGGAAGAGAGTCTTTTACAATGACAATGAGATGCCTGAATTTTTCAAGGAGGTGGAATGGTCCAAGTCTTTCAAAGGAACTGATTTCCGAGCTGCAGCGCCGCCAAAGTATATCAACTACAAAGATAGTCGAGCTTTTCAGCGTGAAGAGAGTGAAAGACGAATGGCGGAAGAACTGGAGCAGATTCGAAGGATGAGCAAATACCCTTTACCTACTTTGTGAGTTCCCAAATCAATAAAATATTGACAGAAAGCGATTTAATTTTTTTTCAGCGAGCAGCTTCTACGCCAAGAGGAAAAATTGAAGCAGGAGTCATCAGCGAGACTTGCGAAACTGGCATCTATAGGAATACTAGCTGTTTTTGTTGTTTGTGTTTGTAGTACGAGGTACGGTATATAAATAAATATAGAGCTGTCACACGCAATTTTATTTTGCCAGAACAATAAATACCACAAAACAGAAGAATTCTACCGAAAGATGAAAGTATTTTCTCTATAAAATGACGGTAAAATTGAAGGGGTCAGAGTGTTTTTAAATGTCCTCATCGTCATCTGGGAGCTGAAAAACAAGAGATTACAACTTTTTGTGGTGGGAATGTAAAAATTACCTCTGCTCGGGCTGCATCCTCGACTTCCCGTTCGTACTTGGCCACCATCTCAGGGTCCATTTGAACCTCTGGTGGTGCCAAGGCTGGCCTAAAAAGGATCTCATAGAATGCCTACTAATAATTTTTATAAATTTTGATAAACTCACATTGCAACAAACTCAAGGTTGGGGTCTCCGATCAGTTTTCTGGCAAGGTAGAGGAAGGGCTTCTCAAAGTTGTAGTTGCTCTTAGCGGAGATGTCGTAGTACTGCAAAAAGGTATAGGTTAATATCAATTTGAATTGTATGTCTCTTATCATGCCTGGAGATTCTTTTTTCGGTGGAAAGTGATGCTCTTAGCTTTGACCTTGCGATCTTTCACATCTACTTTGTTGCCAACCAAAACCATTGGTATATTCTCGCACACACGAATCAAATCTCTATGCCAGTTGGGAACATTCTTGTAGGTGACTCGGGCTGTGACATCAAACATGACTATTGCACATTGCCCTGTAACAATACAATAAAGCCAGAAATTAAAGCACACAAGTTTTTTTTCATATTTGAGATTATAGCGGACTAAGAATTGAAAGTCTTTTTTTTTAATTTTATGCGTTTTCCAGATTTTTTAAAAACAATTTATTTTAACTTTGTCGAAGGACATGCTTTTGTTGAGACGGTTATGGTTATATATTATGCCGCATATATTCCGCCAACATATATTCCGCCACATATATTCCACCAGCGTATATTCCGCGACATGCATGATTTACGTGTCAGGTATATGTGTGCCAGGGCTGGAACGGAAGACAAAAAAGTCGGAACAAAAATCGGAACCGGAAGTAGAAAATTCTCAAAACCGGAAGTCGGAAATCGGAAGAAAAAAACTGGCGGAAATCGGAAGACGGAAATCGGAAGAAATTCAAAAAATTTCCTAGTGCCAAAATTTAATGTTGTACACATGCATCCGCATCCGCTTTTTCTAAGATCATTTACAATGAATCCAGCAGTTGAAAAGAAACGCTCACTTTCTTGAGAACCAGGTGGCGCACTAAGATATTTGCGCACCGAAGGTCTCCGCAAAGCTGTAACTTCCATTTCCTTCCAAGACATTTCTGCCAAAAATACTTCGAAAATATTTTTCAAGTGAACTATTCTCTTCCGAAATTTACGAAATTCGCCCTATTTTTTCGGAAATCGGAAAACGGAAGAGAAAATCTGCCAGAAATCGGAAATCGGAAGACGGAAATCGGAATTCCGTTCCACCCCTAGTGTGTGCGCATCTTAATCGCCTATTTTGCCTGAAACGTTGTCCTGAGTTCATTAATGAAGATCAAAAAACAGTTTTGTGTCGCCAAATTTTCATAGTGTACTTAAAGGCCTGACCTCTTCCTACTCGGTGGTCCCCCGCCAATTCAAAAATTTTCCCTTGATCATTGGACTTCTGTACGGATTTTTCCGCCACGTTTCTAACCAAACTAGGCCTGAAATCAAATTTTAGGCTTAGTTTTGTTAGAAACCTAGCGGAAAAATCCGTACAGAAGTCCAATAATCACGGGAAAATTTTTGAATTGGCGGGGGACCACCGAGTAGGAAGAGGTCAGGCCCTTTAAGCCGTCTAGCTGGACATCCACATGGAGGAGGAAGGGCTACATCAGTTTCTAAGGTGTTGATAAATTCATGCCAGGTTTTGCATAAGTTCAAACCAGATTCTACCGAAAATGTGATTTTACCCACCCCAAGCCCAATACTTAAATTAGGCACCCCCTTGTCGGGTGGATATCCGCCTTGATTGTCTGAAAAATTAAAATTTAGTTAAAATTAATAACTAATCCTTGGACCTTAAAGTGTATAGGGAGTTGGGTTTGTTAGTACCGAAATTGAGATTTCCCCATCCGGAGCAAAAAACCTTGTGTAGGTATCCCTCGGTCAGGTAGTTATCTTCCCAGATGGCCTAAAAAAGCAGTCCGAATCAATTATAAACCACTGTTCCTACCCTAAAATTTTCCGACAAAACCGAAAATTATGCCTATGGCTTTACTCTGCCTTTCACTATGACACTCATAGCTATGTCTATATCTCTACGCCCATGAATTTTGAAACACTGCTGCAAATCATGGATGGCGAAAATGGCAAAATTTCCCAAAAAAAAAGTTTTTTTGGGCTGCGCGAATTTTAACTGCTGCGAAATGCATGTGGCGGAATATATGTTGGCGGAATATATGCGGCGGAATATATAACCATAACCGTTAAGACTTGTTCAAAATAAAATTTTGCATTGTCAGAGAATGCAAAAATTTGACGAAAAATTTTGTAAATAGACATTACGCCAGGCCTCCCAGATGAAAAATATGAAAATAAGATATTTCGAAAAAAAAAATGAGATTTTGACCTCAAAAATAAGACATTTGCTTCCAAAATGTAGCTAGCAAGCTAAGTAAGCTCATTACCGCATATACAGAGTGTATCAAGAAATTTTAGCTTTTTTAAATTGCCATAACTTTTCACGTAGAGCGATTTTCAAAATTCTGTTTTTTTCGAAAATAAGTTTTTCTCGGTAATAATATTTTTTTGGTATAATGTTTTGTATAATGTCAAAAACATGATTTATGCTTGTTCCTTTCCGCGGTTTGGGTCTCAGTTTTCAGATGGCTTCTGGATGACCAAGACTCAAACCATAGAGGGGACCAACAAAAATCGTGTTTCGTGTTTGTGTACACTCTGTTACTTGACTTAATTTTATTTATTTCTGAAAATTTTTATATCAACTTGAAGATTTTTTCTACTAAAATGTTTGCTATATTCTACCGATCATTTTGATTAATAAATTCTTACAGCTCGAAAACAAAAATTTTATGAACAAAAGTCATTCAATAAAAACTCCCAACAAAGACCATGATACGGATATCATGGGCATTTCACAAATTTGATTTAGGTGCAGTACCACTTTTTTTTTATCAATGCAGTGGAAATCCACTGGAATGAAATTACCTGTGTGTAAAAATTTGCTTTTGTGGAAATTTAGTGGGGAAAATCAGAAATTTAGTAGGGAAATTCAGTGTTTTGAGGAAAATTTGAATTTAGTGGGGAAATTAATTAATTTAATGAGGAAATTCAGAAATTTAGTGGGTAATTTCAGTTACAGCCAAATGTTTTTCATGCCTAACTTTTGTCCGAAAAATCCGCAAGGACTTTGATTTCCATCCGGTAAACCACATCTGTCGTTTATACTTTATTAATTAACCTATTTTATTTAGAAATCATTTTTCGAAAACGTTGGTATTACTTTTAGATGAAATATATGTTGTATAAAAACGCTGTTTTTGCAGTAAACCGTTCATACCATTTGATGGGGCGAGAAAAACTACCCTAAAGTGCTTTAAAATGAAATAAAAAATGGGTTCGAAGTGTCTAGCTTACTATCTTGTGGAAGTATCAAAGCGAGCAGAAAATAAGGTTTTCAGTAAGCGAATGTTGAAGACGACAGAAACACAAAAAGAACAATTAACCGTTCTATTCTAAAGAACATGAAATATAACAAGAAAAATTACAATTCCTTTGTCTTAAAGGGGCATGATCGTGCCCGATGGGGAGAAAAGGCGCGAACCAGCACTTCTTTTCTTTATCGATACATTTTTACATTCGTTCTCGTCTAGATTTCTTAAGTTTTCTGTCTAATTTTTAAAAGTAGTATAAGGTCATCTATATCAGATTTGACGCAGAACGAGTGAAAAATGGGACGATTCGAAAAAATTCGAAAAAAACTGCTGGTTCGCGCCTTAACGCACGGGCATGCCCCTTTAAGGGGCCATTGCCGTCTCCGACGATTCTCGTCTCCCCTGCCAATTCAAAAAAAAAATTCTAACCATTGAACTTCTGCACGGACATTTCCAGCTTGGTTACTAACACAACTATACCTAAAATTAAATTCTAGGCCTTGTTTTGTTGGAAACCAAGTATGAAATGCCCGTACAGAAGTTCTATGATTAGGAATTTTTTTGAATTGACGGGGAACAATCCAAAACGGGTGGCCATGGCCCTTTAACCGAAAATATGACAAATATGACCAATTTTTAAAGTAAGCACATCCGAAATTTCTAAGATTTGGGTTCCCAAAATAAGCACAGTGCTCAGAAATAAGCAGATCTGAGAGGCCTGCATTACGTTTATTACGCATCGTAAAAACATATCAACATCAGATTAGATCTACTTGCACATTTCTGACAGATTTGACAAGTTATTGGCCCTCCTGCCAAAGCTACTGGAAAATACACCCCCCCCCCCCTAATAAATTTTTAGGGGCGCCTAAAACCATACTTTTTTTTGTAAAAAGCTGAAATTATTACGGTTCGTCTCTGAGCTTAAGGCCTAAGCCCAAAAATTATTCGGGAGGAGGGGGGGGGTTGAATTCCAGCAGCGGTTTTAGGGGGGGGGAAGGGTCGGAGTGTATTTCAGTATTTGGTCTTAAATTGTGTGTTTTATGTGGAAACCAATATACCCGAGCCCTTAAACATTTAATTTAACCTTGGATGTAGTATCCATCTCTCAGACCACCGAATTTCTCTTGGCCTGCTGTATCCCAGACATTGAAACGGATCAAGCCTGAAGATTGAGTATTAATATTGAACCATTTCAATTAGTGCTTGCGATCAGTGTTGTAAGTGTTAGAATTCTGGCACCGGCACCAGCTCACGGCACCGACTAAAAAGTTTTTGGCACCGGCATCAGCTCACGGCATCGGTGCGGGGCTGCCGGTGCCGCACCGTGCCACTTACAACGCTGCATGCAATCATAAAACTGCTATACCTACTTATTTTTAGAGGTGTGCACGTGATCGGGGTCCCTCCCGAATCAGGATACCGATTATTTTGGTGGACAATCTCGGTAACGAATTCATCCCGATTGATTTTGAAAATCTCGATTACGAAAATTGCCAAATCTCTATGAGCATTTTCAAAAAAATTATTCACATTTTTTAGCCAAAAATGTTCTCATTTTTGTATAATTTTGCGGCTTTTATTCGTAAACGTTGTCAGGTTTTTGCAATTATATCAGATAGGTTATGTTAGGGTTTTTTTAAATAAGTGCTATACGGAAGATTTGTCTTTTTACAAAGCTATCTTCGACTTAAAAAACATGTGAAGCGTTTCATTGCAACCTGTTTGGTATACAGTCCGACTTTATGATCCTTCTAACTGGTCCTAAGTGAAGCCGTTATATTGAGGTTTCACTATACAATTTTCGCTACACAGTTAACCCTCTGATGAGTCAACTCTCTTACACAGTCAACTATCGCTATAGTGCGGGTTTTCGTCGTCCCGAGCGACCACACTCTATCGAAAGTTGACCGTAGTTAGAATTTATAGGGTTTAAAGGGGCATGGCCACCTGTTATAAATTTTGTCCCGCCAATTTAAAAAAGTTTTCCTAATCATTGAACTTCTATACGGGTTTTTAACTTGGTTTCTAACAAAACCATGCCTGAATTCTAAGCCTTGTCTTGTTAGAAACTAAGTTGAAAAATCTGTACAGAAGTTAAATGATTCGGAAAATTTTTTGAATTCCCGGGACAAATTTAGAGACGTGACCATGCCCCTTTAATAAAAACTGTTTCAATACTCCGTCTTAGTGTGTAGGGTTTTCGGAAGTTATACCAAAAGTTAAACAAGCCGCGAAATTTTGATCGGGATCCCGAAAAAAATTTACGTCATCCCTTTCCCGAATTTTTTAACCTCAATCCCAATCCCGGAATCCCTTCCGAGGCCGAATGCACACCTCTACTTATTATGTTTCATGAAAAAGGTCAAATAAAGCTTAACAATTTTTTTATTTTTTTGAAAATGGTTGATGTTTTTTGTGAATCGTAGTGATGTCAGCTTGGGAGCACTGTCTAATTTTTGTGAAAAGCATACCTCGGGTGGTGTGAAAAGTCAATGGATGAACTTCAACACCCAGTGTGGCTAAAAAGGAAATATTTTCTAGCATCACACGAACATAAGACTTTTTATTATTATTTACCAATGTACTTCTTCTCAAATTCTCCAGTCAAATGGCGTTTCACTTTAAAAAACATATTAAGATTGAGAGTATATTCAGAAGACAGCAAATTGTACCAAAAGTTGTTTTACCAGTACCACCATCACCAACAAGCACGAGCTTGAAACTGGGAATATTGTCTGTGTTTTCCATATTAACAGATTTGGACTACTGAAAAATCTCAATTACCGTATATCATCATCTAATAGAAGTCCTCTACTCCAATAGACGCCTTCCCCTATTATTTGACTCAGATTTTAGAGTTAAGGCCACTTTGACAATTGACAATTGCAAGATTTTCAAGGGGTTGAAAAATAAATGCCTCGGGGAGGGGTGGTATTAGAGAAAATACGGCATGAGAAGTTAATGATAAATATCGTTTAACATTAAGAAAATAAAAATTTTACCAAAATGTGCCACCACTTAATACTTTGGTATTTATATCAGCAGCTATTTAATAATGCTCATGGTACATCGTTTTTGGTAAGCAATACTGTAGCAAAAAACTTTTTGGTAAGAAAAATTTAAAACACCAAAAAATCATCATTCAAAATCTTCTTATCGCAAAATTTTTCATCAGAAATTTGTTTAGTTATTATTTTTTTCGACCCTGAAAGAGCTCCCTTGCTGCCGGAAATGTCTCTTTTCCTGCCGGAAATTTAAAAAACACTATTATTACCGTTTTCGAATCAATTTTCAATTTTTTATCCATCTTGTAACTCTGGATCTCAGCTTGTTAACAAGCTATGAACTAACTAAGTGAGATTTCAAAAAGTTAGGGGGATAGGTTTTTGAAGAAAGCACATTTTTGAAAAAGTTTGCTATATAATAAAATAAAATTTACACCCAAAGTGATTCGAACCAGCAACCTGTAAATGTGGTTTAATTTTAAGTTATGCAATTTCCATGCACGTTTTCATATGCGGAAAGGAGATACACCCTCCCTTTAAAGAAAAACCACGAAACCCATCGATTTTCGGAAATTTAGCCTATTTTATCCTGTAAATAAGCTCCAGTAGGTATGAAACTCTGCGCTGATGATCTTGTTAAATAGCTAGGAGTGTGAGGATCATTTTGAAACTAAACTTGTAAATAAAAGAAGGTAAAAAATAATAAGGTTTGCACCCCTTGGTAGTCGAACCTGTGACTCAGGCGATGCGTATATAAAGTTTCCTCCCCTTTAATAGCTTTTTAGATACCTGAGGTCCAGAGCTACAAAATAGTTAAAAATTTTGAAAATTTATTCGAAAATCAGCGAGAAAAAAAGGGTTTTTTTTTAATTTCCGGCACAAAAAGACACTTCCAGCAGAAAAGGCGCTATTTCAGGGTCGAAAAGTATTTCAACCAATACCTTTACCAAAATTTGCTTGCCAAAGATGCTAAACCTAATTTTTACCTTGTGATACTTAATTAAATGTGATAAAATTTGAGTTCTCTGTTGAAAAAGACAAGAAATTTGTCGGATACAGTTTTGAGACATTAAAGAGTGGTTCAAAGGTTAAGGTAGTGTACATTTGCATTTATTCGAGGAAAACTAGCATTTGAACATTACGACTTATAAGGCTGGCAGAAATAAAAGCTATGAATAAAGGTAAAAAAAATCTCCAATTTTCAGGGGCAGATGTGAAGTGTTTCTTGCTCACTCACGTCTATTAAGACAAAAGCGCCAATTTTTTTTGAAATAGTAATTTCAAAACATCACCCAAGTTATTTTGGCGATCTTACTGTATCTGTTGGGCTGCTTCGCAGTTTTCAAATATTTCTGGCATGTTGCCAATCTCATGCCGATTGTTTGAAAAATATTTCTCTGTTTTTTTGTCTGCTTGTCTCTCATTATCTTGTACACAATTTGTGATCCGAAAATTCTGCAGACGTTACTTACACTTTTCAGAATTCAGAATTATGGGAAAGAAGAAGGAGAAGCAGTCTATTGGTGTAAGTTTTCTGCACTATAGATATTTCTGGCTTTTCAATGATATGGCCATTATGAAATTTTTAGGAGATGCAGTCTGAGGGGGAGTTCGCTATAAAACCTTCATCAGAGGAAACTAAGCTGCATTCGGAAGATTGGCCATTGTTGCTGAAAGTACTTTTAATTTTCTTTCTGACTCTGCTCATTTATTCTTTTTAGAATTTTGATAAGCTCAACATTCGAACAAGTCACTACACTCCTCTGGTTGAAGGTTGTTCTCCGCTTAAGCGGAATATCAAGGACTATGTTTCTTCTGGTTATTTCAATCTCGACAAGCCTTGCAACCCGTCGAGTCATGAAGTTGTCGCTTGGGTCAAGCGTATCTTGCGCGTTGAGAAGACCGGTTTGTAATCTTTATTTTGACGTCATGTTTTTTAAAATATATTCACGATTCAGGTCACTCTGGAACTTTGGATCCTAAGGTAGGATTTGTTGACTTCGTAGTCTAATGTATTTTCATTATTGGTCTCGTTGCCGCATTAATGAAAAGTATTTCTACATCATGTGGAGTTTTAGGTTTCTGGTTGCCTTGTTGTTTGCATTGACCGAACTACTCGATTGGCTAAGTCTCAGCAGAATGCGGGAAAGGAGTATGTGGCCATCTTCAAGTTGCACAATCCAGTTGAAAGTGAGAAGACCATCAAGCAAGCTTTGGAAAAAGTTTTATTTTCCCCCTTTTGTTTTCTATGGAGCTTAATTTTACTATGTTTATGTTCCAGCTCACTGGTGCTTTGTTTCAACGCCCTCCTTTGATTTCGGCTGTAAAACGTCAGCTTCGAATCCGTACAATTTACGAAGTGAAGCTTCTCGAGTATGCTCCTCAGCAAAACATGGGAATATACTGGTATGTTCATATTGGTTCGTTGATGTGTAAATTATCCAATTCTGATATTTAAGGATGAGTTGTGAAGCAGGCAAGTATTTCTTGGTTTATTGAGCTGTCCACATTTTAAGCCTGTTTTGAATCACTAATTTCAGGAACTTACGTCCGTACACACATAGTCCACCTTGGATTGCTCTTGGGAGTTGGCGCGCAGATGCAGGAGCTTAGGCGTGTCCGTTCAGGCAACTATTTTTCTATGGTAATCGAATGTTAATACTGCAATTTCTAGGCGTTACGAGCGAAAATGACCACTTGGTGACTCTCCATGACATCTTGGATGCTCAGTACATGTATGACGATCACAAGGATGAAAGTTATCTGCGACGTATCATCAGGCCATTGGAAGCTCTTCTCGTTCAACATAAACGAATTATCGTTAAGGACAGTGCAGTGAATGCTATCTGCTATGGAGCCAAAATTTTGGTAAATTTCACCTCTATTTTACTTACTGATTTTGGGTGATGTCAAATAAGCAGCAGGTTTTACGAATCTAGTGCGAACCGCTTTAAAACTGTTTCTCGTATTTCTGTTTCGACTCTTGTTGCTGGCTCGTGTAAACGGCATTCACCATTTAACTAAAATCCCCTGGGCGTTCCACACCAATTCTTATTGCATGACGATTTTCCTAATAATATTTTAGGGGTACTAAAGTATTAAGCTGTGTTTGTTAAAGCCGTAATTCGAGTCTCGTTAGAGTGATCGCCCCAGGGACTCACTTTAGTAACACTGTATATTTAGTTTAATTCCTTTAAAGCGATCTAAGCCGATTCAAGTGATTACTATAGTGGGAGTGATTACTATATCGGGACTAAACTGTATTTGTTTAATTGTGAAATTAAACACGTGTACTTAAGGTCCCTGGCATCTTGAGGTTTGAGAACGGAATTGAACTTAACGAAGAGATTGGTGGGTCTCATCATGTCTTTATGTCTAAAATTGTATGTTAAATTTTTAGTCATTGTCACGACCAAAGGAGAGGCGGTTTGCATTGCTATTGCGCAGATGACCACCTCAACTATTTCCGTCACTGACCACGGTTGTTGCGCCAAAATAAAGAGAGTTATCATGGAAAGAGATACATATGCTCGCAAGTGGGGATTGGGGTATGTGATAGTTCATTTCCTAGAACAATTTATCATATTTATTTTTCAGACCTTTTGCTATCAAATCGAAGGAAATGGTCAAGAAAGGATTGGTAAAAAGTTCTTGAGTCAAACCAGTAATGATTCCTTTTTTATTTAGCTCGACTCTCATGGAAAGCCTAACGAAAAGACGCCGAAGGAGTATTTGAAGATGTACCAGGATCACTCTGCTTCCACACCAAAGGTCGAGAAGGCTGAGAAAGTTGAGAAGGAAGAAGTCAAGATGGATGAAGATGATGGAGAGGAATAGCTCTTTTAATTTGTTCCCTTGTTGTTGTCGTTGTTTGTTGTTGAAATAAATTTGTTTACAGTTTCAGAATATAAAGTGTGGTTGATAGAACATGACACCGGCAAATAGCTTATTATTGGCCATTTTACTTTACGCTCTGCAATTCTGTTTGGATGCTTTTGGCCTCCCCTTTGAGCTTTACAACCCGTACGCACTCTCCATGTTTTTGTCTGCTAGCTCATCCTCCAGTAGTCTAATGCGCCTTTCATGTTGTCTAAAAAATATATATATTCCACCGGTGTCAACCATAAATTGCTGCGAAAATTCAGCATGTGGCTAGTTTTAGCTTTTTATCCTCGCGTCTTTAGGAACATTAAACAGAAGCTGAAGCCTCATTTATACGATTGTAGGCCTAAGGTTTCAGCAAGGACCTTGTTACTGGGTCAACCTGCAGAATAGCTGCTCACCTCAATACTTGTTTCATCTGAATTTCTATTATTCAATATTACTTTAATCACAAGTCTGGGACTAAACCTTTTGAACGTCGTTGAATAAGGAAGCTAGGTCCCCTGCTGATTCCTGCTAAATAGATGAAATTGGCTATATTTCAATTACTTTTTAGAATAACCTCTCCGCCCATAACACTGCCGCAAGTAGCGGAAGAGTTACTTTGTCGCCTTGAACTTCCCCTAGAGGTAGGAGGTACATAACTCGGCGTATCATCAGAATCAACTGTTCTTGTTTGCTCTCTTTTGATTCTTTCGAGCTGTAATAAGCAATCATTCAATATTTTCGGATAGAAAAAGATAGCTTTTCACCTCGGCGGCAGCCTAAAATTTTTGTTTTATCAACAAAATCTCAATCTGTCTTAATTTCTTAATTTTTTAGAAAAAAAAAATATTTTGCCATAAAATTTGTGATTTTTTATTTTCAAAAGTTTTGACTTTTTGGGGGGTTACCAAGTGCAGAAGTTTTAATTGAAGTATGAAGCAAGTCGGAATTTTTCAAAATAATTTGGTTGATATTTTTACCTTTTTGTGCTAAATTTTTCAATGATGTTGCAACAAATAATACGCTATTAGAAACTACAGGGTGGTCCAAGAAATTTGAACGCTTTCAAACAACTATAACTTCACTCAAAGGCCGTTTTTGAAAATCTGTTTCCACAGTTCCACTCAGTTTGATATATAATTTCAAAAACAAGATTTTTGTTTGGTTTCCCCTGTGGTTTGGGTCATACTCGTTCACAGGCCGTCCACATACCAGGACTAAATCCACAGGGGGGACCAAGTAAAAATCTTGTATTTGAAATAATATATCAAAAAAAAATTGTAATGAAAAACTGAGTGGAACTGTGGAAACAGATTATCAAAAAAGGCGTATAAGTGAAGTTATGGTTGTTTAAAAGTGTTCAAATTTCTTGGACCACCCTGTAGAAGAGCAGGGCTACCTGATGGTGTTATAACTTTAAAAAAATTGTTTATGTACTTTTTGCATTGAGTAAGAAAAAAACAAGGCCCTTTTGAGCCGAAAACAAGGCAGAAAGAATACTTGTCACTTAATTTCTAACCCTTTGCTGTCCAGCAGTTTTTGCTCCTCCATCTCCATCACGATCGGCTCGGGATTTTAGGGAGACCTGCGACAATCAATTAAAACTATTGGTAGAATGGAATTCTGCAACCTGCAATTTGGGGATCATTGGGTTAGGAGCTTCAGGTGGAGACGGCTCTCTTCTTGCTGGAGCTCTTTCTTGCCGGGCTCCTCTGTCCACACGTACTATGCCCATGTCGTCGTCGACTACGGCTCGTTGTGGTTGTTGGGCAGCTTTAGTTGGTGGCGGACGAGATACCGGCTGCTGTTGTGGCTGCTGAGTTGCGGGTGCTTGTTCTTGTGTGCTGAAATTATTATTTTGAAAAAGTTTAGAAAATTTTAATATTTTCAAAAACCATTTTATAGAGTTATTTTGAAAAACAAGCTCTTACTTCGGCAACTGAGAAAGGATATTAGCTTTTTTGGCGACCTGTATTTTGGGCTTGGCCAGAGCTTCTGCTGCTGCCGGATTAACTGGCATTAATTTGGGGGAGCATTCTTTCCCTCCGCAAACTCCTTAGATGGACTTCATTTGTATTACAGTTTTATATATTTTTTATATAAAATATAAACCTCAGCAGTCATAGCGGGCACAGCTAAAAAAATTGAAAGTGTGCTAATACGTTTATTTTGTTATTTTTTGTGGATACAAAGTCTCTCTTTTTCAGCCTGTCCCTACAAAAGTTAGCCTATCCGGCACATAAGACTTCGCGGAAGTTTTTTAAGTTAAATTGTCAAATTTGTTATAAAAAATGCCAGTTTGTATTCTTCTGGTGCTTTTTTCGAATCCATCTACAAATTTTGGTCTAAAAGCATTATTGCACCCAAGAGTCTGTATGCTATTTTCAAAAAAAAAAAAATACAGAACTTTAAATTACCGCATATCAACGTGTACGCACCGAAAAAAATTTTTTGATGAAAAAAAGCAACTTACTGCTTTTAGTATCAGGGTACAAATCTGGTTGCCTAAAAAATTTTTCATTGTAAATTATGCAAGTACTTTATTAATTTACCAAAGGTCAGATTTGCGAGGCACAAAGAATTGAAGAACATCCTAGATAAGTTTTGAGTACAGTAATTTTTTACACCTTCGTACAAAAATCTACAAACCACAACTCCTTTGTGGTAACTTTGTATATTCTAAACAACTGAAAATAAAATAGCAATCGGTGGCTAGAAACTTTCCTAACCTGTTGATTTCATTTTCAATAGAATTTACTCCACGTTTAGGCATAAAAGCAAGACCTGTAATATTTTTTGTATTTTTTACCAATTATCTATCACTTTTAAGGCACCTCTTTGCGGCTCTGAAGTAGTGTGCTGAAAACTGGTAATTTAGTCGAGCATACCAGTGACCGTATCACCTTTATTAATTTTAATCCCCAGAAATGACAAAATCTACGGCTCTACTGTAATATACCCCCCCCAAAAAGCGCTACTGTAATATACCCCCCCCCAAAATCGACCTACTGTCATATATCCCCCCCCCAAAAACCGACTTTTTTAGGGATGGTCAAAAACCATTTTTACACAATAATTTCGCCATAAAAGGACCAGAAAAGCAATTAAAATGGGATTGCGGGCTGTGTTGGGAGGGAAGGGAATAATACAGGGGCCACTTCTCGAGATGGTTGGTATCCTTAGAGTACTAATTCTCTAAGCGTCTAAGAGTACTTTCAAACCCAGGAACTTGTGGCGCAGGCATAAGTATGAGTACTTTTCATGGACCAAGCGGATCAGCGGGTGGAACCCCCGGGTTTACACCTTGCCCTAGCACTTTTGAGTGCTTGGCTGAATTTTTGGATGCTGGGCCTCTGGCCTGGCCTATAGAACGAGGGGAAATGCTCTTCGGCGAAAAATAAAGATGTTGAACATAGTTTTGAATACTGGGGCCTACCGCATAAATAACTCAGGTATGCATGTTTTTTCATGCATCCAGAGTCGCTTTCGAGTGATTTGTGTCTAAGGTATGTGGGTGTGCGCATCTCAACTCCAAGCCCCCAAGCCCCGAAGGGGTGCAGGGGGCTTGAGAGTTAGAGATGCGCGCACGCACTTACCTTAGACATGATTCCGAGAAGTACACTTGATCATAAAATGCATATAGAGTCTATTTTTGCCACGGCCCGAGTTGAAAAACATGGTAAAGCAGCTAAAAAAAAGTGGCCCCTGTATTATTCCCTTCCCTCCCAATACAGCCCATAATCCCCTTTAAACTGCTTTTCTGGTCCCTTTATGGCAAAATTATTGCATAAAAATGGTTTTTAGACACTCCTAAAAAAGTCGGTTTTTGGGGGGGGGTATATGACAGTAGGTCCGATTTTTGGGGGGGGGGGGGGGTATATTACAGTAGCTTTTTGGGGGGGGGGTATATGACAGTAGCGTCAAATCTACACAACATAATTTCATTTCCGATTTTCCATCATCCAATATTGTCATTCCATCATCCAATTCCATTTTTATCAGCAATAAATTTCTTGTGGCTTGTTCACGTTGTTAGAGTTCGAGTTAGAGTTCGGGTTTTCGAGTACATGAACACCTCTTACCCGAACTCTAACTCCAACTCTAACTCGAACAACGTGAAGAAGCCAGTAGCCGCCGCGCTACTGCTGTACTTGCGTGCCCGTAGAATTGCTTTGAGATGATGTTGCATTTGAGACATTTCAAAAGGGACAAAGCTGTTTTCTTGCGACAAAAGATCTTTGGGAAGGAGTAGAATGTGCCATTTCAGTTTGTGCCAATTCAAATTGTGCATTACCACTTTGTGCAAATTCAGTTTGTGCCCCTCCATTTTGTGCCACTTCAGTTTGTGCCGTTTTCAAATTGTGCCAATTCAAATACCACCCAAAGTCCTGGCACGAAATGTATTTGGCACTATTTGAACTGGCACAATTTAAAATTGGCACAAACTGTAGTGGCACAAACTGAATTTGCTTAAAATAAAAAGGCACAATTTGAATTAAACAAACTAAAATGGCACATTCTACTTTTTCCTGATCTTTTTTATCGAATATTTTGTGAAGCTAATATATTTTAGATTCATGTAGCGTTGCCGGTTTATTTTGTCATTTTGGGAAAGGATTTTTAAGACACATGCAACTTCTTAATCGTGGCGATTTCAAAAGTTTGACCACATAGATTATTTCAATGATCTTTTTGAATTATTTTTTTTACATTTAAAATATAAATTTCACATCTTATTCAATATAAAAATCTCTAACTCGTCACAACTGGCAATGTAAAGCAACTTTGAGCATGACTAGTTCACGATTTAAAACTTTATCAAACAATTTAAAAATTAATTTTGATAGAGTCTGTTTCAGAAATGTAAAAATAATTCCAAAATGTAATTGATATGATTTACGTGGCCCCAGGGTTGGCAAGAGGTGACCTTTCAGCCCAACAGGTGGCTTTTCAAATAAATCTTTTTTTAACTTTCATTGCTTGTTTTTTTTTCGTGTATTCTATCAGCGCATCTAATATTTTTAGATACCATCCTAAAGACATTTTCCTTATTCTTTTAAAGGAATCTTGAAAGCGCATATTATCATAGTGATAAAATTGAAGTAATATGAACCTCCATAAAATTTCACAAAAAAAGAGGTGGCCTCAGATGTGGCCTGAAAAACCACTTCTTGTCAACCCTGCGTAGACCCTCAAAAATGTGAAATTGCCAAGATTTGAAAGTTGCAGGGCCTTTCAATAGAGGTAATATGGTATCTTAATTAACATACTGTGTTGATGTAGTGCATGAAGGGATACTCATTGTTGACTTCGTAGTAGCGAATGGCACAGTCTCCTTTTCCACACAAGTAAACAAGGCCTACAGTGGTGTTAAATATTTTGTCACATTTTAATTTTCAAGAAAAACCAGTATCATCGTCCACAAATGGCACCAAAACACCATTGGAAGTGTCTAGTTCTTCTGCAAACTAACTTTTGTTGCTGAGTACCCTATCCACCTAATTTACCTTGTATTATTGGTTCTCCCAGATTGTCCTCAAAAATTGATAATCAGAATTTTTGATTGATTTGGAAATGGTTTTTTTATCACTTACCACACTACGCAAGGCGTAGAGCCTAAATAAAAATGAGTTCATTTATAGAATTAAAGGAATAAAGAATACCTCTCAGAACGCTTTGTGAACCCTAGAACACAACTGTATTTAATTAATCTTTGTTTAGCGTACCGTATTATCTGTACTAAGCGATCTATGATTCAAAATTGTGTTTTCGGTACTGTGTTTTGACCCGTGTTTAAAAATAGGCTAGAACACAATACCAATAACACAGGGTTCGGATATCAAAAATTCAAAATCAGACAAAATATGAACAAAATTGGATTTTGAGACTAAAAATCAAATTTTTCTACAAATATGCCGAAATCGCATAAAACATTTCATTTAAAGTGAGGGCGAACTTTATATACACATCGCCTAGGATCGAATGTTTGACTACCACTAGGTGCACACCTCATTTTTTTATATCCTTTATTTACAAGCTCGGAATCAAAATGATCCTCAAACTCTTGGCTATCCACCAAGATCATTAGCGCAAGGTTTCACACGTTTTGGATCTGATTTACAGAAACAAGCTTAAAATAGGCTAAATTTTTGGGTGTTTTCTTTAGCTGCTTCGGTTGATATTTTTTGAATATTTTTACAAGTCACACGTTTCGTATACAAAAATGCAGCCAAGATTCTGGGCTTTAATTTGAGCTATCATATAGAATAAAAGATTATTTGTAGTTAGAGAAAAAACTGAAAAGCAAGATCAGAAAACATAATAGAAATTTAAATAAAAAAATGCGCCGCAGTCGAAAAATTTGAGCGAAATGTTGACAAGAACTTAAAATTTTGAACATCTGACGGATCATATACAATTTTTAAATCAACACAGTGCTGATTAATCAGACAGTTCAAATAAAAACAGATTTCGCCTCTCAAAATCAATTTATTTTGATTAATCAATACAGATCCGAACCCTGCAATAATAAGATTTTAGATGGGAATTGGTGTATTAATACAGATAATTTAGTAAATTGGGATTGTATACCGGTCGTGATGATTCTCCATCCTGAAAAAAATTTATTTTTACAATAAATAAAACTTTTTTCTCCAAAACTTCATTTTTCGAGAAATTCGCCTTGCCCCCCCCCCCCCCCCCTTCCACAGCTGTATTTTTTTTGAGGAAATTTTGAATTAATTTTATTCTCGCAAAAAAATGTTTCAAAAAATTTGTCTGAAATTGATATTCTGTGTTCATTTATCTTCCTAGGTTTTTTTAGTTACAAAAGAGTAAATCCAGAAAACATCTCGAAAAGGATATTTTTCACGGCGATCCGGATTCTTGTGGTTTTTCAACCACAAGAAAATTAAGGCCACATTTTCCGCTTTTGTCCGAAAATTCTAATCTGATTTTAAGAACTGTTAATCTTATAAATTTGAGGGCCCTATCCAACAAAAAAAAAGGGGGGGGGGTTGCCTTCGTCTTCCCTGTTGAATTTTTTCCGTTATCTTTTAGTCTTAGGCTTAGGCAAAGATAGGCCAGTAATAATAGGCCATCTTAGGAAAGACTCAAAATTAGTCTAAGCTATGTTTGAGTCCGTCCTAACATACGCTGACCTACCCTTGCCTAAGCCTGGAATATAACAAAAAACAAGAGAGGAGACCAAGACAACCCCCCCCCTTTGTTGAATAGGGCCAAATAAAGGGTTTGCAACTCAATTTATAAAATTGAGTTGTGAATATCAGATTTGAGGCTTTCCTTGTCCGTATTCGAGGACGGGAAATTTCTGATTTAACCATTAATAAAGTTTATGATGTAACAGGATTATGTAAAATAATGTAAAGGAATTTACTTTGGTAAAGACACCTCTTTGTGGCTTGACACCTTCATGTCCCAGACCCTCAGAGATAACATCTCCAGAGTGAGAGTCTATCACCTGAACATAATTGTCAGTGTCATAGACCAACATCCACACTCACTCTAATCATCCTGTCCTTACAAGTGGTCACTATTTGGCTAAACTCAAGAGTTTCACAAATTAAAATTACATATGAGTAATCACCTTCCATCATAATTGAATGCAATGCTCCAAATTTGATCAGGATGACCTGAAGATAAAAAAAAGCAAAATAATAAATTTTGAGTATGCCCACCAGCAATTTCCAAAAGAGCTTCGCCAGTGCCCACATTCCACAGTAACAGCTGAGGTTAATGTTTTTAGATACACCAGATTCCAAATATCAAAGATCCATTGACGAACATTTTTATTAGCCACTTTTTATTCCCAGATCAAGAAGACAAATTTACACGCTGGTAGAGATTTTTCGAATTTTCAAAATAAAATACCAACTTGTACATGGTGGTCTAAGGATTTCAACTTTAAATTTAAACGGCGATAATTTCGATGTGAAAAGTAGACGTTTATCCAAAATAGATGTTTAGATCTTCAGATCAGATTTTCGACTTATCCTTAAAAAATTTGGACGCTACTCGGTAATACCCCCCCCCCCCCCCCCAAAAAAAAGCTACTCGGGAATATCCCCCCCCCCCCCCCCCCCCCCGAAAATCGGACCTACTCGGTCATACCCCCCCCCCCAAAATCAAGTTTTTTAGAAGTGGTCAAAACACATTTTTAAGCAATAATTTCGCCATAAAAAGTCCAGAAAAGCAATTAAAAAGGGATTATGGGCTGTATTGGGAGGAGAAGGGAATAATACAGGGGCCACTTTTTTTAGTTGCTTTACCATGTTTTTCAACTCGGGCCGTGGCAAAAATAGACTCTATATGCATTTTATGATCAAGTGTACTTCTCGGAATCATGTCTAAGGTAAGTGCGTGCGCGCATCTCTAACTCTCAAGCCCCCTGCGCCCCCTTCGGGGCGCAGGTGCATGGGGGCTTGGAGTTGAGATGCGCACACCCACATACCTTAGACATAAATCACTCGAAAGTGACTCTGGATGCATGAAAAACATGCATACCAGAGTTATTTGTGCGGTAGGCCCCAGTATTCAAAACTATGTTCAACGGTGCCATGGCATTTCGTCCAAAATTCAGTTCGTCCAAAGTCAGTTCGTCCAAAATATAGTTCGTCCAAAATTCAATTCGTCCAAAGACAATTCGTCCAAAATTCAATTCGTCCAAAATTCAATTCGTCCAAAAGCCAATTCGTCCAAAATGCATTTCGTCCAAAACGCAATTCGTCCAAATTCGAACATAATGAAGTTCGGCAGAATCTCTATTGATCCACTTCCACCTGCGTACCGATATGTAGGCACTGCCAAATGATATCAACTGACCGTTTCTCCTTAAGTTACCCAAGTACCACGTCTTTTGGACTACGACCTCAACACCTTTTTGATCAAGATTTGATTGAGACATTTATCCGATTATTGTTTTCATTTATGCGTTCATATTTTCGATTCATAGTTTCTATTCGTAAATAAATTGGTTTTTAGCAGTTGAAAGCAAGCATGGCTATCGGCAAAAATAAGAAGATGAGCAAGGAGGGATTTAAGAAGAAGGTGGTTGATCCGTTCACCCGAAAGTATGCTTTTATGCGACAGGAACGTTTTCTTATTTATGTTTCTTGCTTTTTTTTAGGGAATGGTACGATGTCAAAGCTCCGGCTATGTTCACGAACCGCACCATTGGGTAGACATTCGTCAACAAGTCTCAGGGAACAAGTAAATTGAATTTCCATTTCACCTTTTAAATGATTGTTTCAGAGATCGCCAGTGACTTCCTGAAGGGGCGCGTCTATGAGTAAGCATCAAGCTATCATCTGATCACCAAGTGAAGAAGACCAGGTTAGTATTCCTCAAGTTATTTCCGAAGGTATTGCCCTTGTTTCAGCTATGCTAAGTCATCGCATGTTCGCGCTATTCGTGCCAAAATGGTCGAAATCATGCAGAAGAGGTCTTTTTATTTCTTTCGTCGTCATAAGACTGATTTGACATTTTAGGTTGCTTCGAGTGACCTTCGGCAGTGTGCAACAAGCTGATTCCGGATTCCATTGGCAAGGACATTGAAAAGTCGTGTTTCCGAATCTATCCTCTCCGAGACGTCTATATTCGCAAGGTTAAGGTCATCATGAAGCCGAAGTTCGAAATGGGCAAGCTGATGGAAATGTATGGCGAGACTGCTGGTGCCATCACTTCCGGGAATAGCGAGATTACCTATTGTCCAGATGCCTATGAGCCGCCTGTGCAGGCTAGTGTCTAGTATCTCGATGATATTAAATTGTCTGTTTCTCGTTATTTGGCAATAAATTTCGTTGTTTGGTTTTGTGCTTTTAACTGTAAATGACATTCTGTCAAATTAGCTGGGTGTGATGCATGATTTCCCGACAAATAATATTCGACAAAGGAAGGAGAAAGATATTTTGTATTAGCCAAAACGAGCCCAAACCACCCCAAATATCTTGATCCCGTTCAAATCACCACAAAAAGTTTGGCTGGAGTTTAGAATGTGACCTTTTTCTAAAAATGGTCAAAATCAGTTTTTTTAGTTGTGTAACATTGTAAAAATGCTCAGCATTCATTTTATTGATGGGAAAGCCAATTTTTCAAAAAAAAAAAATTTTTGTCGAAAATTGTCAAAAAACGTTATATGCTCCTTAAATACCTGTTTTTCTTGTATAAAAATGTCACAAAAAAAAAAAAAAAAAAAACTTTTTCACATTTTTACCTGCCTGCCTTCGGCAGGCACCCTAATTCAATAGGAAGCCCCTATATATGAACACACTATTGCTGTTACTGAAATTTCGGACGAAGATATAAGTGAAATAGCAGAAGACTTTGACCAATAAACATTTCTGTATGTGCATCTCAAAATACATTGAAAAGCTAAAAGGTAACCAACACTTAGAGTAATTACCAAAAATAGATTTTTCACCAACAATGATGGTATAACGTTTTTTGACAATTTTCGACAAAAATTTTTATTTTTGAAAAATTGGCTTTCCCAACAATAAAAATGAATGCTGAGCATTTTTTACAATGTTACACAACTAAAAAAACTGATTTTGACCATTTTTAGAAAAAGGTCACATTCTAAACTTTAGCCAAATAGAGTTTCATTAGAGTGATTTGAAGCGATTTTAGTTCTAGCGATTTTAGTTTAGTTGGTTCAGTCCACAGTTCTCACTGCGGACTTCACTGCGGACCTGTAACCTATTAAGAGACAATTCACCTGAGATCTATTTACCTCGAGTCCAAAACCCCATGTCACAGAGATGAAAAACCAATGAAAACGGTTTTTGGGGGTTTACTGAAGGGTGGACAATTTTTTGCGAAAAAACGATCGAGCTAATCAAAATCGCACTGTGACGGGATGAATCGCTCAGAATCTGACCACCGAACATTGTAAACTACTGCGAACCGTCCTAAGCAGTGGTTTTAGGATAGCTTCGGATGTTCGGTAGTATTCTGAGCGATTCACCCGATCTCATTGCGATTCTGGTTCGCTATATCTTTTTTTCGCAAAAAACGACTGTCCCCATTTAGTAAACCCCCAAAACCAGATTTATTTTGGCTATGGGCCACTCTGGCACAGGTTTCTGAGCGGTTGAAGTTATGCTGTCATCATTGAAATGGTTCTCTTGTGAAATTTTGACTTGAAATAAAAATTTGGACGAATTGAATTTGGACGAACTGCGTTTCGGACGAATTGCATTTTGGACGAATTGACTTTTGGACGAATTGACTTTTGGACGAACTGAATTTGGGACGAATTGTCTTTGGACGAATTGACTTTGGACGAACTGAATTTTGGACGAAATGCCATGGCACCATGTTCAACATCTTTCATTTTTCGGCCGAAAAGGTTCCCCCCCCCATTTTCCGGCCTGAGGCTACAAGCCAGAGGCTCAGCCGTCCAAAAGTTACACGACAACCATCGGGATCCACCCTGCTGATCGCTGCGATCATTTCGAGTACTTATACTTTTACGTGCACCACAAGTGGCTGGGTTTGAAAGTGACTTCATCGCTCAGAGAATTAATACTCTTTGGTACTTATAGGCACTATAAAGTGGCCCCTGTTTTGTCCCTTCTCCTCCCAATACAGCCCTTGAACCCTATTTTAATTGCTTTTCTGGTCTTTTTATGGCAAAATTATTGCTTAAAAATGTGTTTTGACCACTCCTAAAAATCTTGATTTTTGGGGGGGGGTATAACCAAGTAGCTCCTAGGATTGGGGGGGGGGGTATTCCCGAGTAGCACTTTTGGGGGGGGGGTATAACCGAGTAGCGCCAAAATTTGAGTATAGGTCAGATGAAAGTCCAGATTTTACTTGAAATACTAGACAACAACTTTTTTTTAGTACGGAAGCTGCCAAATTTTGTATTTTGCTCAACCATTTTCGGACCGAAATATAGCCCTAAATCTCTTATACAAACTGGCAAGACGGCAACCGCACACTGTCTCTTTTCGACATTTTTGTCGCCCGACAATTGTCATTATAGTCATTTTTGTCACACGACATTTGTAACTTTTTGTCATTTTTGTAGTGCGACATTTGTCAATTTTTTTTCAATTCGCACTTTTAGCACATACTTTTTTAAGTTTTTTAAAAGTTTTTTAACAATCATGTGGGGAGTGGCGTACGCAGGAATTACGACGGAGGGGGCTGCACCGTTAAAAAAATCTGATGAGTGGGGCCCCGATAAAGAGAAAAATTTCACGGGGGGAGGTGGGGCACGTACCACCAGGGCAAAAAAATTTCCCTATATTTAGTCGACACCACTTAAAGACGTATTTTAAGAGGAAATTGTGTAGGTTATGTAGCGTTAAATGTTGACATGGGTTATGTATCATCGACATGGGTTATGCACCCTGTTTTAGCCTAATTTTGAGTATTAAAAAGTGACAAAAATTATTATAGTAAGAAATGTTCGGTTGCTGGCAAGACAGATTGGAGAAAAAAATATTTCAGAAAACTAGACGCACAAACAAGTCCAGAACTCGATTCTATAGCCCAATTTCACGAGTTTTTAGTTTCCCCAAATTTCTTTAGTAAGCATTTTTTTTTTAAAAATCTGTGAAGAGAACCAAACAAAATTTTAACTTTTTTTTTATTTTTTTTTCAATTTCAAAACACTAAAAAATGTATGCTTCGAAAAAATGGAGTAAAAATGAACTTCTACACAAATTTTGGCGCTACTCGGTTTAAACCGCCCACCTCCACATAAAACCGCCCACATGAGGACAACCCGTACTAATTTCACAATTTTTCAAAAAAAAAGTACGGTTTTAGGGGTATTTGAACAATTATTGGGGGAGGGTTGGCTTATTCCTGAGTAGCGTCAAAACTTTAACTCGTTTATAATTGTCAGAAATTCAGTGAATTCAGACCAAGAATAGTCACCAACCAAAATCATCGCCAATCCATATTAGTCTGTTTCCGAAAAACCTACTTTGTTTTCTCCACCAGCGGTCAGCTAAATTTAAGTGGCGATATTACCAATACAGCCGCAGAATACAAAAAATACCAGGATATTGTTGGCTGAAGGGTGCCATTGCAAGGTGTTCACCTACAAATCAATCATTTTCTACCGTGTAATAATAATTGCAAAAATATTGTCACTCGTTTTTGGTGGCCACACAGCTCTACCACGGGCTCCGACAAAATTTTTGTGAGACCTAAAAAAAATTATATAATTTGTTGTGGAATTAAGAAATCCACTACCCTTGTCCGGGATCAGCCAAACCTTCAAAATTTAAGATTTTTTTAATTAAAAAATATATTTTTAATTGGCTAACTTTGGTGGTAGTGTCTTCAGAACAGCTGGCTATTACATTGTCGTTGAATGGTGAGAACTGCACTTCCAGACAGGGTGCTCTTTAAACCGGAGATTTAGCAGAGTCCCACAAAAAAAACAATTTTCAACCTATGTGCATCAACAAAGGGTATTCTTTGTCTACTCTGCCGATCTGAATATTATGTGTTGTGAAACAGAAAAAAATCCACGATCAATTACCGTATAACCTCTTTTAACCCTCCCTCCCGGGGATTATTTTCAATCCCCCTAGAGAGGTGGGGGATTATTAGAGGGTGGGGAATTAATAGAAGAAGGGGGTTTATATTTCAACCTCTTTGGTGACGAAGGCGCCGCAAATTAAAAAAAATATTATTTAAAAAATTGTAATTCTAATTTATGGAATTTTAAATTACGCCTGCATTTTCCTGTGAACAACATACAACTCGCTTTTACGCACCGATTTACACCTGATTGAAAGGTTAATCTAAATTACAAGCGAGTTTAGGTTTGTGAAAAGATAATCATTGAGATTCAACATGTGAATCAATTAAGCGACCGCTAAAGAAACAGTGGCGCAGCCGCCTCAAAAATTAGGGGGGGGTGTAGATCATTAGAGGGTTGGGGATCAATTGAGGGTGTCGGATCACCAGAAGTTATACGGTATGTGTTGTTAGCACAAAAATGTTCTGCTTCTCCAGCTGGGTCAAACAAATTTTTAAAGGCTAATTTCAAAAAAAATTGAAAATGATGTTTAAACAATCTAGCCCCGAAAATTGCAAAAATTCTAATTTTACCAATTTTTTTTTAAAAATAATCTATTTTTCTAAAAAAATATTGGCGGTAGTAGCTAATACTTCCCCCCTTCCCCTATAATTTTTTTCACAGTCGCTTTTTTATTCTTGTTTTTAGGATTAGGCCCAGGGTAGACTTGCGTATGTTGAGACAGACTAAAAAATATTTTCCGAAGTTTTTCCGGAGTCCGGGAAAGGCGAGAATTTAGCAGGGCGAGATTCTCGCCCTGCTAAATTTAGAAAATGATCTTATGAAAGAAAATAAATGCCGAAAACAAAACAGTTTTATAAATTTGGTGAGGCAAGTCAGTTTATAAGGAAGGGACCCTGACTGTGACCTGGGGTTTTTTAGGTAATTTTTTTTATGCGCGTATTCTTGTAAAGCATGCCCGAATCCCATGTGAGTTTGGCTGCCCAACTCTGAAAGCTAACAAAACTTTTAGGAATGATCCATAGCCCATGGGTCAGTTAAGAAAACCTATGATATAGGTATCGCGGTGTTTTTAGAACTTTGAGTGACCCTGCACCACTTTTTGTGGGCCTTCAGAGCTGGGGAGTCAGATTTGTCAAGAACTTGGCATGCTCTACAAGAATACGCAGAAAAAAATTCCTCAGCGAACTTCTTCCAGGTCACAGTCAGGGTCCACCCTTGTTAGTCTCTTAGCCCAACCTTGGGCCTTTTTTTATTTATCAAAAGCAGCTTTTTATGGTTTCATTGGTTTGGCCCTCTAGTTGTGTCAAATGTTTTAATTAATGCATAGTAAAAATAAAAATCTTAAATTGCAACAAAAGACAAATTGTAAGCTAATTTACATCGAAACTAAAAAAGTTGCCAACCTTGTTAACAGGCAGAACAAGGAAAGGACCTCCGGATCCCTTGTTGATTATAGCAATGAATTTAGGATTGACAGCGCAGAACAAACTGATTAATAACAAAATAAGCTATCAAAATACAATTAAATAACAAAAAACATCATACCTATCCCAAGTTATTTCGGTGATTTTAATATCTGACATACAGCTCTCGTGCTTGACCGGCTTGCAAAATACATGCCGAAATTTGCTTTGCCGAACTATGCTCATTTTGAGATCAATCCACCTAATTCACAGAATTATTTTTGGTTTACTAAAATAAATTGGTGTATGGCCATTTCAGCACAATTTTTTTTGAAATTTTCGATGTTTTTTGGATTATACTGATTCGGTTTGCGAAAAAGCTGAAATACTGTATTTCCCTCCTTGAAATACAGTATTTAAAGTACATTTTAGTAGCAATATGCCTAGGTGTCGGCATCCATAATTGGGTCAAAAAGGCGCAAAATAAATAATGAAAATACCAGATTTCGGTAAGAGCGTTTTTTATTAATTATTAATAGAAAAAGTAATTAATACCACGAAAAACACTATTTCCTTCAAGAAAAATGAATTACCACGAAAAGCTGAAATGTGCCATCAAAAATTTTTTTAAAGATTTTTTTCGTAATACATACCGTATTTTTTTTAATTGTAGACCTCCTTTTCAGCAATTTTCACGGTCAAATCAATGATTTCGTCTATTTTGTCGAAATTTTTGAGAGACTGAAATTTATTGACTAGGTTCTACAGTTAGAGAAAATACGGGATCAGCTTTTTGTGGTAACCCGTATCTCCTGGGATATTTCACTTTTTTCGTTGCATATTTCAGCCTTTTTGTAAACCAAATCAATTATGGCTCATTTATAAACGTTGTCGTTGTCGTCGTCGTTGTCGTTGGAAAAAATGTTTTATAAAGGCGTTTTCACGCCAACGACAACGCCGACGACGACGACAACGACAACGACGACCTATTTATAAAAAATCCAACGACAACGCCAACGACAACGACGACGCCAACGACAACGAAATATTTTATTCCAAATTGGAAAATTTTTGCAATTTGAGTCAGAATTTTGAAGATCAACTATATTGTCCACATGTTTTCCTCCGAAATCTCGACTCAAAATGCGAAATTTGTCCGATTGGAATAAAAAATTTCGTTGTCGTTGTCGTCGTCGTTGTCGTTGGCTTTGTCGTTGGATTTTTTATAAATAGGTCGTCGTTGTCGTTGTCGTCGTCGTTGGCGAAAAAAACGCTTTTATATAAAAAAAATTCCAACGACAACGACAGCGCCAACGACGACGACAACGACAACGTTTATAAATGAGCCATTAATGGTTGATTTTTCACTTTAAATACACATTCATATAAAACTTACTTTCCGATGCTTCCTAGTATCTGAAATTTACTTTAAATTTCTAATCACAAAGATTGTCAAATAGGCTGCCAAGATATAAAATGATGGCCACCCTACTTTTAGCCATATTTTATCAATTAGGCAGCTTTTTTAAATTCCGCTTTGAAATTCAGATTTCTGAAAAAAAATCGGTACTTGTGCACTTTGGGGACCTCTTGTTATGTTCAACTGTGAATAGTGTTTTTAAGTCTCTTAAAGGGACATACCAGCGCGTTACACTGCAATTAAGGCGGGGAACACCAATTTGTTATTCTCTTGACTTTTTCCTATAAATGTTCTACCTGATCCGACAAAAGTTTTCTGCCTACTTTTTAAAAGTAGGATAAGATCATAAATATCAGATTTGAGTTAAAGCAAGTGAAAACAAGGATGATTTTTGAAAAATTGCTGCCCTGCCTTAATTAGCGGTGTAACTCGCCTGTATGCCCGCTTTAAAGGGGCATGTCATCTGTTTTACAATTTGTCCCCGCCAATTCGAAAATTTTCCGAATCATTGAACTTCTAAACAGATTTTTCAGCTTGATTTCTAACCAAACAAGGTCTAGAATTCTAGAATTCAGGTATAGTTTAGCTAGAAACC
Source organism: Ditylenchus dipsaci (assembly GCA_004194705.1). NCBI lineage: Eukaryota > Metazoa > Nematoda > Chromadorea > Rhabditida > Anguinidae > Ditylenchus > Ditylenchus dipsaci. The sequence continues at coordinate 81,609 of SADC01001285.1, read as the reverse complement.
AAGTTGAAAAATCCGTACAGAAGTTCAATGATTCGGGAAAAAAATGAATTCCCGGGGACAAACCTTGCCTTAGGCGAGCATACCACTTTAAGTAATTTTTATACGCTAAAAAAGTTGTTTTCTAACGTTTACTTGACTAAAAGCTAAAGTTTACGAAAACAATTTCCTCACCAAAATTTGACCTTTATAATTGTTCACAATTTATAAAAGGGGGCCCCCGAAGTGCACAAGTGCCAAAATTTCAGATACCACAGAAAATTTTAGATTTATACATTAGATTAATATTTACACAGATTTATACATGAAATTATACTTTTTAAATTTTTTATACAAATCATTGCTAACGGCCCAGTTCCCAAAAAAGATTATGCTATCCAGGAAGAATACTCGGATCTTTTATGACACTGCTCCAAAGTCAAAACAACAAATGTTCTATGGCTATGTGGGTGGATAGCTACTGCTGGATAGACAAGTAGGAGAGATTAAACAAAGCAGCTAAAGTGGTGAACAGAGACAATCAGCTGCTAGGCCAGAGAGTTGAGCTGGCCACATCCTCCAGATCAAGCAACCAGCATATTTGCGAGAAAAAGCAATCAATGCAGCACCATTTGCTACTACTACCTTCTTTTTATGCTTGACTTGCTGCAGCTATGTGCTGCTCAACTATGCTTTGTTTGTGCATCAAGATCCATCAACAATAACAACAAAAAGTTTATTTTGTGATACAGTGGAACCTGGATATCCTCCGGTATAAAAGCACCTTTTTCATTCTTATCCGCCCAGCCGATAAAGAAATTTGGCAAAACTTACTGTCGATATAACGACACCCCTGATATGAGAGTATTTCCAGCTGGTCCCCAGGGATGCCGTTATATCCAGGTTCAACTGTAAAAAAATTGACCTAGAAATAAAAATTTCGAAAAAAAAATAACGATACAGAACTATAACAACAATATTTCTTATAAAAAACAGACACATCAGTGGCCGGAGAAAAGGCTCTACACCGTCGATTAAAAAATTGTTTATAAAATGGGTGCCAACAGCAGAAATATCCATTTATTTTGGTCAAAATCACCTTCAAACATTCAAACGCCTCCTACTGCTCTGGTTAGGGTTGTCGGTTCGGGTACCCGTTTTCGGGTAATTGGAACCGAAACCCGGTTTTTTCCGGGTTTCGGGTATCGGTTCGGTCCGGGTACCCGAAAATTTCGGGTTTCGGGTATCGGTTCGGTCCGGATACCCGAAAATTTCGGGTTTCGGGTATCGGTTCGGTCCGGGTACCCGAAAATTTCGGGTTTCGGGTATCGGTTCGGGTATCCGAAAGTCGGAGACACGATTTCAAACAGTGGGATCAAAGATTTACAACAATTTGTTTGCTTGTGTCAGGCTGGGCCTGTATTAATAATCGATTTACCCCTTACATCAAGTGTGAGTGTGATTTTAGTGTGATTGGGAGGTTCACTGTGATTTTTGAAAAAACTGATCTCACTTCACAATCGGCGAGAAAAATTGCAGTGTACCTATTTTGTAGTTTTTTTTAAATGAAAAGTCAAATCTTTAAATTACTTTAAAGAAATCGTGTTCTGTTATAATTTAACAACAAGATATACTAACTTCAAGCAAAGGTGTAATTTTTTTTTAAAAACTTACTTTTTGGCTTTTAAGTATGAAGTACGAGCAAAGTACGAGTGAAAACACAAAGGACGAGAAAAAAATGAGGACGAAGACGAGTACGAGTCAATTTTAGCCTCGTACTGCGAGGACGAAGACGAGTTCGAGCGAAAAGAAAGAGAAGTACTACGAGTACGAGCGATTTGAAAAAATTGGTACAAGGACGAGTACGAAGTACGGTCCCGAAAATTTTTGATACGAAGTACAAGGACGAGGACGAGAAATTCGGAAATCCCTACACTGGAAACCATAATCTCAGGGCTACATTATGGTGTTAAAACTTTTTGAAAAAGGTGAACATTTTCAATCTAATTACGCAAAAGAAACATTTGCGCCAAAAAAAGTATTGTCCTTCCAGATATCGTTTGTAAGAATGTTGAAAAGTGAGGTAACCGACTTCATAGTTGACCGCGTGTATGCAGGAAGCCTTTTTCTGAAAATTCGATTTTTTCGGATATCGGTTCGGGTACCCGAAAATTTCGGGTTTCGGGTATCGGTTCGGTTCGGGTATCCGAAAGTTTCGGGTTTCGGGTATCGGTTCGGTCCGGGTACCCGAAAGTTTCGGGTTTCGGGTATCGGTTCGGTTCGGGTACCCGAAAATTTCGGTTCCGGTTCGGTTCCTCGGTTCGGGTACCCGGAAATTCCGGGTACCCGACAACCCTAGCTCTGGTGGAGTACGGTCAGTTCCCAAAGTTCTTTTGACTGCCAGTTCCCGAAGCTTTTTTTCGTTACAATCCCTAACACTAGGCAGATAGTTCTTTGGCGCTGGAATACATCCCGTTCCTACAAAATAGCTGTAACTACCCTTTTTAGGCTTAGCCCGGCTCTATTGGACTATCGGGTGCCAAAGAATACCTTTGTCCCCCTGTTGTTTTTTCGCGAAAAACAACTTGGTCCCCCTGTTCATTATGGTTATTGTAACACTGTGATTATGGTGATCATTGTAATTAGGCTTAACATTATCACCTTAAAAACAACAGAGGAGACCAAGCTATTTTTCGCAAAAAAAAAACAAGAGGGGGCAAAGCCATATTTTTGCACCCGATAGTCCAATAGAGCCATACGGACTAAAAAAGTCTTTTTTTTCTTATTTTTTTAATGCAATCGTCATCAATATCAGAATTACTAAATTCCGTCAAAAAGTGCCGTGAAAATCAAAATGGAATAGGAGAAATCCCATTGAAAAAATTATGATTTTGTCATCTATTGCATTTCGATTTTTAGGGCATTTTTTGAAGAAATTTCGAAATTCTGATATCGATGATGTGACACCGAATCTGACACCGAATTACGGGTAAAATATCGCTCTAAGCACCCATTTGAAAAACAGAAAACGTGGTATAATCCTTTCGTGTCGAGACTCTCGATTAATAAACATCAAGAATTGATTAATTTATCTTAAACACACACAAAAAAATAAACACGAAAAGTTTAATTTGACTTGTAAAACTAAACATGAGACGCTTGAGTTGCAGCAAAATATTTATTCTCTCAGATCTCAGACAACAGCTGACATATGAAAGCCGAATATACTCGGTCTTTATTCAGTGCCTCCAGGTGGTCGTCTCTATCCAGTGCTTCCAGGTGGTCGTCTCTATTCAGTGCTTCCAGGTGGTCGTCTCCACTACTTTATCACTACTTCACCACTACTTTATGAGATATGCTGTAAGTGATTGTGACTGAATTCCTTTAATCAACTAACTTGTGGACCCACGTCACAACTACTTTATGAGATATGCTGTGAGTGATTGTGACTGAACCCTTTTGATCAACTTACTTGTGGACCCACGTTACCACTGCTTTATGAGATATGCGTCCTGAAAATAGTTTTTGGAACCCGAAAAAGTGAAAAAAATTGATCCAAGTGGATGACCACTTGGTTTGGTTGGATATTTACCTGGACCAAGGGTACCTACCCCTGATTTTGGGGGTCGGGTGAGTGAACCCGATTTTTTGGTCTTATCGAACCTAATTCACCTTACTTTTTCACTATTTTTTTTATTATGCTCAGTTTTGCTCTTATCTTGGTGCTTATATGTTACAATAAAATTCCACACAATAAATTTTGCCTTTTCAATTTTTGAAAAATCTAGTAGTGAAAACCTCGCCCCACCCTCTAGGGTCTGGGACATATATTTGGGCACTCTTTACCAGTTTTAAAAGGAAAAGTTTTTGGGGGAGGAGGTATTCGCTACTAGGGTCGAAAAATCCCTTCGGAAAAAATGATTTGCCTAGTGGGGAATGAAACTTCTTTTCTGTCGTAGCGAGTCGCAGTAGCGAGTCGCAATTGTAGCGAGTCACAATTTGTAGCGAGTCACAATTTGTAGCGAGTCGCCGGCTGTTCTAAAATCCTTATATCCCCCAGAAGGACTTCTAACATTATTTGTGAGTCGGTCCGACAGGCATCTATAATAAACAAACACATGATTTTGTAGCGCAGAACGTGTTATTTCAGATGCTCTGAAGCATGTTTCAAAAAACTTGGTAAAATGAAAGTTATGGGCGCTTTAGAAAAATAACTGCGATTTTCAAAACTCACATTTCAGGGATCTTTGATTAATTTTTATTTTCGGTCAAATTGGTATTCATGCAACTGCAGGAAGATAAAGGAGCTCATCATCAACAGATCAAAATAATATCTGGGAAAAAGTTACAGCCATTTCTCTATTTTTGTAGCTTGTTGTTGTAGCTTTAAACAACCTGTAAAACGTTGATTAAAAATTCCTTTTTTACAGTTTGGCTGACTATTGATAACAGATACTATCTACCGTATATTTTCTATTAGAAGGCCCGGGCCTTCTATTTTTCAACCCTAAAAAAGTAGAAAAAAAAATATTTCGATTTTGAGATTTTTGAATGCTCAACTAAAATTTTAAAAGTGGAATCAGGTGAGCTCGTGCTAACTAAGAAAACGCGAAAAACAGATTTGCGAATTTTTTTTTCTAGGCTGATATATAGGTCCTCAAGAGGGGCCTTCTATTAGAGAGGGCCTTCTATTAGAGAGGGGCCTTCTAATCGAGAATATACGGTACTTACTTGCTGAGCAACCATAGATTTCTTTTTAAATCCTAATCACAAGAGCATTTTTTTAGCTGTTCAGGCATGTCTGTGCTTTCTAATAAAATTGATCTTTTTGAAAAGCTGCCTACCGAACTGCTAATTGAATTTTTTCGATACCTATCTGATGCAGAATTGTGGCGACTAGTTCGACCTTTGTGCAAAAGATTTTACGCTTTATTAAATCACGGTCCACTGCACTGGGTACTAAAAGCAGAGGTTTTCTTAATTTTCACGCAACATCCGAAATAAAAAAACTCAAAACTGAACATTTTAGAAAAAATTTAATTTTCAATTTCCTTTGAGACTGGTTCAAGAGTGGAATAGAGAAGGCTCTTTTCATGCCCTTCACTACTTTTTTTCGGCGGAAAAAAACATGAATGCATGGAATAAGGTGACTGAAACATGTCGTACTCACAGCCTTCATACTGGAAAAGCACCGGCTGTGACCATATTTAACAGCATGGGTCGCAGGTTTTGCTTGAGTGGCGGAGAAGATTTTTCTATGGCCCTCTGGGATGTGGATAAAGCTTTTGAGGTTATTATATAGCTCTATGTGATATCAGCTTTTGCATGTGACAAAATGGGTTTTAGGAGGGAAATGAAGCATGCGGGGTGTCATCTCGTATATTTCCAGCATTCAGCCGGTATGCGAGAGTAACTTCTATATGCACAGATGGACATACAGTGTACTCTTGCGGAAAAAATTTGCGTCGTGGTAGTTTCAAGCAGTGGTTTTTGACAAACTCTTCAATCATTGTAAGTCTACCTATACAGTCAGACTTTCATATAACAAAGTCTTGGGATCACATCACCTGAAATAAAAAAAAACGATTTTTTTCGGTATGCCAATGTTAAGTTTTTTTTGTTAGATTTTTACAACAGCACGTAGCCTGGATCTCAGCCTTCTAACAAGGTATCAACTGGAGCTGAAGATTCGCACTTTGGCAATATTACAATGAAATATTTTTTAGCTCAAAATCTGACGCTACTCGTTTATACCCCTCCCAAAAAAGCTACTCGGTTTTACCCCTCCCAATAATTTTTTATGGGTACCTAAAACCATACTTTTCAATAAAAAAAAGCTGGTATTAGTAATGGTTTGGCCCTGAGCCTAAGCCTAAGGGCCAAAGCCTAAGCCAAAGCATAAGGGCTAAGCCTAATTCCTAAGCCTAAAAATTATTGGGAGGGGTAAAACCGAGTAGCTGTTTTTGGGAGGGGTAAAACCGAGTAGCGCCCAAAATCTTTAATTGCAATGCGATATATTGCATTGCAATCGGTGTTTGGACCTCGTACTTTTCGTTCTGAAAGTCCTTCTTTTTATGCAAAAGAAAATTCTTGCGAAAACTTGCAATATTTTACTGACTTGCAATGCAATACAGTCGAGTCTCGATATAGTGGCACCCCTCGGGACTGACCATCAGGTGCCACTATACCGAGGCTGCCACTATATCGAGGTTATCACTCTAGTCATGCTAGCCGAAACCAACCAAACTAGCCGTGACCAAGGTGCCACTATATCGAGACTCGACTGTATGCAGTATTTTTGATATACAGTCGAACCTCGATAAGCGGGCACCCTCGGAAATTTTCCAAACGTTAAATTTGCCTAAATTAACCTCGATAAACGGGCACATTGAATTTTTTTGAAAAATTTGTGTGTTTTAACGCGCTTGTTTTTTAACTTCTCGAACCCCGAACTTTTAAACTTGGTTTCTAACAAAACCATACCTAAAATTGAGTTCTGGGCCTTGTTTTGTAGAGAAACCAAGTTAAAAATCCGTACAGAAGTTCAATGATTCGGGAAAATTTTTTGAATTGGCGGAGACAAAATTGTAACAGGTGACCATGCCCCTTTAACCATAAATAAAAGTTATGCTGTAACAGGATTATGTAAAATAATGTAAAATTTAAATTCCCGGGCACCACCTCTTATTAGCGTGGGCATGCCCCTTTCACGTACTTCGAGTTCGACTTCGAGTGCGAGGTCGAAGCTATTTTATTTTACTGCCACCAATTGATTGGTTGTTGATTTTTATTGTTGCTTACTGTTATTATGGGATTGAGATAAAACCTCGATATAGGGGCAACCTCGATAAGCGGACACCTCGGGCTCCTCCCTTGGGGTGCCCGCTTATCGAGGTTCGACTGTATTGCATTGCAATCAGCTCTAAAATCAACTGACCTTATAAGATAACAAAAATCTGAAAAAAACGTTTTAATAAGGATTGAATTTTCAATGTTTTTTTACAACTTTTTAAAATCTTGTTAGGTCAATTAGCAGCTCGTTAGAAAGCTGAGATCAAGGCTTTACGATAATTCAAAGTTAAAAAAAATTAATTATCTTAAAATAAAAAAACAAAGTTTTCAAATTGATGAAAAAAATTACTAATTTGACGGGATTTTTAAACCTTTTGACTCGTGATTTCAAATTTCAAGCTTCTAGTAAATGTTAATGAACTTTTTTAAAGATTACTTTTTTAAAGGCCGGCTCAGATTTTCAATTAGAAGACAGAGTGAATTGCTGTATAATGAGCAATGAAAACTTGGTGTATCTGGCTTCTGAAACTAGAGGTCCTCTTCTATTCGACACTCGTATCGGATTAGCAGCAACTGTGAGAAGTGCAAATATTCAGGCATCTGTTTCAGTGTCTAAAATAGGCACTGGAGAGGATACTAATTATATTTATTTTGTTGACAAAAACAGATTGTTGGTATGCCTGGACAAACGCACTTTTCGGCCACTCTATATCTTACATCAGCCGATTGGTAGATACATCTACGACATAGACTACTGTCTCGGCTATTTAGGAATTACTTCTAACCGATCCGACCTTTCATATTTAAATCCAATGACGTTGGAGATTGAGAAGGTATATTATTTAATTTTTTAGTTTATGAAACTTTTAATAAGGGCTTCAAAAGTTTTCAAAGTTGTAAAAGATTTCAAAAATTTAAAAACTTAGGTCTCTGAATAAAGTACCTTATTTAAAGGAGGGGGAAAGCCATTTATGTTTGAAAAGGTGGCTTCGGTGGCACAGTGCGTAAGCGTTTGTGTTTTTGTCCCAAAATGGTGTTGCAGGTTCGATCCCACGTGGTGAAATGGTATTTATTTTGGCTTGTTTGACAAGTTCAAGGGGTACTTTGGGTCGCTGATTCCGAATTTGGCATCAAAAAAAATCAAATTACCTGTGAAACTGGTCAAACAATCCAAAATAAATAGCATGCCACCACGTGGGATTGAACCTGCAACACCATTTTGGGCCAAAAAGAACGCAAACACTTACGCACTGCTACACCGAGGCCACTTTTTCGAACCTAAATGGTTTTTCCCCTCCTTTAACAGTAAAATAATGCCTGTTACAACAGCTTTTAGACGCACTTTTTGACGTAGACCATTTTTAAAGTATAAATAAGGGTGTTTGGATGACGGCCTCCCGAGAGGTCATCTGGCCTTCATGAGTTGGAATTCTGAATTTTAGAAAAATTTTAAAATTTTTCAATCGAAAACTGTTTAGAAATGTTTCTTGTATCGTATTGAGCAGAAAAAAGTAGCTTAGGATGTGTTTTTGGGTCAATTTTCAAAATTTTGGGGGTGGGGGACTAAGGTGGTTAAACGGGCATTAGATGAATTCATCGACGGTGAGTTCATCAAAAAGTGAATTCATCAGCAGGTGAATTTATCGACATTTTGGCATTTTGTTTTATGGTCTTTTGTTCATACCTTTTTTGATTGTTTGTTCATACCTTTTCCAACCTCAGTTCTACTGGATAATCCATGCACCAACCAAACCAACTTGTCATCCACTTGGTGCGATTTTTTATGTTTTTTCAGGCTCCGAAACTTTAAAAAAAATACGTTTTTAGCTTCCAAAACCTGTTTTCTACGCTAATTCCAGCATCCTAAAAATGGTTTGACAGTGGTAAAGTTAGGTTTTGCTAGATTTACAAAAACTTCAAGAATACCATCAAAACGAAGTTTTAATACTGTCAAACCATCTTTAGAATGCTCTAATTAGTACTGAAAACAAGTTTTGGAACCCGAAAACGTAAAAAAAATTCGATCCAAGTGGACGACCACTTGGTTTCGTTGGTACATGGGACCTCCAGCAAAACTGTGGCCAGCCTTTTAGAGTGGCTTTTTAAAAAAGATGGTTTAAGGCCGTGGTTCTGGGGTTTCTGTAGCTGAAGTCATTGTTTTGGTATTAACAGACCCTGCACAAGACACGGTTTTGGGAAGGATACAATGCTTTTTATTACTTTCGGCTAAATCCAAAATGTTGAATTCTGGAGGTACACCTGTTCAGAGAAGGTCTCAGTCGGTTTTTCCTAACCATCCTGAGGCTTCCTAGACCTTTAAACCTTATTAATGTCAAGAAAAATCATGTTTGCTGCCACCGGGATTCGAACCTGTAGCCTTATAAATCTAACGGCTGTACGAGCTTTCGTAACAAGACAATTTCGTAAGAGCGAACTTTCGTAAGAAATATTTTCGTAAGAAACAGTTTCGAACAGCGAAAATTCGTAAGAAAATTTTTCGTAACAGCGAATTTTCGTAAGAAACTTTTTCGTAACAGCGAATTTTCGTAACGAATTTCTTTCGTAAGAGGACATAATCGAATTTTTTTTCACTTTTAATCAATTTTTCTAATTCAGGATTTCATCTGATTCATTTGTTTTGGCCTTTCTGTCACTGTTTGACACTTCGAACAGTTAATTATATGACTATTAACTGTATGAGCACAAAAGTTGGTAAGCATAGGTCATATGACTGAAAATCTCGATAATTAGCTGACCCCCGGATTTTTCATCCATTAGGAGACCAGCAGAAATACCCAAAAGCATGGTGAAAAACTCCGAGCTAGAATTCATATATTATATACTACACATAGCTAATTCCGATTAGTGGCATGTATGGTGCAGTAGGTAAGTTGATGGAATGAATTTTTTTCACCAGTGGTTCGATTTCACCCTCTGACTGTTTCATTTTTTTCTTGACTATTTTTGGTCAAAACATCACAGAAGCTATAAGAAACATCAAAGGAGGATCAAAGAGCAAAAAAAGCAACTTAACATATCAGTAATGTTACTCAAAACCGCGTGACGAAAAAGCTTGTTACGAAAATTCGCTGTTACGAAAAAGTTCTTACGAAAATTCGCTTTTACGAAAATTCGCTCTTACGAAATTGTCTTCTTACGAAAGTTCGTACAGCCAATCTAACAAAAGGCTATTAAACAAAACGCCAAAATGTCGATGAATTCACCTGCTGATGAATTCACCTTTCTATGAATTCACCGTTTCCCGGTTAAACGGGATAAGTAACGCACTGATTCCGAATATCAAGCCACCCATACACGCCGTGTCAAAAGTCAGTACATTGTCAAATACAGATTGGCATTATGTTTTTCAAAAAATTCCAATTTCGAATGTTCAAATTGCGGGTTTTTGGGTTTTGGTTGGTAAAAACCCAGTTTTGGTATTAACAAACCCGATTCGCCACACGATTTTGCATAGAATAGCATATTCTGTTTTCGATTTTAAAGTTTTTTTTTCAAATCAAGTTCGAAATTCAAACTTAAATTAAAATTTGAAATATTAAGTGCGCGAATTCGAATGAAACGCAAGACCAACTCACGCTGGCCTTTGCCGCACCAATTTTAAGCTACCAAGACTACTCACTTTGAATTTTGTTTTCCATAACTTATTCATGGGAGGATCACCAAACAACCTGCAAGAAAACCCATCTACAAAAAAATTCGCTTTAAAAAAATATTCCGTATTTTTTTCATAGAGCTACATACCGCTCTATTTTCTAACATCCCAAAAATCGGATTTTTTGTCGATCTGAAGATTTTCCGATGCACATCCAAAATCTAAAAAAGTATAAGTGGTAGAGCTGGTGGTAGTTAATAAACGGCAATGTAAAATATTTGGCATGAGCCAAATATTTTACAGGTCAAGACAGGTCTTCAAAGCGTGGAGTGTCACTAGACTAGAAGAAATACTGTAGTTTGGAAAATATTCAATTTAGACATTTCAAATAGAAAATTACCACTACATGTCATCAGCTTATCAACTCAAGCTTAGTCCAGGTGTCAGCATGTGCTATAGCCAAGAGACCGTAAAACTGTTTACACAAACATACAAACATCCTAGACTAATTCACCAAATTGACACACATGGGATTTTCGCGGTAAGATCCTAGCAATAGAAAACTACTCATTAACACGCCCCACGGTGTGTCGAAATTAAAAAAATCGCAAAATTGCTGTGGCGTTCTGTTTTGTACGAATTTTGAAATTTTTTTCATTTTTTTGGTAGGGAGATGATTTTTCGGCGGAAAAGTTTACGGCGTAATATTTGGCGGAATCAAGAGAGCCGTTATGTATCTTTGCTTTGTAATTTCGAGTTTTCGGAAAGCAAAAAAGCAAAAAAAGACACAAATGAACGATTGATGAGAGGATTTCTGATTGACTATCCAAAGTTCACTTGGATTCAACCCCAACCTGAATAATCCACCTAAAATGGATTAACTCAAGTTAAGATTGCAAATCTTCTGTATGGATTTTTCAGCTTGTTTTCTAATAAAAAATTTCGAAATCTTGAATCGAAAAACGGTTTACAGATTCTCCGTTACATCCCGCAACTTAATGAGCCGAGTTTACAGTCAAGGCTTCCCGTCTAAAAAAAGTCTTTTTAGGCTGATGTGAATAAACACACTATCGCAACAACACACGGAAGAACAGGAGTACTTAAATTTTGGCAACCTGAATTACAGTAAATACAGGATGGCGCAATAAATTTCTACAGTTTTCAACTGCCGCAACTTTTTGTTCTGACACGATCTTCCACAAACGAATTTTTGTGTTTAGCTTCCCTTGAGGTCGAAATTCATTTGGCAGAAAATACCAAAAACACGATGTTTGCTTGGTTCATCCTGTGGTTTCGGTCCTGGTCTGCGGATGGCTACTAGATGGGCAAGGTCTAAAACCACAAGGGGTTACCGCGCAAAAATTTTTGATATTAAATACCAGACGAATTTGAGGCTCCAATGGAAGCTGAACGCAAAAAATCATTTGTCGAAATCGTGTCAGAACAAAAAATTACGGCCGTTTGAAGTCGGGGAAATTTCTTGCGCCTCCTGTACATTAACTTACATTGCATCCATTAACTTGTGAAATATTTTTCTAAGACAATAAAATATTGCTGAGGATTCTTTTCATAAAACTGAATAGATTTTTTGAATAAAGCTGAATGGAGAGTTTCCCATGCACTTGATGTGCGCACCAATTGACCAGGAGCACTTAAAAAATGGAGCACTTTTTTGGCGAAAAGAGGCAATTTTACGTCCGGCTTGTTCTTGCTCACGATGCAATCCCGTTCTAATTCTTTTAGTTTTGCTTGAAGCTGTTCGCAAGACCAGTCCTTGGCTTCAGCTTCGCACTCACTGAATATTCTTAACTTTTCAGATCTATGTTACTTTAAGGGAGCAACAGAACCTTTGGGGCTCCACTCGCCAGAACCAAAGGGGTCCCAGTCATTTTAAGTCTAATCTATGCAAAAAAATGTTCAATTTGAATTCGCGCCTTACTTATTTTTCGCATAGATTAGACTTAAAATGACTGGACCCCTTTGGTTCTGGATAGCCTACTTTAAGTGTACACCGAAAATCGGCTACCGTATTTTCTGTATTAAGTCCCCCCGGGGAGTTATTTTTCAACCCCTGAAAAATCGGAAAATTTTAAGGACGATTTTGAGATTTTTGGGTACCCAACCAAAATCTTAAATGTAGAATCAGGAGAACTCGTGGTGATTGAGGAAATGCAAAAAACGGATTTTCGAAACGTTTGCTCCAGGTTGAGATATGGGGTCCGTAGAATGGGACTTGTTATAGATTGTGTAGTTAATACAGTAAATACGGTATCTCTAAATAGTATTTGGGACGGGGGTCCGTAACGCTTTTTGACTTCGGAGGCCAAAATGGGACGTAGAGGGGGAAATAATTTTTGCGGCTAAGTCTACCGTGTTTTCCAGAATGTCAGATTTCGTTTAAAAAAAGATCTCTGAGAAATACCTAAAAACTTCAAACTTTACTGTTTTTTATAATTCATAGTGTAAAAGTTCATTTTTGTCGGCTGGTTTAAATAGTATTCTTTTTCGGGAAATGGGTCACTTAAAAAAAACATGGTTTTCGCGCGCAGCGGCATGTAAATAATTTAAATTGGCGGGCAGTTTTGTTTGGTCTTTTATTGTACTCTTTTGACTTACCTCAAATAACTCAAATAAGTACGATTCGAGACGAAAGAGAAGTATCCCCCGCCAATTCAAATTTCGCACATGCCAGTGCGCGCAAAAACCATAGTCCTTTAATGGATAAAAAAAAGTGTGGGTATACGGCTGCCTGAAGCGAGTTCGACCGAGTATCGAGGCCAGTGTGGATGATTACAAATACAGCAATTACGAGAAAAAATGGAAAATTTTTTTATACATGGTGACAGCAAATTTATCAGTTTATAAGCAAACCTAGCTTTTGTTTCAAATAAATTTTTTGCTAGGAACGTTGTACATCTTTTATTCTATTTGAGATAATATGTCGAAAATTCGGTTTTTGCTAGGCTATAGGCCTAAACCGTGTGGACCAGATATATACCGAAACCACAGAGTGACCAAGAAAAGGTCGTATATACTATTACAAACCGACAATATATTCTTAGTTGAGTAAAATTGTAGCTGATTTTCGGGCCACACGATAAAATACAAAAAGAGTGAAATTCGACCAAAAGTTGCAGTCTCGCGGCAGCTTTCTCATCCGATTGGTAAATTTAACTTTAAAAAACAAGTTGGCTATTAGAACTCTGCGATCGACCCTCTATTCAACAAATACCGTGAATTTCATAAAATTTTCAGCGCCACTTTTCGTTTATAACGTTGTTTAAAGGGTTGATTGCATCACCAGAATTAAATTAAGAATATTTTTATTTTTCGCCTTCATATTTGTGAGCTGCAGATGAAATGAATTAGCCAGCAGTAGAGGAGCTTGTCCGTGCGTTGGAAATCAGATCCTAAAAATTAGTGTAGTGCTTAACTTCAAAAATAGAGTACCTGAATGTTTTTGATCATTTGCTCCACTAAGTGCTTGACAAACTCTCTAGAATCATTGTTGAAGCAGCTCTTGGCGATGTCGATACTTATAAAATATTCCTTCTTCTTTTCAGAGTACACAAGGAGTGGAGGGAACTTAAAATGGGCCAACAAAGCACTAGTCATAATACGGCTTGTTCTACCGTTCCCATCGAAATGGGGATGGATGCATAGCTAAATGCTCTTATGCTATGGATTGATAAACAATATTTTGATTTTGATTTTAGAAGAGTTTTTTATCAACACAAACTGAAACGCGTCAAATTCACTGATTTTTTTTCGGCATCGGAACAAAAAGATCGGGACAAGAAATATTTTTGTATCGACAATTTTTGGCCTTATCCCTCAATGGGTAGGGTCACATTTCGTACCGCGACATTTCATATCGCAGCTTTTATGGGGTCTGAAAAGTATTTTTTTTAAACTATTTCAGTCAAAATTGATTTTAACGCTTTCCTTCAACTTCTATGTCTATTTTATGGAAAAATGACTAAAATGCAAGTTTTCCTAATTTTTCGGAATTTAGTCATTTTTTCAAGAAATTGATTTTTTCCGAAAAGCCACATCTCAACATTGAGATCTTCAAAAAAAATTGTAATATAGGTTTTGTAGCGCTTGAGCTGCGCTACAATATCATGCTAAGAATTTATTGTAACCTTCTAAATTTTATTTAAATTTCTATCAGTTAAAGTAACCAATACGTATTAAATATGTATTTGTTACTTTAACTGATAGCAATTTAAATAAAATTGAGAAGGTTACAATAAATCTTGGCATCATATTGTAGCGCAGCTTAAGCGCTACAAAACCTGTGTTTCAATTTTTTTTGAAGATCTCAATGTTGAGATGTGGCTTTTCGGAAAAAAAATCAATTTCTTGAAAAAATGACTAAATTCCAAAAAATTAGGAAAACTTGCATTTTACTTATTTTTCCATAAAATAGACATAGAAGTTGAAGGAAAAGTGTTTACAATTTTGACTGAAATAGTTTACCTTTCAGACCCATAAAAGCTGCGATATGAAATTTCGCGATACGAAATATGACCCTACGCCTCAATGGGCCGTATTGAATGAGAGTATGGTAGGGTATCGTACTTTTTAAAAATATTCGTACTTTTTTGGGACTTGAAATCTTTTTTATGTCAATTTTTTTCGGTGCTAAAAATCGATAAGCACTGGATAAAATAGCATTTTTGACAAAAAATGACCAAATTCTATTTGTTTTTTGGCCAAATGTACTTTCTCTAAATTTTGAGTTCGCAACCCTTGGGTATGGTAGCAATTTTGGATCTAGATCTCAGCTTTGTTACTATCTAGCTTCAAGAATAGAAGTCTTTAAACAAATCTGACCAAATTTTGGAAAAAAAATTATCAATTCTAAGACATAATGGTTGAAAATCATTCAGTAGTTTTGCTACATAAAAAACTTTATTTGAAGGGGCATACCAGCGCATTACACTGCAATTAAGGCAGCGGCCAGCAATTTATTTCTCTCATAACTGTCTTATACAAGCGCTCTACCTGATCCGACGAAAGTTTTCTGCCTATTTTTTAAAAGTAGGATAAGGTCATAAATATCAGATTTGACATAAAACTAGTAAAAACATGGACGATTTTTGAAAAATTGCTGGCCCTGCCTTAATTAGCGGTGTAAAGCGCTAGCATGCCTCTTTAACGAAAATTTAAGTTCGTTCCCGCCTAGGGTTCGACACTTTATTACCTTCATTTTTAAAGGCTTTTGCCAGTTCTGTTTTGACAGTATAGCCCAAAATATTGCAAGGATACCAATTTTGCCGATCGTTTTTCGTAAGCCCCAATTTTTTTCTATAAAAAAGCAGAAACTCGATTTAACGAAATCCTGTTTTTAATCAAGTTTTTTTTGCTTTTTAAGAGAAAATTTTTTGACTTTCCGAAAAATTATTGGCAAAATCGGAATCATTGCAGTATTTGAGACCAGAGTGTCAGAACAGAACTGGCAAGCGCTTGATAAAATGGATGTAAAAACATGCGTTTAACATACATAGTAATATTGGGCAAAGCAGGCAAGTTCCACTGGATGTATGGTTTCAATTGTATGCGGATCATTAAGAAAATTCAAGAATTTTTCCATTTCCTGGTAGAGCACTGCTTCATCAGTTGCTTTAAAGCGACCAATAAGCACTTCACCGTCTCTCAACCTGCCAGCTATTTCTGGGTCTGCTTCACCCAAAACACTCCCGTGAATGCGCAGAAGATCCTAAAATAGACAATCTAACTATGCAATCTACTCTTAACACGACAAGTCCTGACTTTAAGACCGCTTGCTCATGGTGCAGAATTTCATGGAAAATCCGAATCTGCGAACCGTCTTTCAAAAAAGCCGGTTTGTCTAGAGATTTTTACTAATTTCTGAATGGCCTGGGTATGTTCAGAAAATCAACTAGTACATGAATATTTTATATACATATGCATGACTTCTATATCTTGTTTAAAAGCGCAGGAAATCAGCTTTCTAATGACATATTGTTGTGTGGTTTACGAGGCTCTATCCTGTTTCCGCCCAAATTGTTTACGCCAAAAATCGTTATAGCCAAAAACGTTACATCTTAATTAATTAGTTTGCTACATATGAGTTTTCTAAGTAATTTCGTAGATATTCTCATATACAAGTTAATACTCAAATTGATGCTAGAGAGCAGGGCTACATTTTGCGTAGCAGGTTGTGAATGACCATGCCTGCAAATTTCACTAAAAACCCAAAAGTTCCGAAAATTGTGTCATTCTTCCAAAACGGTTTTTTTACTTAAATAAGCGAAAATATATGGAATTATTCTATTCAGTCTGTCTATTCAGCAAACTATACATATATTTGAAAGAGAAACTAAAACTGCACCAAAATATGCTTCAAAATATAGAAAAACAATGTCTTCATAGGGTTAAGCTATTGTTTTGAGAAAAAAGTTAATAAGTATTTGAGAAAGCTAGATCCACCGCTAGACTAACCCGAAATTTGACACTGGATACATACTTCGATATAACGTACACCCCCAATAAGTCAATTTATCTATATAACTGTTCTAAAAACTTAAAACTCCTCGTCGGACCATGGCATTTTTGGTGAATTTCGATTTGCGTTGGAGGGCCAGGGCATATTTCCATGGGATCACAGGTTCGAATTTTTTTCTCAACAAGCACCATTTTTTCTTAGAAATAGCCTTGAAATGATCTTTAAAGTATTAGTGACACTTAGGGTGACTCTATAGACCACCAGGAAGCCAATGAGAAATTCGCGGTCATATTATATTTGTGGTCATTTTTCAGAAATGTGGGGTCAAAATTAAATACCACACGTTAGAAACGCCTGAATGATTGGGGATATATTCTAGAAGCGCCGGTTTTTTTGGCCTCCCCTGTTGTATGTTTATTATCTTTCAAGTTTAGGCAAGGGTAGGCTAACGGGTTCTTTTTTATCGGGACCTCAGTCTAAATAAGTCCTTTAAATTCCTTAGTCCAATCATCATGGTCAAATCCTCACTGTCATATGGAGGTGCTCCGGGTGACCAATAAAAACCATTGAAAATGGCAGTTTCTGGTAAGGTCCTGATAGCGGAAAATAACCAGCCAGTCAATGTTAAGATGAACTCAAACATTACTCTGAGATTTATATATATATATTTATACAGTCAAACTTCGATATAACGTACACCCCCAATATAACGTACACCTGGCCCAGTCCCTTTAATAGGGTTTTCGATCGATTTGAATTTTTTCGATTATCGAAATATCGAAAAATTTCGATTAATCGATCATTGCAATATCGAAAAATCGAAAAAGCTTCGATTTTTGGTCGACTTCGAAAAATCGATCGACAACCCTACCCTTTAATAATAAACTCTGTCAAAAATTACCCCCGATATAACGTACACCTGACCTGGTCCCCAGAGTGTACGTTATATCGAAGTTTGACTGTATATATTAATAAACGTTGGCCTATGCTCCTCTAAACCTAAAAATCCCAAAAATTCAACAGGGGGGACCAGGGCGAAAAAAAAACCCTCTTTGTTAGATAGATGTCAAAATCAAACCCCCGCCTTTGTAATTAGGGTCTTGATAGAGACAAATTTTTAGGGGGCCGCCTATTTCTAAGCAACCCAGGGATGTTGGGGGGCGGAGGTCCCTTTCGGACAACCTTCGCAAACCGATACCGGGGTAACGATTAGCCACTGAAAGGTGGAACCTTTTTACGGTTCCCTAAGATAAATTTCTAGTAAATAAAATTACTTTTATTTACTCCAAAAACACAAGCACTAAAACTTATTACAACAAAATGCAATAATGAAGTGCGAAGTAAAAGGCACTCAGGTTCAAACTCTGAATAAGAGCTCCGTTTGACGGCAAAATATGATTTGTGAACCCCGATCCTAAGGATCGGGGTTATTATACCCTCTATTACGGCCTCGCAGGGGGTGGGGCTCCAGCTCAGACGGCCGGATCAAATTTCTATGTTTTTCGCCGACAAAAGACCGGCCATATTTCCTGCCATTTTGGCTTGCTGGACAATATGGTTAGTCTTTCCCTGGCCAGAACTTCCAGCGGCCTTTGTGAACAATCACCAGGGTCGTTGTTTTCTCCACTATTGGGCCTAAGCCAATAACAAATTGGCGATAAACAAATATTATTTTTCCAGATGGGCCAGATAAGAAAATTCTCTCCCTCTAACGGGTTTGACCAACAACACCAACTCAATTACAATAAACATTTTATTTGCCCAAACCCCCCCCCCCCCAAAACAACAAAATACAAAAACTACCATACTCTCAATGGGATACTCTCATTGGGTGGAGATTTCTGGTACTGCCCGTTGGGGGGGGGGGGGGGTTCGCTCCGCGACAATAGAGTCGAAATTTTTCAAAGCAGATAAAAAAATTCCTGTTTAGACTTACGTGAATAGTAAGATTCGGGATACTTTGTAAGTTCTCAAGTAGTTGCATTGCCTGTTTAGTTCCAGCCACTTCTTGTTCATCCTGGTCTTCAGATGAAGTGGTTTGTCCACCGAAAGAGCAGCCTTGGTTTGCTCCAGTGTCAGCTTGTTTCCCTCGATTGCATTGTTCTCATATATGTGCCGATAATAGAGGTCTTTCAACGCCTGGTTAAGGCCAGGATTTGACCTTGGGATCTTTCGTAGAGTTTGTAGGACTCATTCAACTCGGCCAGCTTTTCGTTTAGCATCTTGTCCACACGTGGCTGTGTTGCTTCCAGACATCTGTAATTGCGTTTTTTAGTTTGAAATTTCGATACCATTGGTTGATTTTTAATAGATGCATATTTTTCTATATAGCGTATTTCCTCTAATAAGACCACATGCTCCAATAAGCCCACACCTCTTACTCTGAGGACCAATATCTCAGCCCAGGGAAAAATTTTGCATAACTGTTTGTTGCGTTTTTTAGCTCCAGGAGCTCTGCCAATTCCATTTTTTTATTTTGAATTTTCACCCAAAAATTTTGAGATTGACCTAGAATTTTTCTGATTTTCGGAGGTTTGAAAAAAAAAGCCCACATGTGGTCTTATTAGAGGAAATACGGTATGTGTACGGGGTACGTCCAAAAAATGCCTTTATTCCCCCTGTTGTTTTTTGCCAAATCTTAAAACCATGGTGTTTTGGGCTCGGGCTTAGGCAAGGGTGGGTCAGCGTATGTTAGAATGGATTCAAACATGCTTTTCTTACTTTTCTAAACGACGAGAAACATTCTTCAGTCCGTCTTAACATACGCTGGCCAACTCTTGCCTAACAAGGAAGGGACCCTGACTGTCGCCTTTTTATGCGCGTATTCTTGTAGAGCATGCCCGAATCCCATGTGAACTTGGCTCCCCACCTCTGAAAGCTAACAAAACTTTTAGGAATGACCCATAGCCCATGGTTAGTTGTGAAAACCCATGAAATAGGTATCGAGGTGTTTTTAGAACTTTGAGTGACCTTTGAACCACTTTTTGTGGACCTTCACAGCTGGGGAGCCAGATTTGTCAGGAACCTGGGCACGCTCTACAAGAATATGCAGAAAAAAATCGTCAGTGAACATCCTCCAGGTCACAGTCAGGGTGGGTCCTTACAAGGGTCCTTCCCTTGTAAGCCTAATAACAAAAACAGGGTGATCCAGGAAAAAACAATTAGCTGGTGTACCAAGCTGAAAGGTCTTCGGCATTATTTATGCCGAAAAAAATTTCTTTAAAATAGTTGAAAATGTAGATAAATGTTTTCTCAGAATTTGCAAAAAAATGCTAAAAAACAACAGGGGCACAAGGCGTATTTTCGGGCGTACCTACATATATAGCCCGGTGCCACGACTTTTGCGGCTTGGACATTTGCGGCGCGACACTTGCGGCCGACTTTTGCGGCCGACATTTGCGGCCGACATTTGCGGCTAAGACTTGCGTCGCGACATTTGCGGCTGACACTTGCGGCCGACTTTTGCGGCTGACATTTGCGGCCGACATTTGCGGCTGTTCTGGTACTTGCAGTTTACTCACATTTTTCAGCACTGAGTTTTCATAACATTTTATTTCGAAGATCCTATTATTATCGCTATCCTTTTTATTACTGCTAGAAGAGATGAGTAATTTGATTTAACTGAATTTGTTGAACAGCCCCGATCACAACGATCACAAAACCACAGAAGAATCAACCCAACATCAGTGTTCGAATATTCAAAAGGTTTCTCTCAAGGTTCGTAGTACTCTCCTATTTTCGTTTAAAAGAATTTACAAAGCAACTATTTAAGAGTGATCACTATATTGAAAACAGAGGATAACATTGCCACGCAAAAGTTACGACCCCGGGGGTGCGCGACAATTCACCCCCAGCCGTGTGATTAATTGGATAAAGATTATAAGTCGTAAACACACAAGAGAGAACAATAGCAATAAAAGCTACAGCAAAATAACGGACTATGCCAACAAAAATAACCAGAACAAAGAGTAAGGGCTTATTTGTCACAAAATAAGTTTTCGTTTAAATTTCAAATAATGTCTCAACAATAATAAGTGTGAACGACTGCGGGTGAATCGCCTGGGGGTGAATCGTCCTGGGGTGAATCGGCTGGGGGTGAATCGGCTGGGGGTGAATCGGTCGGGGGTGAATCGGCCCCGGGGGTGAATTGTCCTGGGGTGAATTGTCCGTGTCCCGACCCCGGCTATTGCATTCAACAAAGAGCGTTGTTGTTCACTCTAGAAAACCAGTATATGTTGCAAACGATTCGGCAATGAATAGACTAGTGAACATGTATGCAGCAATAAATGATCCTACAAACGAGCAAATTCAAGAATTTTTGAGCTCTGTACAGTATGGACTGGGAGAAAACAACTTTAATTGTTGGGGTGACTAAACATACCGTATTTACTGTATTAAGTCCCCATGGGGAGTTATTTTTCAACCCTTAAAAAAACGGAAAAAAAATATTTCGATTTTGAAATTTTTGGTGCTCAACCAAAATTAAAAAGTGGAATCAGGTAAACTCGTAGTAACTAAGAAAACGCGAAAAACAGATTTGCGAAATGTTCGCTCTAGGCTGAGATATAAGGTCCGTAGGGTGGGGACTTATTAGAGGGTGGGGAGTTATTAGAGGGTGGGGAGTTAATACAGTAAATACGGTATATTGTTTTCAATAAAATTATTATGGCAGTTGTTTTATTTGTATCACTAATATAGTTTAAAAATCACGAAAAAAATGAATTATAACTTGCATTTGAAAGCTAAGTTATTGTGATAAATTTTTAAGATGAAAATTTTTTCAAAAACATAGATATGATAATGTTAGAAGAGTAAGTAACAAGTACCAGAACAGCCGCAAATGTCAGCCGCAATTGTCGGCCGCAAATGTCAGCCGCAAAAGTCGGCCGCAAGTGTCAGCCGCAAATGTCGCGACGCAAGTCTTAGCCGCAAATGTCGGCCGCAAATGTCATAGAGCCATATAGCCCATATTCTTGCTATTTTATGATTTTCACGGAAATCCCTGACTGTAAGACCGCCTAATTTTGGTGCAGAATTTAACGGAAAATTCAAATCTGCACACCAGTTCTCGAAAAGGCTGGTCTGGATTTAGACCGGATTTTTTTTTTCTGGGTTTTTTTTTGAGATTTAGACCAATTTCTGAATGTTGTCAACTGTGTTTTGAGTATGTTTATAAGATCAATTGGTACTTCAGCTATTTCTATACACATCCAAGTGTATTGTTTTCAAAAGATCCTGAACTCAGCTTTCTGACGACAAATTGCTAAATAGACTATAATAACTGATTGTAAAACAACTTGTGGTCCAAAGAAACCATATTGTCATTCAAAGTCACCGTCCCATTTCAAATTCCCCTTGAGACAACAATTATTCAAATATCGAGCTCAATATCGATAGATGGATGTGTATAAAAAAAGCTTGAGTACCTATGAACATACTCAAGTCACATTTGACAACATTCAAAAATTGGTCTAAATCTCAAGTCAAACCAACCTTTTTGAGAACTGGTGTGCGGATTCGGATTCTCCGTTAAATTTTACAACAGACTTAGGCGGTCTCACAGTCGAGCTTTCAGTGTTGAAAGGACTGCCATACGACCAAATACACATTATGACCGGATACAACGACCGGAAAAGTATGTTTAAACCACACGTTTGAGTCCGTCCTAACCTGCGCTAGCCTACCCCAGCCTAAGGGCTAAGCCTGAAGCCTAAGTGGTTTGAAAAATCGAAAAAGTTGAAAAAATCAACAGGGGGACCAAGGCAAATTTGACACTGTATCCGGTCATTGTATCCGGTCATAATATGTATGCGGCCGTAGGTACACTGTTGAAAGTCTACGTGCAAAAATATTTTTTTATTTTCCGACATTGTATTAGTTAGCCCACTTTTTTACTTCACTAAATTTACTTTTTAGCTTCCACATTGGAGGGGTCGGCTACCAGCGCTCTGTTGTAGGCTCTATATGCTGGCATAGGATTTGATGGCTCCATTTTCTCTTTATTCTTCCCAATTCAAGCTGATACTGGGTGTCTCTCTCCAACCTATTTTCATCCACTGCTAATCTAAGAATACGGTAGGCACGTTGGATATAGCCTTTCTCTCTCATTTTTCTTGCACTGGCTAGGATCTCTCTCGCAGCTTCTAAAGTTACTCTTCAAAAATGTCGTAATTAGCAGAACATTTACCTGTTGGAGGTGGTAAAACTCTGGGATTGTATGGAACAGCCGAGGCGGTAAGGTTAGCATAATCACGCTTATACTCCGTCAAGTCATCGAAATTCTTCAAGGATTGGAAATCCAAAGGAGTGGTGGTGAGAGATATTCTAACAAATAGCTCCGACTAATTTTACCATATTACTTTTTTAAGTGTTTTAATAGCTAAAATTACAAAGGGGCTGTCGTTGCTGTCAACAGTAAGGCCAATTTGTGTGAAAACAGGCTGCCATCTTCATTCTTTAAAAAAATATTCAGCTTAATATTTATCACGCAAAATATTGTCATTTGCAAATACAATGGGTAAAATCAGAATCCTTGCAATATTCCGGACTAGACTTTTGGCAAAAACTAAAAATTCATGTAAAAAGTGTCGGGCCCTGAGTGGGAACTTGAGCACGGTGCAGGTTTAACGAGGGTTGACTGTAATAGGCACAAACACGATCAAGGCACTGATAGGTGCCTGTTGCTCCTTGTAAAAGGGTGTTCTACCCGTTATGGTGACTAGAGCTCGGCAAAAAAGTCTCGATTTATGATCATGAGTCTAATAATGTACAAGGTTAGTCTGTGTGCGCATCTCTGAAACCCCCGAGCCTCTTCAGGAGGTGACTCTGGATGCATTAAAGCAGTATGCATACCAGAGTTTCTATATGCGGTGGGCCCAGTTAACAAAACTATGTTCAAATCCCATCTTTTTATGGGTGTCCACGTACCCCATTCTGGTGGTTTACCTTGATCCCCAAGCAAAAATTTAAAATTTAAATAAAAGTTTTCTCAAACATGCATTTCCGGGCCTTAAAAAACACGTTTTCTGCATGTTTCAGAAATAAAAACGTGTGAAAAAGCAGTTTAAACGTGTTTTCGGACGAACCAAGAATTCGGCACTTTAGCCGTTGATTGTAATCTGTCGCAGCAAATGGAAGTTTGCGGGATAATATCTTCTATACTATACTATCAACAGATGTACTTAAGGCCGTAAAAAGAAAAAAGTTATGAGGAATGAGCCTTGTAATATCGGTTACCCGCGTAATTTTGGCATTAAGCTTTAAAATTTTTTCGTTAATGATAAATTACCTTAACACGCAGAAACACAGTGGGATGTTGCTGAGAAATCGTTGGTTGAATCAGCATAATTCTAGATCCAAAACACTTGGACAGCGTTTTTTGAATTGCAGCATCAGACTAAAAATTTTATTTCAGTAGCATGCAGGGTTGGTTGAGTTGGAAAAAATTACCTCAGCCGTCAGCCATTTCAAAAATTTTACCTCAGCCATCAGCCAGGCCCGAATTTTTACCACAGCCGGCTGATGGCTGAGTTCTCCGAGTCAGCCGTCTGACTTAAATATAACAATCAGCAACAGCTTGGAAGGAATTTTAACCATTAAATTTTTTTTATTAACTCCACACTTCAAAATCGTCAGAATAACAGTTGGAAATCAACAAAAATGCCGAAAATTTAGCACAAAAACTTCCTTCAGCCGGCTGACTTCCAAAATTTCCCTCAGCTGTCAGCCAGGTCAAAACTTTCACCTCAGTCTTCAGCTTCAGCCGGCTGAGTTAAAGCCCGGCTGAAGATACCACCCTGGCAGCATGTGTGTGGATTTTGTTTTCCAAGGTTGTGCAAAAAACCAAGCAAAATTCACCGAAAAGCATGCTAAAAATAACTCGAAAACAGCTTGAGAAAACTTTCGCCGGCGTAAACTTTTGCTGAATCACCATTCACATGCTCATTGACCTAATGACAAAAAAAAGACTCCCGAATTATATACTTAAATTGACATTTCATCTTACTAAAGCTAGTCATGATATTTTTTCTAAAAAAACGATTCCGAGTTCTGCGTTTTAAAAACTAGCAATAGACAAATTAGACTGAAAATTTGAAAAACAACAAAGAACCTAGAAAAATTTTCAATCTAAAAGTCCGAAAATAAGTTGGCGGATAGCTGTAGTAGATCGAATATGCTTATTTATAAGATGGGATTACCAGAATATAGAAATTGGAGCTTAGTAGCGAATACCATCCCCTTCCTCTCCATAAATTTTGGTAAAATATCAACTCGCGACACTTTCTGATAGAAGTTTTGAAACTTTTAATTAAAAATCGACAATTTTGAGGGTGAAAGTTTTTGGAAAGTAACCCCTTGTATCAAAATCTCTTCCTAAATCCAAATCCATTAAGATCAAGTTTGAAAATCTCAGAAAGCTAAGATATCCTTCAAAGTACGGAAGTGGTCCGAATTTCCTGTGTGATCTACCCAAAATACCAATATCTCAGCTTTCTGGAAAAAATAGGATCAGCAGTGTCTTGATCTCTAGCAAATTTAGTTTTAAAAATGGTCTGACGTCATAAATATCAAACTTAACGCAAAACGGGTGAAAGCAGGAAGGGTTCTGAAAAGTTTGTTAGTTAGACGCATCCTGTTTCTGCACTGAATCATTGGGTCGCCCCTTCAAGCCCCTCTTTAATTTTAGTTTTTTCACGGTAAAAAAAACCTACGTCACTATTTTTTCCAGATCTGTACCATCCAAGCGGCGTGTCCTTTTTGAACCAAGCTTTTAGACTTTTATTTATGTAGTGAGAGTTGAGCACGTCTGGCACTAAAATAATTTATCGGCGCAATGTCAAAGATATACTGTTTAACATTTATAAAGGTCAAAAAAGCGCTTTCTGTCAGGCAGACACAAAAACTTAGGATTAGAAATTAGTACTTTTCAGAGAAATCAGTTCTAGTGCAAACTCGGATGTGAGTGCGAATAATGTGCAGTATAATATATTTGATTCCCTAAAAGTGAGATAATTACGTTTGTGACATTCTAGGGCTGCCCTCATACTCCGCGGGACACGGTACACGGGACAAGTGCCCCTAAAGCCACGGTACACGGCTATTTTTCAACCGTGACAACAGATTTAACGGTAAGTCGACCTTGCTCTAAACGATAGAACTAGAAATAATTTTAGGTCGTCCCTAGGTCTTGTCCCGCGGTACAAATCTGGGGATTTATCCGCGGGACAATGACCTGCGGGCAGGGGCGTAACCGGAAAATCAAAAAAAATCTGACGGGGGTGGGGGAGGGCACGTGCCCCCTCCACGTCATCCCACCTCCTGGCTAAGCCCACGCCTGCGGGACAGCCTAAAACTCGTTCTGATAGTTGTTATAAAAAATCTGCCATGTCTATATTATAGAGCAAGGACGATTTTGTTAAGGACCTGTTGAAAGCGGTGAAAAATGATGTCTGGGACCCAAGATGGGGACAAAAAACGTTTGAAAGGTTGTCCCGTGTCCCGAGGGAGTATGAGACGAGCCTAATAACTACCTCTTTTCACTGCCACACGTATGTTATAGACCAAATGTGGCCCAGATTTCCAGCTAATCTTTGATATCTTATAGGCTGTTATTCTTTCTAATTTATATTCTAATTTAATTCTTCTCGACCCCGCAATGGTACCCTTTCTTCCCCAAATTGACAAAATCGATTGATTAACAAAAATTACCAGGAAAGCTGTTGGTAATTCTGGCTTCACCATCAGCACCAACTTCACCAAGCAATACTCCATATACTTGATCATTGAGCTTTTCTGGGCTGAGCTCTCGATAGTGGTGATCATTGATGTACTGAGGCACTAGAGAACGGATAACAATCTGAAGAAAAAAACAAAAGTTTATGATTTTATATGAAAAATTACCGTTTTTATGCTGGGTCTATCTTTCTTCCGCAGGAAGTTCATGGTGGTCTAATCTACAAAGCACTATACCGTATTTCTTCTAATTAACAAAAGACTCTCCTAATTAAAAGTGGTCTGAAAATTTCGTTTTTCTTCAATTTTCGAGCTCTATAAAAATTCCTATTTATTGTATATTAAGTGCCATATAGTTTTCCGAAATTCAATAGGCAGCTTTTACAGAGCGAATATCGAAAATATCAAAAAACAAAACTTCAGGCAATTTAAACTTTAAAAATGCTTTTAATAAAAGGCTATGGTCTTATATTAGAAGAACTACAGTATTTGCACTAAATTTTTAAACATTATACGTCTCTTTATGCATATAAACTATAAACATTAGGATATTAAAAAAAAAGAATAGCCAGGAGAAAAGAAGATAATGTTGCATGCAGTTTTAAAATACCAACGCCAAAGTCTTCTTTACACATAAACTCTTTTCATGTAAAATAAACCTTATCATATGTTTATAATTAGGGTTGTCGATTCGATTAATCGAAATCGATTAACCGCACTCATTAATCGAAAAATTTCGATTATCGATTCGACTCGATTAATCGAAAATTTCGGTTATTGATTCGATTCCATTATTAATGGAATCTTCTGTAGTCTTAAGGTAGCCTTTTATATCACACGGACAATGTGTACACATGGAAAAGCCAAAGTCTGAAGTAATTGCTGAAAAGAAAAGTCTGAAATAATTTCCAGAAAACACAAGCCTAAAGTAATTTTTGAAAGTCAAAAAAGTCTTAAGTAATTTTTTGGAAGCCAAAGTCCGAAATGATATGTAAAACACGAGTGTTTGTCTTTGATTTGTTTTCTTAAACAATGAGACAAATTTTTAGACTAGCTACCCCAGACTCAAGGTCTTTAAGTTCAGAACAGTTATGTAAAAAACTAGTTTGAGTAACATTCTAGCTTTTTTTTTAATAACCGCCGTATTTAGATGCTATATTAGAAAGCCAGTTCATGCACTGAAACACGTTAACTGATTAAGAGGATCAAAAATTTTCGGGTTTTTCGATTCGATTCATTGAAAATTTCGATTATCGATTCGATTAATCGAAAATTTCGATTATCGATTCGATTAATCGAAAATTTCGATTATCGATTCGATTCGATTAATCGAAATTTCGATGCATCGAACCCTATTTATAATGGCACTACTGCAGAATCATTTCCGTTTTTTTGCCTTGGTCTCTCCTGTTGTTTTATAGGCGAGCATGGTTAAGCTGATCATGTAAACTATAATCACCATGATCAGTATAATCACCATACAGTGGACGCTCGATATAACGTCCCATTTTGGCCGGTCCCTTGAGAGACGTTATATTGAGCGTCGACTGTATTAACATAACTATAATAGACAGGGGGACCGAGACAAAAACGGAAACGGATTCTGCAGTAGCGCCATATGTTTCCTTATACAAAACATTAGCACTGCAAATTAACATTTTTTATATCTTTATTTTTTGTTAGAACCTATGACATACTAATATTGGGACAAATAACTGAAAACAAAATAGCAACAATTAAATTTGAAGATGAAAATTGCGAATTTATAGCGAAATGTGGTTAACAGTACGATTCACCGTCACAATTTTCATCGTCAGTATATTTTGACCTATTTTTAGATCAAATTTTTTTTCAATTCTAAGGTTTTGGCACCAAATTATAGCCCTGTCAACTATATTTTAGTATCAAACTAAATACTATACTCGAAAAAGTGAAAAAAAATTATATTTAAACTTTAAAGGGAACTTTAAACTTTACTCTGACACTTTTTTCATCGCCGAGTGAGCGCCTTCAAAGTTTATGTCTAATTTTTTTCGCTTTTCTAGAATTTTTGGTGCTAACAAGGGAGGAACCCTGACTGTGACCTGGGAGAACTTAGATGAATTTTTTTCTGCGTATTCTTGTAGAGCGTGCCCAGGTTCCTGACAAATCTGGCTCCCCAGCTGTGAAGGTCCACAAAAAGTGGTACAATGGTCACTCAACTTCTAAAACACTTTGATACTCATATCATAGGTTTTCTTAACTGACACATGGGCTATGGGTCATTCCTAAAAGTTTTGTTAGCTTTCAGAGTTGGGCAGCCAAACTCACATGGGATTCGAGCATGCTTTACAGAATACGCGCATAAAAAAAGCCGGAACAAACATTTTAGTAATTTGAACTCAAATTTTCAAATACACATATTGAAAAATCCTGTGTTCAGAGGTTTTTAGTAGAGTATCGGTTTTGCCCTTTTGCGATGTTGCGCTGCGATGTTTTTCGGCCATCCCTGGTTGCGCTGCGATATGCGCTGTTTTCAAAAATTTGCGTACGCTGTTGCGCTGCGATGCTTTTGGCCCAAATTTGCTGCGTACGCTGCGATGTATCGCAGCGCCCGATTCTCTAGTTTTTAGTCAAAAAGTTACTATGATCCATGTTCATCCAAATAGTCCTAGAAAAACACACCAGTAAACCACGTGAAAGTGACGTAGACTTTTTTTACAAGTCGTTTTGTTTTAAAATTACTTCAAGATTGTCTAAACATTGACTCCAGGACTCCAGCTAAACCATTACAATATACCTGAATGACTTCTACCAAAATCAATTAAAGCTTTTGTTTGATCTCCAGTCGTTTTACTTACAGAGTGTTCTTTATAGGAAGCGCCAAGCAAATTTTGACGACTTATTTATTATAGGGAGGCGTAATAGTTTTGCCAATGAAAGTTTCGCCAATTAGATCTTCTCGCCAATAGCTTTTTTACAAGTACTTTAAATTATTTGTCAGGCAAGTTACTTCTCCTTTTTCTTAGCCAGTGAAACGAGCTACAAAATAAGTGGTGATTCGCTTAATCAAGGAATGAGAGTACCTGAGAAAAGAAGCCATTGGCGAAAGCATAGCATTGACGAAGTGATCTCAGTGGCGAAAAGATCTCATTTTATTGGCGAAACGATTACGCCCCATTATAGGTATACAGTCAACTCGGGTCTAGTAAAGAATGCGTTTCCATTTTTTGCCTTGGTCCCCCTGTTATTTTTTCGTGAAAAACAGCTAGGTCCCCCTGTTGTTTTTAAAGGGATTATGTTATGGGTGATCATGTTAACCATGATAACCACGATCGCCATAATCACAATGTTACAATAACCATAAGGAACAGGGAGGACCAAGTTGTTTTTCGCAAAAAAAAAAACAACAGGTCCGGGGAGGAGGAGGTGGTGGTGGCAAGGCAAAAAATAGAAACGCATTCTTTACTAGAGCTGTCAACTCTTCCAATACGGTACACTCCAGATAGGGCACAGCTACCGGAAAACTACAGCTCATGTATGAACGTTTCGTTAAAATTCTTTAAACTTGACGTAAAGCAATTATCGAAATCGGAGGTATATTCGGCTATTTACTATTAACTTTTTTTTCTTGTACAGTTTAACCTTTATATAGAAGTGTATACTCTATATAGTGTACACATCTATATAGCAGAAGTGGGCAAAGATCAGCCGATCTAGATTTATAAAAATCTCGAGCGTCGGCGCCATCTGTAAAAAACACAAGGGCGCCGGCGCCGGGCTTGTAAGGAATCGGCGCCGGCGCCGACCTTGAGCGCCTGGCGCCCGACGTCGGCGCCCAGGGCGTGCAAGTATGGTTGTGACTTTTTTGAAAGGCTGTTACTTCCCCCCAGGAACCAACTTTTAGTGGCTTTTGGCCTTTATGGGGTAAAATTCTGAGTGGTACAAGTCATTTTCTGACTAGAAAATTTGAAATCCCGCAAAATTTTGACTTTTTTGACAATGATATTTTTCAGATAAGTTCAGATCGATCTGATCCAGACCGATATGATCTTTGTTTACCTCTGCTGTATAGTCTGAAGTAAATTTATGCTGATTTGATTCGATATCAATGTGATTAAAGCCAACCGTCTATATAGTGAACACCTGAGGTCGATCTCCAGAGTGTACACTATATAGAGGCTAGACTGTGCAACTATTGGAAAATTACTTTTCATGTAGGAAGGACCACAGACAAAATTGATTTACAGCACAAAAATTTGTTCAAAACTGGCAGAGCTATGAGACCTCAACAATCTCGACTTCCGATTTCCACTGTGAGCACCGTAAAAGGCTTTTAGGTCCTGCTGCTCATCACACATCACTCCAAATACCACAACGCTGCTGCTGACATTGTTCAGAAGATTTGTTAAGTTATGAAGAACAACATATTTATTGATTCCTTGATACTCATTCTACAGTCGACTAAAAAAAAAGTCGCGCTAATTTGTTTTTTATTATTAGAAGGGCATGCCCGTGCCCGACCTGAAAAAGCTGGTATCAGCAGTAATTTCCATAGAAGAAAATTTTCTATATAAGCTTTCTCATTTAGCTTTTTGATGTTTGCTGGTGAATTTTAAAAAGTACAGGGTGAGTCTAAATTTTTCCGAATTTGTTTTTGATTTTTTTTTAAATTGAGATACCGTAAAACCTCTATTAAACGGACACCCTCCAATAAACGGACACCCTCTAATAAACGGGCACCCTCAAGGACCTATATCACAGCGCAAAAAAAATTTTTTTTGCAAATCTGTTCTTCGCGTTTTCTTGATCACCTCGATCTTAGTTGATTCCGCTTTTTAGATTTTTTTGAGTACCCAAAAATCTCAAAATCAAAATATTTTTTTTTCGATTTTTTAGGGGTTGAAAATTAAATGGGCATGCCCGTTTAATAGAGGTTATACGGTAAGTACACTTGTTCTATACCATTCGAAAGCTGACATTCCAAGCATCTTTTCTGTAAAAAATATTTTTGTTATGGAGAAGAATATATTTAGATACTGTTAAAGGGGCATACCAGCGAGTTTCAAAAAGTTAAAGCGGGGAGCAACAAATTTTTTTGAATCATCCTATTTTTTATTTGTTTCACATCAGATGTGATGTAGATCACCTTATACTACTTTCAAAACTAGGAAGAAAACTTAGAAAATCTGGATGAGACCGCATGTAAACTTGATCGAGAAAGAAAAAAGTGCTGGTCCCCGCCTTTTCTCCGAGTAACGCGCGGGTATGCCCCTTTCATTCAACAATGAAGCGATCTATTCTACTATAATAAAGAAAGCCAAAAAATGTTTTTCTTATACAATAAAATTTGTTCATAGTAGTTGTAGTGAAAGTAATTTGAGCCGTTTGATTAATTAGATATAAAAGTAGTGGCAGGATTGTGGCATATGGTTCTCGCCCAAAATCAGTTACCGTATATTCTCTATTAATCCCCCATGGTCGACTATTTTGGTTCTTACGGGTTATCCGCACCACCTGTTTTTTCAAAAGGGGGTTTTCTTCGGGCTTTCTTAAATAAAAATAAAAGGTGGTGCGGATAACCCGTAAGAACCCTATTTTTCAACCCCTAAAAATCGGAAATATTTGAGGTCGATTTTAAGATTTTTGGGCAGTCGACCAAAATCTGAAAAGTGGAATCAGGTGAGCTCGTACTAATTAAGAAAACGCAAAAAAACAGATTTGTGAAATATTTGCTCTAGGCTGAGATATGAAGTCCGCAGGGTGTGGGATTATAAGAGAGTGGGGATTAATAGAGAATATACGGTATAACCATTTTTTTAACATTTTAGCAGCTAGTACGTGCTTAAAACATGTTTCCGCCCCTTTTTAGGTCGCTTTTTAGCATAATTTTTTTGACTAACATTTGACGTTTTGCCTTGGAGGACCTAAGTAAATGTCTGGTTTCAGGGTATTCTACCATGTTTTATTTAACTAGAGCTAGGCAAAAAAAATAAATTAAAATACAGTCCACTCTCGGTATAGTGACACCCCCTCAAGTTCGTTCCAGCCTAGGGTCCGACACTTTTTTTAACCTAATTTGGAAATTTTT
The DNA here is from genome assembly GCA_004194705.1 of Ditylenchus dipsaci. Classification (NCBI taxonomy): domain Eukaryota; kingdom Metazoa; phylum Nematoda; class Chromadorea; order Rhabditida; family Anguinidae; genus Ditylenchus; species Ditylenchus dipsaci. The sequence continues at coordinate 48,951 of SADC01001285.1, read as the reverse complement.
TTATCCATTATGTTCTGACAGTCTGGTCCCAAATATCGTAAGGATTCCGATTTGGCCGATCGTTTTTCGAGAAGAAAATTAATTTTAGGTTAGAAAAGTAAAAACTAGATATAGTGACACCCCGTTTTTAAAAGGCTTTAAAAAAATGTTCTTTTCGAAAAACGATCGGAAAAATCGGAATTCTTACGATGCTTGGGACCAGACTGTCAGAACAGAATGGATAAAAAACATTCCAAATTACCATATTCTCTCTATTGAGCGCCCCCTCTCTGATTAGCGCCCCCCCCCCTAACTTCAAGTGGTCTGAAACTTCTGTTTTCATTATCTTTTGAAGCTCTGTAAAAAGTGCCTGCGAGGCATTTTAAAAATCTAACAGGCACTTTTTACATAGCTCAAAAAGTTAATAAAAACAGAAGTTTCAGATCACTTAAAGTTTGAAAAAATCGCCACTCTCTAATAAGCGCCCCGCGGCGCTCATTAGAGAGAATACGGTAGGTTAAAAAAAGTGTCGGACCCTAGGCTGGAACTAACTTAAGGGGGTGTCACTATATCGAGAGTGGACTGTATAAGATTCGACAGGATAAATTACTGATTTGACTGGATTTTTGAAGTTTTTGACAGAGGAAAGTAATTTTAGATTTTATGATATAGGAACCACTGAAGGAAAAAATTCGGGGGTGATCTTGTAGATATATCTTAAGAAATACGCTGTTTTAAGGATAAATTTTGCACTTTTTCGGGCCTGCAATATATTTTTAAGACTAGAATTTTTCTCTCATTTTCCTTTATAGCATTAGAAAAAGTGAAATTCCAAATTTGTAAATATAAAAACCAAAACGCGGTTTAAATTTTTAACACATTTATTTTAGAACAAAATAACTGTCACGACGAAATCCAACAATAACAACAGCAGGTCGTTTTCTTGTTTCATAACAACTTGAATTTTTTCGCCTTAGAAGAAGAAGCCGAGAATCTTCCCTCCTTGATGCTTACGACGAGCTTCTTCATGATCGACGATGCCTAGATTTAATGATATACTAGATAGCTTTTAGTGTGTTAGCTCTTACCAGCAGAAGTGGTGAGCACCAGATATCCGAACTGACGGGAAGGCAAGAGGTTTGAGGTCCACTTTTCCAAATCAGCTAGTGAGATCTAAAATCATAGGGAATCAGTAGTTTTTTTCGACATATTTATAGAACATATAATGCAATTTTTCAAATATTTACGTGTAAAATATTTTCTATCTCACGGTCCCTCGAAAATTCGACCCTCGGCAAGGTCCAGCCTTTGCTTGATTTTTTTTATTGGAACATTTTCAAATGGGATTTATGAGACTAGTGAAAAAAGGATCCCAAATTTTCAGATTGCTTTCTAAAGAATTTCAAAGATCTTGTTTCTCGATGAAATTGGTCAACCTGGTATTTATAGAACATACCTAAAAATAGGTTGATTGCAGTCATCCATACCAGATTGACCAAATTTAATTAGCAATAACAAGATTGTGAGGATATTTTAATTAAATATTAATCATGTATATGCCTCAGAATTACAAAAATTTTATGAAGGCTTGCTAAAAATTAAGGCGCTTTATAAAGTTTATCAATTTAAGTGTCTTTTCTTGTAACACCTTAGTTTTGATGCCTTTTTTGGAAATGTATATATGTTATTCCAATACGACTTCTTATTTTGTCGCAAATTTACGTCCCTTGTAATTGGCCGGTTTTTTTGGGATGTAAATGACAACGAATATATTCACAATTTGAGCAATGGCTCAAGCCTTATTCAAACATTCAAAATATTCTTTTTTATTAATTTAAGTCTGAGAATGTCTTCATCGCTAGCTAAAGGAATAAATTTATAAAAATTATTTGTTGATAATCTAGAAAATTTATTTTCATAATTTTACACCTTTCCTTCTCCACAAATATTTAACTCACATCAAAGCGGGGACTGATCACCGAGCATTTGTTGATTCGGCCAGTCAAATTGACAACAATTTTGCCAGCACGGTGGTCATCCACAATCTCGAACTCGCCTACAAGTGGAAAATTTAAAAAACTTCAACATAAGTCATAATCTTTCCACAAAAAAACCAACCGATATAGCCGTGCTTCATCATCACAGTCAAGAACCGGACAATGACTTTGGAGGAGGGACGGATGATTACTTGCCTCTTTCCGCGCTTTTCAGCATTGTTGATGGATTTTAAAGCATCGGCCAAAACATTCATGCGAACCATTTTACCGCTTGCGAGTTGCTGAAAAATAATTGATGCTTAAAAAAAAAAAATATCCGAACATATCTTAGTATATAATCAACATCTTCCAGTAAATAATTACAAGACTTGGTTTTGGTGAATTTTTCGAAAAACAAGGTACCCCTTTGACTCAAAAGTGAATTTTTGGCATTGTGTTTTGATCCATTTTCGGCAAACCACTACCAGGCTAGTTACTACTCAAGTCCTAAAAGTTCATTCCGTCCAGGGTCTAACACCTTTTAACCCAATTTTTAAAGGCTTTTGACAGCTCCAAAATATTGCAAGGATTTCGACTTTGCTGGTCGAAGGCTGGTTGGGGAAACACTATAGTTTCGCTATTTAGACTCGAAACTTTGGAATTAACGTACACATTTTTTAGGATCTAAATCGAGAGAGGACTAAATATAAAAACTATAGTGTTCACTTAAAAACAACCGAAACTAATAAAGCTGGTTAAGCCAGTCATATGAATAATGCCGAAATCCGCGTTCCAATCTCTATATAGTATTTGGGACGGGGAACGTCTGTGGCCAATTTGAGTACATGTTTGATCACAAAGGAAAACTTTTTTTAGTGTAATATTTTTATTTGCATGTTTATACTCATTTGAAAGCTCTTTCGATGGTGGAGGACCTTTTGCAATTAGATTTAAGAATTAATGTGAAAAATTGAGATTTTGCCCTTTAAAAGTGAAAAGTTGATTTATATTTGTTTTCTTTTCAAATGCAATCACAATTTTTTTAAATTCCCGCATTTTTCAAATCTTATAGTTTTCAAAAAGTTTGTTCTCAAATTCAAATTTTGAATGAATTCAAAACTACATTTGTAGGCGAGCATAGGCAAGGCTAGGCGAGGGTAGGCGAGGTAGAGTAGGTGGGTTAACAAGTAGGGTGGACGGTCTCCCCTAACCATTAACGCACTCGAAAGATTAATCTGCCTGAACTACTAATGTAAATGAACCACTGATGTACCCGAACCACAAGAATAGTGCCCAAACACCAATGTTCTCGCACGGTAAAGGCGCCAATAGGCGCCTAAAGACCCTAGTTTCAAATATTAATCACAACTGTTGTACATTTCTAAACTGTACTACAGTTATATAACTGCAACATTAACATTGGCGACGAAAACAAAACAAAAACAACGTAATTATTATCAAAGAATTTACGGAGAGGTTAAAATTTGTTTTTAAAAGAAATTTCACTTAAAGTTGCAACTTTAGTTAACAAAACTTGACATGTGTCACTATATCAAGGGTATTTTTATTTGTTAGGACCGGCACTGGGGTGTCACTATAGCGAGGGTGTCACTATAGTAGGGGTAATAAAGGATTTTAGTCAAAACCAACCGAATCGTCTGCAAGGCGTCACTATAGGGGGGGGGTGTTTTGACTGTATTGTAAATCGGTTATCATTTACTGCAAAAATCCTTTTTTACGACAAAAAAATTCTCTAGAACCGTGGAAGGAATTTTTTGACCAAATTAAGATTGTAAATGGCTAGATAAGACCTTAAATGAGATTTTCGAACATAAATAACCTAAGCAAAATCAGCCTCTTTTATTTAAAAAAATGCTGTTCTGATGTTTTAACAAATTGCCAGGTCTTCTTAGTGCCCAAATTTTTTATACAAGTTGAAAAAATATCCAACACATTTGAATTCTGCACGCCATTCATAAGTGTCATTTCTAAGAAAAAAAGTAACATGAAATTGCATCAATTCTCACAAAAATGAGAAGCTGTTCGATGTGAAAAAGTTCAGGCCCAAAACAAAATATAGATGCAGGAAATACAACTTGCAATTTAACAAAAATGGTTGTCGGCTAGCTGCGCCCAATTGATTGGCAGGGCTACAAAATTTGTCCTGAAGCATACTTTTATTATTTATCAATTTCAAAATTTTGAAAGATATCTTTTTTGATAAGTTAATTATACAGGTTAAAACTTAGATAATTGGTTGCTGAATCTGCTGCTTGAACTTAGTTTTTTGAGATCCTAAGCACACATTCTTAGCAAGGACTTCTACATTTTTTGTTTTGTAGTACAAGATGTCCAATATTGACAGTGTTGTGCTAGATGAAGTGATGGATGAGGGAGCTGAAATTGACCGTAAGTTTGTTAAATACAGTCAACTAAAGCCATCCTGGGGACCGAAAAAAAAAGCCTTTTATCGGGGTGGCCTTGTAGTCAAACTCTAGCCTAGTGACCGGTATAGTGACTGCGTTGTCCTTCGCCGTCCGGCCTAGCCGCTGCCCGTCTCGTCCGGACGGTCTAGCAATTAGCCTAACAAATCTGGGCGGTCTATTTTAACCAAAAGTTACCAATGAAAATGTTTCCTTAAATGACTCTTACGAGTTTCGATTTAGTCGACGAGCTCAAAAAGGAGTGGTCAAGAAGAAGGGACGTGGCTTCGACGATGCTGGTCAAAAAAGTAATGTCAAAGACTACGAAGTGTTGGCTGGAGAAGATGGCCATGCTGGTCAGCCTCAAAGATCTGTTGAGGTAAAAATAAATGCACCAACTAAATAGTTTTAAACTATATCTTCAGGGTTGGATTATTTTTGTTTCCAATGTACACGAGGTCAGTTTTACTTGAAGTAATTTACTTTAAAAAAAATATGAAACCGGATTTTTTTTGATAGGAGGCACAGGAAGAAGAGGTGAAGGACATATTTAAGGTGGCTTTTAAACTTGAAAACAGAGTGCAAACTGAAAATTTATTTTAGGAGTACGGAAATGTGTTGAACATGCATTTGAATCTGGATCGTCGAACTGGATATTTCAAAGTATAAATTTTTTTTAAAAAAGTCGTTCCAAATTTCAATTCGGTTTAGGGTTACGCCATTGTTCAATATGAGACCCAACAAGAAGCGAGTGACGCAATTACTGGATTAAATGGTCTCAACTTCCTTGGTCAAAACTGACAGCAGATTGGTATATGCTACTTGGTACCAGGGAAATACAAAAAGTCCCATGTTGCCTGATTCAACTTTGGACTAAAACAGTCGCTTGAGTTTTTTTAAACCTATCAGACATTTCTATCTTTGCCCCCTCTGGGTCCAGTCAACAAAACTATGTTCAATGTCTATCTTTTTTAAGGCATACAGAATGCATATATGAAATTCTTTTGCTATAGAAACCTAGAGTGGAATGCACAATTGCTCACTAGCCCTAGTGGCCCTAAATCATGTTTTTTCAACGTTTTAGCATCTAAAACGCGTAGAAAACGTGTTTTTTAGGGCACCGCAGGCCATTTTCAAGAAAAAAAAAGTTAACCAAAATTTGACTTCTTGCCTTGGGGAACCAATGTAAATTACTTGGAGAGAATATCGATGTCCTATCAATTATTCTTTAACCCGTTTTGGTCACTGGAGCTGCGCAAAAAGAGCCTCTATTGCATTTTTATTCAAAAGTCTGGCCTCTGGGCTCTCGAAGAGGCTTGGGGGCTTGGAGTTGAGATGCGCACACCCACGTACTTTAGACACAAATCACTCGAAAGTGACTCTGGATGCATAAAAACATGCGTACCAGAGTTTCTTTATGCAGTAGATCCACTTAACAAAACTATGTTTAAGCTCCATCTTTTTTAGGTGTTTAGGTACTCTCTCCAAGTGGTTTACCTTGGTCACCCAAGGCAATAAGTCAAATTGTGGTAAAAAAAACGAACGAGGATTAAATGTGCCACCTTTTTTGAGTTTGTATTAAAAAACTGAAATGTGCCACCTTTTGTTGAAAAGTGCCCCTTTTGGATAAAAAGTGCCACTTTTTGTTGGTGACTATAAAAAAAGTTGTGGCAATTTTCATTTCCTTGAAACACCTTGTACAGTGAAGAAAGTGACATATTTCAAAAAATAGTTCACTTTCCAGCCAAAAAGTGACCTAGTTCAACAAAAGGTGGCACTTTTCAGCATTTTCAACCAAAACTCAAAAAAGGTGGCACTTTTCAGCCAAAAGGTGGCACTTTTCAGATTTATCCAAAAAACTCTAAAAATGGTTGACCGCGCCACAAAAACATGTTTTATAATTTTTATATTTTATATTGAAAAAAAATTTGAGTGGGGTCCATTGGATGAAACCAGTGTTGTCCATTTGGCTCACGCGAGCCAAACGCAAGACCTAAATTCTCATGTCCTAGCGAGCCATATGGGTTCGAGCCATATGGCTCGCCTTTAGATATATACGAGCCAATTGGCTCGCGTACTACAGTCGAAGCTCTCTATAACGACTCTCAAGGGACCAGCTAAACCGAGTCGTTATAGAGAGCGTCGTTATAAAGAGCGTCGTTTTGACTTGAATGACTTAGCTCAGGACCAAATCGTTCTTTTTTTCCGGATCGTTATAAAGAGCGAGTCGTTATAAAGAGCGTCGTTATAGAGAGCGTTGACTGTAGTTTTTTTTAAACGAGCCGAACGCGAGCCAAAACCATACGAGCCATTTGTATCGCGAACCATTTGGCTCGCAAACAAAAACGAATGGTTCGGCTCGCGCTTTTATGTGAGTTTTGAACGTCAATTTATTGTTAAAGACAAGGAAAGGACAAATAAAGTATTACTAGCTTAATGTTTGCAGAAAAAATCAGTCAGAAAATTGAAAAATGAAAAAAATAAACAAGATTTGAGCTTTATTTCAACTAAGACTATTTCCGCAAGCCGAACCACAAGCTTATTATAGATGCGAGCCAAATGGCTCTCGAGTTAAGAAGCTCTTGTCACTTTGTTCTTTAACTAAACGAGCCATATGGCTCGCGAGCCATACGGCTCGCCAAGTTAGCTATGTGGCGAACGAGCAGCTCGCGTGCTTTTATGATAACCAAATAATCGTCCTTTTTAATCGAATCGTCCTTTTAAAAAGATTTGTCCTTTTTTGGTACCCCAAATTTTTTTTTATTTTGAAATTTAGTCAAAATCTTTTTTAGTGGGCGCGAGCTGCTCGCTCGCAAACGAGCCAAATGCACAACACTTGATAAAACGTAAAAATGTCCTCTTTTACCGAAGAAGTGCCCCTTTTTATAAAAATTGCCCCCTTTTCTTTCTTTTAATTAAAAAGACATAAATTTTCTCACTTTTTCCAATTTTTTCAACACTATCAACACTTAGGGTGGTCTATAGGTGGCTAAATTCTAATTTTCATTTTTTGGCATACGACATTTGGTTCTTACGGGTTATCCGCACCACCTGTTTTTCAAAAGGCAAAAGATTACTGAATTGTAAATAAAAAGAAAGGTGGTGCGAATAACCCGTAAGAACCCGACATTTTGATGCCGACCGTTTTGATGCCGCATCAAATTGGTGCTATTCATGAGAAAAAAAAACTTTTTTTCGCCTGTCTTCGGCCACAACTAAGAGTTTCTGGCAGCTCTAGGTAAATTGTAAACCTGATACTTGCCCTAAACAGGTATTCACCTCTGAAAATCTAAAATTTTAGATTTGGCCTAAAGTAATTAAAAATCATTGACCCTATCTAAAATCCTGTCCTGAACTAAATTTGGTAATTCCAGAATTTGTAAAGACCTAAATTCTGAAATGTTTTATGTCCTTAGGGTATACAGATGGTGCAGAGATAGTACTACAAAGTTAATGGTACAAGGTTATTGTAACTAGGTGTAGGCCCTCAGGTGGTAGTACTAAGGCAGCACCTTGGCATCGGTACTCAGTTAGAAGTGCCAAAGTAGTGTTATTTAGGTAGTAATGTCCAGGTAGTGGTGCGGTGTCTAGCTACTAGGTAGTGGTACACAGGTGGTTGTATTCAGGTGTTAGTATGCAGGTAGTGTAATATTAGACGTAGTATATTAGACCTGTGAAGAAATAGATGAGAACATGTTTGGGAGGCACCTGGATACCATCACTTGGGTAGCTCCAGCTCTTATTCACTTCGGAGAACTATTTTTTATTTTATTTTCTATGATTTGCAATGTGAAACGTGCTGGTCTTGCACGCAAAGCAGCCAACCCAGGGCCGGTACTTAAAAAAGTATTCGTCAACAAAATGGTATTCGTCAATCGCCGGTTTGGTACTATAAAATATGCTCAGGGTACTCAAACGACCTGGATAGTATTTTTTCAAGAACAAGACATGCAGGCAGATGATATCGAACCTGTGATATGAAAAAAGTGAAAAATCAAGTGAAAATTCACCGCACCACGCTCAAAAGTTCGAAAATGTTTGAAATTGCTTTTCATTTCACAGAGCCTCCTTTAATTTTTTAACAAGATTGAAAATTAAAATATATAGGGGATAACCTCATATTAATGTTTATCAACCTTGATTTCTTGAGCTTTTACGTCCATGACGCAGTGGGTAAGCGTTTGTGTTTTGGCCCAAAATATATTTGCAGGTTCGATCCGCGTTGGACAGTAGCCCAAGTGCCCGCCCCTCCAAAGAGTATTTTTCTCTAAGCAGACTTTTTTCATCTAAGCCTAAACCTAAGCCTAAGTCAGTGCGCTACGCATTGCAAAAAAGAAAACTTATAAAATCAAGGGAACCCAAAATAGTACGCTTAGAGAAAAATACTCTTTGGAGGGGGCGTGCGCTTGGGCTTTTACGCCACGTGGTGGCACGCTATTTTTTGGCTTGTTTGGCCAGTTCTAGGGGTGATTAGACTTTTTTGACGCCAGATTCGGAATCAGCGACCCAAATTACCCCTCGAACTGGTCAAACAATCCGAAATAAATATCATGTCACCACGTGGGATCGAACCTGCAACACCATTTTGGGACAAAAAACGCGAACGCTTACGTACTGCGCCATGTAGGCCACTTTTCAAACCTGAATGGCTCCCCCCCCCCCTTTTAACATAAATGCAACTTACAAAAAAAATCAAAATATATCTTATAAATTTCTGGCGTAAAAAACTTTTCCGCCATTTTGAATTTTCGAAATGTCGTGGCGTAGGCCCCAAGATTTTCCGATTGAAGAACTATGGCAGTTCTTTTTGCATTCCCTGCTTCAACCAATAATCTTCTTTAAAAAGACTTTGATAACGGAAAGCTTCAGGAGTTTCATCAAGGGTGGCAGAGATGGCAAGAAGCGTTGAACCAATCTTTAAAGAATTTTGATTTTCCCTCAACAGTCTTCAATCAGGACGTCCATCATGCTAACCTTGAACTATAAATTTTTTGTTTTGTCGAAATTTTGATCAACAGATGTTGTGATTGGACTGTGTGGGCACTTTTTATGTATTTTTGTTCAGTTTTGGAATAATAAACTTTGTTTACCTATTTCTATTTATCATTTTTCACAGAAAGATCCATAAAATACGGTGGCTTTATATCAAACTTTTCCAAACTTTCAGCAATGGGCTAAATTTCTATTTATTGAAGAAAAAGAGAAATTCCGTTGATCAAAATGAACCTCTTCGGTTTGCTAGACGTTTTTTCGGCAATTCTAATGTATGATACTAAATGATGAAGAACTTTGCGGATTGATGTCAATGGTTGGACGACAACGACAAAAATAACCAGAAAAATTATAACATTCGGGTAGTTGTTTTCATCATATTTAGAAAAATTTGGAAAATTAAAATATTGCGGAAGGAGGTGGATATCTCCTTAGAGCAGACCTTCTCAGCATAGTCGCACGGGCGCCGGCTTTTTTTTGTTTTTTTTTGTAAAAAATACTCCTAGCATCTGAGGTAATAGCAAGTGTAAGCAATAAGTTTTTTCAATCCATAAGTAAATCGCTGGCAGTCTCGAAAAAAAGTTATCGGCAGCGCTGGCACCTAAAAATTTTCAGGTCGGCTCAAAATTTGTCAGGTCGGCGCCCGGCGCCCGTTTTGACTAGCGGCACCGGCGCCCGTGCAACTATGCTTCTCAGAATAGTAGTTTCAACAGACATACTGGTGTTACAGTGAATGAAGGGGAGGGGGGGGGCAGATTTTCTATCTTTTCCGTGGGGGAAAAATCAGTGGCAGATAATACCACGAAAAATTTGTTTTTGACGTCTCCGCTATGCAAGAACAAAATTTCAACACGAAATTTGCATTCAACATGGTCGGTTTGCATACAGAAGTAGTTTTTTAATGGCTGTAACTAAAATGCACCCTCAAAAGTCTGAATTTTCCCCTCTACTTACTGAAATTCCCCCTCCAATTTTATATTTCAATTTTTATCGGCATTTTCATTGTAAATTTTCTTAAGGGTTTTGCATTAGCTTGTAGCCCTGGATCTTGGCTTTTTAATAAGCTATAAAACTCTGCTGAATGATTCGAGAAACACAGGAATCTGAGAATTTGAAAAAAACGTCAATTTTTTCAAACCGTTAGACCCCTACGTTACTTAAATAATTCAGCAGAGTTTTATAGCTTATTAGAAAGCCAAGATCCAGGACTACAAGCTAGTGCAAAACCCTTAAAAAAGTTACAATGAAAATGCCGATAAAAACTGAAATATAAAAGGACAAAACTTTTTTTGTGGCCGAAAATCTCTTTTTTGTGGCCGAAATACTTTTTCTTGCGGCCGAAAAAACTTGTGGCCGAAAATCTTTTTGTTGTCACCGAAAGTTGGTATTGACACGAAATCAACAATTTTTTAATTTTTTTGTGTGAAATTCGGGGGTGGGCAAAGACCAGATGGCTCAAGACCCACTCCGAAATGGCCAATAGGCAAAATTTTTGGTTTTTTGGGAGTATGCTAAAAGGGAGGGGGGGGTAACCTTTTTGAGAAAAATCGATCAGGAGTATCAGATTTCGGGTCCGATGGGCTTAATCGCCCACAAATCCACCCTGAAACACTTAAAACCAGCGTAAACTTGAAATCCTGAGCGATTATGCCCGTCTGACTCGAAATCTGATCTGCTCAATCGATTTTTCTCAAAAAGTTCACCCTCCCCCCTTCAGTCAACCCTCAAAAACCAATTATTTTGGCCTTTTGGCCATTCCGGAGTGGGTCTTGAGCCATCTGGTCTTTGCCCACCCTTGAATTAAACACAAAAAAATTTAAAATTTGTTGATTTCGTGTCGAGACCAACTTTCGTGACAAGAAAACGATTTTCGGCCACAAAAAAGAGATTTTCCGCCAAAAAAAAATTTTTCCGGCCACAATTTTTTTTGGGCCATAAGAAAAAGTAATTCGGCCGCAAAAAAGAGATTTTCGGCCACAAAGAAAAGTTTTGCCCAATATAAAATTAGAGGGGGAATTTCAGTAATTAGATGGGGAATTCAGACTTTTAAGGGGTAAATTCAATTTGAGCCGTTCTTTAATAACTATAACTGATTCGGTTTGCTAAAACCTGAAAAATGCCACGAAAAAGCTGAAATATGCCACGAAAAACCTGAAATGTGCTACGAAAAAACTTCAACCTTAAATTTGACAAACTTTTTTGTTTTGTTTTTTGACATTTTTTATTATCGTGTAGCCCTGGATCTCAGCTTTCTAATGAGCTAACAAACTCCACTGAATTATTTAAAAAATGATGGAATTTAGGGGTTCGATTGAAGTAACTTTCTTGTTTTTGTTACTTCATTTAAACCGCCGAATATCTACTTTTTTGAAATCATTCGGTGGAGTTTGATAGCTTGTTGAAAAGCTGAGATTCTGTGCTACACGATACTATAAATACTAGAGGAACAGGCGTCATCTGGCGCCTCAAACAACATCTAAAACAAAAACTGCCACCTAGGTGGTGGTTGAGTACCACCACATGAGTATCTCCATCTGACTACATTCACTCAGGTACCTCCATCCATGTAAATTACCTTGGAATCACCGCGCGAGCAACCCATCTAGGTAACACTATCTGGTTACCCTTATCTGTATACTACTAACTGAGTACCTCCACCTGGGTACCACCACCTGGGTATCATCACCTGACTACCCCTACCTGGGTGCACCACATAAGTACCACTACCTGAAATCCTCCACCTGAGTACACTTACCTGGGTACCACCCCCTGAGTACCTGGGTGCCTCCACCTGAGTACTCCTACTTGTGTACCACTACCTGGGTACTACCACCTGAGTACTCCGGAACTTATTTAGTCCGAGGATGCATTTTATAATTTTTCTAAGATCTTGTTTGAACGTCACATAAGTAACTTTTCTTTTTTAAAAGCGAAAAAACGTTGTTTTCTGACACTTTTCTGTATAAAAATATGATTTTTCAAAAGAAAAAAAATTTCGACTCAAATTTGACCAAAATCTTGATTTACCTTGGTCCTCAAAGCAAAAAGTCAAATTTTAGTCGAAAAAAATTCTCGAAAAATTGAATTTGTCACGTGAGAAAGTGTGAGAAAACAACATTTTTATTGTTTTCAGGATAAAAAAACTGCTTAGGAGACTTTTAATCATAATTCAAGAAAACTTATGGAATGCGCCAAGCCCCGGACTAAATAAATGCCAGTACTCCTACCTGGGAACCTCTACCTGGGTACCACCACCTGAGTACTTGGTTACACCACATAAGTACCGTCCTCCACCTGAGTGACCTTACCTAGGTACCCTTACCTGGATACCGCTACCTGGGTAGCACCACCTGAGTACTGGGTAACACTACCTGGGTACCTACACCTGAGTACCACTACCTGGGTACCACCACCTGAGTACCTGGGTAACACGAAATACACAAAATACTATATGTATATTTAAAAAAAAATCAACGCAAAATATCAATTTAATATCAATTTCGCTTTTTCGTGGCATATTTCAGGTTTTTAGCAAACCAAATCAGTTTATGCCTTTTTAATTCATAACTAAGGTTTTACAATTCTCCGGAATTTTGGAGAATTCTCCGGAATTTCTAGTTTTTCCTTATTAAATCCTCCATATACTCGTTATTCTCTGAGAATTCTCCGATTTTTATTTTTTCGGAGAATTATACAACCTTATTCAAAACTCATTGATAAATTTGAAATATTGGTTTTTCAATTGTCTTGAAAGGGAACTTGATGTTTGACAGTTTTCTATTTATCCTGAGAGACACCCGTTATGGATATTGACCCTATTTCTTCTAATTTTCGGGTCGACGGTGCAACTTCCACCGGTTAATTTGACAAGGGTAACGATCCGAATATTTTTTCCAAAAAAACTTGGTTACAGACTGTATTTTTTTTTTCCTGATCGTTGAATTACGTACGAATTTCCAGCAAACTTAACCTTAAATTTAATTCTAGGCTTTTTTGTTAAGACGAGGTTGGAAAATCCGAATAGAAGATCAGTGCTTAAGAAAAAAATTTGAATTGGCGGGGGACCACCAGACCAACATGACCACAATAAGCATAGTCCTTCAAATGACAAAAGAATAAAAGAAAATACCCAGATACGAATTTCTCAGCGATTCATCCGTCCAGACATCAACAGTTACAGACGGCCTAGTCTTCAGCTCGCCTAGCACTTGCTTCAAATTATTTTTACTGCTGTTGCGCTCTTTTCCACTCGGTGCTTTAAAGTCGAATGGCTTCTCGGTAACTTCAATGAGACAATCATGAACGAAAATGAGAAAAAACAGTTCTACTTGAAATTCTTGCTCAATAAGTCGACGAAATGGCGAACAGCAGGATGCAAAAAGAAATTAATTGAGATGGATGGAATAGCCAAAACGTGTGTGAATGCGACTTCAATCTTTTCTAACCTAGAAGCTTTTCAAGACATAAAATAGGCTATAAAAGTATAAAAGTGTACCTTGTCATCACTTTTCACTGCTAGACTGTTTTCAGAGCATGCTTGCTTTTCCAATCTGCAGTGCTTTGCTTCAAAATGATACTTCAACGTTGTAGTGGTCGCGCTGGATCTCCTGTATTTCTAAATTACTGCAAACATAAAACGTCATGTCAGACTTCAAGTTATGCCTGTTCACACAACCTGCACTTCAAAAACGTTATCTGGTTTTGAGAAACTTCCTTGAATTTACCCCATATCGGATCGATTGGTTTTCTTTTTCTTGCCTGAGCGACAATTGGACTTCCTTCGCCGGACAAGTTTGCAGCCGATTCATTACCATCACTCAGAAATGACATGCCAATGTTTCTTAAATATTGTCAATAAAGATTGGAATAAGCGAAAAAATCAGTGAAATTAATGTAGCTGAGAATTTCTGAGTATTTTTCTAACGGAGAATATAGAGAAAATAAGTAAACGATGAAAATGAGAATTTTCAGTGAAAAATGAGAACTTCTCATTTTCATTTTCTTATACAAAATGAAAATGAGAGATTCTCATTTTCATTTTCTCCTAGAAAATGAAAATGAGAAGTTCTCATTTTCATTTAATGAAAATGAGAATTTCTCATTTTTCACTGAAAATTCTCATTTTCATCGTTTTCTCATCATCATTTTGGAAACACTGGTTACAGTCAAGTCTCGATATAAGATACACCCAGGGACCGGACCTAGGTGTATCTTATATCGAGATGTATGTTATATCGGGGGTATCTTATATCGAGACTTGACTGTACAATTATTCGAACCAACCGAGTACCCGCACGCGCGCACCCCTTATATTTACGCTATATTTCACAAATGTGTCTAGAGTTGGATCAAGAGTACATTTGGAACTGAACGGAGTATATTCTGTTCACAACTAGATGATAGAGTTTAGCTGTGATTTTAGAATTAAGACTTTCGTTTGTAAGCATTCCGACAAAATATGGAAGAAATCGGCGAGAAATCGGTAACTGCTTTTTACTTTTTTTTTACTTCAATTACTTGTCTTGAACAGGTCGAAGGGTGGATTATTTTTGTCTCAAATATCCATGAGGTAAAAATCTTTGGCATTTTTTTTTGTGTTAAGTCTTTACTTAACCTAGATATTCAGGAGTCCCAGGAAGATGAGGTGAAAGACATTTTCAAGGTAGTTTTAGAATGCCCTTCATTTATGAGCAATGTGTGAAATCAATATTCAGGAGTACGGCAATATTATGAACATGCATCTGAATCTTGACCGTCGAACTGGCTTTATCAAGGTTACCTGATCAGAGCTAAAACACGCATCTAATAGTAAAATTGTATTTTAGGGCTATGCGATTGTGGAGTATTCTAATGAGCAAGACGCTTCAGATGCCATCAAGGGTTGAGCGGCTCCAACTATCTGAATCAAAATCTGTCAGCTGGCTGGTACTAATTTCTTCTCTGCATTCTGCTAGTAACAGGATTGTATTCAGGTGCTTCGTCAAAGGTGATGGGAAACGCTAGAAAAGACAAGTTCTCGTTCATTATCACCGTTGAATCACACATGTTGTTCTCACAATTGTTCGAATTTGCTGTAATAAAATACGTTATTGTTCCGTTTTTTGTCACTTATTGGTGCTTATCTTGATCTATGGTGTTTATATTTGACGATATTTTATGTGGATGTTGGACCCCGTGAATGTCGGGTGTGTTGAGGGGTACATGACACTTCTGTCCTGGACATTTCTGTCCTGACACTTCTGTCCCGACAGTTCCGTCCCGTACGGTTCTGTCCCGGACAGTTCTGTCCCGGACATTTCTGTCCCGACACTTCTGTCCCATTTTAAAATTTACTTATAATTTGCATATTACCCGAAACTTAAGTTTAAAAGCTGCATAAAATAAAGAATAATCAACCGAGGATCTTTTTATTGTGAGTACAACAACTTTACAATAAGAAATTGGAAAAGCGCCGGCTGCATTCGCGGCATCTCCACTCACTAAATCTGGACTTAAGGTTGCGTAAAAGCTTTCCTTACTACCATTGCCTAAGTAATACTATCTAGGTATCACTGAAAAATACCGCCATCTTAGTACATCACCTGGGTACCCTCGCTCGAATACTCCTTCTAGTTTCCCCTTCTAGTACCTCCTCCTAAGGACCACTCCTTGCGTTCTACCACCTCGTTACCTCCACCTTGAGTACCTCTCATGGATATTCTTCCACGGGTACACCCAACTGGGTGCCCTTTCCTAAATATCACCACGCAGTCACCTCATTTTGGACGCGAGCACCTAGGTAGCCCTTCCTTGCTGCTCCCTCCTGCATGCCACCACCTTAAAGGCCTGACCTCTTCCTACTCGGTGGTCCCCCGCCAATTCAAAAATTTTCCCTTGATCATTGGACTTCTGTACGGATTTTTCTGCCACGTTTCTAACAAAACTAGGCCTGAAATCAAACTTTAGGCTCAGTTTTGTCAGAAACCTAGCGTAAAAATCCGTACAGAAGTCCAATGATCAAGGGAAAATTTTTGAATTGGCGGGGGACCACGAGTAGGAAGAGGTCAGGCCCTTTAATAGCTCCTTCTGGGTAACACTAGATGCTTCCCTTTTCTATGTGCTCCACTCCCGCTACTTCTCAATAGGTATTATTGGTTGATTATTCCTTAGAATAGAATTAGAACATTAAACTTAAATTTCAGATAATATACAAATTATAAGTAAATTGGAAAATGGGACAGAAGTGTCGGGACAGAAATGTCCGGGACAGAACTGTCCGGGACAGAACTGTCGGGACAGAAATGTCCGGGACAGAAGTGACCGGTTCCCTGTTGAGGACCATATTACGCGCATAGTCTTAGACTCACATCCGTTCTAAATCGATGTCTGTCATACCCAGGGCTCTCAGCTCAAATTTCAATAATAAGGACATGTAATCAAAATAAAGAGCTAGGGTATTTTGGAAAAAATAGTTATTAGCGGTTAGGTTGAGAAAGTATGGCCCTAGGTCATAGTTAAGGGGTTTACGGCAAGTTACTCTGTACAGCAAGTAGAAGTAATAAGCTCGATTATCTTAGATAATTGGGAAGATCACCCCTACTTTCCACATGCTGGTTTTTCTGTAGGTTAAATTTGAAAAAAGATTTTTGCATCCTAGTTAGCAGTGAAAAATGTATGACTTGCAAGATACGGTAGTTGTGTTTTTGGACACATACCATATTTCCTCTTATAGCTCTCCCTGGGGAGTAATTTTTTGGATGCCCCAAAATCGCAAAAATTTAAGGTCGATCTCGAGATTTTTGGGTGAAAATTTAAAATAAAAAAAGCGGAACCGGTCGAGCTCGTGGGAGTTAAAAAAACGCAAGAAAGAGCTTTGGAAATATTGACTCTGGGTTGAGATATAGGTTCTTAAAGTTGAGGGCGGGTTGAGTAATTAGAGCAGGGGAGCTACTAGTGGAAATGCGGTAGCTTTAGAAAAAACTTTAACTTATAGAAACTATTAACTTTCCGGTATTGAAGGCATTCATATGTATAGTCAGAGGTTGGGACCGGATTGTCTGTGATTAATTAAATTGTTGCAGCAAAAATTTGATGGCTACACTTTATGGAACAGCCTTCGAACAATTGTCAGATGAAGAACGTAGGCCTTTGTAGATTTCATATAACCACGTCATATTTCAAACATTTCTAGGGGATGCTATTACGAAGAAGCCAAAGGTGATTAGTGAAGAAGTTGTTACAGATGAAAAGGGTAGAAGGCGTTTTCACGGTGCCTTCACTGGTTTGTTTAATTATTGTCAGTGAATCTTTAAATGTAGCATTTGGTGTGTTCAGGTGGTTTCTCAGCTGGGTACTTTAACACTGCTGGATCTAAGCATGGTATTCCCCGTCTTTTTTTGTCGATAACAGTGTGGTACTAATCCAATTAAGGTTGGGTTCCTCAAACGTTCAAGTCTTCAAGAGAATCTCGAGCTGAAAATGCCGGAGTTTCCGCAGAAGATTTCATGGATGAAGAGGTTTAGTAGTTGTTTTTTCCATTGATTCATGATATTAATGTAGGATCTGGGAGAATTTGGAATCGCGGCCAAAAGCTCAGAACAAGATCGGATTTTATGGATTCTTTTTCTCGGCCTGGCGAGTCCATTTGTTGGCATGGAGCGTTCAACCAATGTCCTTCCGTCTACGTCTGCAGCAAATGAAGATGATTCAGTAACGTCGAAGCTATCGGAGTTGTTGCGCCCTTTGAAGTATGTTAATTTCAGTTTTAAACTATTGTAAATTTTCCTCCTTATAGTGACTCGATTGGAGTAAGACTGCTCAAGAAGATGGGATGGAGAGAAGGCAAAGGGATTGGTCTGCGAATGTCCAGGCGTGCACTAGAAAAGCAGAAAGGTAACTCAGTTAATTGACTTCTTAATAATTTTTTCATTGTCTCTAGTGATTGACGCAGTAAGTCGAGGTGAAGCAGCTGTGTTCGATGAGGAAGCCGTGGCTGAAGTAGAAAACAGAGCTCACCAAGTGGATTTTGCTCGGATGACATCCCTGCACTGTTCTTTAACTCCAAAGAAAATGTTCATGGTCTTGGGTATGATATTACTCTTTATTACATCGTAACGTCTATTCGGCAACTTTAGCTACAATCCTCTTCAAGAAAGAATGTTCTCGTTCAAAATTATGGCGTGGTTGCCAAAGGTCTACAAACTTCAAAAAAGGGCAAAGCAATTAGGGGACAAGCTTTTGGCGTTGGAGCTTTTGAAGAAGATGATGAAGACATTTATACCAGCTATGACTTGTCTCAGTATGACTTCGAAATAGGTCAAAGTGCATCGTCGGGAGTGAAGGAGACTGCTAGATGTATTAGTTTTACGTTCAACAAGATTAGGCTTAAAAATTTGTTTCTAGTTGACTCTACATTCGTTCCTGCCAAGAAAAGTGCCTCAAGCGCCAGAAAATTCTTTCCTGGAATAAAGCCACCTTCTAATTTCCGCCGGTGCACAAACCTATTAAAACTGAAATGGTCCAGGGACTACCTTCAAAGATTCTCCAACTAGGCGAACATATGACTCCATTTCAAAGAGCTAAGTTCCTTGGTGATAGGGATCAGTCTGTGATGGAACTGCTGACTGAGAAAGATAGAAATTTTTTGAGTAATCTGAGCGCAGAACGCGAGGAAGCAGCAAAGTTAGCTCAAAGCCCAAGCCCGCAGGTTGATTGAGCTATTCTCTTTAAGCGTGTTGTTTCATCTAATTCCCTATGTTTTTCAGAATACGAGCCATTTGAAGAAGAACCAATCAAAGCCCATCGCTTTAAGAAGTATGTGTCTTACTTGAAGAGGTGTGAATTTCTGCCTCTTTTTCAATACTAATATCACAAAACAAACTATTTTTAGGGATCTACTTTGAACAGCCTGTAGAATTGACGAGATTAGAATGGGGACAACAGTGCGCGAACTTGGCGTACATAATGTTTATAAATTATTGTTTTTTCAGACTGGCCGAATTTCAAAATGCTCTAACACCGAGTTGAGGTACATATTTGTTGGCAATTCCAGTTATGAATCTTTTCTCGTAGGTCTCTTCTACCTGAAGTCCGTTCGAGACAGCAACCATTGGCTAAAATTGATTTTGCCCAACCGATCGCTGAGCAGCTCAATTCCCGTTTCCAAAAAGAGAGTAATGATGATGATGATAAGACGGTAAGTTTCTTTGCATGAACGGTGACATTTGAGTTGAATATTGAAGCTTGCTTATTTCAGAAAATAACCAAGGATCACGATCTTATTCAAGCGATAAGATGAACATGTTTGGTGAAGCTACCCGAAAAAAATTCAAGTGGCACCTCACAAAGACTTGTGCAAGGTAGAAAACATTAAAAAAGTGTTTCTTACTGAACTCTTTCCTTCAGCGTTTCAATGTTCCAAACCCCTATCCAGACTCTGCTAATGTGGGTGTGCCTGAGCTGCAAAAGAAGATTAAGTCTTCGATGGATACCTTCGCAATCATGAACACTGAGTTAAGAACTACACAGCAAGAGATCGAATCAAGAGCCGCAGAAGTGACACTGCTCAAGTGTCTAAGACACAACTGGAATCTAGCACGATCAAGGTTGGAATTTTAACCAGAAATATTTCTTATTCAAATCATTTTAGGCGACTTCTAAGGTAGAAGAGGGCATCCGACAAGAAAAAGCACCGTGGGAACTGCTGAAAGCTCTCTTCGAAAATGACGATTCCAGCTCTGAAGATGAGAACGATATTGAAGAAGACATCGCTGAAGTAATGGAAATCTCAAGCAAGAAAACATACTCAGTCTGCTGGAGCGTCGAAAACAGCCGAAATATTAATTGATGATGATGACATGCCTTCGACTTCAAGAATTGTCAAGGCACAGCTTCCAAAAACAGTTATCGTCGATGAAGTTATTACCGTACTCGATCTTGTAAGCTCTCTATTAATCATGTGTCTGATATAATTAGGAAACGATCCTATATATTGCAGGTAGAAGATGAAGATGTGTTCGGGCCTGCTTTGCCTCCTACGACTTCTCAGCCGGCTGAAAGAAAAATGGAACTGCTGAGACCTCGAAAGACCATAATCTTGTGAGGAAGACAGGTATAATGTTGTACTTTTTTTCACAACTGTCCTTGTTTGCAGAGTTATCAGATTCCGATGAAGAAATGTCGGAGGAGAAACACAAGCGGGTCAGGAAAGGCTCAAAAACCAAGAAGGTCAAGAAGCATAAGGATTCAAAGAAGCACAAAGAGTCTAAGAAGCATAAGGTTAGCTTTTTAATCTAATAAATTTATCGATTTTTGTATTGCAGAAAAGAAGAGCAAGAAGAGGAAGCATAGAAGTTCTAGCTCTGAGTCGAGTGGTGTTGAGGTGATTGAGAGGTGTCAATAAAATCATATTTTGTCAAAACGCTGTATTGTTACCCTTTGTATTAGAGTTGGTGATTCAATAAAAGCTTCGTTTCATATCACCTTTTTTTTTTTTTGAAGCTAAACAATTTGAAAATGAAAAATTTGCTTTTTATTCTCGGAGTAGGAATTTCCACCGATCCTTTTCAATTGGATAAATTTATAAGAATGTTGATGCTTTCTCAATCAAGGTCTGGCTCAGGAGCCTTCTTGGCAGTAAAAGTTGGCTCCGTGGGAGCAGCATTTCCAGTTGTTGGCGCAGGTCCAGAATCAGCTGCACATTCTCTTCGGGAACGCTATAAACATATTTATTTTTCTAATTGCTCTTATGTGCATTCATCAAATTTTTACCGTTGCCGGACGGAGTTCCTCCTGGAGGTCCTGCACCAAACCTTGACCTAATTTGCCGATCAGCTTTGGACAGCTATAATTAAAATAATGGCCTTGAGCGAAGACGAAAATACTAAGTTTGTACCTGGGTCACCCATATGCTTCATGATGTTGGAAGGATTTTGCATAATTTCGGTCAACTTCATTATAAGCGATGGGTCTTTCTTCAGCATTTGCAGCATCTCAGGATCATCAGCTAACTCCTATTTTTTTAGAACTATTGGGTACAGTTTTTTAGATGCTAGCATACCTTGAAAAGCTCTGTGAATCCACCCATTCCAAATCCGCCTTCACCACCTTCGTCGGCCCAAAGTCTTCCTAAGAGTAGGTGTTAAGCACAAAATTGAATAGAACCTTGAATTCAGTTACCTGTCCAGTGCTAGTTTCTGCAGCCCGCTTGTTGGCTTCTCGAGCTCTCTCGATTCTCTCTCGTCGTTCGCGGAGCTCTTTTTCCTCAGTTTTGCGTTCTTTGGCTCGCTGGTATTCATGAAGTTTTTTGGCCTTAAAAAATTTTACTTAATTCTTTGAGTATCAAAGCCAACTAAAGTTGTTAATACATTTGGCTAAAGTACACTATAACGCCTAGCTCAAAAATGCCCTAAATCGTGCTTTTTTAACGTTTCAGCTTCTGAAACGTGCAGAAAAGATGTTTTATGGCCGGCCGACCATTTTCGAAAAAAAGACTTCACCAAAAATTCGACTTTTTGCCTTGGGGGACCAAGGTAAACCAACCTGACAGGGTACCTGGAGACCATAAAAGATGGAATTTTAGCATAGTTTTGTTGACTGGGCATACCACATAAAGAAACTATGGTATGCATATATGTTTCATGCATCCAGAGTCACTTTCGAGTGATTTGTGTCTAAGGTGTGTGGGTGTGCGCATCTCAACCCAAGCAATCAAGCCTGGTTGGTTAGAGATGCGCGCACTCACTTACCTTAGACATGATTCCGAGCAGAACTCTGGATCAAAAATGCATTTAGAGACCCTTTTTGCTCAGCCTCAGTCGAAAACATATTAGAATACCACTAAACCCACTTTTTGACTATCCACGTACCCTTTTAGGTTAAATTACTTGGTCCCCAAGGCAAAAAGTCAAATTTTTGGTGAAAATTTTTTTGTTTCGAAAATAGTCGGCCGGGCCCTGAAAACACCTTTTCTGCACGTTTCAGAAGCGGAAACGTTGAAAAACACGATTTAGGGAATTTTTGAGCTAGACGGTATAGTGTACTCCTGCCATATATTTTATCAGATACCCAAAAATTTAAAGGCAAATAAGATTAGGATAATTTAATTTCGAGAACAAAAAATAAAAAGGAACAGTTTCAAATCTCAGAGCTGGCCAAAGAAACAGATGCTTAAGTTCATACACAAACAAAAAGAAAAGCAATAACAAGGAAGCAGAAGAGGGAAGAGAGCAGTTTGCAAACCTGATAGATCAACCAGCTAGAGAGAGGAATCATGTCCTCTCCGGCAATAGCAAGGGAACTACTGGATGCCTCTTTGCAAAACAACTGACGACCTAAGCCAGTGATCTTCTCCTCCAAACACTACCCTAAAGGCTAAGTGTGTATGATTCTGGACGAGCAGTATTATGTTCAAGTCATTTTTTGTGTGATGTTCAACCTGCTTATTACTGCTACCACCTTGATCAGCGAAGCAAATTAATGTGATGTACGCTTGATCAATACTTTTCAATGAATTCATTTTTGTGCTTTTGTTGTTTTATTTTGCTTGCATTGTTTTGCTCAAACGGAAACGCCTACGAGAACTCAGGTTGGTATTTTGTAATTTTTAGGGAAATTTGGAATCAGGTGTGTTATATTAGAGTTTCGAGTAAAATGTGATCTCTATTTTTATCCAAAACAGCCAGTTGGCGCTACTTTGGTGTATCTTTTTGGATTGCATATACTTTTTGGATTTAAAGTGGACAGTGTGATTTCCACTACAGTATTTACTCTGATTCGGCGGCCGGCCGCCTTATTTTCAACCCTTCGAAAATCGGGAAAATTTCGAATCGATCTCGAGATTTTCGGGTGCTCAACCAAATCCAAAAAGCGGAATCGGTAGAGCTCGTTGTGGTTAAGAAGACGTAAAAACAGCTTTGCAAAATATTTACGCTAGCTTTACGCTAGCTTGAGATATAAAGCGGCCGATAAAGCGATATAAGCGGCCGTTCTATTCATGACGGCGCTTATCGGAGTAAATACGGTAAATTAATTTTTTTAAAGTTTGACTCTAATATAATTTCTATGCCTAAATTTGGTCAAAACTCGAGTTAAGTGAGTCGAGTAGATCAGAAATGTCGGTTTTCATCTTTAACTTATTGAGGTATTAAAAATTAAAACATTTTATTTAGTGGATTATCCAAGTGGCGTCATTTTATAAAAAAATTTAGTTGGTCGATCAAGGAGTTTCCTGCCGTCTCTTCTAGTTTCAGCTGCTACCACTGGTAATGATGGCCGAAAAGCTAGAGCCAAACATCGCACTATACAACCAAATAGACGTAAAAACAAGGATTTGGAGCAAGGAAAGTCTGATGAAGATTCAGATCAAGAGGAAGAAGACGGGGATGACGATGCAGGCGTTCAGTGGACCAATGAGTACCTGGACACCAAACAGCGAGTCACTGACAAGCTCAAATGCAAGTACAGAAAGTCTTGCTACGAAGGCGTGGACCCACCAGTCGCGACTACAAAATCAGATAAGGAGGGGCATGATGAAAATGAGAAACATGAGCGAAGGTGGAGGAGCCGAAAACTGCAGGTATTGGTGGGATTTCAGCGCTGAAAATGCAGGCAAGGTGACCAATAAAATGTATTGACTTCAGTGAAAGAGCGAGTAAAAAAGAATTTTACAAGCAGAATTCTGGCATGAATAGCAAAAAATAATAAAAAACGGTCACGGAGTGTCAAATACGTCAAAAGTCGAAACTGACACTTTTAGCGTTGAGGCCAAAAATTTGAAAATGATAGAACTTTTGGTTGGGCATATCTGAATTTTGCAGCAAAAAGTCTTAATTCTGCAGCAAAGTGTCTTAACCCTCTTTTGCCGACGTCTCGTAGATTCTTCATTTTTAATAAATTTTTGCATTTTCATAAGACAACCAGGAAAGAAAATCACAACGGCCGGAAAAATAAATCAATGGCTTACTTCTGGGCTCTGGGCCGGTTGGCCAAAATATGGCCACGATTATAATTGCTTCAAAAATCTAACTTTTATATTTCTGTACTTGCAATTAAAAATGCATTGTTATCTGCAGGAATAGTGCTTTTATATGCATAAGTAAAAGGCATGGTGAAAATGATATTCGTGGTTTACTAAACCAAATAAAGTTATAAAATTATATAGTGGAAAATGACCGAAAATACAACTTTTGACGCTACTGGCTTACAACCCCCCCCCCCCAAAAAGCTACTTTCTTATACCCCCCCCCCCCCGAAAAATCGGACCTACTGTCATATACCCCCCCCCAAAAACCGACTTTTTGGGAGTGTCTAAAAACCATTTTTATGCAATAATTTTGCCATAAAGGGACCAGAAAAGCAGTTAAAAAGGGATTATGGGCTGTATTGGGATGGGAAGGGAATAATACAAGGCCACTTTTTTTTAGCTGCTTTACCATGTTTTTTAACTCGAGCCGTGGCAAAAATAGACTCTATGTGCATTTTATGATCAAGTGTACTTCTCGGAATCATGTCTAAGGTAAGTGCGTGCGCGCATCTCTAACTCTCAAGCCCCCTGCGCCCCCTTCGGGGGCGCAGGGGCTTGGGGGCTTGGAGTTGAGATGCGCACACCCACATACCTTAGACACAAATCACTCGAAAGCGACTCTAGATGCATGAAAAAACATGCATACCAGAGTTATTTATGCGGTAGGCCCAGTATTCAAAACTATGTTCAACATCTTTGATTTTGCGACCAAAAAGGGTTTACCCCCTCATGAGGCCTGGGCTACGAGCCAGAGGCTCAGCCGTCCAAAATTTACACGACAACCATCGGGATCCACCCGGCTGATCGGTCCGATCATTTCGAGTCCTTATACTTTTACGTGCACCACAAGTGGCTGGGTTTGAAAGTGACTTCAACGCTAAGAGAATTAATACTCTTTGGTACTTATAGGCACTATAGAAGTGGCCCTGTTTTGTCCCTTCTCCTCCCAATACAGCCCTTGAACCCTATTTTAATTGCTTTTCTGGACCTTTTATGGCGAAATTATTGCTTAAAAATAGGTTTTGACCACTCCCAAAAATCTTGATTTTTGGGGGGGGGGGTATAAGCCAGTAGGTCCGAGGATTGGGGGGGGGGGGTATAAGAAAGTAGCTGTTTTTGGGGGGGGGGGTATAAGCCAGTAGCGCCAACTTTGATTAAATTTTTAGCAATTTTTGTTTGTCTTCTATGCAGTGTTTTTATCACTAAAATGTTTGCCAACTTTTTCTCTATCTTTTTCAAAAAAAATTACGTCTGAATGTAAGAAATTAGTCCTATTTTATATGAATTTTCGAACTGGCCAAAATATGGCCAACCGGCAAAAGAGGGTTAATTCTGCACCAGAAGTTTTTTCAGACCAACAGATTGCGCAGAATTTGCTGTCTTGCCAAAATTACATCGAAAATATAAAAATTTAAACAAAAAGAAGTCTGCGTTTTTTTGGCAAACTTGCTCATTTCAAATAGCTTATCTTTGCGCTTTCGTGCCCAAAAATTTTCTAGTTTAAAGGGCCATTGCCACCTGTTTTGAATTGTCCCCCGCCAATTCAAATTTTTTTGCCTAATCATTCAACTTCTGCACGGATTTTTTATCTTGGTTTCTAACAAAACAAGGCTTAGAATTTAATTTCACGTATATTTGTGTTAGAAACCAAGTTGAAAAATCAGTACAGAAGTTCAATGATTCAGAAAAAAATTTTAATTGGCGGTGTCTAAAGTGTCTATCTCTAGGCGGGAACGAGCTTTTCGATATGACGTTTAAAAAAGCAGAGAAATAGGGTTAAATTCAAAATGCTAAATGGCGGAATGCCGACCTCAATGTGGCCCTGTTTAAAGTCTTGCACTTAATACAAACAAGGTTTAAATAATCCGAAAGTAAAAGTTGTAGATAATGAAATCCAAAAGGATGACAAGGAGCAACAGAAACTGTCTTGCAAATACCGCTACTCTTGCTATGCCGAAAAGTGGCCCAATTTGTTGAGTGAGAAGGGAGAAAAGCACAAACAAAAGGCAGCAAGTATTCTAATCAGTAAACCAAGTAGTTCAGTACCTCCTTCTGCCACTTACAAGAAGCCGGCCAGTCTTAAGAAAATAGCGCAACAGACCCTTAAAGAACTGGAGGAAAAGGAACTACAGAACAGTCAACACCCTCGACCCAAACACAGTCATGCAAAACAGAAGTTGATGGACGCAAAAGAGGCACTGGAACACAAGAATGTGGGTAGTTTTGGAATAAAGAGGCATACCCTTTTCTAGGCAACAACGGGTTTGCATACTGTAGATAGTCATCACTTTTTACATTTTTTTTTTCAAATTTCGAACCATTTACGTACAAGGGTGTGCCCTTTTAATATTTGAGATGATTTAAATTTTTTAAATTTTGCCAGCTTTAGAAATGCAAATATCGTAAATCTTGCTATGAGAATGGAGAGCTACCAGAATTGAAGAGAGGTTGCTAATTCTTATTAATTTAAAATTAGAATGGCGAAGATTCGATTCCATCTAGCAGCAACGCACTTTTTTACTCACAATGAATATTCAAATAATGATCCCTCAAGGTTCGATCCCCCGCTAGGTCAGATAATTTTTACATCTTGAATTTCGAGGGCCTTTTGCCAGTCCTGTTTTAACAGCCGGTCACGAAAATCTCAAGGTTTCCGATTTTGCTGATGGTTTTTTATAAACTAAGATTTTTTCCTGTAAAATAGCAAAACCTCTATATATATTTTTTTTTTGATTAATTGTAATATTCAGCTTTTGCTTTAAAGGCCATGACCACACGTTTTGGATTGTCCCCACCAATTCAAAAAATTTCGCCTAATCATCATGGTTGTCAAAACCTACAAATTTGAAGAGACCTACAAGACCTACAAAAAACCTACAAAATTTTTATTATCTTCTTTTGTCTTTTATCTGTACTTTTACCGAATTTTTTTTTCTTTTTTTTTGATAGAGCTGAAGCTCCTGCACAACTTGACTTTTTACCGTGAAAAAACTTAGGTTTTGAGAACCATGGTAATCATTGAACTTCTTTACGGATTTTTCAGCTTGGTTTCTAACAATACAATGCCTAGAATAAAAATTTAGGTATAGTTGTATTAGAAACCAAGCTAAAAATCCTTACAGAAGTTTGATGATTAGGAAATTTTTTAGCCTGAGATATAAGTGTTCAAAGTCGACAACCGTTGTCGTAGACGGCAATGGCACTTTAAAAAAATTCAATTAGAAGTAAAAATTATACTCATAGTGTCGTTAAATCGAAAGTGCTGTAAAAATAAGACTCCACTGTTCAGTTACGACTAAAATACATACATAAATACATGTATATTACTAAACAGAAATGTTGTAGCGCCATAGTGTCGTGGTTGGCTAACTTGTCCTCTTTCAAATCCAGCAATGAAACCGAAGAAGACGAACAAGAAGAGGATGATGATGAACCCAAAAACAAGGTCCGAAACTTTGAAGAGATGAGCACATTAGAGCAAAAGCTGTTCTGCAAGTACCGCTTCTCTTGCTACCCCAACGGAGTGCCTCCCAAAATTCCAGAAGAAACCAAATTCAAAGGCATCAAGGAGATTGTGAAACCAGTGCGCAGGGAAATACCTCTAGTCTTGCGCTGCAAGTACCGAAAAAGCTGTTATGAGACTGGGGTATTGCCTGACCTAAATCCTCAGAAGAGTGAGGAACACAAGAAAAGCAAGCCCAAGCCTGTGCCCACCACTGTTGAAGAGCTCAAGTAACATTTTTTCACTTTATCTCTTTCTCTAACAGTACACTTTCCTCAAAGGGACAGAAAATTTCAATGATATTTTTTCTGGCCACACAATAGTTTTGGAAGAGAATTAAATCTATCCGCGTCTAGCTGAAAAGTCTCCGCTTGTTTTAACTTTGCCTTAAAAAGCTGAAATCTCTCCGCTTCTTGTCATAATCTCCCGCCCTTGGCTGAAATCTCTCCGTTTCAGCTGAAAAGTCTCAACTTTTGTTAAAATCACTTCGCTTTTGTTGAAAATTTAATTCAGCTCCGAAGCGGAAAGATATTAACGAAAAAGAGACGTTTCAGCTGGAACGGAGAGATTTCACCAAAAGTGGAGACTTTTCAGCCAAAAGCAGAGCGATTTCAGCTTTTAAGGCAAAACTAAAAAAGGCGGAGACATTTCAGATAAAAGCGGAAAGGTTCAATTCTCTTCCAATATGATCTTATGGCCACAGATTCTACGGGATTTCAAATCTGTAACCAGAAGTAATATTCTGGTCATGCTACATTAATATTCTGGGCTATTTTCAAACATACTGTAGCTATTTCAAATCTGTGGCCGGATAAAAATATTCTGTGGTCATTTTCAAACAGTGTTGCCAGATAAAATACCATCTAAAAAATTTAGCTCAAATTGATTTTATGTATTGCTTGTTGTATTCTGACGCAAAAAAATTCTGTGTAAAAGTCTCAAAATCAAAAAGTATTGATGTCCGAAAAAAACGACTCTTAAACAAATCCATCCATCCCTGGTTTTACCCCATTCATTTTAATCTTGAAAGATTCGGTCCATTAGAATACCTCATTCTCTAATTTTGTGGTACTTATTAGATCACTTGATATCTAGTTAGAAAGCTAAGAGCCAGGAACACATGATGGTGACAAAAATTTGAAAAAAGCTATGTTAAAATCAGTAAGAAATATGCAAAAAATAAAAAATATATTTTACAGGGTATTACATATTTTGACTATTGAAATTATCTGCAGCCATTTACAATTTGTCTAATCCATATTTCCAATTTAGATTGCAGTGTAAATACCGCAAGTCATGCTACATTAACAAAGCTCAGCAGTCATCCAGCGAGCAAGACACGCCCAGTGCCCCAATCCCCACCAACGTCACCGAGACAGTAGCCAAACCAAGACCAGTTGCTCACAACCCTGCTCCCCCACCACCTCACAACACCCATATTGTGCCTAATCCATCCAGTCGACACCACAAAGGAGAACAGCCCAGCCCAAAAGTTATTCCAGACAGACCAAACAAGATGAGTTGCCAATCACTCTTGCTAAAGAGACCACCAAAGAGTTTTGCGACCACCAGGAGGACATCAAAGGAGAGGCTGAAATGGCTGTAAAATTGCAGCAGAAAAAGGACAAAAAGGCTTCCATCATGGCTGAAAAGATGGTCCAACAGCCACCAGTAATTATAGTGGTGCATGATGAACCAGAAGAGCCGGAAAATGTGGAAGAAATCCCTGAGTTAGCTGTAGAAATGCCTATTGTGGAGGGTGAGCCAGAAGAAATTTTGGAGGAGGTCCCAGAGGAGGAAGCCTCAGAAGAGCCAGAAACACCAGAAGAGTCCACGAATTTGCCGCTCCTCTCCAAAGCAGAGTGCAAATATCGAAAATCATGCTATAAAACAGGCAAACTGATCATTAACGACCAAAAATCCACTGTCAAACCACCAAAAGTAGTGCCCCACACTGAGATGGAGATGACCAGAGCCAGCTTGAGGTCCAAGCTGGACTGCAAATACAGAAAGTCGTGCTATCAAGACCAGCAAATCGGGCAGCAGGAGGACGAAAGTGAGGAAGTGGAGGATAAGGAAGAAAAGATTCCGAGCTAGAAACTGAGACTATTGATAAAGTTGATGCAGCCCACACACTCCACTTGAGTCAACAAGACAAACTGGCCTGCAAATACAGAGAATCTTGTTACTATACAGTTGGTGGTGCATATGTCCCTATGCAACACAAGAATGCTACTGATACTTTTGAAAATGATAGTCCAGCTAAAGAGCCGATTAGAGTGGTGTATGATGGCAATGGTCCAGCTTGCAACACCTACTCTTCGAATATTATCTGTCTTGCCATCCGAAATTGGGTTAGTAAAATTTGAATAAATAGTAAAGGCTGCGCAACGCCAGGGATGGGAATCGTACTTTTCAAAAAAATTTGCACTTTTTCCGGGATCCCTAATCTTTTTTAATTTGCAGTTTTACGTCAAAATATTTTTTGGCTTTAAAATAGCAGAAAGCACTGGATAAAATGACCATTTTCTTCGAGAATAATCAAAGGTACTTTTTTATGGAAATGTACTTTCTAAAAAATTTTATCCCCATCCCTGAACAACGCCATCTTCTATATCTCACTTAGATCTAAATCTCTTTAGATCTAAATCTAAAATAACGTTTTTGTTGATTTTTTGTCAAAATTTATAGAAGTCTGAAAAATTATAGCTCATGAATCATAATAAGCGCCTTTACGGTACACTCTAATTTTTCGACTTATTTACAAACTCTGATTGCTTGGTTTTCAAAAACAGAAAATCAAAAAATTTTGGGGCGCTCGCAATTTTTTTTTAAATTTTGATGGCGCGATTTTCTCCTATTTTCGTTGCCTTCAGTCACAAATTAAGAAATTTTTTAAGCGCAGTCACCAAATCTTTCATTCTAAGGATTCCCGAAATAATTTGCATAAAAAGAGAGCTAAAATTATTCCTGTTAGTGTTGAAAAGCCACTTTTTAAAAACAGGTTCATGAGGCTCTACCCAGGTTTATTAATTAGAAGTTATAATAACTTACTGTTTCGGAAAAGTCAAAGTTTTAAAAAATGGTCTCGCCAAAAACAGGCTTAGAAAAAGAGCATGTTTGAAAACAACCTGTTTGACAAACATACATCTGGAACAGCAGCTTGTCTATAACAGTTTTTGACCGTCTTGTGGTTAAAAAATGATGGTTTTGTAGGTCAGGGTAGTTGTAGAGGTGAAAAGCTGTTATGGACAAGTTCCTGCTCCAGATGTATGTTTATCAAACAGGTTGTTTCCAAACACGCTCTTTTTCTAAACCCGTTTTTGGCGAAACCATTTTTTCGTGAACTTTGACTTTTTCGAAAAATATCTTTGTTATAACTTCTAATTAATAAACCTGGGTAGCGCCGTCCATGATTGTTAGTTGATTAAAAAACTGACAAACCTAGTTTGACAAAGTATATTTTTTTAAAACAGATTGTGATAGATTTGATTGGCTCAAAATAATCTGAACCAATTCTAGACTAGTCAAACTTACTTAAAATATCAAGCAACCATAAAAGGTTTCACTCCTGTAACATTAAAAAATAATTGTAGTATAGCCCCAAAAGAAAAGGCACCAATTGGGCCAAATGGCAAGAAGCTGTGCAGAAGGAAGAAAAGGAACGAGAGAGACCAATAATAGATGTGCATTCAATGCTTAGATTACCCTGTTAACTACCGGTGTAACCCTTTTTCTTTTGTAATAATAAAAATGTTAGTGACAATAAAACTTGCATGGGCTCCACCTCCTTCAGCCACTCATTAGCAGTCTCATCAAAGTCGAGTTTGCAGGCTATAGCCAAGTCTTTATGTGCTTCCAGCCATTTGCCAATCAAACTAAAATAATACCAGCCTGAGCATAGACCGATAACCGAAAATTCAGATTATAACCAACCGGTTGGCTCGTCCACGGAACTTGTAGCCTTGAGCAGAGTCCGGATTGATGGAGATGGCCTTGTCACAGTCACGAATAGCAGACATTGGCTTTTGCAGCTTGATGAGAACACTGAAAAGAGTAAACTGAGGATGTAAACATTAACTTTGAAACCAACTTGGCTCGTTTGGCAAAAAGCATAGCTGAAGATGGATTTGCCTCAATAGCCTTGGTGTAGTGTTGCAGAGCACTGTGAAGTCACCTAGAAATAAAGAAGCAATAAGTGGGGAACGAAAAGCTGAAAAATACCTTCACTGAAAGCAGCTGCAGCAGAATCTCGGCTCTCATTCGCCTTTTCGAGGTCGTCATCGGTGACCTGTAATGTAAATGGTTGAATTTGGGATACAGTGGAGTTCCGATGACCCGTTACCCCTTCAAATTCAACCCTATCTGATCCGACACTTCTTTTAAAGTCTTTTGCTAATTGTATCTATCCCGTCTAGTCCAAAAATGGAAAGAATTCCGATTTTTAGCTCGTTTTCGTACATAGCAGAAGTTTTACCATTAAAGCATGTGGTTACTAGTAAGCTGTCTCTCTAATTCCGAAAAAGCGTGACAGGTTATCAAAAATCGAAGGTGTTATAATATTAGACGGTGAATAAAATCGGAATCCATGCAGTTTTCTGATTAGAAAAACCAAAGAAACTGGCAAAGTACAGGGTGTCCAGTATATTTCTCAAAATTAAAATGGCCTTTTCTCTTTTATTTTCTTGTCCGTCTATTATGATCTATAGCTTATTTGAAAGCCCTGTGATTGCCATTTGTTTAAAAGCATATTAGCTCATTTTTGTTAAAAAAACATCAAGATATGACTATTTGTTAGCTCACTCTTTTTTTCGATTTCAGATTTCTCGAAGTCGTCGTACACTCCAGACTTAGTCCGGTGCGTTTCCTTTTTTTTTCGAGAACATCAGAGTATACGAAACACCAATAGATAAGCTGCATAAACCGATCTGGAAGATTCTACTAAAAATGATAAAGATGTCTGTTTAATTTATCGTTTCAGACTTAACAGGTGCATTAGGGCTCAACGCGTGCCGTAGGAGCCCAAATAGTGGATGAAATTTTTAGCAAACTTTAAGCAATAATTTTGCTTTGTTACGTCAGATAGGATTTTTTATGTTATGTTACAAATAATTTTTTTTGCCAATATTGATTTTTCTGATTTCAGTTCGAAATCGTTAGAAAAAAAACAGATGAAGACACAGTTTTCACAAAAAAGAGTCATGTCTCAATGCTTTTTAACAAAAATGAGCTAACCTGTTTTTTAAATGAAATGGTAAACACAGGGCTTTCGAATGAGCCATAGATCATAGTAAACGAACAAGAAAGTAAAAGAGAAAAGGTCATTTTCAAATTGAGAAATATAATGGACCACCCTGTATTTACGGCTAGACTTTACTTGGCCCCCCCCCCCACGGCTGACCCACTTTCGAGGTGAATTTTTGAAAACCGATTGCATATTCGTGTTTCTCGACCCGGATTTTTACGGGAAATGATCATCAGATTATGTGAAAGTGAAAAAAAAAATTTGGGATTTGAATTGGTCCCCCAAGGTAAAATTTTGGAAAATTTGAAAAAAAAAATATTTTTTAAATTGGCGCCTTCTGAATTTTAAAGGGATTTAGGGCTGTATTGGGAGGGGAAGGAATAAAAGGGCCACTAATCACACAAGGCCCCTAACAAGAAGATGTTGAACATAGTTTTGAATACTGGGGCCTACCGCATAAATAAACTCTGGTATGCATTCTTTTTCATGCATCCAGAGTCACTTTCGAGTGATTTGTGTCTAAGGTATGTGGTGTGCGCATCTCAACTCCAGGCCCCTGCGCCCCCGAAGGGGGCGCAGGGGGCTTGAGAGTTAGAGATGCGCGCACTCACTTACCTTAGACATAATTCCGAGAAGTACTCTTGATCAAAAAATGCGTATAGAGTCTCTTTTTGCCACGGCCCAGTTGAAAAACATGGTGAGGCAGTCGAAGAATACATATATTTACTTTTCTATTGTTCTGCCATAAAAGTGGCCCCTTCTATTCCCTTCCCCTCCCAATACAGCCCTTAATCCCTTTAAAATTCAAAAGGCGCCAATTTGAAAAATATATATTTTTTAATTTTCTAAAATTTTGCCTTGGGGACCAAGGCAAATCCCAAATATTTTTTTTTCACTTTCACAGAATCTGATGATCATTTCCCGTAAAAATCCGGGTCGAGAAACACGAATATGCAATCGGTTTTGTAAAATTCACCTCGAAAGTGGGTCAGCCGTGGGGGGGGGGGCAAGTAAGTGTTACCGTATTTACAGGCCAGGCTAAAAGAGTGTTAGGCTCAACAAAGGCTTGAAATTATGATTGGGACGGGTCATCAGGACTCAACTACACATGTCCCAAAAAGGTGTGGTCCTACCTGTTTGTTGCTGTCTCCCATGGGCAAAGGCTCATCTTCTTCCGGCTGAATTACTCCAGCTTCATCCAGTTCCGGCAATGGAATCTCCTCTTCCGGCTCTTCCTGCTTCTCTTCGAACTGTGGCTTCGACTCGCTTTCGCTCTTTTCTCTGATGGCTGCTCCGCAGAAGGAGGTGATTGCTCTCGAGCAGGAGGAATAGTAGCACCAAGGCTAAAACATAAAATTATAGTTAATGATTTTTGGAGGGAATTAGAAAAAATGAACCTCTCCAGGTATTTCTTGTAGAATGCCATTTTGGGTTCGTGTAACAAGGCAGGTTATTTTGACACATCAACACGAAGTGTTCAGCAATTCCACCTGAGCGTCTGACATTCTGTGGATACTTTTCAGAGGACACAAAGATCTCAATATAAAGATTAAATAAATATCTAAAAATCAAGGCTATTGAAAAAATCAAGATTAAAATTAAGATAACAGAATTTCAAAACTAATCCTTCTGAATTTTAGCCAAAAAGTACACAAAATAAATTCTATTTACACCGAATGAGAGCAGTCAATTCAAATGAAAAACCTCTGGCGAAATCAAAAACAACGAAGAAATTGCTGGAAATAATATTATTTGAATTTCTCAAGGGTGCAACCCGCCAATTCAATCTTTCATTTTATTTGCTGATAATTCTCTACAACTGATTTAGAAACTATGAAGTAATAATTAGCTGTAACTGAAATGCACCCTCAAAAGTCTGAATTTCCCCCTCTAATTACTGAAACCCCTCTAATTTTATATCTCCATTTTTATCGGTATTTTCATTATAACTTTTCAAAAGGTTTTGTAATAACTCGTAGCCTGGATCTTGGCTCTCTATAAGCTATAAAACTCTGCTGGATGATTTGAAGAACACAGGAATCTAAGAATTTTGGAAAAAAACGTCAATTTTTTCAAGACCGTTAGACCCCTAAGTTCCTTATATAATTCAGCAGAGTTTTAAAGCTTATTAAAAAGCAAAGATCCAGTGCTCCAAGCTTATGCAAAAACCCTCAAGAAAGTTACGATGAAAATGCCGATAAAAATGGAATTATAAAATTGGCTGTAAGTGAAATGTGCCGCCAAAATATTCTTTTACACCGCCAAATTAATTTTTTACACCGCCAAATTTAAAATTTGAGCAAAATATTCTTTTACACCGCCAAATTATTTGTTTATGCCGCCAAATTTTGATTTTCTCCGCCAAAATATTAAAACACCCCCAGAGGGACTAGAACTTTCGACAAAAGACGATGCGTATTTAAGATCCCTCATCCCCCTTTAAGTCAAATCATCTTTAGCTGAAGTACCCAATATCGCTTCTTTTTTTATCTAAAAGACCTCAAGGGTGGTGGATCTAGTTTTCGAACGTCAAAGAACAGGGCTTCCAAACGTCCTTTATTTAAAGATTTGTCCTTCATTTAGGACCTCAAATCTTTTGAAATTATTGAGATCTCACGTCAAAATCTTTATTTTTGGTACTCAAAACCCAACGAGCGCTGGATAGAATGACACTTTTGACCAAATGTTCTTTATTTTGAAATTTCGGTTAGGCAGCCCTGTCCAAGAATTACAAAACATGGTTCGATCTCGAGATTTTTCGTGTAAACCAAAATCGAAAAAACGCAGTTCGCAGAGCTTTGAGCACTCTAAAATTGTGATAAACAACACTGCAAAACTGAGAGTTATGAGAGTTATTTATTATCACAGGAATAGATTGCATAAACGATTGTAAAACTTTTAATGAAACCATAACTCCACAACAAGCCCGAAAACATAATACAATTTATTTGAAAAGACGATTCAACAAAACAATAAGAGGTCCACCAACACACACCAGCTAGATAGCTGACTTTTTAACATTACAACTTCAATAACATGGCACTCTTTTAGGCTTTGGACCTACACCGTATTACTCGATGGTTTGTCATTAGCGAATATCTGAAAATAAGAAAGATTGACCCTAGTAGCGAATAACCCCCCCCCTAGCGATTTTCATCTTTTTTACTTAAGTAAAAAGTACCCAAATTTATGTCCCAGACCCCGGAAAATATGCGTAAACTCTTTATTAGTCACAACTTCCGCACTATGGTCTACCCCAAGCCCAAGGGCTAAGGCTAAACTTGTTGTTTGCAAGCGTAGTTACAGCAATTTTAAAAGGTCGGATTCTTGGGGGGGGAGGAGGGGTCATATTCGCTTCTAGCGCCGAAAGATGCTTTGAAAAATAAGGCTTGAGACAAAAGACAACCCACCTGATCCCTGTCAACATCTCTCGTTTCATCATCTTGTGAAGTCAAGTGCCTCATAAGGTCTTGATCCAGCCTTGCCTTGTCCAGCTCTCTTGGCGAGTAAGCGCGTTTCTCCAAGTATTCTTCCAGCTCAGATTTTCCAAAGAGATTGAGCAACAGATCCCATGTTGCCGGAAAGACATCTGGATTAGCAGCACAGCGGAGTATTTGCAAGTCATAATCAGAGGGAGAACGGATTCCCTGCTCTTGTCTTCGTTTTTCCTAGAAATAATGAGTCAACGATCAGTGAGAACTAACTAACTCTGCAAAACCACCTTTAGTAGATCAATATTGGATGCATTGAACTTTTTGGCCACATCCATCAGGTTGTCCCTTTTAATAAATGACTTGAGTACATCGTTTTGAACAATTCCGATTTCAGCAGTTTTAGAAGACGAGTCCCAGATAGCCCACTAAAAACAAAACAGCAAGTCAATGGATCTTGGGTGGGAGGGTGTTTCTTTTTTTTGGAGGGAGGGTGGACACTTGCCCTGCTGTCGCGGGGTCTGGAAGAGCTTTACGAAATAAAACTTAGACAAAAATTATGGGAAAAACTACCATATTTGGTACCCTGCCAAAATGGCCGCAAACCATGTTATTCACGCGTTTCAAACGCTGAAACGTACAGGAAACACGTTTTTGTGTGGCGGAAAGAACTTTTTTCGGAAGTGTGTTTGATATGTCAAAAGCTACAACGCCCGGATTCTACACCGTTTTGGTCACTGGAACTGGGCAAAAAGAGTCTCTATATGCATTCCTAATCAAGAATCTTGCTCGGAGTCATGTCTAAGGTAAGTGAGTGCGCGCATGTCTAACCCATCAAGCCCCCTGCGCCCTCGAAGGGGGGGGGGCGCAGGGGGCTTGGGATTGAGATGCGCACACCCACACACCTCAGACACAAATCACTCGAAAGTGACTCTGGATGCATAAAAAATAAATGCATGCCAGAGTCTTTTATGCGGTAGGCCACAGTTAACAAACTATGTTCAAATCACATCTTTCTAGGCGTTCGAAAGGGATTAGGTACCCTCTTAGGTTGCATTATCTTGGTCCCCCAATTCCCGCCTGTAGCATAGTGAAAAATGGTCAAAAAAAATTCCGAAAAAGTGCTTTCCGCCACATAAAAACGTGTTTCCTGTACGTTTCAGCGTTTGAAACGCACGAGTAACATGGTTTCCGACCATTTTAGGAGGGTACTAAATGCGATAATTATACCAAATTATGACAAAAACAGAAGCTACAAAAATAGTTGCGACACCTTGTATTTGACGATGTTTCTGTGTCTACTATTTAGTTGACCCTATAACTTTGTAGTAGATAGTGACGCTGTGGAAATGAGTGTTTGAAAAATAGACAATGAAATTTTTAGGTAGAACACGATAACTCAATGTTGAGAGTAAAGACGGTGTAAATGATGAAACAACCTTGTCTAGCCATTCCATAGACTCCAGATCACGGAGAGGACGTACAGCTTTCCTGAAGACGTCAATATTGCCACTGCAAAAAGCATCTTTGCTGTAAGCTTCTCCTTTTGACCATGGAACATGAGTAGACGGAGCTGAAGAATGTTGTCGATGCTCGCATTGTGAAGGATGTCGTTGTTGTTCGAATACATAGACGGATGTGCTGTCGACGGACACTGGCCTGTTTCTCTTGATGGCTGGGAATTGTAGATGACTCAAAATTCAAGTTCATAAATACACCTACAGCTTGAAAAGAGTGCCTCAGACCATCTCCGAGTTCTTGCTGCACATACTCATGACTAATAGCGGTTCGAGAATGCTGTAAAACAACAATGAAATGACACACTGTAATTCAGTGAAATAAAAAAATTACGTGTGCTCTTGCCAGATTTTCTTTGAAATACATCTTGTATAAGCAACTCGAGGAATAATCTAAAAAATATCTTTTAAGGAGATAAAAATAATTACTATGTAACTGACAATCAATAAGTCTATTACTGTATGTTCAAGCAATTGGAATGACAATAGATAAAATAGTGCCGAAAAATTAATTATTGTAGCAGAAGGGCAGTGTGAAAAAGGTGATAGAAAGGAAACATACGGAGAAAAGTAGGCCACTCATTTATTACAGGTGGTTTTTTGTTTTTATTTCTTTTTTTATCGGGACCGCTTAGAGGCCTCTCCGCGGTCTACCGTATTTTCTCTAATAAGGCGACCGTCCGCCTTATTTTTTGGATCGCCTCCAGGGGGCCGCATTATATTTTGAACATCCTTTGATCAAAATGAATTTTAACCTTTTAAACACCATTACATTTCAGCAACTAAAGATTACAGAAAAAGTCATTTTCATCACGAAAACACTGAAATTCATGCCGTTTATACAAGCACTTGGTTTTCGAAATTGTTAGCTTTTATATCTCTCCAAAATGAAGCTCTAAGTGGGCCGTTCCGCGATACATCAGGCACCTGAAACCATTTCAAGGTAAAAATCACAACAAAATAAGAAAGACAAAATTCGCCATGATTGTGGCTAAACTGTACTATACCCTTAGCACTCGATTGTATAGGGTGTTTCAAGAATTTCGCCCACTTTTAAATCGACATACAGTAGCGGCCAAAAAAATGCACCAAGGGTGTAATTTTTAAAAATTGTATGTCTTGCAGTGATTTTTTTCACATTATCAAAAAACGAGTAGAGCCATTTTGTAGCATTTTTAATGCTCTTTCAAATGCGCTAGAGATTCCTGCGCGAATATAATTCGATAAACTCTAAAAAGTCGTTTTTATGCCATGACTTCGATTTTCAGCGGCCAAAAAAAATGCACCAAATGACATTATATCTGTTTTCTTCCTTGTTTTTCTTTACTTCGTTTCTATTTTTGTGGAAATATTATATTTATTGGTTAAATTATAGATATGGCAAAGAAACAGTTATCTCTTGATGCGAAGAAAGCGATTATACAAGCGAAGAAGCGAGGAGACAGTGATCGTATGGTTGCTTCACAATTTGGCGTTGATCATGGAACAATTTCGCGAATCTATGGTAAAAGCAAAGCAGGCAAGGGCGTGAAAAGAATCTCTGGCAGTGGTCGACCTCGAAAAACATCTGAAAGACAAGACCGGGCTATGGTAAAGAAGGCAAAGAAGGATCCGAAGAAGACTGCTGTGGATGTTATGAGGGAGGTCAATGAAGAAATTGGGTTAGATATCAGCAAAAGAACTGCTCGTCGTCGATTGAATGAAGCTGGCTTGTTCGGAAGACGTCCATCAAGGAAGCCGCTCATTTCTGAAGCTAATCGGAAGGCCAGGGCGGCGTTTGCAAAGGATCATCTACACTGGACAAAGGAAGAATGGCAAAGGTTCTCTGGAGTGATGAAAGTAATTCAATCTCTTCTCTTCTGATGGCGTGAAATATGTTCGAAGACCAGTTGGAAAGCGTTATGACGTCAGTTACCAAGTTCCGACAGTCAAACATGGAGGTGGTTCATTAATGGTTTGGGGTAAATCGGTATTTTCATGCAGCCCAAAAATTTCAAATATTCAGGTTGTTTTTCTCGTGATTGCATCGGTCCGGTAATTCGTGTGGAAGGCATAATGAAAGCAGTCGATTACAGAGCAATCCTCGAAGAACACATGTTGCCTCATGCAAAGGAGAAAATGGCGCCAGGATGGATCTTTCAGCAAGATAATGATCCGAAACATGCTTCAGTGCTGCTTATGGGAAATGAAATGAGGAAGGCCAGGGCGGTGAAAAGGGAAAGAAAGTGAAGCAGGCCAGGGCGCCGAAGTAAATAGTGGCTGGATGGTTCAAGGATAATGATGTTACCGTTTTGCAATGGCCGTCTCAGTCTCCGGGTCTCAACCCGATCGAACATCTATGGGAGGAATTGGACCGTCGGTTGCGCAAAAAGACTCACGAGAAATTGGACAAGCTGATGGAAGCAATCAAGGAAAAATGGCAGAAAATCCCTTTGGAAAGAATTATAAAACTTGTTGATTCTATGCCTGAACGTTGTCAAGCTGTTATTGATGCAAAAGGTTACAGTACAAAGTACTAGTTATTTAATAAAATATTTGGTGCATTTTTTTTTGGCCGCTGAAAATCGAAGTCATGGCATAAAAACGACTTTTTAGAGTTTATCGAATTAATATTTGCGCAGGAATCTCTAGCGCATTTGAAAGAGCATTAAAAATGCTACA
Source organism: Ditylenchus dipsaci (assembly GCA_004194705.1). Classification (NCBI taxonomy): domain Eukaryota; kingdom Metazoa; phylum Nematoda; class Chromadorea; order Rhabditida; family Anguinidae; genus Ditylenchus; species Ditylenchus dipsaci. Next base: position 8,224 of record SADC01001285.1, on the reverse strand, counting down.
AATGGCTCTACTCGTTTTTTGATAATGTGAAAAAAATCACTGCAAGACATACAATTTTTAAAAATTACACCCTTGGTGCATTTTTTTGGCCGCTACTGTAACTTTTTTTACAAGTCCTTTTTTGAATTTATGCCAGCGCAGATCGACTCAGAGTCGAAAAGCAATTTTTGGTATATAAAGTCAAAAACACGATTTTCGCTTGGCCCCCCTCTGGTTTGGGCCTTGCCCATCCAGAGACCATCCACAGTCCAGGACCCGAACACATTGGGGACCAAGCGAAAATCGTGTTTTTGACTTTATAAACCAAAAAAATTGCTTTTCGATTCTGAGTCGATCTGCGTTGGTAGAAATTCAAAAAAAGGACTTAAAAAGGGCATACGGACGTTTAGCGGTTGGTGGGACCGATGTCCCAAAAACCACTAAACGTCACACCAAAACTCCAAGTTTTTTTTAGATGTTTTAGGCTTAAGCTTTAGGCTCAGGATTAGGCTTTAGGCTTAGGCCTTAGGCTTAGGACAGAAAAAAACATCCGAACATTCTCAAAGTAATGATAAAAAAGCTTGGCGTTTTGGTGTGACGTTTAGTGGTTTTTGAGACATTTGTCTCGCCAACCGCTAAACTTCTACGCACAAAAAAAAAGTTATATCGATTTAAAAGTGGGCGAAATTCTTGAAACACCCTGTACTACACTCCGTATCATAAGTATAGACGCACCCATATTTTGTGATATTTTAGCGATTTTTGACTAAAAGTGAGAAATGTTTCAATATAACGAGATACATTTAGGCGAAAAAACATGTTCTGGCGCAAAAACCAAGTTAGAAAGCGCAAGAAAATAATTTGTAGTTGTAAACATTGAAATCAGACGTATCATAAGTATAGACGCAGTTCGGTTTGTAATGCGCCGCAATAAGTTGACCTACCAAATTGTAGCCGAGACACAGTCGAACCAGAAGTAAAATGATATCTGCTTCAAAATAAATGAAAACATCGAGTGTTGCATTACAAACCGAACTGCGTCTATACTTATGATACGTCTGATTTCAATGTTTACAACTACAAATTATTTTCTTGCGCTTTCTAACTTGATTTTTGCGCTAGAACATGTTTTTTCGCCTAAATGTATCTCGTTATATTTAAAACATTGCTCACTTTTAGTCAAAAATCGCTAAAATATCACAAAATATGGGTCCGTCTATACGGCTGTAGGAACTTTCGTAACAAGACAATTTCGTAAGAGCGAATTTTCGTAAAAGCAAATTTTTGTAAGAAATTTTTTTCGTAAGAGCGAATTTTCGTAACAAGCGATTTTCGTAAGAAACTTTTCGTAAGAGCGAAAATTCGTAAGAACCTTTTTCTTAACAGCGAATTTTCGTAACAAGCTTTTTCGTAACGCGGTTTTCAGTAACATTAGTGATATGTTAAATTGCTTTTTTTGCTCTTTGATAATCCTTTGATGTTTCTTATAGCTTCTGTGATGTTTTGACCAAAAATAGTCAAGAAAAAAATGAAACAGTCAGAGGGTGGAATCGAACCACTGGTGAAAAAAATTTATCCATCAACTTACCTACTGCACCATACATGACACTGGTAGGAAATGGCTATGTGTAGTATATAATATGTGAATTCTAGCTCGGAGTTTTTCACCATGCTTTTGGGTATTTCTGCTGGTCTCCTAATGGATGAAAATCCTGGAGGTCAACTAATTATGAAAATTTTCAGTCATATGACCCATGCTTGCCAAACTTTTCTGCTCATACAGTTAATAGTCATATAATTAACTGTTCGAAGCGTCAAACAGTGACAGAAAGGCCAAAACAAATGAATCAGATGAAATCCTGAATTAGAAAGATTATTAAAGTGAAAAAAATTTCGATTATTTCCTCTTACGAAAGAAATTCGTTACGAAAATCGCTGTTACGAAAAGTTTTTTACGAAAATTCGCTCTTACGAAAATCTTTCTTACGAAAGTTCGCTCTTACGAAATTGTCTTGTTACGAAAGTTCCTACAGCCGTCTATACTTATGATACGGAGTGTATACCGGCAAGACAAATGTCCAAAAAACCGCTAAACGTCACACCAAAACGCCAAGCTTTTTTATCATTACTTTAAAGGATGTTCGGACTTTTTTTTCTGTCCTAATCCTTAAACTAAAAAACACCTAAAAAAGCTTGGCGTTTTGGTGTGACGTTTTGCGGTTTTTGGGGCGTAAAGCCGCTTTCACAATGGGTCCGGGACTTAGTGCGCGACACGGCTTCCTTTTCGCTGTAATTTTTTTCTTGATTGCGAAAAAAAATTCTGTTAGTATCATTTGTAGCTAAGATTAAGGGCTTCAAATGAGCCATTGAAAATTAACATGTGATTTCAAAATTTTAGACAAAAATGCCCAGTCTGACACTGAGTCTGACACTAAATCGGACACTCAGACCGAGTGTCAGACTCAGTGTCAGACTGGCATTTTTATCTAAAATTTTACAATTACATATAAATTCTGAATGGCTCATGTTGAACCCCTGAATCTCAGATACAAAATGGTACTAACAGAATTTTTTTTCGCGATAAAGAAAAAAATTACAGCGAAAAGGAAGCCTGGTCACGCACTGAGTCCCAGACCCATTTTGAAAGCGGCTTAATGGTTTCGCCATGTTTTCAACTGGGCCGTGGCAAAAATAGACTCTATATGCATTTTTTGATCAAGAGTACTCTCGGAATTATGTCTAAAGTAAGTGAGTGCGCGCATCTCTAACTCTCAAGCCCCCTGCGCCTCCTTCGGGGCGCAGGGGCTTGGGGGCTTGGAGTTGAGATGCGCACACCCACATACCTTAGACACAAATCACTCAAAAGTGACTCTGGATGCATGAAAAAGCATACATACCAGAATTTATTTATGCGGTAGGCCCCAGTATTCAAAACTATGTTCAACATCTTCTTGTTAGTGGGCCCTCTGTGATTAGTGGCCCTTTTTATTCCCTTCCTCTCCCTATACAGCCCTTAATCCCTTTAAAATTAAAAAGGCGCCAATTTGAAATTTTCAAATTTTGACTAAAAACCATGATACCCCCCCCCACCCCTGTTGTTCGAAAATTTTTTTTCTCAGAACCAAAAAAACGCGCGGCTTTCTCATGAAATCGGGGTCGAGAAACACGAATATGAAGTTATCTCCTCCACCTGATCAATCCCCATGGATGGGGAGGATGTCTGAACTCAAGCCATAAATTTGCCATAAAAGGACTAGAAAAGCAATTTAAATAGGGTTCAAGGGCTGTATTGGAGGGGAAGGGACAAAACAGGGGCCACTTCTATAGTGCCTTTAAGTACCCAAGAGTATTAATTCTCTAAGCGTTAATTTAATTTAATTCTCTAAGCGTGGATCCTAGGGCTGTCGTTTAATTTTGGATGGCTGAGCCTCCGGTTTGAAGCCACCGGAAAAGGGGGCGGACCCTTTCTCTCTAATAATCAAAGACTTTGAACATAGTTTTGAATACTGGAGCCTACCGCAAAAATAACTCTGATATGCATGTTTTTCATGCATCCAGAGCGGTACGTGACAAAAATTTGCTCGCGCCAAAATTTGTTAGGGTAAGTCTTTACTTAATGTTCCAGATCTAGTGTGTGGATCAATTCGTTGCCGCCTTCGCCAACTGCATCTTTAAGCCAATAGAGCCATTTCGTCAACAGCATCTTTTCGCCAATGCATCTTTCCCAATAGACTCCTTTCACGTATACTCTTGATTTCTTTGGCAAATAAGCGGTGAGAAGTGTAAATGTGTTTTAAATTGAATCATTTGATTCTTTAAATGGGGTACACATCCAATAACGAATAGATGATCTCTCAGGTTCGACTCCCAGTGGTGGATACCAGTGTTTCACTGAGCTCACTCCGAGTGAGAATCTCACTGATACTCAAACTCGTGCAAATCATGATGCGAATATTTTGAACACTCAGGTTTAAATCCCCTTCAAGCCTTTTTCACTACAATATTTGAAACTTTTCCCAATTTTCGAAAAATCGCAAGGATTTCAGATTTCACTGGCTGCTTTATAACAGTAAAACTTTAAAGTATATTGAAGTCCAGTTTTACATGCGAAAAATTTAACCTTTGCAAATATGTGAATCCTGGTGATTTTGTAAATGGATTGACACGTTACGTACGCCAAATAATCCCACAAGTGCCTGAAAAGTATGGGAAATAACGGAGGGTCGAACCTGAGGGTTGGTATAATAAAGTAGAGCTTTGATGGTTCCTTATATTCTTAACTAAAAATCCCGGTCTATGATTAAAAAAAACTGAAACCGGATTTTCGAAATTGACCCGGCGGGATTCCGGGACGGGATTTTGGGTCAAAATTTCTCAAAATGATCCGATTTTGGCTTACCGTATTTCATCTAAATAGCGCCCATGCTCTAATAAGCGCCCACCCCTAACTTTGAGGACCTCTGTCTCAGCCCAGAGCAAATATTTTGCTAATTTTTTTTTTGCGTTTTCTTAAATAGGCATACTCGTCGCCGATGGGACTATTTTGAAAGGCGGGTACCACCGAAATTCAAACGAGAATTAATTCGACAAAGTTTTGGAAAAGTCGAGGAAAAATTGTAGCTCCAGTGGAATCAAACCGACCACCAGCTTTCACAATCCGCCGCCGCTATCCCACTAGGCTACTGATGCTATTATAGGAAGGAAGGGTTTTTCATTACTTATTCGCCGCAGGGTACTCAACTAAAATTTATTTTAAAATATTCTTTTTTGAATTGACCTGATACCCGCCTTTCAAAATATTGCCATCGGCGCGAGCATGCCCCTTCAAAGGGCCCTGTCTCTTCCTTATCATAGCTATTTGAAAGATTGAATGCTCACGGGACCACACACATTTTGTCAATAATAATTTCGAATTATTATTTTTTGTTTCCGCTTATTGTTCAAAAAAAATTGTAAATTTGTTCAAAACTTAAAACCATCCACTAGTCGAGCCAACATCGCTTGAGAGTGCCAGATGGGACAACTTATCCGACTTTCACTGCTCCATAATTGTCACTGACAATAAGCGATTTATAATGAATAGAACATAACTAGGGTTGTCGACTCGACGCGTCGAATTCGACTTTTCACGTCGAAAAGTCCAAAATTTCGACTTTCGACGTTCGACTTGCTCAAGCGTAGAAAATTCGACTTTTGACTCTGGCCGAAGAAGAAGTAGTGCCCTTAGATGGAGAGACCTTATTTCTGAAAAGGACCAGCATGGGCATCTGATACAGTGACAAAAAGATAGTATTGGAAATACCTTCACCATGCCAGACATGTTATCTGCCACCTCAACCTCTTCTTGGATCCACGCTGCCACATTCGATGTGGATTTCGTTTTATCAGATGCAATCCGATCCTTGAAACGCCTATCTAGAAACATTGCCAAGCCGTAGATTCAGCTTTGAATTTTTTAAAGATGAATAATTTTTGGTATTATATGGCATTTTTTACAGCCATCTTGTAGAGCAACTCATACCGAGTAGAATGAGTTTAGTGTGTATATAAGTGTTATCAAAAACAGCCCACCTCTATCCATTTTGAGAAAATGGGTCATTTTTGGAGGTTGAAAAAAATTGCTTTACTAAAAAGGCCATAACTCAAAATTTTTAGGATAAATTGAGGTCGACACCTGAGAACATATTGCTCAGCGTTAATTTTGAATTGAATGGTATGTAACGTGTGTGTAGAAAAAAAATCGAAAAAATAGCGGTGCCAGATTTTCACAAAAACCTTCAAAATTACAGATTGTGTCTCTTAAATTGATCAATAATTAGTTTAGCAAATAATCGATTTGATTTAAATCATTTAGAGCGAAAATGGTTGTCATTACATGTTTGATGAATAACGGGTTAAGTTTGCAAGTGATTCATGTTTTTTTTGAAATTTTAGGAAAGCACGCCAAAAATGAGGTAAAAAACCATGTTTTTACCTCGGTTTTTTAGAAGGGTTTTTAACATACTTTTAGTTTGATTTTTTTAAAAATTATTTTAACTAGGGTGTTTGACCACTCAATCGATAGAGAAAACTCTCACTACAAGAGGTTGTAAAAAAATCTGAGGTAAAAAATCAAAAAATATGAAGAAGAGGTGTTTGAAGTAAAAAACACGAATTTTGATGATATCATCAAATTTGATGTTTTTGAGTACTAATCCCAAACCGCCCTGAATTACTTAAGGCATCCGTAATTTACCCAAACCATCCCAAACGCTGAACCACCCTAAATCAACCCAAACATCTAAAAGCACCTTATGCTCCCCGAACCGCGTTCAGCACCAAGTGACCAGGACCATGAATCGACGTCCTCTACTCGGGTTTGATTGTATCCAGAGTGGTTCGAACCAGCAACCTTGGTGATGAGTATATGGACCTCTACACCACTTAAATTATATAATAAATAAGGTATGCGCTCAGGCGGATTCAAATAGCAACCTATACATCGCCCCTTAGAATCGCTCAGAGCTCCATCCAGAGTGACCAAAGCAAACCAAGTGGTCGTCCACTTGGATCAAAAAAATTTTTTACGTTTTCTTGTTCCAAATCACATTTTCAGTGGTAAAATCACGTTTTGTCGAGAAATTTCTGAGTTATTGCGAGTCCTTGATTTTATAAATCAAGAATTTACATAACTCAAAAATTTCTCGATAAAACATGATTTCACCATTATCAAACCATCTTCAGCATGCTCGAATTAGCGCAGAAAATTGTTTTGGAACCCGAAAACGTAAAATTTTTTTATCCAAGTGGACGACCACTTGGTTTGCTTTGGTTTGCTTGTGAACTTTTCAGAAAAATTATTCGAAAGTTATTCAGCAGTTTTAGAAATTTTTATCGGCATAAAAAGCTTTGGCTCTAGTCAACTTTAGGTCCCCCCCCCCCAAATTTGCCTTGGTCCCCCTTTTTGTTTTTTCTTGAAAAATGCCTTGGTCCCCCCCGTCCAATAGAGTTATAATAATGTTGTGATCATGTGATCATGGTGATTATGTTAACATGATCACTTGAACATGATCACCTTCAAAACGACAGGGGACCAAGGCATTTCAAGAAAAAACACAGGGGACCAAGGCAAATTTGGGGGGGGGGGGGACCTAAAGTTGACTAGGGCCGCTTTCTACACAAACTTTTTTATTTTACCTCGAACTTTTGGTTTGCATTTTTGAAAGCCCTTTATTTTGCACCAGATGGCTCAAACAGATTTGAGAAAAGGGTGATTCTGAGAAGTTATGAACAATTTAAAAACATATTTCGGAACTTGTTTACTTGGGGGGGGGGGGGGGTGGTGGTTTGGCTTTTTCGGTCACTATGAATAGTGTTTAGACGTCTTCTAAGTAATTTTATACGCTAAAACCCGATAAAAAAAGCAGTCTCCAAACAATTTCGCACTAAAAAAATAGGTTCTGAAAAAATTTTTGGTTACCACAAGTTGACCGATTGCCTTGGTCCCCCAAGCTAAAATATCGGGTATTAAGTATATTACTGCGTTTTGTCACTGAGCTAGGCAAAAAGGTCTCTATATGCAATTTGATCAAGAGTCTTGCTTGGAATCATGTCTAAGGTAATGAGTGCGCGCATCTCTAACCAACCAGTCCCCTGCGCCCCCTTCGGGCGCACGGACTGGTTGCTCGAGGTTGAGATGCGCACACCACTTACCTTAGACGCAAATCACTCGAAAGGGACTCTGGATGCATAAAAAAGTATGCATACCGAGTTTTTTATGCGGTAGACCGCAGTATTCAAAATTTGTTCAACATCTTTGTTTTTTACAGAAAGCATTTCACCTCGTTTCACAAGGCCGAGCCAGAGGCAAAGCATCCAAAAATTCAGCCTAGCACTGAAAATGTGCTAGGCTTGGGAGGAAACCCACAGGGTGCACCCCGCTGATCGGCTTAATCCATGAAAGTACATAGTTTTGCGCTGCACCACGAGTTCCTCGGTTTGTGAGTGCCCTTAGACGCTTAGAGAATTAATACTCTAAGGACCCTAACCATCTCAGAAAGTGGTCCCTGTATTATTCCTTCCCCTCCCAATACAGCGCGTTATCCCATTTTAATTGCTTTTCTGGTCTTTTATGCCGAAATTATTGTATAGAAATGGTTTTTCGACACTCCTAAAAAGTCGGTTTCACGGAGGGGGGGGGGTATATGGACAGTAGGTCGATTTTAATAAAACTTTTTGCTGCGTCTTTTTTTGTTGCGCCATTATT